>JBAMBQ010003781.1:0-634877 GCA_037044495.1 Stegana nigrithorax
TATCAATGCAATTTTTATGCTGTCGAACTTGCAGACTCCAGCGGACCACACTATGCCACACTATGATTACTATCATCTGTTGCCGTTTCCAAGTTATAATTTCGAAAGATTTTGGACGAATACGACTCGTTCGTATTTTGTACGGCACTGGAGAAACTTTGCGGGCATTACACTAAAAACGTTAACGTTTAAAATGGAACCAGTTGTGATCGTCCACACAGACCCCAAGAATGGCCAGAGGCTCTATGGCGGCTATATAACAAAACTATGCCAGCTCTTTGCGCAATTCTACAACGTAACTCTAAAGTATTTAAATCCCAACCAAGCAGAAAAACCTTACGATTTAAGAAAAAGTTTCGGGCTCATCAAGAATGGACTTGCAGACATGGTAGTTTCCGTGTCTTTCTCAGACCGCAACAACAGTCACTTGCAGTGGTCCTACCCATGCGAGTTGACCAGTTGGTATATAATGGTGCCAAAATCTAGGCAGATGCCCATTTCTAAGGTCTATTTAATGATTTTAACACCGTCTTTGATTCTTCTGCTGTGCGGCCTCTATTTCATTTTCAGCTTACTGCATGCGATCATTGAAAGGGTGAATAAATGCCGTACATCGACTTATTTGGATATTTTTGTCAGTGACAAAGTTCTGCCAGGCATTATGGGACAATCATTTTCCGAGATCAAAAAACAGGCGGCATCTCTAAAGCAATTGTATCTGACAATTTTTCTATTGGGACTTGTTATGAACACCTTATACGCGGCCAACCTAAAGACATTGCTGACGAAGCCGCCTAGTGAGCCGGAATTGAACGACTTCGATGATATTAAAAGAGCAGGGTTGACAATGCTATTCGCTGAAAATGAAGTTCTTATTTTGAAAATATTACGTGGAGACTATTACTTCACAGGTAATCCGGCAAAAGTTCAGATCGTACCGGTGATGAAATTTCATGAGTTACGGAACGCCTTCAACACATCGTACACATACACAAGTGAATCTATGTATTGGTCACTGGTCCAAGAGCAACAAAAATACTTCACGCATAAGATTTACGGACTTGCAAAGAAATTGACGATTACGAACTTCTCTCCTGTGTCAATACCTTTTAAGGAGAATTCCATTTTCCGATTTCCAATGGACAGGTTCATATTGAGAACACACGAATCGGGCTTATACAATTATTGGGTGAGACACTCGTTCTATGAATTGGTACACTTGGGCAGAATGTCCTTAAGGGATATGACAAGAACAGAACCAAAGAAGGAGCTCAGCATGGCAGATCTGCATTGGATTTGGTTTTGGCTTTTTTTGGGCCAAACGCTCAGTTTGTTGGCATTTTTAGGGGAATTCCTAATTAACTTTTGGTGTGCATAATTTGTAGCATATATTTATATGATATGTAATAAATATTTTTGTGTTGATAGTCATCAAATAGTTTTTTATTTCTTAAAGAAACGTAGTTAGATACCAAAGTGTATTTTTTTTTTCTGAGTCCAAATTTCATTTCATTTTATTTAGTAGGAGCAATTACAGTAAAATAATTTCATGTCGGTTATGTTTTATTGAGCATTCTTTTTATTTTGTACACTTACTTTACTCATTGTTTATTACTGCAAAGCAACGCATCTTGTTCCTTAAAATCAACTGTGTTGATACGTGAATAAAATAATTCTAGGCAAAGCTGCCTGAGAGTTTAAATGTTTCAAATATTTGACTGCAATATATGCGGACGATGCCGCATAACAGTACGGCATTCAGATCAGTTGTTGCAACAGACACTGCTGGAGAGAAACCAGATATCGATACTGAAGGTGATGTAACTAAAACTGAAAAAATTAAAACAGATTTAGCAGAAGAGTAGATAGCGGCGCCTACGCCATAACCCTATTCCAAGAGCCGTGGGTAGCAACAGCGAAAACTGTTGGCAATCGAATCTTCAAAAAGCCAATAGGAGGAAAAGGGCCACATAAATATGTATTTGCATTAAACGTTCTTCGGACGTTGCAGGGCTTAAGCATCTGTTATCAATACAGCCCCATTTTCCAGGTCTGGTTCAGCGACGACCTACATGAAGCTAATATGTACATTGAGTGTACACCAGAGCGGTGCAATAGACGCGGCATGGAACACATTGGGCTACCGGAACACTTAACTACATGGAAGAGTTGTAATGTAGAATAAAAGTTGTAGGCGAACTTAACACGACTATTTTTAATTCAACATCTAATTACCTTAATAAACATTACTCAATTATTTTCATAAAATTTCAAACTTTGATAAGTTTTCATGCATTCATATGTATACACAAAAAAAAAAATAAAATAAAATATACATAAAAAAACCATTTTAAAAAGCCACTCAACTACGTCAATTAGGGGCTTTTCTTTTTAATTATAGTTCACTTACTGCAAAGGCATTTGAAGTGTATATTAGCCTGGTGCACGTATATTTACAAAAGTGTTGCAGCCATAAACTAACAGGATTCGGTTTCAGTATTCCTTCAACAATGAAACCGTGCATACCTTTGCCGCTGCTGTGTGGAATCCTGTGGGAAGTGAATAGTTTTACAATTAAGCAGGAAGCAGACTACTTAGCAAATGAATTACGGCAAGTGCTGGTCAATGTTTACAAGGAGCAACAGTTCGATACTCTACTGTTAGTGCATAGAGAGCAGCCCAGGTGCCCACAGGTGGATACGGATCTCGGCCTTACAACGCCTGTGCTGCGACTGAACGAGGCTGAAGATTTTTATTTAATAAAAAGTGTGAATGAGAACATCTTTGCATTGGTCTGTTTACAGGCTGACTTTGATGAGGAGCTGTTGACTGCATTTGCCAAATATCTGCATCATTTGCGGCAAGAACGAATAATCTTTCTGATAAATGCCATTGAAAATAAAATTTCTGTTTTGCTACAACTATTGGATTTTGCAAAGAAACACGATATTATCAATGCAATTTTTATGCTGTCGAACTTGGAGACTCGAGCCGCGGTGTTGCCACACTATGATTATTATCGTCTATTGCCATTTCCAAGTTATCGATTCGAAAGACTTTGGGCAAACACGACTCGTTCGTATTTTGTACGGCACTGGAGAAACTTTGCGGGCATTACACTAAAAACATTAACGTTTAAAACGGAGCCCATTGTTATCGTCCACACAGACCCCAAGAATGGAAAGAAGCAATATGGCGGCTATATAACAAAACTATGCCAACTTTTTGCTCAATTCTACAACGTCACTCTAGAGTATATAAATCCCAAACAGTCAGAAAAAGCGGTCGATTTAAGAAAGAGTTTCGATCTCATCAGGAATGGAACTGCAGACATGGCCATTGCCTTGTACTACCCTGACAGCAACACCAGTCATCTGCAGTGGTCCTACACATGCGAGTTGGCCGGTTGGTACATAATGGTGCCGAAAGCTAGACGGATGCCTATTTCTAAGGTATATTTAATGATTTTAACACCGTCTTTGATTCTTCTGCTGTGCGGCCTCTATTTAATCTTCAGCTTACTGCATGCCATCATTGAAAGAGTGAATAAATGCCGCACTTCGACCTACTTGGATATTTTTGTCAGTGATAAAGTTCTGCCAGGCATTATGGGACAATCATTTTCCGAGATCAAAAAGCAGACGGCATCTTTAAAGGAATTGTATCTGACAATTTTTCTACTGGGACTTGTTATGAATACCCTGTACGCGGCCAATCTAAAGACATTGCTGACGAAGCCGCCTAGTGAGCCGGAATTAAATGACTTTGAAGATATTGAAAGAGCAGGATTGACAATGCTATTCGCTGATAATGAAGTGCCCCTTTTGAAAATAAACCGTGGAAACTATTACTTCACAGGTAATCCGGCAAAAGTTCAGATCGTACCGGGGAAGAAATTTCAAGAGTTACGCTACGCCTTCAACACTTCTTACACATATACAAGCGAATCTATGCATTGGGCGATGGTACAAGAACAACAAAAATATTTTACGCATAAGATTTACAGACTTGCAAAAAAATTAACGATAGCAGATTTCAATCCTGTATCAATACCTTTTAAGGAGAATTCGTTTTACCGCCATCCAATGGAAAGTCTCATATTGAGAACGCATGATTCGGGCTTATACAATTATTGGGTGAGACATTCGTTCTATGAATTGGTACATTTGGGCCAAATGTCATTAAAGGATATGACAAGAACAGAACCAAAGAGGGAGCTCAGCATGGCAGATCTGCATTGGGTTTGGTGTTGGCTCTTTTTGGGCCACGCACTCGGTTTGTTGGCATTTTTAGGTGAATTTCTAATTAACGTTTGGTGTGCATGATTCGATGATGTATCGTAGTAAATATTTTTGCGATAATAGTCGTAAAATAATTTTAACTTTTTAAATAAACTTTGTTATATGCCAAAGTGATTTTTCTTTGCTGAGTCCCAACTTTATTTCATTTTTATTATTATGTGCAATAAGTGCTAAAATTAGCACAGTTTCTCTTCTAAGAAATTAACTCGTATTTTTATGAATCTCTATTTAATAATGATAATAGAAAATATAAATTGATATCGGTTGTGTTTTATGCAGCTTTCCATTTTTATTGTACTTTTTATTTGCTCAATATACTCAATAAAATAGGTATAATCCTAACGACTTGTTAGTATGGTTAATATATTTTATCTATACTAATTATATAAAATTAAAGACGAAAATTTTGTCACGCTTTCAAACAAAATATACTGAACCGATTTTAATAATTTTTATTTATAAAATCACATTTTTTATTACCAACTGCGTGGCATACTTACTTTTTCAGTTTATTTTAATTAAATATGTTCTTTTAAGTATTAAGTTATTACATATACAACAAATCAATCAACATAAAAACGTTCGTACGTTTAATGCTTATATTTTGTTGTACGACGACTTTGTTGCCTTATACTTAAGCAAATCACTGTATGTATCACAAGAAAAGTGCTCATGCGAATATAAACAGGCGAAATACGCTAATCATAAAAGCGCTTATCCAAAAAGCCCATCCATTATTTTCATGCATTGGCTACTCTATATCCGAATTAATTGCAATTCTTTAATGGGAATTGAATGTTTTTCATAAGTTTTCAGTGAAATTCATCGTTGTAACGGAAATATTTCAACTATATAATGCCTTTGACTGTGAAAATATACATTACCAACAGCAATGCCAAAGTAACAACAAAAAATACGATATTGAATTGTTGCTTTCTTGGGAATGCAAAGCGGCAGCATACTTTTTTGTCAAACGCAGTTTGCACATTTTTTCATTCTTTGTGTGAATTGCCAGTTAAAGAATAAAAAATTGAAATTTTTTATATTTTTATGAATCTTAAAAATAAAATATTAATTTTTCATTGAAATTTGTGTTTTTCATATTAAAACAATCCAGTTATTCGAAAAATTCGATAGTCCGAATTGGGCCTACAATCATTACTTCGAATTACCGAATTTCAAATGTACTATATTTAAATAAACGGAACACATATCTCTATAAATATAAATACCAGATTTACTAACAAGAACCGTTTGTCCTGCACGATATCGCAACCAAATTTCGAAATTAATATAGGGCAATTTTTTAAGAGTTAAGTTTTCAGGTTGGCAACACTGGTTAGTAATGGCGTCCTAACGTCATCTGTCAAAAGTAAAAAGTTTTCAGTACACTCTGCCATTTAATCATAGAAAGACTTACAAACGACCAACGATTGCAAATTATTGAAATTTATTATTAAAATTCGTGCTCTGTGAAAAATGTGCACCGTTTGTTACTAACAATTCGTCGCCGTTCTCAGCAATTGGGCATGTGATACTCAACCACATGGAAAGTTTTACGTGTCGATTTGGCTTTGAAAGCCTATAAAATTCAACTTCTACAAGAATTGAAGCCGAATGACCTACCACAACGTCTAACTTTTGGTTAATGGGCCTTAGAACAGCTCCATGAAAATCCGCTGTTTTATCGAAAAATTGTGTTCAGCGATGAGGCTCATATCTGGCTCAACGGATACGTGAAGTTGTCTTTAAAACGTAAATGGCAAAGGCCTATTTACCGATACAATAAAAGTTTTGAATATTTTAGGCAAATTTGATTGTTTTATTCGATTTTGAAAAAAACTACGCTTAACAAATCAACCTTTAGTTATAGGTAATGTCCAATCGTATGTCGTAATATTATGAATATTGGTTTACCATATCATATAGCTACTTTAGAAAGGATCTGGGGGTGAAGGGTATTCTTTAATCGGGTGCGCCGGTTTATAACCATTAACTTTCTAGATTTGTTTTGTTTTTTACTTAATTTTTTTAACGTGACATTTACTAATCACATGACAACCAAGAAATATACATGAAACAAAAAACTTCATAAAAGCCACTCTACTGTGTCAATAGGAGGCTTTTTTTTAATTATAGTTCACTTAATGCAAATGCATTTGTAAGTGTATATTCGCCTGGTACACGTACATTTATCAAAAATATTAGCAACCATATAGCAACAGGATTCAGTTTCAGTATTCCTGCAACAATGAAACTGTGCATACCTTTGCCGCTGCTTTGTGGAATCCTGTGTGAAGTGAATAGTTTTACAATTAAGCAGGAAGCAGACTACTTAGCAAATGAGTTACGGGACGTGCTGGTCAATATTTACAAGGAGCGACAGTTCGATACTCTACTGTTAGTGCATAGAGAGCAGCCCAGGTGCCCACAGGTGGACACGAATCTTGGCCTTACATCGCCTGTACTGCGACTAAACGAAGCTGAAGATTTCTATTTAAAGAAAAATTTGGATGGGAACATTTTTGCATTGGTCTGTTTACAGGTTGACTTTGATGAGGAGCTGCTGACTGCATTTGCCAAATATCTGCATCATTTGCGGCAAGAACGAATAATTTTTCTGATAAATTCCAGCACTGAAAATAAAATCTCAGTTATGCTAAAGCTATTGGATTTTGCAGAGAGACACGAAATTATCAATTCAATTTTTATGCTGTCGAACTTGCAGACTTCAGCGGAGTTGCCACACTATGATTATTATCATCTGCTGCCGTTTCCAAGTTATCGTTTCGAAAGATTTTGGATAAACACGACTTATTTGTATTTTGTCCAACACTGGAGCAACTTTGCGGGTATAACTCTAAACACGTTAACGTTTAAAATGGAACCCATTGTGATCATCCACACAGATCCTAAGGATGGCAAGAAACTCTATGGAGGCTATATAACAAAGCTATGCCAACTTTTTGCTCAATTATACAACGTCACTCTAAAGTATATAAATCCCAAACAGGCAGAAAAAGCGGTCGATTTAAGAAAAAGTTTCGATCTCATCAAGAATGGAACTGCAGACATGGCCATTGCCGTGTACTACCCTGACAGCAACTCTAGTCATTTGCAGTGGTCCTACCCATGCGAGTTGTCCGGTTGGTACATAATAGTGCCGAAAGCTAGGCAGATTCCCATAGCTCAAGTCTATTTAGTAATATTTAGACCTTCTTTGATACTATTATTGTGGAGCCTCTATTTCGTCTTCAGCTTACTACATGCTATCATTGAAAGGGTGAATAAATGCCGCACTTCGACTTATTTGGATATTTTCGTCAGTGACAAAGTGCTACCAGGCATTATGGGACAATCATTTTCCGAAATCAAAAAGCAGACGGCATCTCTAAAGCAATTGTATCTGACAATTTTTCTACTGGGGCTCGTTATGAACTCCCTGTACTCGGCCAATCTAAAGACATTGCTGACGAAGCCGCCCAATGAGCCGGAATTGAATGACTTTGAAGATATTGAAAGAGCTGGATTGACAATGCTATTCGCTGAAAATGAATTGCCCGTTTTGAAAATAAACCGTGGAGACTATTACTTTACAGGTAATCCGGCAAAAGTTCAGATCGTACCGGGAAAGAAATTTCAAGAGTTGCGCAAAACCTTCAACACTTCTTACACATATACAAGTGAATCTATGCATTGGGCGATGGTCCAGGAACAACAAAAATATTTTACGTATAAGATTTACAGACTTGCAAAAAAATTAACGATAGCGGATTTCAATCCTGTATCAATACCTTTTAAGGAGAATTCGTTTTACCGCCATCCAATGGACAGACTCATATTGAGAACACATGAATCGGGCTTATACAATTATTGGGTAAGCCACTCGTTCTATGAATTGGTACACTTGGGCAAAATGTCATTAAAGGATATGACAAGAATAGAACCAAACGAAGTTCTTAGCTTGGCAGATCTGCATTGGGTTTGGTGTTGGCTATTTTTGGGCCAAGCGCTCGGTTTGTTGGCATTTTTTGGAGAATTTCTTATTAACATTTTGTGTGCATAATTTGCGACATGTATTTATACAATAATAATAATAATAATACTAATAATAATATTGTTATGTATTTATATGATATAAAGTAAATATTTTTGCGATGAGAGTCATAAAACCATTTTAACTTCGACACTATCGAAAAACAGAATTTTTTTTTCTTATCTTATTGTTAAAAGTTTCAAGAACATATACCCAAAATTTTTGTCTGTCCTTTAACACTATAGGTCTGACAGCAGTGAACGTTCGGAAAGGCAGTGCAGCTGTCGAGAAGATATACATCATATTCACTTTTATTGTTCTAGTCAATAATTTACCGATATTATTCTATTTTAAAACGAAGGACCAACATCTGCCCTATGGAGATGGAATCGATGGTTCTGTGTAAGGTGAAAAAAAAAAGTTTTCTTCACTTTTTTAACTCATAAACTTTTAAACGCGTTTTTCTCAAAACTACTTTTTCAAAGTCCCCCCAAATGCCTCCCCACAACGTTAAGTTAAAATTTTTTTTTTATATTAAGAGGGTTTCCCATCAATAAAATGTCTGAATTTTTCGTGGAAAATAACATTTTACACTTTAGATGGCCACCAAAAATTTTTAAATGAAAAAAATAAAATAATCAGAGAACGTTGGGGAAAGATTTGATGATACTTTGACTAAATGTTAATGGATTTTGATTTCAGATAATTTCCGACCGAGATATAGTGATCACCGCAAATTGTTATTTTTCTAAGACGTTCTGGGGCAAGCTCTTGTTTTTTAATATTTCAGCATAAAAAAATTACAGAATATTTTTAAAAGGATACTTAATAATATACAAAAGTTTTGAATAAATTGGCTCAGCCCATACTTCTCAACAAAATTCACAAGAAACGGTTTTTTTTTTACGATGAATCCCTTTTCGTTACATAATTAATATAATACATTAAACCAAAAAAAAAATATATTGAACTTTATTACTACAAAGTATTATTTAATCGGGTGCGCACGTCTAAAACCCCTAACTTTCTAGTCTTGTTTTGTTTTTTGCTTCATTTTTGTAATAAGACACGACATTTACTAATAACATAACAAGAAAAAAACACACATGAAAAAAAATGAATAAAAGTGACTACTGCGTCAATAGAGGGCTTTTATTTTTAATTATAGTTTACTTGCTGCAAATACTTTAGCAATACATAGCAGACATAAAGCAACAGGATTCGGTTTCAGTATTCCTACAACAATGAAACCGTGCATACCTTTGCCGCTGCTGTGTGGAATCCTGTGGAAAGTAAGTAGCTTCACGATTATACAGGAAGCAGACCAACAACGCGAACAGACAATTGAGTTGCGGGAAGTGCTGGTCAATATTTACAAGGAGCGACAGTTCGAAACTCTACTGTTAGTGCATAGAGAGCAGCCCAGGTGCCCACAGGTGGACACAGATCTCGGCCTTACAACGCCTGTACTGCGACTGAACGAGGCTGAAGATTTTTATTTAAAGAAAAATGTGGATGGGAACATTTTTGCATTGGTCTGTTTACAGGATGACTTTGATGAGGAACTGCTGACTGCATTTGCCAAATATCTGCATAATTTGCGGCAAGAACGAATCATTTTTCTGATAAATTCCAGCATTAAAAATAACATCCCAGTTATGCTAGAGCTATTGGAATTTGCAGAGAAACACGAAATTATCAATGCAATTTTTATGCTGTCGAACTTGGAGACTCGAGCCGCGGTGTTGCCACACTATGATTATTATCGTCTATTGCCATTTCCAAGTTATCGATTCGAAAGACTTTGGGCAAACACGACTCGTTTGTACTTTGTACGGCATTGGCGCAACTTTGCGGGCGCCACACTAAAAACGTTAATGTTTAAAATGGAACCAATTGTGATCATCCACAGAGACCCGAAGAACGGAAAGAACGTTTATGGCGGCTATATAACAAAACTATGGAAACTCTTTGCTCAATTCTACAATGTTACTCTAGAGAATATAAATACTGAACAGGCAGAAGAACCTTTTAATTTAAAACAAAGTCTCGGGCTCATGGAGAATGGAATCGCAGACTCGGTCATTGCCTTAGCCGCCGCTGTCCAAGAGAATAGTCGCTTGCAATGGTCCTATCCATGCGAGTTGACCAGCTGGTCCATAATGGTGCCAACTGCAAGGCAAATGCCCGTTTCTGAGGTCTATTTAATGATTTTAACACCGTCTTTGATTCTTCTGCTGTGCGGCCTCTATTTAATCTTCAGCTTACTACATGCCATCATTGAAAGGGTGAATAAATGCCGCACTTCGACTTACTTGGATATTTTTGTCAGTGACAAAGTGCTGCCAGGCATTATGGGACAATCATTTTTCGAGATAAAAAAACAGACGGCATCCCTAAAGCAATTATATCTGACAATCTTTTTACTGGGACTTGTTATGAATACTCTGTACGCGGCCAACCTAAAGACATTGCTAACGAAGCCGCCCAATGAGCCGGAATTAAATGACTTCGAAGATATTAAAAGAGCAGGATTGACAATGCTATTCGCTGAAAATGAAGTCCCGGTTTTGAAAATATTACGTGGAGACTATTACTTCACAGGTAATCCGGCGAAAGTTCGGATCGTACCGGGGAATCAATTTCAAGAGTTGCGCAACGCCTTCAACACTTCTTACACATATACAAGTGAATCTATGCATTGGTCAGTAGTCCAGGAACAACAAAAATACTTCACGCATAAGATTTTCGGACTTGCAAAGAAATTGACGATTACGAACTTCTCTCCTGTGTCAATACCTTTTAAGGAGAATTCCTTTTACCGCCATCCAATGGACAGATTCATATTGAGAGCACACGAATCGGGCTTATACAATTATTGGGTAACCCACTCGTTCTATGAATTGGTACACTTGGGCAGAATGTCTTTGAAGGATATGACAAGAACAGAACCAAAGAAGGAGCTCAGCATGGCAGATCTGCATTGGGTTTGGTGTTGGCTCTTTTTGGGCCAATCGCTCGGTTTGTTGGCATTTTTAGGGGAATTCTTAGTTAACTTTTGGTATTTAAAATTTTTTGCATGACAAACAACAAATATTTCATATACTTTTTCAATAAAATAAAAGTAAATTCCTATGAATTTACCTTGTGTCTTTTAATTTTTTGTTTGACTTGTGTAAGATTTTGAATCTTTATTTGTTTTTGTGTTAAATGTTTTTTGTTTTGGCTTTCGGCTCGAAACGGCAATTATGAAAAAAAAATTTCCGATCGATTGTGTTTTATTGAGCATTATTGTGACTTGAATTCAGTTGGACAAACGTTTAAGTACATAATTCAGCTAAATAATCACTGACAAATCTCCATAGTTAAGAAGCAGTATGATTCAAATTTACTGGTATATATGATAATTTATTTATTGGCATTTCTGCCTATGTATGAATATACATATATGTTTTTGTTTTATTGAATTGAAAATTCTTGATCGCCGGTAGTATTTTGAAACATTTGAAACGATACAAAAAAGAGACAAAACGTCAATAGGATTTAGACTGCGAGAGAATGAGATAGAAATCAGATATACATTGAATGTCCACCAGTTCTTTACACACTGCGCTCTGAGACTTGTTTCCCTTCAGACTACTGACCAAACTACCCAGAGATTTAATAAAATACACATGAGAAGTATCGCGGATTCTTAAAATAGATTAAAGTAAAAATCCGATGATTTTAAGTATGGATTTTAATATGCATTTTTATTGAGATCCGCAACACCAATTATGTTTAATAATTATTTATTTCATACATTAGCTAACATAAGTCAGTCACTTGTCATTTGTTGTAATTGAAATCATAGAGCCTAAATAATTAAATGAAAAAAAAACTTTTAAACTTGGTAACAATTAAATCTTATTTTAAATAAACTCTATTTGTCTTGTTCAATTAGAATTTTTTTTTAACGAGACACATTTACTAATAACAAAAAAAAAAAATAAAGAAACAAACAAATATAAATAAAAGCCACTCACCTGTGTCAATAAAGGGCTTTTAATTTTAATTATAGTTCACTTACTGCAAATACATTCGAAGTGTGTATTAGCCGGGAGCAAGTATATTTATCAAAAGTATTAGCAGCCACAAAGCAACAGGATTCGGTTTCAGTATTCCTGCAACCATGAAACCGTGCATACCTTTGCCGCTGCTGTGTGGAATCCTGTGGAAAGTAAGTAGCTTCACGATTATACAGGAAGCAGACCAACAACGCGAACAGACAATTGAGTTGCGGGAAGTGCTGGTCAATATTTACAAGGAGCGACAGTTCGAAACTCTACTGTTAGTGCATAGAGAGCAGCCCAGGTGCCCACAGGTGGACACAGATCTCGGCCTTACAACGCCTGTACTGCGACTGAACGAGGCTGAAGATTTTTATTTAAAGAAAAATGTGGATGGGAACATTTTTGCATTGGTCTGTTTACAGGATGACTTTGATGAGGAACTGCTGACTGCATTTGCCAAATATCTGCATCATTTGCGGCAAGAACGAATCATTTTTCTGATAAATTCCAGCATTAAAAATAACATCCCAGTTATGCTAGAGCTATTGGAATTTGCAGAGAGACACGAAATTATCAATGCAATCTTTATGCTGTCGAACTTGGAGACTCGAGCCGCGGTGTTGCCACACTATGATTATTATCGTCTATTGCCGTTTCCAAGTTATCGTTTCGAAAGATTTTGGACGAACACGACCCGTTTGTATTTTGTCCGGCACTGGAGCAACTTTGCGGGCACGACATTAAAAACGTTAACATATCCAATGGAACCAATTGTAATCATCCACAGAGACCCCAAGACTGGCGAGGAACTCTATGGTGGCTATATAACAAAACTATGGCAACTTTTTGCTCAATTCTACAACGTCACTCTAGAGAATATAAATCCCAAACAGTCAGCAAAAATGGTCGATTTAAGAAAGAGTTTCGATCTCATCAGGAATGGAACTGCAGACATGGCCATTGCTTTGTTCTTTGCTGACTACAACATCAGTCATTTGCAGTGGTCCTACCCATGCGAGGTATCCGGTTGGTACATGATGGTGCCAAATGCAAGGCAAATGCCCGTTTCTGAGGTCTATTTAATGATTTTAACACCGTCTTTGATTCTTCTGCTGTGCGGCCTCTATTTAATCTTCAGCTTACTGCATGCCATCATTGAAAGGGTGAATAAATGCCGCACTTCGACTTACTTGGATATTTTTGTCAGTGACAAAGTGCTGCCAGGCATTATGGGACAATCATTTTTCGAGATAAAAAAACAGACGGCATCCCTAAAGCAATTATATCTGACAATCTTTCTACTGGGACTTGTTATGAATACCCTGTACGCGGCCAACCTAAAGACATTGCTAACGAGGCCACCCAATGAGCCGGAATTGAATGACTTTGAAGATATTGAAAGAGCAGGATTGACTATGCTATTCGCTGATATTGAAATACATGTGGTGAAAATTCTTCGTGGTGAAGATTACTTTTTACGTAACCCGGCAAAAGTTCAGATCCTCCCAGTGAATAAATTTCATGAGTTGCGCGACGCCTTCAACACTTCTTACACATATTCAAGTGAATCTATGCATTGGGCGATAGTCCAGGAGCAACAAAAATACTTCACGCATATGATTTACAGACTTGCAAAGAAACTGACGATTACGGACTTCTTTCCCGTGTCAATACCATTTAAGGAAAATTCCATTTTTCTCCATCCAATGGACAGACTCATATTGGGAACGCACGAATCGGGCTTATACAATTATTGGGTAACCCACTCTTTTTATGAATTAGTAAAGTTAGGAAAAATGACCTTAAAGGATATGACGAAAACTGAACTACACGAGGTGTTAAGCATGGCAGATCTGCATTGGGTTTGGTGTTGGCTCTTTGTGGGCCAAGCTATTGCTTTATTGGCATTTTTAGGGGAATTGCTAATTAACTTTTGGTTTGCATAACATGTGACATGAATGTACTTTATATATATAAGATATTTTTGTGGTGGTAATCAACCAATAATTTTTTACTTTTTAAATAAAACGTGTTCATGTAAATGCCAAAGTATATTTTATTACTAATCTATGTTTGATTTCATATTATTCGTATTAAACAGGTGCATTAAAGTGCCCAGTTGCTCTTATATGAAGTTAACTCGTTTTTTTTATTTATTTGTTTTTCTTGCAAATGTTTAGCTTTTCGTTTAATTTCACGCCTATTTAAAGTCAAGTATGCTCATAAAACACAATGCAAGCAGAGTAAGTTAAATATTTAAATCATTGTGCGAGTGAATGCGAATCCTTAGCCTCGATTAAACGAAATGAAATGTTGTTATTCAAGCAAGCAAGTCAGCACAGCCAGTCAGAGTTTCAGTTGAGGAGGAAATTTGCTTATAAATTGCATTGTTTGATTTTTATCGACGTGTTTTACAGTTACCGTGAGCGGTTTATTCCTTACATGACCCTTCATGTCAGCATTCACACACGAAAGCGATGCCGGCAACGCCCGTCTACAATGACGTAGCATTAAAACGTTGTCACACGTCTCGTCTCTTGTTTGTCCCAGCAGCCCACAACTCTTTCGCTCGAGCTGCTCGTGCACGTTGCTGTGTGAAACAAAAACGTGCGTGAGTGGCGTGTACGCTTTCAAAGGGCGATTCACTGCGACGGATAGAGCAAACAAGTGACACTCACAAGTCACACACATCCGCAGGGCACGGCAGAGTATGGTATAAGGAGATTTAATGCATTACAGCAATGTTGGATGTCGTGTCGAGTCGTAGGATGAATTCGAAAGCGTTTGTGCCTTATTTCACGCTTCGTGCTTTGAGTTTCGACATGACAACAAATTTCTGGCGAAAATTTACATTTCCCAATGTTCATTCTTTCACTTCTATTGGCTTGAATCTCATATTTCACACCTTCCATCAGCACTTTTCTGTCTGAGTTCCACTTCTATAGAAAATTGCACCTTCAGTGATCACACAGTGTATACTTCATAAAAAGAAAAGTCTTTTCTATCAAATACTCAAAATTTAAAACATTTATCTACATTCCCCCCTCTCTCTCACGCACAGACCTCAAGTCTTGGTCTTGTTACATTTGCTCTGGAAAGACTGATACAAGGAAGCGTTAAAAAAGCACAGATAATTCGAGCAAAATTCGTTTAGTGGCACAAAGTAATTAACTAATTATGTCACTTGCAAGTAAATACTCGCACAGCAGAATTTTCCTCGAGGCTCTTGCCAGCTTTCGAAAATGAAGACCTAATTATTGCGACAGAAGCAGAAGCTGAATCAGTTGCTTACTTGTTCAGTTGCTTAGTTGGCAGATGTGTGAGGCTGCTGATTAGGTTAAATTATGGTATGCAAACAAAAGCTTCTATCCTTAATGCCAATTGACAAAGTCGTATGCATACAAATGAATGCCACAAATAACACAGGAATTGCTCACATTATCATACAGTGACTGGCAGGCAGCTATGCAAACAGCAGAGCATAGCAAACAGCAGGCAAAAAGTAACCGAAATCCTTATCGAATTTGTGTAATCAGTATTGCTTAAAACTTTTACATGCACAAGACAAACTGCTCAGATAAAATACACATAAACAACGTAAGCAATTTCAAGGCTTAAACTCATATCAAGGCAATTCAATTTCTATAAACATTAAAGCTGGTGAAAAATCTCAACAGGATAACGACACGACACGGTGCGCCACTAACGACACATGATTCGTTTCCTTGGCTACTGTGCAACACATGTTGCCAGTCAGCCTTGCCTTGCCTTGCCTTGCAGTCTGCCGATGATGATTTTTTTGTTTTTCTATTTATTTTATTTTATTTAGATTTTTTGTTTACTTGACTTCCTTTTATGAAGTCACTGTTTTCCCAGGATACACAAACAGTACACACATGTACGACCTATGAGCAAGAGTACATATGAATGCAGCTTACTGTGCACATTTTAAAGTTGCAATGCTGTTTAAATGTGTTTTCAAGTGTGACCTGGAACCATGGCTCCGACTTTGACATTGTCATTTGTTAATGTTTTATGGCTAAATTTATGAAATAATTGTTTCAGCAATAATATATTGCAAGGCATGCAAGCGGAAGTCTTAATAAAAAACAAAACATTCAAAATTTGCATATTCCAATTAAAACTTTATCAGAAAGACAAACCCAATCAGGCAGCAAGTACAATTTTTTTCAACAACTTTCGTTAGCCGTTCAAAAGTACAAAATCAATAGTCCACATGTACATCGAAAAAAAAAATAAAATAAAATGTTTATATACTTATATATATGTGCAGTCAAGCAAAAGTCGCTTCCTGCAGTTTTGTCAAATTGGTTTGCCATTTTCAGCATTTGATTGCGTCGACTGCACTTTGGACACATTCGTGTTTTATTTTTATTTAATGTTCCCTTGGTATGTACAATATAATATTTGCATTCAATAAAATTTTATGAAGTATGTAAAAATTAACTTTTATATTTATATCATTTAATGAAATATGCCTTTAGCATTTGCTGAGCTGTTCATTGATGTGAATTAAAGTTGACGGTCACAATGATTTCGAGCGAAAAACTGCGTCATTAGCGAAAGTTGTTTTATGATTTGCGTGTTTGCCAAAGTATTCGAAATTACAATAAATTTCCTTTGTGTTTAATGAATTGTATAAATCCCAAGCGTGGCACAAATGACTTCTCAATGAACGGCATTGTCAAAAAAAAATGAGCACAAATCGGTTGTGAATGCTTCATTTGCACGGAAAAAATAAAGCATACGCTGTTCTGCTGACAATGTGGCTTAGAGAGTATTTTTGAGAAAATCAAAATATAATAAGAAAAATGCAATGCAAGCAAAAGCTGTAATAGAATTTCTTAAAAAATTATTATTCTGAAATTTTTTTACTTTATTTATTTATTTATTTAATTTTTTTTTTATTCGTAATGGCATTAGACAATATAAGCATGAATGTTATAATTTTTGAGTTTAGATTGCTGCTAATAATTTACACGTTTTCCTTTATTGTTCATATTTTTCCAAAAGAAACGTGCCAAGTATGTGTAAATGCGTAGGCAATTTGCTGATGGTGCGCACACACCATCACTCCCACATACATATGCACATGTGCGCACTCGAGCATTGTCAGTTCTGGCGATGTTTGCGTAACCCATGGCATTATTAAATCGATTTACATTGCCAAGCTGACAATTTCCAAAAATAATTACTTGCATTTGTTTTACTCCCACATAAGCTCAAACACTGTATTTTTTCTTTATTTTTTTTTTTTCTTGATTTTTTTCGTCGGCAACGGTAGACCGTTAATCTGAGTAAAGTTATTAATATTGATTAAATATTGTGCACATTAAAAATAATCCGCAAATCCACTGAGTTGCTTAGAAGAAGAACAACAAGTTGAAGAAAGGGAAGCATACAAATTGTGTGTCTTTGAAGTGTGCAAAATGTTCAAGGACTTGGCGCCATGTCAACATAAATAAAAGCAGACACCTACAGCCAGCAGCATCCTGCGACAAAGATGAGCCTACTGATCTTATTAGCATACGTCAATGGATTTGGCAAAATCTGCAGGACTATATTTGAGCAGTGTCTTTTGTCAGCTATTTCCTACTTGTCGAAAACAATAATTTATACCTATTAGCACTTATTGTATGTGCGTCTGCATGTGTGCCCACATGTGTGTGTCTGCGTGTGTGTGCGTGTTTGTGCTTCCTGTTAATATATTTTATTGTTTGCTGTCATCACGGATTTATTTTGATGCATAATGCCTGTTCAGAGTCTGGCACGCGTGTAGCTAAGCTGCCTGTCACAACAACAACAACAACAACGAAATTAGCCGCAGCCTTGAAATAGGCACTTTTTATACGATGTCTGTCACTCGCAACATTTTCAATTGTACGCAACTCACACAAAATCCAATCAAGTGTCGCTAAACCTTGACAAAGACTTAAGTCAAGACTTAAACAATTAAAATGGCTTTTCGCTGTCAAGGCATTGCCGCGTAATTTGATGATTTCCTTTACTTCAAATCGATTAAAGTTTTAAACTAATTTCCTTGCTTGGAAATATTTAATCTTTGTTAGGAACTTCTCCGTCACAAACTTAACAAAACAATAAAAGTTTCCATGTAAAAAACTTTCCACTTCAGCTGACTACAAACTATTTACTTTGTCAACACAAACACAAAAAGTAACCGTGGTAGACAAGAGAACAACAAAAAAACCACACACAGGACGCAGCACTTGATGACATATAACAATAAAATGCTCATACGCACCATGTGCTGAGCTACGAACTGGCAAATGGTACATTTATGGTAAGTGTGTGTGCGAGTGTGTATGTTCGCATGGTATGCGGTAAACGGCAGTTAACATAAATTGCAAACAATTCGAATCGATTTTCAAGCGTCTCTTGCTCAACGCCATTGCTGCCTGCTTACAGTATCATTAACAACAACACAACATGTGGGCCTTGCCAGTTATGCTTTGGCCAAAGCTTTGGTTGCGACGTTCTGCATCTCAATTATTAAAGAGTAACCGTAACTGGTGACGACTTCTTTTGCTACATATTAGTCGCACCTATATTCTCAATGTGACTTAAATAATTTATATTTATTTTTATTTAGTCTTATTATGGAATTTTGGAATTATCCAAACAAACCAAAATAAATATTTAAACCAAACCCTGCTGTTTTTATTCAGTTTTGCTCAGACACAGTCTTGACTTTTATATTGAATTTCTTGCCATATGCAGTCTGACATTTTCTTATCTGCCTTGATTCCTAAGCAAAATCGAAAAATTCTTTTTCTCTGCCATTTGCGTTTACGTAAAACTTCACAAAGCTGCTTCTAATGAGCAGTAAAACAGCAAATTGAACAATTTGAAGAGCTGCGAATTTGTTTCACACAATTGACTTAAATTGAGTTTCGTCTTACGACCTTACAAAGAACGCCAAACCTTTGCTCTGCTGTTAATATTAGAAATGGCGAAATGACGGACGGAAGGAAGCAAACGACATCGCCGCCGCCGAGGAAGTTTTCAACACTCCCACTCACTCTCGCACACTCACAGTGATTGATTACGTTGAATGATTGCAAGTTGTGACACGAAGTTGTGACTTTGTTGACACCTCCATGCCGCCCAGCGGATATAAGGACTTCCGTGCAAAATCGGTCGGTCAGAGTTTGTTAATGAGCAGATATTTGCATATTTCTTTTTCATTATCTTTTTGCATATGCATCTAATAAGTCATGAACTTTCTCTTCTGCTGCTGTGTATGTTTGTATGTGTGTGTGTGTGTCGTTTGGCCATTAGACAATGCTTGGCTAACGAATTATTTATTAGCTGCTTTTTGCCGCACTGGCGATATACTGATTTATTGGCCAGTTGCCTATAGCTTCCTGTTGCACAAATATCAACGAAAACACAACAACATCAAAAACAACTCTAAGCAATAACTCACAACTAATTGCGCAAATATTTAAATAGCCAAAATAAGCCAAAACAAGCAACAAAATACAAACAAAAAAAATTTCAAATGAAAATTGAAAAACAAAAAACAACAAATTAATGGCTACATGCGTCTCCCATCGAAGGAAATTTAATCCTTTCGCCTGCCACTGGACACGCGCAAATAAGATTTATTAGAGTTAATAATTGCTTTCAATTTTATTTCTTCGTATTTATGTTGTTCAGCATAATTAGACGCCCACAGACTCAAACAGAAGCTGATAAATTGCTGGGTATTTATTATGCGCCTCAAAATGATATGGAAAATGGTCCCACTTTTGTCTATTTGCTGTCACACAAAATGCTTTTTCTTGTTTCCCTTTTTCCGTTTTCCGTTTTTTGCTGCATGATTAACAAACTAAATTGGCTAATAGATGATATGCTGCGTATTAATTAATAAATCATTTAATTTCATAAAATAAATGTTGACATTTCAATGGCTTTGGTATTTTCACTGCACAAATATATATCAAAGGCAATCAATAGGTTTGTGTGTAAGTGTGTGTGTGACAAAATAAATGAAACTCTTAAGTAATAGAATGTAAAAAGTAAAAACAAAAACAACTGGCAATTGTTGTTGTTAGACGTCATGAAGTTTAGTAAATTTGAATAAAGTAATTAAGCAACTCATGGCACAACTTTCTCTGTGAGTGAGCGCATGTTGTCGGGAAATGTCAGTCAAGCAGCCCAGCCAGCCCACAGTGACTTACCAGAGACTTGCTGCAGCCGAGCTGGGCTTGGCTTGGCCTGGCTTATGAAATATGTGTTACGTTGCACTTATTGACAGTCAGCAGTTGGCAGGAAAAAATTTGCAACTCTGCTGAGTGCTGCTGATAATTAAAACCCTCACGTACATAACTGTGAATCCTTGAAGGTTTTGTTTTTGCAGCAACTTTTATGGCGTTTGCACGTTTCGACGCAGCTAATACGCATGCAGTGGCGTCATTAGAATAATTCCTGACAATGCACTTCACTATTCTGTGCGCATATGCGCAACAACGATGAACAGCAACAAAATGCACCCACAACCGAAATTATATAATGCACCTCATTTTGCTGTGCCGCACTCGCTGTTAAACAAGTTTTCATTCTGACGGCTGCCGGCATGAGGATCTGTAATCCTGACTGCAGAGCAGCACATATTGCCTGTTAAATAGTGTTCCGAAGTACGTCGAATGTCGAATTTGCATGGATGCAAACTAAAAAAAAAACAAAAAAAGAAAATCTACTGTTTTTGTTGTTTTAATTTATGCCATAACAACAACCCAAACAAAGTTTGGTGCCAAACAAACCGAAATTGCTTTTTTATGCATGTTTTGTGTTTTGGTTTATTGAAAACTGTAAGTTTGAAATTTCCTTAAAATTTTCTCGTTTTTATGCGAAAGCACAATAAAATCGCATTTAAATTTTGTGAGGTGTGAACTGAAATTTTTCGTAAACGCCCTGCAGGGCTTACGCGGCGTATACGTGTTTTAGCCTTAGCCCACTCAAAGCTACTCTGGTCCTAACTAAGCACCATATGTTATGCAAATAAAAGAATTTTGCACAACTGGCGCACCAAGCCACACTAAATTATTGTGGATTACGCTAACCCATTAATTATTGGCTAATTATGCAACGATTCTCCTTTGCAAATATGAGCACAAGCTGACGTCGTCTGTTTGACGGGAGCAGGAGCATTAGGCGTGCAAATTGAAAATTAAAATTCTGAAACTTTTTTTCTGACAGTTAAAGGCTCTCCAACATTTGCTCATAATTCTGCATGTGTATTTTTCAAAACAATGAGAGTCAGGCAAATTCCATCTGGTGTTGATTCTGTAGCATACAGAAAATGTAGGTTCAGGGCTGCATGTCGTTCTGCTCTTGCGTAAGTAAAGCCATTATTAAATCGTAAGCGCTCTGTTTAATTTCCGATTAATAAATTATTTATGAGCGAGTTGGTCCTGCAGTTGGCCATTTCTATAATTAAGTGCGGAGTATCATCAAATAGGATTTGGCCATGACTTAGCGCAGAACACGTCCTATTCAATGTGGCGTAGTCATTTCCGTATCTCGAACGATACCGACAAATTTACAAATAAATGAGTTTGCTAGGCTCATTGCCATTTCAGTTAATATTTGCTGCTATCGTCCTTGCCAGAAGTCAGCCGAGCAATGAATTTATGCAGGAGAAGTGAATATTACACAACCATATGTTCACGGCAGCGATGCATAACTTAAGCAAAAGTTTGATTGTAATAAATTATTAAAGCATTATGACGGAGTCAGTCTTCCCTGCCTGCATTATTGGCTGATTTGGTTTAACGTTTGAAAAGAAGTAAATCAATTGCAGCTAAGTGTTGATTAAGCTCAAATAAATTGCAGAAAACTTAGATAAATTGAATTAAAACACGCAAATACAAATTTTATTGCAAAATGTGATTGAATGTAAATTTCCTAGTAATTCACAAATCAAGCAAAAAATCAACAAACTTATAATATGCAAATACTTTCAAGAAAACTATAACAAACTAAATGAAGTATACAATCAATAAAATTAAGTAATTCAGTAATTCGGTAAAATAATTAAGCCAAAAATAAAATAGAAATTAGAATAATACAATTGCTCAAAATTTAAACGTTCTTAACTAAATTGATTACAAAATAATGGCAAATTCCAAGAATAACGGCATTAAATCAACAACAACATGCAAAGCATCTTCATTCTTTTTCTTTTTCATTTGGCACAATAATCTTTTGGCGCAAGTTCAGCTTATAGATTTAAAAAATTTCAAAAAATTAATCCATTTAATAGCCATGCTGGAAGTCAGGCAACAAACAATTTCTGGTTTTGCTTTAGTAAAATTTATTTTTCCAAGAAAGAAAAATATTTTCTCCCTGTTAATTCATAGAAAATTTCTTTGCATTGGTATCCTCAAAGTTTGCAGTTATTCTATTTGCGTATAGCTATGTCAACCCACACTTTTTCATCACATCGAAAAATACCTTTAAATATAAATTTAAAAGCACAATTTAAAATTCAATGACCAAGTTCACGATTTTCAACAACTTTTATAATTGAAAATTTTGAATTCCCCAACAAATTAAAATTTTATTCATAAAACGCTTAATAAGTTTTCGAGTAAAATTTACGGAAATGCTTAAACGCTTAAATCAAACCCGAACATTTTAAGAAAGAAGAAGAAATTGTGTTTCAACGCTGAAATACAAATGTGTTTCCCGGATACTGAGTTGGCTAAGATTAACAAATTAAACGTTGAATTATGAGTATATTGACTACACGATTTTCCTCCATACTGAAACCAATCAAAATCTTTGAATCTTTCGAAGCACTCAAGATCACTTGGCACTTCTTCAATGTAAACAGTAAAGAATTTTCTTGCTTTCAAAATTATTTATAAATTCAAATGTTTATGACTATTTTCAGATGTGTTTCCTCAAAAACCTAACATATTCTGCTAGACGAAAAGATTAAGAAAAAACTGCCTTTGGTTTTGAAGAGGCTTGATAAGCTGTTTATTGAATATATAGTATATACATAGCACATATGCATACATATACAAACATACATATGTGCATATAGGTTTGTTTAAATGTGTGCAGTAAATATTTATTGAATATCAGGGAAAAATATTTATAAATACAAGGAAAACTCAACTAGGGCACACCCTCGTAAGCCAAAGAGTCTTTTTCCGTTTAAGCGGACAACCCCCTTAACCGAACACGAACTCTAACAAACCAAATAAAGAAAGAATAATTAAAAAAATGCTCTAATTAATGGCATCTAGCATAAAATATTACGTTTTCAATTTCTTGAATTAAGCAAAAAATTCATTTAGCTTTGCCATGTTGACCTGCTTCAAACAAATCTTAAATTAAAGATTTGAGATTGAGTACCAAATTAAATGAAAATAAAAACTTTCGCCCCCTCTTAGACGGAAACACCTTTAATGTGAACAAAAGTTGGCTGACGACGTGTGTCCGCTTAAGAGAGGTTTCTCTGTATATATTTATGCACATATTATCGAGCTTCTGGCAATTGGCCTTTGTTCAACTCCGTTAAATATCTTATGCAGCGCACACAAATTACAAATAACATACGGAAACTTTTTAAACACCTTTTGCAATAGATTCCACAATATTTAACGTTAGATTGTATTATTTTTATAATAATTGTGTTTATTTGTTTTTAAATATTTTTTTAAATTTCTTCATTCATTTTGCTGATTTTATTTATTAATTTCTTTTTGTTTCCTTTTCGTTTTCTGTTTTGTTTTTTTTTTTTTTATTTGTTTAAAAATTAAACAGTTGCATTTCGATTTTCTGCGTACACATAATATATAATATTTACGCTTTTCCGATTACTAATCAATCAATTGCCTTTTTTTTTGTTTCATTTTATTTCATTTGATTTGCACTATGAACGTAAACCATACGCGAACACTGCCGGCGACCATCTGTTGGCTTTAACGATTGCAACTTAAATTTTTATAGCGATTAAGCGAATATTTTCGTGTTTCCCTCAACAAAACGACTGACACTGATCGTGCGTGCGTGCTTGCGTGCGTGCATGCGTGCCCTGGCGTTCCTGAGGAAAAACGAGATGTTACTAAAAATTGTCTGACAATGCGTCGTGTGCCAAAGGTATTTCCGCGAACTTTACACTGCAGCTTTGTTGTTGTTGGTTATGGTTTTCTTTTTTTTTTTATTTTGCTTATGCGTCAGCTGTTTGAAAGCAAAGGAAAGCTTTCTTATCAGTTAAGGGTGTTTTCCTCTGTTTTTGAAAGCTTTCGTTAACGTTGGCCACCATGGGCACATGTCTAACAAATTGTGCTAAGCTTTGAATGAAACATTCAAAACGGGACTACTACTTAGGTGTGCCTTAGAAAGGGTATATCATATATGTACTTGTATGTATGATAATGAGTTTTCTTGTGAAAAAGTGGACTGAGAAAAGCGGCTACTAGCGCATATTGCAATTTGAGCATCATGCCTTGTTGGGTATTGCTTTGCGAGCACGAAAATTATGTTGTCTTTGGCCAATACCGACCTTGAATCCATTAATAAGCTAACCTCTCACTGTGATGATGATTTCCTGTCCGCTCAAAGAAACGTTGACATGTGCGTTGCACTTAGACAGCCAAGAGATTAATGCAGGCTATAGCGGCAGCTGCTGAAGTATCAATTACGCACACCTCTGCGATCCATGCGCATCTTCCATCTAATCTATGCGTTGGCTTTCTGTCATTGCTGCTCGTGATTTGTGCTGAGGTTAACTGTCATCATCATTTATGTTATTTATTTTCCTTTTTTTTCGCCAATGTTTCTGTGATGTGACAGCAGGCCATCATTCATCCCGTATCACAGCGTAAGCGGCACTGTGCAATATGATTTGATTTTGCATTTGTTAACTTACTGACATTAGCTGCACACTTTATACGGATTAATTTGTACACGCTTCGATTAGTGGGCACATCTGCTCAGGCATAAACTGCAAAGGCAAAGCCGATGCGCAATAAAACTCATAAAAATAAAAAAATTCATTAAGGAGAGTCGGGAATCAGTAAATGGGAGAGGGGAGCTGGAAATCAGCGTTGGCTGTTATTCAATTGACGTCAGCTTTTTAACAAACATTATGTACGCACACACACACGCATGCATACGTAGGTACACATGCAAGTAAATGTGAGTATGCAAACTAAATCCAGCCAGCGATTCCCGAGAAACAATATGAGCAAGTAGCTAAGCTTAAATGATTTAATTTTGTTATCTCCTCATGTCGCTCATGTTTGCTCATAATCTCTTCGTACACCACAAGCCATAAAAACAAAACATATAAAAAAATAAAAAATAAAAATGAATAAATGAAAAAAAAACAACAACAAAGTAGAAAACAAAAAGATTAAGCAAATAAGCACATGTGAACAAACACAAACACACACACATATACATGGGCATGTACATAAATACTTTCGAGAATTTGTACTGCTACAAATGTATTTGCATACCCCTGAAAGCATATGTGTGTGTGTGTGTGTATGTATGTGTGTGTGGTAACGCCTTTGCTAATAAAATAAATTATAATGTAAACTATGTGTTCTGATAAGGCGTTAACAGGCGTTTGAAAGCACTGCCGGGGGAACAATTAACGAAAGTAAAAAAAAATAATGAGCCAACATGCCAAAATTGGGTAACGCACATCTGACAGAATTTCATTATATGTATCTTTGCTATTTTATTTGCCTTTTTCTGCTTAATGCTTAGTGCTGATTACTTCAACACCTGAAAACTGAGTATCATCTTTTCGTGAGAAATATTATGGCTTTGCTAAAAACCAGATGAATTTGCAGATTAAGCGTTGACTAGCCGTGCCACACGCAACTCTTCTCTTTTTTTAGTATTTCGTGCTAATTATCCTGCATATGATCTTTTAATTTATTTTTTCAACGGCACGCATTTACATCATTTAAAAGCTATTAACATCACTCACAGACAAAGTTCTTAAGCATAGTTTAGTAAACTCGTAAAAAAAGAACAAAACACAAAAAATAGAAAAAAAGAAAAAAATTTCAATTATTTAAGTAGTTGTCGACTAGCTGCCAACACCTGTCCCATTTTATTTCGTTTGTTTTTATTTTTTTTGTTTTTGCTGTCGGTTTTATTTGCCTCTGGCGCTAATCGCTTTGCCTGCTGCCACTGGAAATTTCACACCCACGGCAAAGAACTGCCACAAAAAAGTGAAAACAGCGAATGTGTTTTGTTTTTATTTTCTCTTTTTTTGGTTGCTGTTTTTTTTTTTCATTTTTCTTTTTTTTTTCATTAATTTCTTTTTTTTCCGTACGTTATTTGAATATGACCAACAACTACGTGTAGTTGCTTGGCTAGCAAGCCAAACAAAGTGAGCAAACGTCCAGCATATTGTTTGATACATGTGTGTGTGTGTGAGTGTAAGTGTGAACATGTGTGCACAGAGCAGACAGACAGGCCGCAGTGGAGCGAGCCGGTGTACGCATGCGAAGGCTGATAAAAATGTGCGCCTTTGGTACGTACGAAACATATAAAAAAGAGACACTGCATGCATTTGATATAATTTATTACAAGTAGTAAATAAATAAATAAAAATAAATAAATAAGAAGAAGAAATTTTACTAGCTGCACAGCGCCTTACTCACTAACTGGCAAAACAAGCTTATGCTCTATGCGCAGATACTTTTATACACAGACAGAACCAGATACTCGGCTCGTTAGAGAATTCGTTACAGTCAACTCGTTTGGCCGCAAAGATTAACACGCATGTGTTTGTGTGTGTGTGTGTGTTTGTGTGTGCCTGTAAAGCACACAGCAGACATTTGCGTTACTCTATTGCAGGCGTTTGCTTATCGTGTCCAAGTAGTTGTTGTTATTGTTGTGAATGTTGCCGCCACCGTAGCTATGATACGCCTTACTCTGCGCCCAGTCTTTGCTGTAACCATTGACGCTAATCTCATGCGGACTGGAACCGCCTGAGCCATAGTATGAGCCTGGGAAACTGCTGCCCACAAACTGCGAGTAATCTGTGGCAAGCATAAAATGAATAATTGGTTTAACTCAGTGGGGCTAGTTGGGGCAATGCAGGAAGGTGTGAGGGCTCACCCGTTGGATCCGAGTCGTAGACATGCGAATGGGTCTGCACCATATGTGGGTGTATTTTGCAAAGCGTCTTGAACTTGAGATAGTGTATGAGCCATCCGGTGCCGCCCACCAGCAGCACATTCATGCCCAAAACGCCCAACAGTAGCGTGACAACGGTCATCTTCAGATGCGCTATCTTCATCAGTATGATGAGTGGCAAAATGATGAGCCACTTGCGCTTCTTTCGCTCATGCCGACTGCGTGACTCTGTGGCAGCGAGGAAACACCAAAAAGCATTGTGTAATTATGGCATAAATCAAATAAGTAAGCAATCGCACATGACCCACCAATATCTGAGACAACACGTGCTCCCGTGTCGCTGTTCAGGGACAGCTGCAGCGCATGATTGCGTCCAAAGGTCTCCACGGCTCGCTTCATAAATTTGAATATGTGCACCAATTCGTTGTCACCTGCTCGCAGTTAAAGCAATGAAAAGGAAATATAAGAGAAAAAATGCAATGTTAAATAATTTTATTAATTGTGCCATAGGCAATCTGCCGATGCACAAGCTGCCTGGGTTCAGCAGCCAACCGGACACGCCACCTATTTCAATTCTAATTAATTTATTTTGCCAACAAATTGTTTTGGCTAGAATTACAAAATTTCACAGCAAAAACTGAAGTTTCTTCTGGGTTAGCATAGACTTTTATATTTTAATTAAAGAGAAGTTGCAGTTAAAGCAAAGCCTTACGAGGAGACGCAGAGAGAAAAAATCGGAATCTGAATTTAATATGTTCGTGTTGCCTTTGTAGTAAGAATATAGTAGAATACAGCGAAATCCCCCAAAACGGACAGTCCTCATAAAAGGACAGATCTCATAAACGGACAAATTAGGACAATTTTAGGGACAACGGACAAGCTAATGGGGCGCTGAATTAAAGTTTAATATGATATACTTGGCTATGGACGACTTACTGCGATTTAAGCCACCCTCAGGTTGCATTCATTTTGTCTGTTATAAGTCTTAACTAGGATTTTAAACAATGCATAAGGCTGCGGAGTCTCTCTCATATGCACATTCAATGCATTTATTGGCTCGTACTTTGCCTAATCTAAATTGAATTCGATACTGTGACAAATTTAATAAGATTGCAAATCAACAAGTTAAAATACGACAGAATGCAAACATTTTAACTTTATAGCAGTGTAATGTTTTTGTATTTTTATTTTCTTTTTAGATTAGCCACCTTTTTCAGTACACAATTTAGTTTGTTGTGTAAACTAAATTAAATTAAATTGCATGAAGTTTATATACCACTTTGGTGTGTTGGTTAGGCACTTTCGAAATAGATATATAAAATGTTTACGTTTACTTGAAATTATCTGATGCAAATTAAATCAGCAAGACAAACCTTGTCTGTCGTTTTCCAGGAAATTATGAATTTCTGAAATTTTGCTTTGTGAAGTGAACTTTGCGTACACGTATATTAAATTTCAAACTTCACCTACAGCATAGTCGGGCAGCTGCTGACTGCCTAGGCGCACAAAATTTCAACATCGTTTGCCAATAATCGCCAAATATGGCAACAATCAAAAACAATGTTAAATGAAAATCGCGTAATTAAATCTTCGGCATGTATTTTGCCACAAATTACTTTGCTAGAGGAACTCGAATGCACTTCAACTGATTATTGTGCCGATGCAATGTGCAGCAAATTGGCTATTGAAATCAGCCAAACAACTTTCCCACACACACACGCTTGGTGAACGCCCCGAAAAGCTATAGTTTGCTTATGTGTGTATGTGTGTGTATGTGTGTATGAACGCACCTTCCAAGCTCTTGGCATCGTTGAAAACACTGATGTCGTCGGCGGGCTCGCCGAGCTGTATGAGTCTGATGCGGCGCTTGTCCTCGCCCAACTCGCGACTGTATTCGTTGGGAAAGTAGCCGAGGCCATTGGTGGCCAGTTTCCAGATGAGTTTCGATGCTTTGTATTTCACACACGACACCAGGTTTCGCGAATCGAAGCACAGTTTCTGGTTGCGCGCAATATAAGCGTCATTATGCGCGACCAAGGAGGCCTTGCGCAGTGTATCCTTCATGGCGCGCGATGTGCTGTTTGTGGCCTCCTCGGAGCTGCCACTTGTGAAATCGACTATGAGGTTTGTCTCGTTGTTTAGCGCAAAGGCATACAGTTCGCAGGTTTGCAGTAGCAGGCAGAGCGTCACAAAGATAAAACTTGCACGTAAATGTGTCATTTTGTATTTAAGTTAGGAGAAGTGAGTTTAAATTGAAACACACGCGACTTTATACACAAACTTTGATTAGGAGACGCGTCACACACACACTCCCGACGCGATGCGATTAGACCAACTTGCAGCTGGCAATGCGAAACACAAATGGCAAACAATGTTGGCCGCCAACTCCTTTTATCAGCCTGCATCGACTGCTCAGTGAGCGCCAAGTCGAGTAAGCAGCTGCGCTGAGCTCAGCCATGCTCAAACGTTTTCATTGCACCGGAATTGCAATTCCTGCAGCGTGCGCAGCTGCGACATCGACTGCGGTCTCGGTAACGATGGCGGCGTCGGCCACAGCCTCGTCAACACACCACATTGTGTTTCTGGGTCAGTAATGCAAGCGAGCGGGCGCATATCAGCAGCAGCCGCGACTCCGATGCCGAAGCTCGTATCGAACAACAGCCATCGCAATTGCAGCAAATTGTACCATGTGTGCAGGCAGGCAACGCAGGCAGGCAACACTTGCGTTTGTTTTTTCTCTTTAGCGTTGCTGCATCCGCTGCAACTGTGGTCATCAGCAGCACAGCAACGCTTGATCGTTTACAGCGTCGCTAACATTGATACTGATGTGGTTGTTGTTGTTGTTGTTGTTGTTTTTGTTGTTTTTGTTGTTATTGTAGTTGACTGAAAGCGAAAAGCTATAGCCGCAATTAAACGAAAGTGAATCTATGCCTCCATGAGATACAATTACAAACAGCAAACGAACGCAAGCGAATGAACGCAGCCGGCAGCTAATCGCAGTTGCCGATTATGCCTGAGACTGCTGCATCGGAGGCCAATTGCCGCTGCCACTGCCACTGCTACTGCCATGCCACTGCGGCTGCGTGCGAGTGTGTGGCGCCAGGTCAGTAACGAAAAGCGCCAAAGCCACAGCCACAGACACGGCCATAGCCATAATAATCGACTGCAGCGTGGTGCGATGTTGGCTTGCTCGACTTCGACTGCAAATGATACCAATCAAAATAAGTGCGAATGCATTTAGTTTATAATATTTTGATTTGATTTTTACGTTTTGTGCATTTTTTTCCCATTTTTTTTTTCTAATACATTTTTTCTTTTTTTTCTATGCTACAATTATCATCTCGACAAGTCGCACTTGTTCGCTGTCTTACTTCAATTGCTGCTCGAATGTGTTTGCTCGAAAATTTCATTGAATTATTGCGAATTATAAAATTGCCCCCTTGTGTTGCGGTGAACTCCTTTTGTTTTTGTTTTCATTTTTGTTGTTGTTATTCTTGTGGCTGTTCACAGTCTTAATTACAATGCATAGCAAATGTTGTTGTCTTTGTCGTTCGTTTGCCAAGTGAAAGTATGAATTCATAAACTGTTTTTGTACGTTTTTGCATTTCAATTTTTATTATTTTTACCCATGAAATTTGCAATAGAAGCTCATATTCAGCGACAGGAAACAAATTTGGCATTTTTTTATACAAAAAAATGTAATTTAATAGTTCCCCCACAATTTGCAAATGCTTTAACGTAGTCAACATGTCGAGCAAGTGTTCAAAGTCAAAGAGTGACACTGACATGCGCCATGACAGGCTAATCTTAGTGTTACTGAGTAATCAACAATAACAGGCACAATGAATCTCAAATAATATATATACACATATTAGAAACATATTTATAATATTTTTCCACAATAATAAAACAAAGCTTAGAATATTAACGATAACAATTTTTTTATATGAATCATCAAGGATTTGCCCAGTGACGATGCTCGACAAGCCGCAGTTAATTTTTTTTTTTTTTTAGGATTTAACGGAAATTGTGTGGAAAAAGCTAAACCAACAACATATGAATTACGTAGGCATTTTATATATCTCGTTAGGTGAATTTCATGAACTTTGTGTAAATATCGTCAAAATTCAAGCTTTAATTTCCTTACATTTGTGTGCACCCCTGACACATATAAAATGCATTTCATGGCTAATCTGCCAAAATCAACAATTTTGAATTGTGAATTAGATATAAACTTTCGCCTTAACTGAAAGAAAGTCAATTATTTATTTAATTATTTTCGGTGTTTGCCTATAACACAAAAATAAAAACAATAAAAAAAGAAGCAAAAAAAATCAGTTGTAGACAAATTGTAATTGAAATAAAAACTCAGATCAGGCACTGTATGAAAAATTTGTGAAATGTTGCGAATAATGCAATTAAGAGTAAATAACATGAAGAAAGCCAAACAGGCGAGCAAGGCAAAGCCAAAGCCAAAGCCAAAGCAATGATCGGCATTGGCAGCAGCCAAGTTAAATCACAATGGACACGCACGCGTACGAGAGCGGCAAGCCAAGAGCAACTCAGTCAAGTCAGGCAACATCAGCAACAGCAAATGCCGCATAAAGTTGCATTCCTTGACATGCGCTCCGAGCTTCGTTTCGATGTTCGCATGAACGCTGGCTGACTGTTGATAATTATAGGCCGCAATTGAAGTGCCAACTGCACAAACAAACGGCTGAAGACGAATAGTCCCGCCTGCGGACTCTGCCGCTCTGAGTGGCTGCCATCAACAACATGGACGTCATAACGTCATTGCCTGCGGCAAATGTCCATGCTTATGCTTAGACTGAAATTTTCATTTCAATTTTCTATTTTTCTATTTTTTTTTTTTTTGTTTTTTACAAGCTAACACAAAAAATTATTGATTTGATCGTTAACTGTGTGGTGATCCATTTATTAACTTTAACAGATGCATTAAAACACCTAAGCCAATTAATGCAAATTAATGATTGTTGTCTAATAAGGCATAAAAAAATTTAAGCGGGAAAATTGTCAAAATGTGTAAACAAAATGTTTCTTATCGTTGTACAATATGTGTTTAAATGGTTTTCTTTTTTGGCACATTAAGACCGACTTTTGATGTGGAAAAAGAGAGGGATTCAAACCATTATCAACGTAATTTGGCTGCGGCTAAAATTGCAGTATAAAAAATATAGCCGAATCAGTTTAACTGACTGTCAAATAAAGCTGACTTTTTTTTTTATTTATTTATTTCTTAACCTATTAATTGATTTATGATAAATCAACGAGTATGCAACTATGTAGTCATGTTAAATTCGACAAGCTTTCGTTACTAATTCTTACAACTAAAATAAGTTGTATTTTTGAGCCAAAGGCTCTGCACCTATAAATATGGTAGGAAAATGTATTTTTAATAAGATGTAAAATCTGTATTAACAAATTAATAATTTTTTATCATTCTAACTCTGCTAACTCGCAAACAATCGTTTTCCTAGTTTTGCAAGCTAATAACCAAGCAATGTGTGTTTTTTTTTTTTTTTTTTTGGGAGGTTGCTACCATAACTAAATGATTTTCCATTTGCATGGTATCCCTGGTTTTATTAAGCTATGTAAACTGTGGATGTGCAGAGATGCCATCAAAACTGTAAGGTCATGTGTTCGCAAAGGCCATCTATGAAAAAGTGATGGTGGGTTGTAACCCTATCAAACTAAATAATTTCTGGTAATTTTGCTCGTTTTTGTATGAAGAATATTTTGGAATAATTCCATATTCCATATTAATTCTGTTCTGTGATTAATTCCAAAGTCAAATTAATCCGAACTTATGCAAAGTGCGTCTCCATAATAAAAAAAATCAGTTTCTGTCATTGAACCACTTATTCGATTTTTTCTACTTGGAATCATCTTGATTTTTTGGCACATTTACAGCGTAGCATATATAATTATTATTAGAATAAATATTAAATAGTAAAATAAATTAGTTAAATATTGTGATGTCTTAGGAATCAGCTGAAATCTTCTTCCAGATCGTTGTCGTTCAGGAGTTGCTTGCGCACCATACGCATAATTATGGAGTTCCGTCCATGTCCGTAGATGGATGTGCGCTGATTGGCGGTGTCCAGTTTCATTTTCAGTATCTTCGAGCGTAAACTCATCGGGGTTTTGGTTGCCTTCTTAATCCAGTAACTGTACGAAGGGGTGGCGGCGTTTATCATTGAAGGCGGTAACAATTTCGGGATCGCATCTGTTGGTATGCGAATGCCCATGAAGGCAGTCGTCTGCTTCTTCGCCTGCGGCTGCTGCTGCAGATGCAATGGCGGCAATATGCTGTTTTCAATGTTTTTCACTTGCTTGGCCATCGCCAACGTTGTTGTTGTTCTTGCTGTTGTTGTTGTAGTTGGAGTAGTAGTCATATGAATACTGCTCTGCACTTGTTGCTGCTGTGAATGAGTTGCGTGCATTTTTTTGCTGAGTTTTATTTTTGAATCAATATTTTCATAGTTTGTTGTTGTTGTTGTCGTTGTCATTGTCGGATATATTCTTAGCGGTGTTATTATAAAATGTATTGGTATTTCGGTTGTTGTTGTTGTTGTTACTGGCATTGTTGTTGTAGGTGTTGGTTTATTTGTTGTTGTTGTTGTCGTTGTACGTGCAGTTGTCATCGTCGTCGTCGAAGTTGTCGTTGGTGCTGGTGGTGGCGGTGGTGGCGGCGGTGGAGGTAATGGTGCTGGTGCTGCTCTTGTTGTTGTTGTACGTGCTGTACTCGATGTTGTTGCCATTGTCGTTGTTGTTGTCGTTGTTGTGCTTGTTGGTTGTTTTGTTGTTCTTGTTGTTGTTGGCGTTATCGCTGTCGAAGTTGACGTTGTCGCTGTAGTTGTCTTTGGCGTTGTTGTTGTTCTTGGTGTTCTTGTTGGGTATGTTGTTGTAGATTTCGTTACAAGATTTCTGTTGACATTCATATTTGGCTGAACCCAAACAAATTGTCGAGCAATCGGTTTCATTTTCTCATTAAAGCTTGATTGGCGATATGTTGTTGGTTTAGCTGCTGTGATTTGGTATATTTTTATTTTTTTCGGTTTCTTCGTTGTTGTTGTTGTTGTAGTGGTCGTTGTTGCCTTTGTTGTTGGGCTTAGTTGATTAGTTTTGATGACGTCAGTTGATGTCTCATCACTAATTGCTGCCGTTGTGGGCCAAGGCTGATCTGCCATCATCATAGCATTAATCTGCTTCTTCAGATCCAAACTCAAGACCTCCTCAGAGTTCAATGGTGGATAAGTTGCGATCTGTGAGACTTTTGGTGTTGTTGGCTGCGTTGTTGATTCACTTGCGGTTGTTGATGTTGGCGCCTGCATTGAAGACTTCTCGGTTGTTGTTTGAGCTTTAAAAATTCTTTTGATTTTCTCTTTCATCATATGTCTTTTAGAGCCAACGTTTGCTGTTGTTGCCTTGGTGGGATATTTAGATACAGAACTATATGCTGGCGTCGTGGAAGTAGACTTGTCTTCGGTAATATCCTGCAGCGGACTGGAGCATTCGCCTTCGCTGACTATTCGCCATGCTGCAAAAGTGAAATGAAAATTACAAATATGGGACTTGACCTCGTATAGTCACAAATCAACTTACAACTATTCCGATCCCTGCACTGCACCCGCTTCAGGTAGCAGCGATTGAGCATCGTGTAGTTGAAGCCATTGCGGTTGACGCAAATTGGCGCATAGCGAACATCGCAATTGAAGTCGCAGGTGCGGCAGACGCCTTCGTGAAGAACGGTCCAATCTGTTGGCGAGTTGAAAATTGCAAAGGTTAGCTTTAGATTGAACAAGAAAAGGGTTCATCCTTTTTGAACACTTGCCATTCTGTGAGCGCTGGACGTGCTCCATCAAGGCGCAGACATGCGCAAAGGTGCGCGTCTCGCCATTAAAGACGCCGCAGACGGGTGCGTTGCTGAACATGCACGGCTTGGCTGCACGGTGCAGGGCTTTGAGCCGTTGGCGATATGGCGACTGCTTATATGCTTGCGCCGCGTAGCTTTTGCCCATGGCACCGCCGTTGCTAATGAACTCTGTGTCGAAGGCAGGCGGCATGTAAATTGTCACTGTGTCCGGACTTAGTGGCAAACCGTCCAAGGTGTCCCAACTGTAGCTACGCTTTAGACGATCGATTCCTTTTGCTGGTTTACTTTTTTGCGTCGTTGTCTCGTATTTCTTAAACTTAATGGTTTGATAATCCTCTGGACAAATCCCCTGCGATATGATGGTCCACTCTATAAATAATAAATTTGCGAGGAATGTTACGAAACGAAGTCACATTTTGTGTAAAAAATATTGGGATGCAAATTTGAAAATAATTTCTCATAGATAAGACCAAAAAGCTTATAGATTATCTAGCTCAGTGGGTTTTATCGATGTTGATCTTCACGCGGTCGAGTCGAAAACAAAGTTTTGTTTATTCAATTGAACTTACTTTTGCCAGTTCTGACCACTTCTGAATTCACCAGGCATTCATTTTCAAAGGTCGACCGTACTTCGGCTAACACTGCACAGACGGGTTTGTAGACAGCCGTGCATGGCACCGGCAAGGGCCTGGGTTTCTTCACATGCAGCTTAGGCGGCTTGGCTTGTGCAGTCGCAGCTGGGCGTGCACACTCGCCCCAGTTGATCATGAGCCAATCTGCAGGCGACTGGCAGGATTTTCGCACTAGTTCGCACCTATTGCGGAATGTCTTGCGTTCACCGGTATTCAAGCTTAGGCCACACAGTAGCTTGCTGTAAGTGCCACAGGAGAAGTCACAGTCGGGCATGCAATTGCGCAGCGCAACTTCCTCTAAAGATTGAGTTTGAGTATAAGTATATCAAAAGATAGCAAGCACAGCAACAATATGAGTTAACTCACTTAGCTCGCCTATCAGCTTAGTCTTCTGCGCCTTAACCAATTGACATTCGTTGGAAAAGAGCAGATTCTCGGAGCCAGAACGTGCACAGACCGGCGCATCGTCGTTCTCGCAGAGCAGCTCCTTATGCTCAAGCATTTCGCTGGAGTGGCTATGGCTGGGCACCATCACGCTGAAGCATAGCGTCGGCAGCAAGAAGTACAAAAACCGCTTCGTAAGCATTCTCAAATTAAGTGTGTAAGGCGCAGAGTCTTTACGCTTAGCACTCAGCTCACTTGGCTGTCTTGTGCGGTGTTGAATGGTATTGTGTATGTCGGCTGCTTAGTGAGCAGACGATTTTATATGTTGGCAACCACCAAGCGACAGTCAAACGACACACATGTGCAACGCTGGGTAAACATCTGCGCACAGCTGATTATGGTATCTGCGCTGTCGTCCATTATCGCGGCCCACTGCCGACAAAGCACGGCACAGCCAAGGGCCCTCAGCGCGGTTTCTTTGCCAATGTCGTGTGCCAGAACTCAGAATCGAGAACCTCAGAATTGCGAACTCGTTCTAATCGCGCGACATTTTCTCTAAATCACATCGCTTCGGCGGCACACGTGCATGCTTATTCACACACATCGCCACACACCGCACACCCCACTCACACGCCATGCAGCAGCAAACGTGTATCGGCTTTTGGCTTATGAATCGCGAAAATTCTTGGTCATTGGCATAGTTTGTGCTCTGTGCCGATAATTGGGTTAATCTTGTTTGCTCGCTGGCTTATGCTAAAGACATTTGCTTATGACACACATACTCGCACACACACACACACACACACACACACAAGCACTGATTCGTGGTAAATGCGCTGTCGAACGTGCTTCTGGTCGCTCATGTGGCGATAGTAGGAAAATAAAACTAAGACCATATGTAAATACACAGCAGCACATTGCAAAACTTTGCTCCACTCTGCTCCGTTCCGCTCTGTTCTGTCACTGCGCAGTCAGCTGTGTGGGTTGCGAAAAAGCCCCGCTTAGCTTAGCCCAGCTGTGGCCAGCCCCAAGCAATGTGCTCACTTCGTTAAATCAAAATAAATTAATACAAAAATCACTATAAGCAATTTTATTTTATTTATCTACAAATATGCATAGTTTATTTGTTCTGTGCGTGGATAAGTCAAGTCTTATGCAATTTAATATAATATTTTCATTATTGCTTCTGTTGGCTTGTTGGCAGCGTCTGCCCAGGTCAGCCCAGCCATGTGGTCATGTGGCTACCGTGTGCGCCAGCACTTTGCAGCATTTAAAATCATCATCAATCCTATGCATAACATGGCCAATATAAAATCTCAGGCAGCGTCATGAAATTCCTGTAGCAGAAAATTCCTCGCTGCCTGCTCAACTGTGCCGAGTTGTTTGTGTTCATGCAATTTTTTTCGCGCCATTTAATTTTTGTTACCACTCGCATATTCTCGCATATTTTTGTTTCTTCTTGTTTTATTTTTATTATTTTTTTTTTTTCAACTCATATTGTTGTAGCTGTTGTTGTCGCCATTACATGCTGTTGTTGTTGTTAGTTATTGTTATTGTGTTTTTAATGTGATTTTCCACTTGGCTCACACTTTTGTAAGCTTGTAAAGCAAAGGCAGCACGTGTTTCGCCGCCGTCAGCGTTTGTGTGTCTGTCTGTCGCTCTGTCCAACATACGTGTCCATTTACAACAACAGAAACGAAAAAATGCAAATAAAAACGTAAATAAAATACGAAAAATTCCATGTTTCCGGTTGGTCGTTAAACTTCCAACGGCCGCGTCATAATTACCAAACAGCAACAACAACAACAACGCCACAACAGCAACGCCACAGCCAGCCAGTGCGGGGTAGCAGCCGCAGCAGGACATAAGCGATAGACTCTTTAACATCCTGGCTTGAATTTCTGCCATTCATTCGCCTCAACTCCAGCTCCGGCGCCTAACTCCCCGCCGCTGCATTGTCGTGATTTATGCACAGATTTCCTATAGCACCGACTTTGCTGCTGTTAGGCGTCCTACCCCCTGACCGGCGTTGGCTCCAACTTCGCTGCATGTGCTGCTCAATGCTCGTGTGCGCTTACCTACCTACGCAATTTTTCATAAACAATTTGGCACAATATGCGGGAGTCACCGAAAATGCTGAAATATTAAAATAAATATTGTAAATGCCGGCAAAGCCAGCGGCAGTGAGTCATCATGGCCGGCGCAGGGGAGACACGAGACGCGCGACGTGGCAAGCAACAGAAAAAGGAAGAGGATGCGTAGGTGTTGGCCAAACAGTTTGGCAGCCTGGCGCTTCGAATTGAGTTCACTTCCGTTTTAATGGCATTCGCAGGCGTCAATCGGCTGGCGGCGGGTGGCAATCGGCAGTCGACTGGCAGGGGGGCAGCGGACGGCAGTCGGAGTTAAGCCTTTTAAAGGCACACGGTTGTGTTGTTAATGTTATCCCGTAATTAGTTTACGCGCGCAATTTCGTGCGCAATTCGGTCATTAATTTTTTATTTGTTGCTTCGTCTGCATTCCTCTTTTTTTCTTTTATTTTTTTTTGTTCTCATTTTTTCACTTTTGGTTGGCTTTTTGTTTCTTTTTGGCTTTTGTTTGCCCATTGTGTGTGTGTGTTTTTTTATTTTTTTTTTTGTTTTGAAATTAATGAAACTGAAACTAAAATTATGTATGGTGTGAAACTGTGCGGTTTACACTCTAAAAAGTATGCGCATTCTCGAAACAATAGTACATATTATATATTCAAGGCACTTTCTTTCAATCTGCCAATGATTTACTAAGCATAGAATAGAAATCACTACCACAAACATGCTGTGATGCCGAATTTATGTGTTACTCCCTGGAAACGCCAGTTCTTGCTGGGGTCCTTCAATATCTGTGCAATAAATGGCTCTTCTATGCCAAGGAGTAACTCAAGAGACCATTTCTAAGCTTAAAGTTTTGTTTGATTTGCAATAATACGTTTTCTGCATTTACATACATTAAAATTTTTTTTACTTAATTTTATCAGCTATAAGCCACGTGAATATTAGCTAATTATCTATTTTATCAACTGTGAGTTTGATAAAAATATTTGCAGTGTATTGTCAGTGCGCTTGGAGTTTCGAATATTCATTCAAAATTTTGCCTCAGGTGTTCTTTCTGTTCGGCGCATAATAAATTTTTGCTCAGCTTTGCGAACATGTCTTTGTTGTTGTTGTTCGTTGTTGTCGTTGTGTGTTTAATTTTAGTTTTGTTGTATCGTTATTGTGTGGTTGGTTATGGGTTTTTATGTTTAACTGCGTTGTCCAAATAAAATTAGTAGCGCTTTGCATTTTAATACTTTCTAATTGTTTGCGGGCATTCAGTAGCCAAGGCAAGCCAAGCTGGGCCGTACCGAGCCGTACCGAGCCGAGCCGAGGCGAGCAATGCCATGTTGTCCAACACTTAAATAGGAGGCGATGAGGCAACAAATCACGTGGAAGCCACTCAACGGATTATTAAGTAAAAATTATGGCACTCCTAGGGCTCATAAAGCATTTACTCAGTGGTTAGTTACATTTTTTATTGTCATTGGTGCAAACGCAATGGCGATGGCAGCACCACTACTACTACAACTACAACAACTACAACAACAATAACAATAACAAAAGCCATCACTACTTCTCCTGCAAATATATGTTCACACAATGGCGGCGGGTGTTAGTGGCCCCAAGAACACTTTATCTTTTATATTTGTTTGTGTTTACTTTTCGTTATTTTGTTTTTCACTTGGTCCGTTGTTGTTGTTGTTGCTATTGCTGTTGCTTGTGTCTAACTCCTTGGCGTCATAAAACTAACATCATACATTATTTTCCAGCTGAAGTGTGCATAAGTTTTAATCTGCCTTTTCTACAACAATATAGCAATACAAAAACAACAACAACAACAACAACAATACGCAGAACAAAAGAGTGTCCGCTCTACTAACGCATATAAATAAAATGAGCGAGAGCGAGAAAAAAAAAGAGGAGTAAGTCGGCATTGATTAATATTTATGCGCACTTCGAGTTCAACTTTTACCGAAAACGAATGTCCTTTTGGTATTTATTTTTTTCTTTTTATTGAACGCTCTTTCGACTGTCAACTGTCGACTGACTCCCCCCATATGTGGTTTGGCTCGTTTAAGTGCCTTTTAGAGCACTACGAACATGTCTGTGCGCTGTTGATGCGCTCTCAAGTTTCGAAAATAAAATATAACTTTCGTCAATTTAGCAGTGAAAGTCTTTTTCGCGATTTCTTTCACTGCATGAGGAAGCAAACTTATGCAGCTTATTAAATTAAACTTGTATTTGACTGTCATTACATAAACTTAAAGATTAGACAATTGCTTGAACATTTAATTGACTAGTTTACAGTTTCAGCACAAACGCATGGCACATGAAATATCGGGATAAAGGTTTCCATGAAATCTGCTGCTTAGTAAATAAGCCGACCAAGGCAACAGAGAGCCTCGTATCTTGGTAAATGATGCTTTTGATGCTGCTGCAACAGGTCGGCACATGCGAAGCACATTAAATCAGTTTATTGCCCCGACTCTAAGTCAGGCCAGGACTCGAAGTGAGTCTGCAGTGTCGGTCTGTATATCAGCCTAATCCGACTTCTTGTATCCGCGCTGTAGCAAATAGAAAAAGATGAAGAAGCAGTGGAGATATAAAATCATTTTCAATGTCAATTAATTCAGCTGTGAACTGTTAAATTTCGCTCAGGACGCGCATAAATTGTAGCCTAAAACTGCAATTCTCCTGAGTGGATTTCAAATAAATATTTAATGCATGCGTACTACGGCGGATCCTGCGAAGTGGTGCGCACAGCACGCCTGACTTCTCGTCGGTCAGTCGCACATATGTGGATGTGCGTGGATTGCGGTTGGCTGCCGGATTCGAGCGACGTATGCGCCTGCAGCTGTTGCAGAATTAGCAAAGCTGAAACTTTGTTCGTTCTTAGTTTTTGAATGTCTTTCTTGTTGTTCTATTTCTTTCTCTGCTCTTGTTTTTGTTGTTGTTGTTGTTGCTATTGAGTGCTTTTACATTGTGTGCGTGCATGTATACGTCAGTTCTTTGGTCTTAAACACGCACACGCCTGCCCGCACACACACCTGCTCGCACACACACCTGCCCGCATGGCTGCTGACTGACTGACTGGTGGTAAATATTTATTGAACACGATTTGCTCGTTAGATGCACACACCCACACACCCAGACAAATACTCACTGGCACACGCACGGTTTAAAAGAGTTCAGGCGTGCGTGCGTGTGTATGTGTGTGTGTGTGTGTGTGTAGGTGTGGCTAAAGATTTTTATGCTGCTATGCTTCGTTTTACGGTTTTCGTTGCTGTTTTGGTTTTTGTTTTTGTTCTTGTGTGTGTGTGTGTGTGTGTGAATTTTGTATTTTTTGTGTTTTTGTTTTCGTACTTTGATTCATTTTGCAACATTTTTCAATTTCTTTTTATTGAATTTTCGATTATTATCTAGGTGAGCAACACTCTTCTTTGATTGTGTGCCCCCGCAGACTCACCCGCATTCTGCATTCCGCGCCACGCTTCACTAAACACTCACATGCAACGAAAAGTTTTCCAGTTTTGTCCTGAACCCGCAAGGTTCTCCAACGAAAGTTGTTTGCTTTTGATTTCGGTTTTTTTGTTTTCCTCCTTTTTGGGGTTTTTTTGGTTTTTTTTTTTTTTTTTTTTTTGGATTTTCATTTGTAGGCTGTCTTGCTGTTGCAATTTCTAATCCTGCTGCCGTTGCTGCTGCTGCTGCTGCCCCTTTTATTCCTGCTGCTGTTCAGTTGAGTTTAGTTTGGCTTAGTTTTGTTGTGTTGTGTTGTGTTGTGTCGGCTGTGCTCTGCAATGTTGTACTTTGCTTTACGGGGTACGAAGCCTGCGCCTGGTAACTGTTAATATAATCCCTTGGCACAGCGGCATTTACTTAGGCTTTGATCAAATAATTGGGCGTGTGGGTTGGGCTGGTCTGGGTTGGGTTGTGTTGTGTTGTGTGCTTAGCTCATGGCATGCTGCATGTGTACAATGTCGGGTCGGACACCTTTTCTACGTTTCGGCATGCGAACTCAATTTAATTTGCAAAAATGCTTGTTTACATCTCGATTTTGGTGTTGCTGCCAATGTTTGATTTATGCAAAATGTGTGAGAAATCAAAAAAAACAAAGAAAATTCTATACGAGAGTACATCAAAACAATAAAGCAAATAAACTGAATCGCTGAATCCCTGCCTGGGCAAACGAAATAAAAACGAACCGAGAAGCAGCAGATTAAACGATTATCAGCAGCAGCACAGTCATTGCCTAATTTTGCACAGTGTATGCACGGTTAGGCACAATTCCTCTGGCTGGCATCGAAAACGTTTGATGATGTCTGCCTTGAGATTTGCAAACAATCTTTGCAGTAAATAGACAAGCCAACAAATGAAAATCCATTCGTACATTGCCACTTACTTTTGTTGTTGCTTGGCTTTTTTTCTATTGTGCTCCGTTGCGTTGTTGTAATGGCCCACACATGTGTATCATAGGCAAATTAACCAAGTTTTTCGTTTAACTTCAGCCAATGGAATTTGCGACTTTGTAAGTCAACTATTCCATCTTGAATGGCCTTTGGCTTAATTGCATGAATTCTTGTTTATGCCTACCAATTCTGCTTTGCTGTCCTGCTGCCAATGCACTCTCGCAAAATTAATTTGACTTAAATCGAAAACAAAGTCAGGTTTTGCATTTGGGTTTGGCTACGGATTCGACTTTGGCTAATTAACATTTAGTCAGCCTGGCGCAGCTAGCGAACAATTAACCCAAATGCCAAAGGCACAAGTCTTCGTCTAGCAGTCCAAATTTGTAGCAGCAGTCTCATTTTCCTTGCAGAGAGGCATACAGAGATGCGGAGGATACGATACACACAGGCCACTGTCTGTGGCTGGTGCATGTGGAAGGACTCTTGGCCGCAACGCATCCTTTACACTGCACATAAAACTTTTGTTGAACTTTGTTGAAAGGAAAGCATTTTTACGCTCGCATGTGTAACTCCATTCAATAAACGTTTACAGATTATTAAGTTTCAAGAATAAGCTTTCACCGTAAATTATTTCATTACACAACGGGAGGTTTAAGTGCCAAAGTATCCTTTGTGTTGCTTAATTTTGTGGTTTATGTAAGTGACATTTTGTATGCTTTATGAGGCATGATCCTTTTCTTTTTTTCTTTCTTTTTTTGTGTCCAGCTGCTCCACTGCCTTGACTAACTTACAACAAAAGCACAACAAGAAATCAAATATCAGAGGTTTTAGCAATTTTTCACTACTTTCTTGTCAGTCGCCAAGACTGACTGAATGGTTCTTAAAAGCCATTTGGGTACACTTCTTTATATTAGAGCGGTGTGTGCTTATTTCATAAATGCACAATGGCGAATGCATAAATGCAAGAGTGTGCACACATACACACAATACCCAGCGCTTGCCCATTGTCCACAATATGCTCAAGAATTTCATCAACGTCAACTATAATGACCACAACAACAAAAACAACATAACAACAGGGCATCGAAGATGTAGGAAAACGAAACAGCAACAACAGCAAAATAACAAAACTTAACTCAACTTTTGAAATTTGTTTTCTTACAATTTTTCAACGAAGAAGTTACCCAACTATTGTCTGCAAGATTTGAACAGCAGCACTTCAGATGCGCTTCAGATGTAATAAATAAAAAAAAATAAAAAGCACAGCGAAAAAAAAACAAAAAAGTAAATGAAAACCATTTTCATAAAAGGGCAGCACAATGGTTGTGATAACTACAACAACAACAACAGCATCGTCCAAGACCAGAAACAAGAGCAGCACGCGCTGCTCGCCGAACATGAAAATTGAGTACAGCACGAATAAAATCAAAGCCATCAACATCAACTGCAATTGGTGGAAAAGCACAACGCAATCGCAACAACAAAACGCGCAACGGGTGCAATCACAACAACAACACGCAAAAAAAAAAAACAAAAAGGATATAGTAACAGGAGAAAGGACACACATAAACGTCCGTCTTGCGAGAGCGTTGATGCCCTGCAATGCCAGCGCATACCCTCATCCTAAGGGATTTTCAAAACTGCTGTCATGCGAACTGCTTCGTCGGATCGGAAAGACAAGTGAGGCGTCTATAGAAAGTCTAGCAAAATACCTTTGGCTAACATTCGTGAGAACCGGAAGCAGCCAGCTCAGATCTGCAGATGTCTCGAGGCGCAGTCTAAGCAGCGGTGGCCAACTCGCTGCCTAAATCGTGAGGCCATGCCATCAACAGCTGATGTAACGGCTGCGATGGCTGCAATGGCATGGAAGCAGGGAATTGCATTTATTGAAAAAAAGAAGCGGAAAAAAGAAAGTTTTATGCTTCCAACAACTATAAAAGAATGCATAAAGACTTTGTCAAGTGGAAAAAATATGAAAAGTTTTTTATTAAGATTTTCTTCTCTTTGTTGCCTTCATTCATTCTTTATTCTATTTTATGAATTGCTTCAAACTCTCTGTGATAAATTGCTCATGCGAGCGCATATGCGCACCAATTGCATTTCCCATTTTACACGTTTTCCATTTTTGTTTTTTATTTTCCATTCCATTCCGTTTTTCTTTCTTTTAGTTTATTTCTTTTTATTTTATTTTATTTTTATTTCTCGCTAACTGAGTTATTGCCATGAAAAGTTTTGTCAATTGCGCGCACTGGCACGCATTTTGCATTCGAATGTTTTTGTGGTTGTTGTTTTTGTTGCCCGTTGCCAGTTTCTTTTTAGTTTTCTGATGCGCATATTGCGGGAGTAAAATTGATATATGGCCACTGTGATTCTCGCAATTTGTTGTGGGGTGCCTGAGTTAGAGTGTTTATATTTATTTATAGAATAGTTCACCAAAATCCCGTCAACGATCATTACGAAGCTTATCAGCAATTGTTTGGCTTTTCGTTATAAGTCGTTAGTGAGCTTAATGTACTCAGTAATTTATAGATCATTAAATTTTGTTTCCAAAATAGCCTGATGAAAAATTCAAGTTCTATATGCAATCCAACCTACTTACCAATGCCAAATCCATTAAGCAACATAAATAATGAAAGTAAATGTAAAGTCTTTACATATTAAATCAATTACATAAGCCGCACATATGTAAAATCGACTAAAATGTTCTGCTCTGTATGCACGAGTAAGTAATACCCAAAGAAGCCATCGCCTAAACAATTGTAGAACAAATGCATTTCGAAAAGCAGCTTAAGAGTATAGCTAAAATATGAAATTAAATTACAATTAATAAAATTCATTAGAGAAGCTTATGAAATTTAATTTTGTACACCGCCACAAAGGCAACAACATACAATATGCAACACACACACTGAGGCTAAGGACAAAGGCGACAGCAAGCAGGAGCAGCTGAGAGGCAGCCTAGCCGAGTGGCATACTTTCAATTTTCTCCGAAACATATATGAAACTTGATTATCTTGATTAAATTGCAAATCAAAAACATGTTTTAAGGATTATTTATGTAAGTTAAGTAAACATCAACGACGACGACAACGACGAAGACGGCAACAACAACAACAACGGCAATTGTAACAATAAAATGTCAAACATGTACAACGCCTAATAACACACTCACTTGTCGTGTAACTGTGTATGTGTATGTGTGTGAGAGTGTGCGTGTATGTGTGTTAAGCTGCTAACAAGAACTGCATATCGATTTCATTTTCTAAGTGTTCATATCAATTTAAAATAATTACGATAAACCACAAACAGTTGCAAAAGGTTAACAAAGTTGGCATCCGCTAACGAATGAGTGTACGTGTGTGTGTGGGTATGTGTGTGTGCTATTGCAGTTTACAAAATATAACGAAATTTGACTATTCAAGTGTCTCAAAGTCGGTTAGTGCAACTTGCAGCTTGATAAGCCGCCTCAAGATTACGCAACAGCACTCACTCTCTCCCCCTCTCCTCTCTTATGAAGCAGAAAAAACCGCAGCACGATGATGGAAAATGAAAAGCGCCCAAATAGCAGCTCAGTGGGGGTGAGGCAGTCGCTAGGTAAGGCTGTGGGGCGTAGCATAAATGTCAAGTACATTTGCCACATCATGTTGCTACACAAATATTTACCTTGTTACAGATGCATTCATGTGATTAATACTCAACTCAGTTTGACAGCATAGTTGGGTGGCAGCAGGGGTACCATGCAAGCGCGCTGACAGGTAGAACGAAACTATTTAAAAGGTACTTACTAAAATTTATAAGCGTTATAACCTGAAACAAGGCAAGTCCTTTGTTGACAGCATCGAAACTAAACTCAATGTTTGCTGGGCAGCAATTCTCAACAAGTTTGGCTTGAGTCTCAGCAGGTAAGAGCATGCGAAGATTATTTGCACTTACTGTAAGTCTTTAATTGATTTTACTAATTTGTGTTTCGTGTTATTCTTGTGCACGAATGAGTTCAAAACGCATCCTTAATGAGGCAAATAAAAGAAGTAAATACTGCGTGTGCTCATATGTGTGCTCTGCCACAGCTGACAACTGACAACTGACAACTGTGTAAAAAATGTATTATAATTATTCTATTAAAGCATTACGAGAGCCACTTACGCACGCGCATACTAACACACTTTTTTAAAACACACACGTGATGACAGCAGCAACAACAACAACAAATACAACAACAATGACGGCAATATCTGCATGTTGCAAAAGTCAAGACTCTCATAATGCCTCTTCTGCCATGTTTATGCCACTTTATGCAAAAATAATTGCACAATTAGTTTGAAGCTGCTGCTGCCACTGCCACCAAAAACAACAACAACAACATCAACAACATGAACGACAACAGCAGCAGCATACAGCATACTACGGTAGTCGCCCGTTAGCTAGACCATAACGACAACAATAACAACAGCAACAGAGGCAAGTGCAGAAGTAAAAAGAAAAAGAAGAAGACTACGAAAACGAAGAAGAAGAGAATCCATACAACATATGCACACCCAGCTGCGAGCAGTTTTGCGCCTGTTCCAACGCTCATTAGTGAATTTTGAATATTATTACGACATTTACTGCAATTTTCCACGACTTTACGGCTACGAATGTCGCAGCACTACTTCAGGTGCCGCCTATGCAGCCGAGCTTCACACTCCAAGCTCCTCGCTCCATGCTCCACACTTGCTCCAAACTGCCAACTCGAAGCTTTCTCGCTGTGTGTACACAAGTGACACTTAACTCGCATGCATTTGCACACACAAAGGCAATCTGCGGGGTCGGTCCCTTGCGTTTCTTCTGCAGGCCTGCGTGCAAGATAGGCGCAGAAGAGCAAAAAGAAACAAGAAAAGCGACGCTGACAGCGTAGACAAACAAAAACACGGGGCTGCAGCTGAAGCCGAGGCCGTGCGTTGCATTGGCAGGGGCGCACACGGCATGGCCAGGAGGCAGCAGGCAGACAGCAGGATGCAGGAGTTTAGCTTTTGGCAGCTGCAGATTTCTGTGCACATTTTCAGCTCTTGCCCCCCCGTTTACACAGCTTCGTTGCTGCTGTAAGCATAACAAACAAACTTTGGGATTAGTTTACGCTTTGCTTGACATTTAATTTGTTCAAATGATTTGAGTTGCATTTGTTGCAAACCGCATATGCTGCAGCACACAGCATCAACATCCACATCATCATCATCATCATCATCGTCAGTAACATCATCATCATGATTATCATGCAAAGTGGTTGGTAACAAGTTCTTGAGAAATTGAAAACTGGCTGCCAACAAAATGAAATGTTGCCAACTTTGAATTAAACAAATGTACATTTGCTAATTAGTGGCAGGTTAATGAAATTGCAATCTTTAAAAGCTTTAAAATTTGTTCAATTATCAAAATTATTAAACGCACAAAACCGCAAGCCGACGCCAACAATTGCTTGCCTAGATTATATGAAGACATCAACTAATCACATGTTTCTCATTCATCAGCATCTTTTCCCATTTCTGCCTCAGCATGTCAGATCGAAGTGTGTAAGATGCCTTGCATTGCAGTTACTTTACTTTAGTTGTCGAATTACTTTTTATTAAATATTTCTAATAAATTAATACTTAAGTTATTAACTGAGAAGGCAGGAGCGGTAGCCAGCCTATAGAATATCCTGTACTCAATCCAAAATTAAATAAATTTTATTTTTTGCTGTAATATATTGGTTCAATTGTGCAACGATGTCTCAAAAAACAAAATATTTTTTCTCTATGACACCTATATATAATATATAGTATACCGATATTTATCATATTCAGGTATAAGATTGATTGATTACCTAAAATTATTAAATCCGAAATTTAGCAACGGTATCTTGAAAGGCAAAAGTGTTCCCCCTTCGATCAAGAATATATATACTTTGTGGGGTCTGCCACGCCACTTTTTTTCGTCTGTTACATACATTTGCACAACTTTAATATACCCTTGACCATTTTTTGATACAGGGTATAAAAACTAGACGAACTAAGTAAGCCGACCTAAAGTTAATTTGACTAATATATTGCTTAAAGTTATGCAAATAGCTTTTGCCAGAAATCAGCAACATCGACCTCGAAATAAAAGTTTCGCATTTATTTAAGAGTTTGCCGACAATTGCAATAAAATTAAAATAAATGCAAAAATAATGAATGAATGAATGAATGCAACATGAAGCCAGCCACAACAGAGGGAGCCACTATAAAACAAACCGCAAACCGAGAGCAGAATAGAACAGAAAAAACCCAAAAACCAAGCAAAGCAAACCAAAGCACAGCAAAGCAAAGCAAAGCAAAACGAAACGAAACGAAAGAAGGAAAAGTCACTCAAGACGCAGGCGAAATGTGTGTATGAGTATGTAAATGTAATTATTGCAGAGTCAAACCCACGATCACACGTCGGCTTACAGCAGACCTGTAGTAGCAGGGCTGCAGGCAAGCAGACACGGCCAGGGCATGTGTGTGCGAGCATGTGTAGGTGCGACAACAACGAAAACAACAATTAGGCAATGCCGCATGCATATGCAGCAGGAGCAAAAGTAAAACTTGTAACTAGGTGAACAAGTTTCAGCAGCAGCAGCAACAGCACCAGGACGAACACCTGCAGCAGCATCGTCCTGCAGCCAAATGCTGGAGACGGCGTCGCCTGCGTTTAAGGTGCAAATGTGCCATGTATGACAGCCGTGCGGAGTGCGTGGGTGGGTGCGGGAGCGGTTGCATGGGCGTGCATGAGTGCGCGAGTGTGGGGGGGGTGTGTGAGCTTGGGTGGCGCAGACTTGTAGGTCGTTGACTTCTGAAGTTTACGTCGTGGCATGCAGTTTCCGCTCGAGTTGCCATACGTGTGGCAAGAGTTGCACATGTTTCAACATTTATTACATTTGTAATTGTTGTCAGTCGTCGTGGCATAAGTGTGCGCGTCCATGCATGCTCTCTGTGTGTGTCTTACATGACTGCTTGTGTGTGTGTGCATTTTTATTTAGTTGCATTTTAATTTAAGCAACGTCGCGCATTCGCTTGGCTGCAAACGATTTTCAGTTTGTGCGTCTTTCAAAGGCATTTGCGCGTTTTGTCTTTGCTAAATAACACATAAAATACAAACAGAAAACGGAAAAAAACAAAAACAACAACAGCAACAAAAACTGCAGAAAAACGAGTTTACGAATGTTGGCGGGAAAACCGCGTTTCCGGTCATTATAGTGCAAACGGAAGCAGCTACCAATCGAATAAGTTTCCGGTAACCTCGCTTTCATGTGTTCGCCATTGTTTCTCTATCTCTGCCTCTGTTTTTTTTCAGTGTTTATTTTTTTTTTTTTTTTGTTTTACCACACTGTGGCAGTTCAAACGGTTTTGCTAACTTACTTTGCGGCAACGGACTTTTTGCTGTGCGCTGCACTGCGGCTTTGTTGTTAAAACAACAATGATCACAACAACAACAACAAAAACCACAATAGCAACCATTGCCGAGTAGGCAGCAAATCAAAACAAAAAAGAAAACGTTGCATTCGTTCAATCCTGCGTTCTGCGTGCGATTGTTCATTTACCTTTGCGTGCTTTAGCGACTTTGCACAAAATCCTCTCAGCAAAAAAAAAAAAAATAAACATTGCATACTTTACTGCGCACATTTTAAAGAGTTTCTCGTTGGTGCGTGCATTCGTACGTTTACTTAAATAAAATCAAATCAAATATTGAACATTGTACTGCAATAACATATTCGTTTTATAGTATTTTTTTTTTTTTTATTTGGTTTGCTTTTGCTTTAAACAAATGTTGGCAAATGTTGAAGCACTGTTAAAAAATTCCATGGGGGGATTTAACATTTTAAACATTCATGAGTTGCTAATTGAAAACGTTTGTCGACCACTGCACGCATCCTAAGTCCACACACTTGGACTCACAAATACACACACACACAGGTGTATGCACTAGCAAAAGGTTAAAAGGCGTCATGAACCATACAAAAGGCAATCAACATAGTTTAGCACTTTGGAGTCGCCGACTTCATCGTCAACGTCGTCGTCGTCGTCATCGTTGCTACTGAGGCCACTTACCAAAGCCAACTCAAAAGAAACTAAAGTGGCCCAAGTCGAAGTCAGCTAAGTTGCCCGTTTCGCATCGGTTTGCGGCACCTGCACCGGCGAGTGTGCGTACATACGTATCGAGGGGCCAAAAGCCTTGCGGACTGAAAGCATGTAAGTCGCCACATTGTGTTTGTAGATATTATGCATACACACACGCTCATATACACACACACACACACACATACACTACTATACACAGATGCAGGCACATGCAGACACCTTCAATCACTTCCGCCGAACGGTAAAGTGGCCCTTTGCACGCTATTATTCTACTTGTAATTGGGACGTGTGAGAAATATAAAATACAATAACACCGCAAACCACAGCCAAGCCAACGCAGCCCAACCGAACCCCGGCCAGGCCAAGCCAAGCCAAGCCAAAGCAAGTCCAGCCTAAGCTGTAGGTACTAAGTACTGTGGGGTCGACTTGTGCCATGCCGGAAGCAGCATTAGAAGCGTGAATAGGCGCAAAGTAGCAAAAACAACCGCAACAACAACAACAAACCCAACAACAACAACGTCAACGACAAAGCAGCAGCAAGAGCAGCACATAAAAACATTTACATCAGCAGCAAACGCTCAAACAGCTTAAACCAAAGCCGCCGGCCGCACTGGCATGCAGCACCAGAGTGTGTGTGAGAGAGAGAGAGAGAGAAACAGCGAGCGAGAGGGCGACAAAGACGGACGAAGAAAATCCATTCGTCCATGTCGCTTTGTGAAAACTCAGCAGTCATGAGTGTTTTTTGCCACTTCCTTTGCTTTTTTCCTTTGCTGAATGTGCGCCGGGCGGAAAGTGCAAGAAAGTCAGTAAAATAAATAAAAGCTTCGTCCGACTTGGTTTCTGCCGTGAAGGTGGCAGCGAAGGCGTTGCTCAATAGTTTTGAGTGAGATGTTTTGTAATCGGAATGCATTTATGACTCTATTTGGGCTGTGCTGCCTGCCTCTCTGCACACAATCAAAGGCAAGTGGGTACAGGTAAGCAGGGAAGTGTTTACTCTATGGCCGCCATGCTTGGCCCCTTTACCTTTGACAACTAAGAAAATATATGCAACATTGGCACTAATTGGCGGAGTTTGGTTGGGTATGCCTGTAGTGTTGACAAAAACCATGTTTGCAAATGTTAAGTAATACAAAATCATAATAGTCCGTCTCAGTGTCTGCATGATCGTTTATCAGTTTCATAGAATATGCAGCATCTCATTTTATTTGAGTGCTGCTTTTCTATTTTGCAGGCAGAACTTTATTTATTGCTATTGAGGAAGAATTTTTTAGCGGTGTGCTCATATAACAATAAAAAAAATAAGCGTATTTTTGTTGTTGTTGTTGTTTACAAACTTAACGCTTCACAGTTTCAGCCATGGTCTGCAATTTTATAGAAAAACAGCAAACAACAAAACAAAACTAAAAACGAAGAAAAAAAAAACCAAAAATTGTTGAAACACTTGAATTGAAAACTTGTACATCCCTTTGTCAGGTTTTTAGTTAAAAACTTAAAACAAAAAAATATTTTTTTATATATAAAAAAAGGTGCAAAACAATGGGATGCCAGCATTTTGGCTTGTTTACTTCGACTAAGTTGCAATAAAAGAGCAACAGAAATCGACGACAGCGCAAAGGCAAGGTAAATGCAGCTTAGTCTAACCGGCACACTGTCGACAGTCGACAGCGGACAGCCAACAGGCAACGACGACAACAAGGACTGCAAGGACTCTTGTGCAAGGTGTGCGCAAAACAAACGATAACTGGCTTTTAGTCAACTTTAGTGTTCGTTCCATACGAACAGGAGCAGCAGGAGCAGACATTGTGCTAATGCGTTTCCCCCGGCGCCGAATGACCCCGCACAACCCAGTCTAATCTAGTTAAAAGTTTCGTTTCGCGTGTCTTTTGCTCGGCTTTGTTCATTTGTTTCGTACGCTTCGCTTCGCTCGGTTATTTGTTCTTTGTTTCGTTTGTTGTTTCTCGGCCATTCGTGCATCCTTTGGCTGGATAATGTCCTTCGAGTGGCAAAAGTGTAAACAACATTAAGCGCCAAGTGCAAGGTGCTCTCGACGTGAGTGTGTGCCGCCGCCACCGCCGCCGTCACCTGGCAACTCGAAAACCTCACAGCCTGGCAGCCTGCATTCATGACCCATGATGTTGACCTGCTGAGGTCCCACTGCTGCTGCTGCTGCTGCTGCTGCGGCTAAGCTGACTTCGCTACTATGCGTTAGCCACACTTGAATTGCTCCACTCGGCCACGGTCGAGTCTGACCTGGTCTGCTCAGGTCTGCTCCGATGTGATCTGCTCTGGTCTCTGCTGGTCTGGGGTTTGTTTGCTCGCCACTGTTAATCTTAGCTGCTTGTTTACCGCTCATTTCTTTTTATATATTTTCTAGCTTACCTTTGCCTGCTACACGGCACTTTACTTTATGGCTCTCTGCTGTTGTTATCGTTGTTGTTTTGCGTTTCTCCTGCATAAGCTCTGCTGCAATTGGCTGCTGTCTACGCTAGCCACACATATGTGCTTCATGCGTTTTTCCGGCCTTGTGCTGCAGGGTTAGTTGCCAAAGAAAATTCTTAGGCAAGGATTAAATATGCTTAAAAGTGTTTTTTTGGTTGTTTTCGTTTTTTTTTTCTTTTATTATTACTATTTGGCATAACAACGCAAATGATTTTCCGTTTGTGTTTTTGTTTGAAATTGATTTTGCTATTTTGCAGTCGGATTGTTGAACTGATCTGAACTGAACAGTGCAGTTAAGTAATATTTGCTGCTTGTGTGCACTTAATGCAAAGTTGATGCCTTAATTGCACAGCATGTGAATATTTAAGCCGATTTTTTGTTAATGATGTATCCACTTTAAATAAAATTTAAATTAATTTAAATCAATTTTTTCCAGCCAAAAAATAAATAAAATTAAAAGAGGCATCTATGTACAATATAAATAAATAAAAAAAACCCAAAGGCAAATTTAAAAAAAAAAAGAAATGCAAAAAACGGAAATCATGGTAAAACCAAAATTAACTTTAGTGCGCACAGATTGAAACCGCAGCGAGGGTTTTGCCTCAAACCTGTTGAAGATAACTGAATGCCTTTTATGTTGCCAACGACAACGCCAACACTATCAACAACAACAACAACAACAACAATTCGTGGACGAAAAACGAGTTTTATTTTAATAAAGACTTTTAATTGAATTTTTCAATTGTTGCGCGTTGTTGCAGTTGCCGTTACAGCGCCATTGTTGTGCCGTTGCCATTGTGGCTGTTGTTGCTGTTGTTGTTGGGAAGCTACTATTGAATTGTACGTAAAAGTGTGGTAAAACAATTACAACACACAACCGGCCAGTGGCCATGGGTGGGGAAGGGGGAGTAGAGAGCACTTCGCAGCACTTTGATGTACAGATTTATCAATGCTCATTATGTGCAGCGTGTATGTGTGTGTGTGAGAGTGTGTGTGTGTGTGCAGTGTAGCAAGGAAAATGGCGCTGCTTCCGCTTACGCATTTATGTTCATTTTGCCAATGCCAATGATGATGATGATAATGTTGATGATGATGATAATGATAATGTTGATGATGATGATGATTATGACGGCGACAACGTCGGCAGCAGCAGCAGCAATATCGGCCACAACAACAACAATGTTTCATGGACCACATGCAAGCGATTAATTGCTAGGCACCACAATATTTACATCCGCTCAGTTGCAAACGCTTTCATGAATATTTCAAATTTTTGTTGAAAATTCGTTTTTTCCTCGTTTTATTATTATTTTAACACAATTTGTGGAATTTTAATAAATTATTGAAAACAATAAACTCGCATATACAATACTATTAAATTGTACTATAAAAAGTTATTCATTAATACAGTTTTATAGCAAAAGCAAAGGCGCCTAACTGACACAATATACCCTACATAAGCCAAAGCAAGAAACTCGTATGAAATTTTATTGTTCCACTGATGCCTCAACAATTAAGACTTGTGCAAAAACCTTTTATAGTTACCTACAACTCGAGGCCATACCCTGCATTCGAATTCTAGGTAAACTCCAACTGAAACTGATGCTAAAGCGTAAAATAATCCCAGGCAAGCCGAAGCAGTGCATCTCAGCTGATATTTCCAAAGTGCTTCAAAAGCCATCGACTGCGTGTATGCATGGGTGAGTGAGTATGTGTGTGTGTGTGTGTGTGCGTTAACATTATTTAGTTGGCTGCGTTGATGCAATTATTGTTTTTTATGTTTTTTTTCTTTTATATTTTTTAATGCGCACACTTGGCGTTCTATTATTTGGTTAACAATACAATGGAAAAAATGAATAAAGTTCAATTAGTTGTTGCTGATTGGCTATTGTGTGCTCTGTTAAGTACCGATACGCCGCGTTTTCATTGCGGTGTGTTTTGCTTTGCAAAATTAACAATTTATTAAACTTTTTGCATTTGCTGTTGAAATTATACTTTGTTGATACATAATTAATTTATATTAAACAAATAATGTGACAATTCAATTTCACGCAAATGAACGCATTCATTGCTTTCCATCGGTCTGGTTAGTGTCGCATTAAATTTGCAATGCAAGACAAATACACTTAGCAAAAAACAATAAGCTCAGCATTTTAATTAAAATTTCTACATTAAAGTTAAACTCAGTACCAAATAGGCACAAGCTTATTAATGGTGAACAATTATAACGCAAAGCAAGGACTTAGCTAATCAAAGTCAATATGCTAAGTCGATTAGTCCTTGAACTTGTTAGTTTTGTGCCTGTGAACAATTTTTCAAATGCCTGAAAATGCTAGCGACTTTAAGGCATAAATTGCACAGCATACGGAAATTAGCAAATTATGCAAAAGAGTTGCACGAACTGACAGCAGCAATGCTGGCCCACAGGTGCATAAAAAAGGAATTAAACATGACCACTCAAAGAAATTCAGCAACAAGACCACATGACCACAATTGTTAAGCGCAGCGCCAACGGCAACGGCAACAGATGCAGCACACAGGGACGAATGTGAAAATCGGCAACACCGAACACATTTGCACCCTGCACGCGAAAACTCATTTAAGTAGAACAAAGCATAAGAGCGTCAACTGCAACTCAGATGCAATCTTAAAGAATCCGAACGACTTGCTTGGGCAGTAGTGCATGGGTGCATATAGGAGACAGTCTTGTCAGCAGCAAGGACATGTGTGTTTGCCTGCACCGCCAACATATTGTGGCAAACTTATTAGCCACGTCATGTGAGCTCTTCATACTCGCATGTACGGTGCATAACCGGCAAGAATAGAAATAATGCAAGGCATAAACATCAGAATGTTGAGGGTAAAATTCCGCAAAATGTCTGCACAAATGTACATATGTTTCTTTTTTGTTTTTGGTTTTGTTTTTTTTTTCTCTCTAATTTCTAAGCCTGTTGGTGTGTAAGTGTGTGTCTGTGTACATGTGTAGTTAGATATGCAAACATAGTTGCCATTGTTTGATATGATGTTAAATGTTAGTTTTTGGTAGCCAAACCAGAAAGCAGGAACCGAGTAGCAAATAGTTTTTGGTCAGACCACAAACGCCAAAAGGACTATTTGCGAAAATGAAACCGACATCGCAATAAAAGTACAACCACCAACACCAACAACAACAACAAAAATTGTGCACTTTAGGGGTACGTGGGAAGTGCAGCAGTGCCCGAGGGGGTTCACTGTGCCTAGATGTGCCCGTAGATGTGTGGGGGTGCTCCGAGTACTCGACTGGCATATGCAATTCTTTTCAAACTCAGTTGGTTTAGTTTATGCCGGCCTGCCAAATTGCATAAGAGCGCCAAATTGCAAAATGAACAGCAAAAACGGAAGTCATTTCATTCACACACACACACACACTTAGCCAGTGAGCAAGAGAGACAGCAACAGAGACAGAAACAGACAAAACTCTAATGCAAGAAACGGAAATAATTCACGAAACAGGCATAAATTAAATTCGCATGCTAGAAGGATACGAAAGCAACAAAAAAAAAACTGCTCACCTTTGTGGTTAATGGCAAACACCAACTGGTTCCTGCATTGCGAAGCCGTCTGTTTCTCTTCTTTTTTTTTTTGGCGCATTAATTAAAATATTTCTAGTCGAAACTTGCCTACACCGAAATGCCAAATGCAAGTCTAACAAATTTCGCATAGGCTAATAAACCTGAATGCAAAGCAGTCACGGCGAGACTGCGCCCCAGTGAGCTGAAATGAATGAACGCAGCAGCTGTCAGGCGACAGCGTCAAATGTGCGGCTGTCAGACCAAAAAGGTGAACATGCGGCAGAAGAGGCCGCAGCGGGTGCATGCGCGGAGGCGACAACTTTGCTGTCGCACTGTCACCCAATTATATCACAAAAACAAAAATGAAAACCAAAAAACAAAAAAAAGAATGAAAATAAACAGAACAGAAATGTTTTTTGCGCAAATTAATGCCTCGTTGCGTTTATGCGCGTAAAAGTATGCAATGCAAAAGTGAAATTAAAAATTCAATGCAAATGCCTCTCTTTCTAACCAGCACACACAGCAATAAACTGTCCCGCTCACACTGCCGCGTCTATATGCCAAGCCATAGCATGTTAAACAGATTTAACCACCAATTTAAAATGAAGTCAATAAAACAACAACAACAACAGAAACAGCAAGAGCAAAAGTATAAAAATAAAAGCAACCACAACAAAAACAACAACAACAACTCCAAGAACAACAACTAACCACTTTGCATTGCATGAGCGACACAATTACATTTGTTGATGTTGCTGTTGTTGTTGTTGTTGTTATTTGCTGTCTATTTTATGCATTTTTATGGTCGCATTTCACTCAGTACTTCATCTCTTTACTCTCCTCTTCTCGCTCTCTCTTTCTTGCATGCTTTTTCTGCTGCCTGCTTGCACTTTTTAAAGTACAGCGCATTCAGCGTCAGTCGTCGGTGTTGCATTTTGTCATTTTGTGCAACAAATGCACATTCCGACATGTTCATGTCAAACAATCGATTTAAATGAAATAAATTGCAATAAATCGCTCAATCGCATCGAATGAAAATGTTGCTTTTGTAATGAGATACTCGTAATGCACGCGTGACACGTTAACGGCTCACTGACTCACACAACAACAATCAGAAGCACGCACTCCGGCCTCAGGTAGACTGGCCAACATTTGACCCCGAAACAATTAACGACTTATATGCGATTATCACACTCCTGAGCATGAACTACTTAGCCATTCTCACATGAAGCACAGCTTGGTCAAGTGTTATGCACACCATAGACAAAGAGAATCTTAGATTATCCAAGCGATTCTAAAACCAGCCAAGCATTTGCTGATCACATGCAGTTGTCTATGGTAACCTTTGGATGGTAGTTGACAAAACTTTAAACAACAATTATGAAGAAATTTAAGTAAACTTATACTCAGGATAAGTGAGAATGTGGGTCTCCTTAGTACCGCAAACTGCGCAAACAAATGGCATGACATGCCGCTGGTCAGTGTACACCATGCAAAACGTAGAGAAGGCAGAAGAACAGCATGAAAAAGGGAACAGGCAGCCAACCTCAGGCAAAGGAACACAATAAATGTCCACCTGAATTATCAGCAAACCATGAAATTATCAACACAAATTGGTCCTTTATCTGCAACCGAGCTTTTAATACAAATTGAAAATGCTTCTACGTCGAAACGAAGCCGAACTGAACTCAAACACAACAACAGCGACAACAACAACCAAAACATCTACCATCAATACAACAGTCTCTGTGTGCTGTAGAGAAGCAAGATGAGTGGCAGGAAGGAGTTACAAGAAAACATTCTGACATCTGAAACTACTGACACACTGACTCGCCGAGATGCTGAGTAGTCCTCTCTGGATAAGCAGCAGCAGCTCAGCGAATAAACGAGCCAGTGACTGAGTGTGCCAGTCAGCCTGTGAACCTGTGAGCGTGGAAAGCGAGGGGGTTAGAGCGGATGATTGGGCAAACGCTTGAACGAATGCCGGTGAGTGACGGTGAGCTTAAGTGGCACACTAAATGCACAGCAGCAGAGAATGCCAAACAAAGCGCTAAGCAGGTGAGCAAGGAATAAAGCGTTTTGCGTAAGGAATAAAAGCTTTATCCTGCAATCGCAAATATGTAAACGGATTCAGCTGCATGCAGCACACACACACACGCACACACACACATGTCTAAGTGCAAGTAAATATGCAAATAGAACATAATTTTCAAAGAAAATTCATGAGCAAACGTCAACAGGCATTTGCATGGATAAATCTGCTCAAGATTTACGAGAGCAACTATTTGGATCTGAAGTGCGAGCAACTCCAGCTGCAGCTCAAAGAACACTTTTCAAGAGCAACTGGCAATGCCAAATCCCATAAGCAGCCAAAGCAGCACCTGCAGAACGTCGTACACGGCCACTTGAGTGCCCAAATGTGCTGACTTAAGTCGCACAAATAGCGACGGGTGTGGCAATAAGCGCACACACACAATGCAATGACAGCAGTCGCAGCAGCAGCAGCAGCAGCAGCAACAACAACAACAACAACAACCACAATAGACAAGGGAAATGCGCTTTTCACGAATCTTAAATGCGCGCACATCCGGCGCCGACCTTCAGCTGACTTATCTAAAGGACTCAGACAGTCAGTCAGTCAGGCAGGCAGGCAGGCAGGCAGTCAGGCATTGAAGCGCCGTCGCTTGACTTCAATTATTTCATTAGGTAAAACGTTTTCATTTCACCTAATTTCACAACAAAACAAAAATAAAGCGAAAGAAAAATGATATTTGTGCACTCGCAACACAAAAGCAGAAAAAAAAGGCAGAAGGAAATCATGCGCCAGGCCAACTTCCGTTCATATGAACATTCTCAGTTTTGGCATAGGAGAAGTAGGCAGCCACTCTGCCGTTACTCAGACAAAGCAACGAATTTATATCTCAATTCCCACTTTAATTTGTAAAATTGAATGAAAATGCGCCTGAAAATTCGTACAGACGACTCGGCAGCACAGCAGCAACAAAAGCAGCAGAAGGGCTTCACTCTGCTGAGCTGTGCTGAGCTTTGCTCTGCTGTGCTGTACTGTGCTGTGCTGTGACCGCCAGTCGAAGGTGCCATGCTGAAAGTGTGTGAGTGCCACTCGCAAAACGAAGCGATGGCAAAGTAAAGTGTACAAAGTGAACGAGTTTCGGGCAATGTGCACGCTTCACAGAGTGAACGCACGGGAGAGGGCAGGCGAAGCGGGGTAACTCAAACCTCGAAATAGTGCAGAAAAATATAAAACGAAAGGAAATCTTACAAATAAAACGGAAGTTAATTTACTACGTAAACCGAAATCATGGCACAGCCACATCCGGTTTAACGCCAAACGAAAATCGCTTTGTTCTCCACACTGAAAAAAATTCACCATCAAGTTGTTTAGAAATTATTTTATTTAAAAAAGTTACAAATGTAAAAAATAACTTAAGATCGCCGAGTTTTTTTATTTAAAGAAATGTATCCTTCAGTCCTCAATGCATTCAAAAATTTGGCCAGATAAACATTTTTCAATACTCACGTGATATTTCTACAATGAAATACCAAGAAGCCTTATGTATACAAAATTCCTGCTAGTCCATCAAAATCTCTAATTGAATCATTTAAAAAACCTTTTATAAAAACCAAGTTTACATATGTGCAAGGCAACTTGACTACATCGTATAAGAAATTTTTTTAGCATGTACAAATGCAATGAAAGACAACAAATATTTATATTAGGTGCTTTACGTGCAATATCAAGGATCCAAGTCTGCGTAAAATAGCAAAAATAAAAAAAAAGACGACAAAGGAATAAAAAAATTTAAAAACGAAACCGCTTATTATGTTAACTATCGCAAAGATCGCTGCGGATTTACTTAGAGCAACATTGGTAGCCAACTGACTGAAGCCGAAGCTGCTTTGCATAATAGAAGAACCAACCGATTTAAGCCAGCGGCACCTCGCCAAAAACGCTGCACACCCAATATAAACACAAACTGCAGGAAAAAAAAATCATTGCCCCTTTGTACGCCATTAAACTACAATTTCAACACACATACCAGGAAAAATACTCAAAAAAAGAATGAACGAAAAAAGAAATAGAACCCAAAAAGGAGCAGCTCAGACGGAAGGAAGTTTCACTAGCAATAACAGCCAAGCGGCGAGAAAAGAGCATTGAAAGTGACTGCCTTTGTGTGTGTGTGTGCTTGGTGGTGTGCGCGCATGGGGGTGTGTGTCTGTGAAACTGAGTGCTCTATGGTATGTGAGACTGAGCATGCATGAGAGAAGTAAACCGCGAGCAAAAGTATTTGTTATGCGGTAAAAATGCATAAAAATCCCAGGACCGGCATTTATTTAAATTTATGCCGTTATAACGTAATTTCGCATTACCAAATGATGGCATTTCACATGGGTTGCCTGGCAGCATGGTTTTGTTTTTTTTTTCTTTTTTTGGCTGTGGTCTGCCTTGTTATGCTAACACACGCACATACACCATGCCAAACATTGCCTATTGTACACGGCGAATTTGTATAAGTATGCCTATGTGTGTGTGTGTGTGTGTGTTTGTGTGTTTGTGTAGTAGCACATTTTTCTCTGGTATTTCATTTGAAATTTTTTTCTATTTCCTCTTATAATTTTCGTATGCACTCTATTTTAATGCAGCCCTGCGCCGCCTGCAACTCAGCCATAGGCCACAAAATGAAGCAGGTATTGTTTTTTTCCGCTCTTTTTTTCGCTATTTTGTAATGTATACAAACGCATACTATGGCCACACACAGGATGGCATGGGCTGGGTTGGATTGGGGGCAGGATTGAGTATACGCAAGGTATATAATTTTCATGCTCCTTTCGCTCGCTTAACCAATTGTTATGCTAACATTTTTTTATTTGTATGTGAGCCTTTATTGTCATTTGGGGAAAACGTTTGAAAAATGCACTACAATTGAAATAATTGTAACAATAACAATAACAACGATAATAAAAATAACCAAAGCGAAAATGCTGCCACGGTATGAATGCATTTCATTGTTTGTGCAGAATATCAAAAGCAAATATAATGTTTTCCTCTTTTCATGTAAAGTTACAAAAACTGGCACAAATATTTGAATGCACTTTTATAAAGTTATCATGAAAAACCAAAAACAAATATCCCGTCTACAGCACAAAGTCTTTTTGCTTATTTGTGCATAATAATCTTAAAAATAACTATGAATAATCTGTTATGCAATGGCAACATGATTAAGCGGCGCAAAATCAGTGAAAGCAATTTGCTTGCTTTTAATTAGAAAATCGGTGAAAGCGATAAGTAGTTATGCGCCTCATACTTTATGCATTAGCCTTTTCGCAAACTCATTTGCTCAGACATTCATTCACCCGTCACTTGTCACCCGTCACCCGCCACCCAGCCATGGCTCAGTCGCTCAGTGGTGGCTCCGTGCTTCAGTCGTTCATGCAGTGAATCGTGCATTCATTAAGCCATTCAATCAGCTGAGATGTGTTATCATGTTTTGAATATAAATTAGTTAAAGTGATATGCAAATGCCACGCCCACAAACGCATTGCCATAGTCTGAGTTGTCGCTGCTGCTGCTGCTACTGCTTCTGTGGCAGTACATTGTGCGAGTTAATTCGAATTCAAACTAATTAATTAGACACTTTGCAGTTGTCCCAGCGACAAACAAGCACAGAACAAACAAACAAACCGACGCACACACACTCACTCCCACACACACACATACTCACTCCCACACACACACATACGCACACATGGACTTGCCATAACTGCGCCTGACTGTCGGCTGTGCTGCTGTGGCGGAGGCGAGTGCGTTTGTCGACTTGCGAATGATGAAGTTATCCAAATTCAGTTGTTACACTGACAATGACATGACATTTGCACAAATATTGCCTGCACACGAGCCGAGTGTAGTTGCTGGCGTGCGTGCGTCACATACACTGCAAGAAACTGCGCTGCCTTCACGCTATCAATTACTTGCTGTGGCCAGTCACCGCCGAGGAGTCTCTCAAATATTAAACTTCAGTCAATTGTTGCCCGACGCTGTCAGCATTGACACATGGGCCACTTCTGCACAGTGTGTCGAGGAATGCATAATTATCCGTGCTTATGGCACATGCACAAGTCCGAAACTGTTAATTCCGACCAGAGCAGATCAAGTCGAAATGCTCAACTTACACGCCACAGACACATTCAGCACGCATATCAATAAATATCTTAACCCCATTATGTGTCGCCAGGCGGTTGCTCCGCCTCGTTTCTCATCCTCATGATCGGCCCCTCCCGCTTCACATGCCCTTGCTGGTGTGGCCCGTGTGGCGTGCATAAATGGCAATCCGAAAGATTTTGTTTAGCTCAGTGATTCGGAGAATTGGCATTGAAACCTTTTGAGCCGTTTGCGTTCGTCTGCCATGAATTGATACCAATTTGCAATTGTTAATGAAACGTTTTGTACCGTTTCAATTTCGACTCACTTGCGCAGCCACCACGCCCATCACGCCCACCACACCCACCAAAACAGGGGGCAGTCAGTCGAGTAGGGTGCGTAAACTATTTGCAGTAACTATGGCAAGCCAGGCCAAAGCAAACCAATGCCACTTGGCATTCCCTGTGTGTGTGTGTGTGTGTGTGCCGGTGTATGTGTGTGTGTGTGTGTGTATGGGAGTGAGTCGAGGCAGTGCTGCGTGATGGGCGTGAGTGTCAAAGCATTTCAATCTTGTGTTCATTTCACTTTTCTTGTTTTCTTTGACATTCAAGTGCTACAATTTGGGAATTTTGTCAATTTGTGGATATTTGTCCTAGGTTTCCTTTGCTCACTCTCTCTTTCTTTCTCTTTCTCTCGTTCTCTCCACCCCGCTCTCTGTCTCACCATATTTATTGTCATTTTCTTTCTATATCGAGAGGTACTTTAATTTCTTTGCCTCTAGTTTGGTCTCAATCTCAGACTCTGTCCTGTATCTGCTGCTGTTGTTGTTGTTGTTGTTGTTATTGTTGCTGCTGCTGCTGCCACAATTCTTGTGCTTTTGCTCATTTCAATTTTGTAATTGAGATTAGCTCTTTGGGAATAATGGAGATCAGATCATTTAATTAACTTTGTCGAGTTCGCTTTGTCTCCCTGAGCAGCAGCAGCATCAGCAGCAGCAGCACAAACACTCAAATATTGGTCTGTTGTCTCAATTCGTCAGTTCGTCCTTTAGTCGGTTTGTCTGCTCACTCCTGCATTCGTACATTCGCTTGTGTGACTACATACAAATGTTGCTCCTGCGCTGCTGACGCTGCTGCTGTTTGTCTCTTGATTGAGGTAACAAGTTTCTGGTCGGCATGATAGCAACGTCCTTAGCCGCTGTCGACTGTGTGTGTGTGTGTGTGTGTGAGTGTGCCTTTGCGTTGTTAATTTGTCAAGAAGCAATTGCACATTTGTTAATTTTAAACTTGTCACTTGTCCAAAGTGATTCGTATTTCGCATCCTTTTGTGGCGTGACAGAAATCCCCTTGGCATATTTATTTTGTATACCCTGCACCCAAATATGGGAATCGTTGCTCTTTATTTTTTTTTTTTGTTTATTCGATTGTGCCATCGGCTGCTGCTGTGATTAGTTGAAGGCATAATGAAACTATAAAGGCAGCTTAATTGCTGACCAACAAATTGGACAAGTGACAGTTCGCAAATTAATTTGCTAGACTTTCTTATTGAATTGACTTCGCATCTTTTGCCTCACATCCCGCTCCCTTGCTCTCCCGTGTCCTCGAGAAGTAAACAGCAATAAAGCTTATGTTCTATTTTTATATTATCTTTGCGTAGAATTCAGTTCTCATTGTACTTTAAGCTTCACTGTACTTATGTGCCGTCATACAAATTCAAAAACCAATTTTCATTTCTATGTCGCTTTTCATTTATTTTTATTATTTTTTGTAAATGTTTTTCCTGCGAATGTTGACAATGCGCTGCTTGGGCTTGGGCTTTCGCTCATTCATTCATTTCGTGGAAATTCGCGACATGCTAGCGAAGGTGGCAAAAAAATTAAGTTTTTCTTGTTATTCGATGTCAGCGATGTGTCAAAAATTCAAAGCAGCCTAGCCTTCATGACTTTTCCGGCAACTGCAATTTTAGGTTAGTCCTGTGGGTTGTGTGTAGCTGTATCTGTATATTATGATATTTTGCTTTCAAGAGAACTTAAATTATGCGGCGGTTTAAAATGATTTCAATGGAGTAAATGTCAGCACGTATGCTTAAAATTTGTGAAACAGTCGCAGCACTTTAAGTCTGATTTAATTTAGGTAAAGGATTTTGATTATTTGGCATTTTGAGTCGAGTCAGTTTACTCCTTGCCTCGTGCTGTTGGCGTTCTTAGCCAAAGCTAAACAATATCGTTGCCAACATTGTTGTGATTAAAGTGTTTTCTACTATTGTTATTGTTGTTGTTGTTGCTGCTGCCTGAGCGTAAGTTTAGTTTTGACACAAAGCGCCATGCAGCAGACAACACAGCAGCATGGCAAAGCGTCGTCGGGGCTGCAATTGGGGCTGGGGCATGACGATGAGTATATAATAGCCCGGCCGTGTACTTTGTTCGCACTTCTTCTGACATTTTAACGCCTGCAAATGTGCAACAATAACTCGGCTTCTTCTTACTATTTCTGTGCGTTGTTGTTCATCCTGCTGCTGCTGCTGCTGCTGCCGCTGCTGCTTCTGTTGTTGTTGATGTTGATGTTGATGTTGCACTCGACGTAAAAGTTTTCACTCAAAAGTTTTCGCAACGAAAATAACAATAGCAACAACAACAGCAACACCAGCAGTAGCATCAGCTTAAGCAAGGAGCATTATGTGTTATCGCCTTTTAAACGCTTGAGTTAAGCACAGGATTCGCTGCAAATGCATTCAATTGCTTCGCACGCACCTTCATGCACTTAGTGTTAGTGTTTTTAGTTGTTGTACTGTGCTTGTTGTTGCTGTTGTTGTTTTCGTTTTGACATTCAACTTGTCATTGTTGTTTCAATTAATTGTTTAGTTCTTGTTTTGTATTTGCCACTCACATTGTTATCCTTTTCGGCGCCTGTCATCGTGCTGCACACTCAACGCCGGCACTACAGTTGACATTTATGTCTTTTGCTGTGCCAAGTTTTACAGGTATGCATAAATGCATAAAAGACGCACTCAGTCATAATTGCATTATAGCCAAACTAAAGCCAAATGCTCAAACTGCAAAACACTTTTGTCTGTGCCATAATCAGCTGACAATAAGCAGCACAAAGCAGCCACATTAACAAGCAATGCAGAAGGGCACACACACCACTCTTGACCGGCCACACGAAAAACGTGTAAGCGAAATAAATGACTTGGAAAAATCATTCCGCCATTGTACGTCGTTTACCTGGCAGTCGTGTCCAAGTGCCAGACCACGGAACGCTTCAAGAGGCAAATTCGGCAGATTATGTGTTAAATGAGAAATCATGAATGGCATCATGAAAACAACTTCCGCCTGAATGCGCATAACAGACTTAATTTTTTGCAGTGTATGTCGTCTGCGTTGCATTGATTAGTTGCATACTTTTAGGCTGCGCATTTTCTATGCAGCACAGCAGCCAAATTAAAAAAAACTTATGTTTGCATGCGGAATATATGAAAGCGTAGCAAGAAGAAGCGCAGAGCAACAACAAGAACGGCAAAGAAAACTACGCTTTTCATATGAAAAACTTTGCAGTCTTAGCTTGCTGGCATTGATGGAAGCTTTTATGCATGGAAACTAAATAATAAAGAAAAAAAAGTGAAATAAATATATATGCATAAAATCGCAAGCATAAGACAAAATAAAGTAGTTTTACTTTATTTCATTTTTCATTTTTTATTGTTTTTCTACTTTCGATTTATTGTTGTTGTTATAGTCGTTGTAGTTCTCTTAGCTGCAATACTTATTGCCAATATTCTATCAGCCGCAACTTGACTCGCTGCGGTAGCTTGCAGCTCATCTTGCTCGTTTCCACTTTTTCTGTTATTTGTTTTACTTTGTAACCCAGTTTGCAGCATATGAAACTCAAAATAAGAAACAAATTGTAAAAACGAAAGCTTAAACAAATAGAATGAATAAATGTTCCCATTTCAGTGCAATTTTGTTGGAAATAAAAAAGAAAAAAGAGGAGAAAAAATCACTTTGAACTTTCAACTTTGCACAGATACATTGAAAAAATGCTTTCGCTGTTTTTGCAGTGGAGCACATCATTTTGCTGCCGTACATTCATTTTTTTTTTTTGTGTTTTTTGATTTGTTTTTGTTTTGGTTTTTTTTTTTTTTTGATATGGGTAAACTTGTTTCGATGCGTATCTGAATTTATGGTTGAATTTACAATCGGTTTTGGCAACATCAACACATCAACGTCATCGTTGGCAGCATAATGCATTCACAATGCATATCATGAATACCAGAATGTATTTACCGAATTTTTTTGCTTCTTTGTTTTCATGCATATATTTTGTTAACTAAATGAGACAATTTGCATAAATTTAATTGTCTAATGATGCTGCTTAAGCACTTTCGATGTTAGCTTGCAAATAAAGAAAATAAATCTATCTATATTGTTTGAATTAGCAATAATAAATAAATATTATTTTTTTTTTAAAGAAAGCTTCCGAAATGTTTTGATTTAAAAAAGATGCAGATGTTTCTGTACCTGTTCCACAGCATTTTCTGTTCAACGAATTAATTTTTCTTTTGGGATCGCACAATAAGAAAAGCAAATGTTAATTTTTGGCTTAGTGCTGCATGAAAGTGGCCGCCACGGAGACTCATGTAATGCTTTGCAAATGTCATGTTTAAAGTTTAAACAAAGCCATTGCAGCAGCAGCAGCAGCAATGCCAACAACCATCACAACAACAACAACAACAGTGACAATGGCAACAACGGTATTAATCATAATTAGTTATGACAGCAATTGAGCATTTAAAATCGTACAAACCGAAAAAGAAAGAAAAACAAATGCTAATTATGCAAAAAACCAAAAAGTAAAAAAAATACCACTACAAAAAAGGTAAAATTACACGTAGCTGTTGTTTTCAGATGTACACTAGATAACACACACACATACACACACACACACACACATTCACACACCCAATTATAAACATAAATGCATTGTCTGACTTTAAAATTCAATTAGCTGTACACAAGCATATTAACAAAAGTTTAATGGCCCCGAAATGCAACGTAACCGATCTGAACAAAAGTATGTATACAAAACACCTGAAAAAAAAACGGAAATTCAAAAAAGTATAAAAAAAAAAATAAAGTAAAAATATTTAAAAAAAAAAAGGAAAAAGATAAAAAAAAAAGAAAGAAAGAAGAAAAAAAAAACATAAATCGCGTATTATGAGATTTTGACACAATTCACTTTTTAAACCGCAAATACCTAATGAGTATCTGTCAGATACTCAGCTCACAGCTCACAGCTACATGCAGATACAAATTTACGAACCTCAAACCGTTTAGTACTTGACTAGGACGGCGAGCGCCGCCAAAAGTAGGGAGAGGGAAATTGAGATATTTTTTGTGTCTTTTTATTTTTTGTTTTTTGTTTCTGTTTCTTTACCTTTTGTTGAAAGTTATTCAATCCAATTAAGCTGTTGATAATGTTCAGATAACGTTTTGATTTTTCCTCTTTTTGTGTTTTTGTATTTTCTTTGCGTATTTTATTTGTTGTCATATACCCGAATGGTTTTTGGTTACGCAAAATTAAAAAAAAAAAGGCAAAAAAGAAACATCAAAATAAAAACAAATTAAAGCGAAAGGAAGTGAATTTGTATTGTTCAGAAATGAAGCATGGAAAAGGTAAAGAAATGTTTGTCAAAGTCAACACAAACCCAAGACTCAGACTTGGAGTCGAAGTCAGAGTTTGCTTGTTAACAAGAAAATTTCAAAAAGGCAAAAATTATGTATACTGTGTATTCCGACGTCGACTTGTTACAATTAAAATGATTGATGAACATTTGAAATGAATTATCATAACTCAATCAATAAGTCACACACACCCCACTCCACGACACTCGAAGTAAGTGCAAGCTAACACGTCCGGCCAGCAGCTGAGGGGCATCTGCATGGCAGTGAAAACAAATAATCTTGACTGCCAATTAAATCGAAGCTAAAAGGAAAACATGCCATTGGATATGTCTGCATAGCCGCTCCTAGGGCAAGGGCAGAAGTCAAGTTGCACTTCATGCACATGATTTGTTTAAATAATACAAAAATTTGTCGTTGCGTTGCAAAACGAAAGGCAAATGATAAATCATCAACAACAACAACTACAACAACTACAATGAAATGAGACGAGTGTCTACGTGAACTTTTGTCGTAAACTGCTTACAGATAAATATTTTTCCATGTGCTCCAGCCGCTCTTTGCCCTTTTCAGACTGGTTGGCCATCAAGTCAAGTCAAGTGTTTTGCTTTCCGCATGCACAGACACATTTCACACTGGAACTGATAGACGCAGCAGAGCAGCAAAGCAGACGAGCCAATCATCGCCTCATTGCGGATATGCTGTGTAGAACGCAACGTCATTAATGTGGCCATTTAAGTTGTTATGGTTGTTGTTTCTGTTGTTGTTGTTGTTGTTGTTGCTGTCGTTGGCAAGTGCCGATGCCGCCGCTTAAGACAAGAATGACGAAGAATCGGATTGCAAAACGGATAAGACAAACGAAATGAATCAAAACAAAATGCAACAACAAAACTCAAAACACCAACAAACAACAACAACAACGACGACGAAAAAAAAAGGAAGGCGCTACGAGTAAGAATTTTAAAACGCCAAGCGTGACAACAATGAACTCTTTGGCCCCATTCAACAACGATGCAAGTTGCGGCTATGACTGCGACTGCGACTTGAACTCCAGCGCCAACGTCAACGTCAACGCCAACGCAAATGCAAACAAACTGCGGCCAGCAAAGAAGGGCTTCGTACGCGACTTCCTATCAGCGTCTGTTGGCATTGAGGCTGTCGTTGTTGTTGTCGTTGTCGTTGCTGTCTGTCTGTCTGTAAAGAACTAATGCGCAGCGTTGTCGAGAATATGCTGCCAACAACAGCAACAACAACAATGAAGTAGCATGCAGCAGAATATTATAAACAGTAATTGCACATTTTTTAAGCTTGCTTTGGATCGTCAGTTCGTCTTCGCAAGTTTGTTGCCTTTTGGCAGCTTGGCTTGGCTTGGCTTGGCTAGCCATGGCCAATTGTGAGCGATTGTCAGTCAAAGCCGCAGTCCGAGTCGCAGTTACAGTAAATGCCGCAAGTGCAACAACCTTCTGCCTGACGTCGCCGCAGACGTGGCAAAGTTTAGACACCCAAAATGGCTTAGAAGCCAGGCATCAACTTTCGAAATATTGCTGCCAGCCAAATGCAGTTCGTGGCGGTATTCATTTTCATTTTCATGTTTTTCGTTAATTATTTTTTCTCTTTTTTGTTTTTTTTTTTTGTTTTTTTGTTTGTTTAAATTCAATTACCAACAACGGCAAACACACCAAATCTGTAGCGTTAGCGTTGGCCTGCTGACCTTTTTCTTTAATTAAAACCGGCAAATGGTTACCGGTTACGGATTATGAAGCTCTGTGCTTATGGTGATTATGAATCAGTTATCACTTTAATATTCATGACGTGCAGCCACTAATTGGCTTAAATAATTCTAGCAGTTGTCCGTGAGTATTGAAAACTTCGGTTCTAAGCTTGAAACTTTCGAGTTATCGCCATAAAATTAGCAAAAAGAAAAAGTTTTATTGATGAAAATGTTAGGTACAATTCTTATTGAATATTAATCACACGTAATGTCGGTCAAGTTTATATTTTAATAATTTCTTTTATTTACAAAATTAGGTTAAAATTTCAGTGACGCTTTTCTAACGTTTTCGAAATAAACTTCATATGGAATTTCCAACTATTCAAGATCAAAAATAAGCCGGAACTGCTTATTTAGCGCTAAGGTGTGAATCATGAAAAATTAGTTCATGGCGAAATTCATTTCTTGCTTATATGCACAGTTTTTACTGTCCTCGGTGCAGTCGAGTGTCAATAAGTAATGTTGAATTTAAGTAGGTACAGCAAACATGGCCACATTTAGGATAACTTGCATGTGTACTTTTACCTTATATAATCGACATGGTATGAAGACCAAAGATTATGTAGATAAGTATTTTGAACGCAAGTCACGCTGTTGAAAAAAAAAAGACAAAATAACTAAAAACGCGCACGATGTGAACGAATTTTACGTAAAATCTGCACATCAGCAACATTTAGCGCATTTCATGCGAAAGCAACGAAGCCTAACCAAACCAAGCCAAACCAAGCCAAGCCAAACCAAGCTAAGCCAAGCCGAGTCAAGTCGATTGAATTCGAGCTGATGACGTACATATGTGCCTAAATGTCATATGCAGCATTTAAAACATGATAAGATCGGTAAATTCATTCAACTCAGCTCAAATCAACTGAATTGAACTTAGCGGCAAAGAAATTAGCATATTTTAATGTTAACAGCAGCAGCAGCAACAACGACAACAACAACAACAAGAATTTCGTATGTGGGACAGACACACTGATTGACAAATATAATTATAGACACAGCAGCGAAAGCAATTTCAATTTCTCACGCGTACAGGAATAGCTCGGGATTGGCGGCAGCAGTGAGCGGAAAAGGCGGAAAAGTGCTGCACGGCATTCGCAGTACGTCACACGGCCAAAGCCGTAATGCGGTCGAAGCATGTGTAACTGCAAATCTCTATTTTTAGTGCATATTTTGGTGTGTCTATGAGAGTGTGTGTGTGTATGTGTGCTTGTGTATGTGTGTGCAAGTATTAATTATGCGTCTAATGACACTAAAAGTGTGTCAATGCACAAACTCAGCTGAGGTTGACAACCTACAAATGTAAAAACGAAAAGTAGGCCTCGAATTCTAAACGTAGGCAGGCACAAAACGCAACGGATTCAATTTTGTTTAATTTTTATTGCCGAAAACCGTTAGAAGTGCTCCGTTAGACTACATTAAACACAAATCGATATGCCAGAGAAGTTACAAACCTGCGTTCACTTCACTTCACTTCACTTTACTCCACTCGACTCTACTCCATATTACTTGGCAGCGCGTGGAATAAACCGCACTGATGGAGAATTATTTCGCACATGTTACTGAGACATCATGGCCAGCAGCGTCTCTGCGACTTAGCAATGCGCTACACTTGCCAGCAGCAAAGCATATATATTTATTTGTAGCGTACTTTGCGTTTGGCATAGCCCAATGCTATTTTTCATGCTATGAAACTTTTATATATATTTTTTTTTACTGTAGCAAACCACATTAAGAATCCAAATTCAATGAAAACCGTCACGTAATTACAACAAACAGTGAAGCCCACAATAATATGCGTACAGGCAACAAAATCAAAAAAAAAAAAAAAAATCCAATAAACAACACTTTGTGTTATGTGCTGTGTATATGTTAAATCTGTATGTGTGTGTGTGTGTGAGTGTGTTTCTGTTGATGTATATCTATGCTAGACTGTAGTTATGCCTTCAGCTTTGTTCTGACTTCATGCACTTGCTTTTGCCTTTGCCTGTAGTTGTTGTCAACACTCTTGTTGTTGTTGTTGTTGTTGCTGTTGTTATTGCTGTCGTTTTAAAGCACTTCCATATTTTGTATTCTAGCCGCATACGTCTTCAAAGCGACAGTTACGCCATCTTTATAAAATTTGACGTGTGCGCGCACAAGCGATCGTCATCATTTGTTGACACATAAAACGTTGCCCCGCTGCGTCTTTTGTTTATGTTCTGGCACTCGCACTTCCTTTTGGGTTCTGCTTCTGCTCCTGCTGCCGCTGCTGCTTCACTTCAACACATTTGTCAATGCTCTGCATTGAAAACTTCTTGCCGGAGCGCGCGGGCGGCTGCGTAAGTGCCCAAATCGATAAACGTTCTTGTCGCCGATTTTTGAAGTATGGGCAGTCAATAATTTATTTCGAGTGTCAGACTACAAGTTTTCTTATTTATTGCTGCGCTGCTGAAATATATGACTGCGATTTAGCTGTTATTAAATCAGTTAGCGTAGCAATGATTACGAATTACGAATTACTTGGCTTATTGGGTGTAGCAACAAAGCAGCGGTAAGCGGACTTAGCTTAATTTTGCCACCGATTTCATAGTGATTACAATTTGATTTTCTTGCATTCCCTCATTAATGTTGCATGCATTGGATTTTCTTATTGGCACATATACTCATATGCCATCCATACTTCAAATTCATTTCAAGTAAGCCATTCATCAGCAGTTTTATGTAAAATCGTTCTAGCATGAGATATTTTCTTTTTTTCTTTTTTGGCAAATGTGAACAGGTTTTCGTTATTACAATAAAGAAAAAAAAAAACAAAAATTAATATCATGTTTTTGATTGATTGAAGCATGTGTAATACGCAAGGAAAAAAGTAGAAAAAGTATGTAGAAAAATTGAAATTACGCATACGCATACGACTGCGACTCCAATTCCAACTGCGACTGCGATTTTTTTGCACTACATTAGCTTAATATCGATTCATCACAAAGCGGAGAATGATTTCTGAAAGAAAAAAAGGAAAATCGTCGTTCGACTCAAATTGAATTAGCGGCTGTCTGCATTTAAGGCGTGCTGCATAGAGCGAAGCACACACATAAACACACACACTCGCATACCCATATTGGCTTTTCCAACGCATATGCACAACAGATGCGCCAACAGTGAAACAGCGAAACAGCAAACGTGACATGCAAAAAACGCTTTTGCATGAGGTGCGAACAAAATTACATTAAAGCATTACATCAGACGGAAAATATTGCACAATTAAGCAAATAAAACATTGTACAAAAGCTGAATGCGTGCATGATTATTATGTTTGTGGCTTATTTGGCTTTGTTGCTGCCACCCCCTCTCCACACTCCCAACCGCTGTTAACATGCGACCGTTAAAAAGGGTACTTTAACCTAATACGCATGAGAGGAATTTTCCGAAACAGTTGTGCAAAACTTTGTAAATGCTTTAATGCTGCTACAGTGATGCATTGAAACCAGTCACGTACATATATTTATTTATTTTTCATACCATATAAGAACTAGTAAATAAAACTATGTTCAATAACTTCATCTGCACCCACTTATGATATTCGCGACAATGTGCTCATCCTCAACTTCTTCCGTCTGTTGCTGTGTGCTGTCAATGTCACATGCTAAAGCTGAACAAACATGTTGAACCAGAGCTGACAAGTGTACAGTAACAGCAACAACAGCAATAACGACAATAACAACACCAACACAGGCAAGCTTATAACAGCAACAACAAAGCTTTTCTCGTATAGAACATTCCACATCTGAACAAACCAAAGTTTATTTTTGCATTTGAAATGCGTTTAGAGTCTGAAGTTTGATTCTGTACTGCTTTTTTTTTAGAAGTTTTCTTCTTTTTCTCTTTCGTTTTTTGTTTGTTTTATTTTATTTTAGTTTTCTATTTTTTTTTTCCTTGTATTTTCTGATGTTGAAAAACTGTATTTGTATTTCAATTGTTGAGTAAAAGTGCCAGCAGCATTTTAAGCCAGCAAAGTCCATTTGCCACTAGGGCGACTTCGCTCGTACATTGTAAATTTTTTCCGACTTTTGTTTTCTTGCTGGTCATTTGGATTCAGTTCCACTTTTTTTTTTAGATTTTTTCTTTTTTCTTTTTTTTTTACTATGCAATTTTTGCCGCAGTTGGTGCATGGCCGGTACGTGCCTGCAGCTGCAGCAAACACAGAACGTACCATGGCCAGAGAGAGAGATCGGTGACAACGAAGCAGAGTTGAAGTTTCGTACGGCAAACTCTCAGAAAAACAACGACCACTACAACAACAGCAATCCGAGGCGAGGCTAGGCAGCGACATCAGAAACTAGCTCTCGAACGGAGCTACGGTGGTTGGCTCGCAGGCCGCCTGGCTGGACAGATGATGACCCGCATGAAAATGCTAGCCCTGGCATATTTTTATGCCACAAGCATGCAGGACAAATGACTGAAATTTTTGCAGCTACACTCTGCCAATGATGCTGACGCTGACGCTGATGATGATGGCAATGGCGCTGGCGCTGGTCGTGCTACTGACCCTCAGGGAGCAGGCGATTGCAGGGCTGCACTCGTCGCCACTAAAACAAAAAAAATATGCATTTGTGTGTACTTGGGAACCGATGCAAGTCGCACATTGTTGTTGTTGTAGTTTTTTTCTTTTCTGCCAATAGAAAAACATTTTTCAAGACGAAAAAATCCTACAAAAAAAAAAAAATTTGGTAGACCGGCTACCATAACAAAAATAAAATAGTGAAAGCCGTTTTTTGTTCTCTGGCTAGGCTGCCTTGCCTGCATCTTCACCTCCTTGGGGAGACAATTTATGTGTGAGCCTTGAAGTGAAGTCGCAAATTAAACATTGCGTCTACGCCTAGTTGCATAATAATTCATAACGACTCCGTGTGTGTGCCTGTGTGTGTGTGTGTGACCTGGGATCCTTAGGAGGCTGTGCCAAAAAAAGTGAAAGACAATTTTTAAATTATGATCTCAAGCGAAAAAGAACCTTACACTTCTGTTAGCAGCCTTCTAATGAATTCAATAAATTAAAAAAATATAAATCGTTTTTTGCTCTCTGATTTAAGTTCTTGTTCTGCCATAAATCCATTGAAATTTGTCCTTCAGAAATTCTTTACCTCGAAGATTGTTTATTTGTTTGTATACTGCATAAATTCGTTATGGAAATAGTTCAACAATTTCAAACACGTAATTTTAAAGAGACTAACGAGATTTACTCAACATTTGCTGGCAGATCACGCCTCTGCATAAGTTACCTAACCTAAGCCTTCGTTTCAGCAGCAGAAAATGAAGAGACAAATTGCTGAGTACACATGTGTATCATTTTAAATAAATACCAACAGTTAAGTTAATCCAAGGTTAACGTAAATGTTTGCTGTTTCATATTTCGTTGTCTGTGACATCTTAATGCGTTCAAAAAGGTCAGACCACGAAGACATCGTAATTATTTTATAATACAAAATTTTGAATTTATAAACCGTAACAAGAGTTTGAGAGAACATCTAAAATGAATTCTATGCCTATATAGGCAGTAGGAAAAGCGCTATTAAATGTAATCATCAAGGGCTCATGCGCCATAAAAGCGTCCCCCTGCATTGTTACCATTCAATCTAACTTTGATTTTATTTTCAATATTTTTTTTAAAGTTCAATCACAAGGTTTCAGAATGTGTTTGATTTATTTGCATGCAAGTTTAATATCCGCTGTCTGCATGTGCTCTTAATAAATAAAAATAAAATAAATTTTAACAGTTCAAATAAAAAGCTAACTTCAAAAGTTTTGCAAATACTTCAGCACATTAAAATAAATATGGTTTACACTTTTCGACAGCTTCACGAATGTAGATTGTTTAATTTATGGCAATTTCGCGGGACAAACATTGAACCAACAACGAGCAACAGCAAAAATACATATAAAAAGGGACCAAAACACATGAATGGGAAATACAACAAAAATTTTAAAGTTTTTACATAGTTGTGAAGGTGGACAACAAACAAAAAAACAAAAACAAACATTTCTCATGCTAGACGCAGCATTGCATAAAAATGCAAGTCCATGCAGTGCACGCTTTTAATTTATTTGATTTTTAATGATATTTTATTGTTGTTTTGTTTTTTTTATTGTCGGATTTTGTTTTTGTTGAATTTTTTATTTTATTTTCTTTTTACATTTACAAACATCATGCATATTGCCGCCCCACGCTAATGGTCTGGCATGGCATCGGTTGGGCGGCGCTTACATATATTGTAGCTGATTCGTTCGATCGACCGGCAATCTGTGAAAGTTCCGCTCTCGTTAATTACACAGAAAATACGAAAGTGCGATGAGACCAAATTGGTCAGTAATAAATAAATTCAATTGAATAATTTATTTAATTTATTTGCCATTGTGCATACACGTGAATTTTTTACGAAATAAATTTGTGCGGGTTTTCCTTTTATTTTAATTTTTTTCTCTCTCTGTTTTTGTACTTTGTTTAATCGTTACGTTTTTGAATTTGTTGCACGCAAAAAGCTAAACAAATGGGCAAATATTGCAAGTGCAACGATTTAAAATTTTCGATTTATTTATCCAACCTTTTTTTCCTTTATTTGATGTCTTCATGGTTTTTTGTTTTTGGTTGTGTTTGATTTGGTTTGTCAGATTTCGGCTGCTGATGAATTTTGCATGGCAAATGCACAACGAATAGAAAGATAAACATACAGGAGCGAGAGTTAAAGTGTTGTAAAATCGTTAACCCTTATTTGTTTTGAACAACAACGAAAACAACAAGTTTGAAATGTTTATCGCATATGGGCTAACGAATGCAAACAAATCAATTCATTTGTTTAAACAAATGTGCGCCATCAGTGCCATTAACGGCATGATAACTATTATATAACCATGCGTGGCTGTCGCGGTGTCTGCGGCTGTGTCTGTATCTGCCTCTCGTGCAGCAAGGCAAAGTAAAGCGAAACGAAGCCAAGAAACCAGTTTCGGCATTTAGACCAACAAGACCCGACGTCAGACAAAAGACGAAAGACAGCAAACAGCAACAGGCTCATGCTGCGCGGCCCAGAGCAGGCCACGGACTAAGCGCAGGCGGAGTTGACATAAGGGAGGGAGTGACAAAGCGCAGGCAGTTTCGTTTTGTTAATTGCCATGTTGTGCGAGTTTAGGTACCGCCAAGCGCCAATAACGGGTTTTATGCATATATGTATATATAAAATATTTTTTATAAAATATTAGTCGCACTTTGTTATAAAAACTAAGAAATGGCTCCACTCGGTTTAGTTGTTTTGCGGACACAAAACAAACAAGAACGAGCCACTGTCAACATGAAAATCTACGCTCTGCTACTTTTAGCCAGCTTCGCACTGGTAAGCGGTCATGTGTTCACTTTTTGTATAACTGCCCAACAAAGCTAACGAAATGCTCTCTCGCGCCCTCGCATAGGTCCAAGGCAAATTTCAGCTGCGCACACATCAAGACGCAGTACAAGCGCACGAGGAGTGCCACGAGGAGTACAATGTGCCAGAAGACATCTACGAGAAGTTTTTGAACTACGAATTCCCAGAGCATAGACGCACCAGTTGCTATGTGAAGTGCTTCGTGGAGAAGATGGGACTGTTCACTGAGAAGAAGGGCTTCGACGAGAAGGCCATCATCGCACAGTTCACGGCAAAGAATAGACTAGATCTAAGTACGGTGAACCACGGACTGGAGAAGTGCATCGATCACAATGAAGCCGAATCGGATGTCTGCACCTTTGCCAATCGAGTCTTCTCCTGCTGGCTGCAGGTCAATCGTCATGTAGTGCGCAAAACTTATGGAGAGGCCTAAGGCTCCCATATTCTGATTGTGATAATATTTCTAGAAGTTAGCTAATGCTTAAGAGTTCAAATTGTAATAAACGAAACACATGAGAAACAGTGAAGACCTTCTAGCGTTGAAGAAATCGAAAATTTCCAGTCTTTTTTTTACATATGGCAATGAAGTCAGTTCGCAGTTGTTGCCCCTTTGAAACAATGGAACTTATAGTTATTATTCCACAATGTTGTTCTACTTGGGTGATAGACAATTATAAAACAAATGTTGCAACTGTTTACCGTTTCAACGAACTCGGGTAGAGGAAGCCCCGCATGCAATTTATTATTTAAATCAATTGCTGATAACCTAAGCTGGCCGGCAGATTGCCGTATCGCGCAGCTCCATTGATAAGACCCTTTGGTAGCTTCATGCATACAGCGGACGAACAGTTCATGATGTGCATTGCCCAGCTGAGCATCAACGCGAGCATGCTGCGGAGCATCGGTTTTCTCTTCTTGGCATTCGCTTTGGTTAGTAAACACTGCAGCAGGCACAAGTTCGTACACATACTCAGTAAGCAGCGTCCTTTGTCACTTGCAGGCCACAGCGGACGAGCCGCAGGATGAAGCCAAGCTACTCGAGCAATGTTTGCTGCAGATAAGCACAAGTGACAACCTCGAAGCGAATCTGCAGAAGCTGACCAACTACACCAACTGGACGGACGAGCAAGTGCCCTGCCTGCTGCGTTGCATAGCAAAGGGCAAGCACTGGTTCGACGTTGAGCAGAGCAAGTGGCTGAAGCAGCGTGTGGTCGACGACCTGGGCACGGATATGTACAACTATTGCCGCTATGAACTGGATCGCCCGTACCGAGACGCTTGTGCGTACGCGTACCGGGGATTTCGCTGCCTGAAGCAGGCCGAGCTGCACGCGGGCACCACCTACGTCACACTGCTGCAGTGTGCCAAGCAGCTGAATGCCAGCAACGAGCAGCTGCTGGAGTACACGCGGCTGAAGCCGACGGAGGTCGTGCCCTGCCTGTTCGAGTGCTTCGCGCACAAAATGCAATTCTACACGGCTGACGGCGACTGGCAGTTGGCTAATTGGATAAAGGCCTTCGGACCGATAAAATATGACAGCGTCGACTTCAAATTGTGTCGCCTAAGTGAGGCGCGTCGCAGCCAGCTGAGCAGATGCGCTTGGATGTACGAGGAGTATCGCTGCTGGGAGCGACTCAACGAGTATCCAAGTGCCAGCAACGTAGACGCTGCCCCAGAGCTGACGACAACTGCGAAGCCGGCCAAGCAGAAGTTGCTGCGAAGTATTCTTGGCTCACAGGCGAATGATTGAGACAAGCATTGTATTATTATTGTTTTCGATTTAATGCATAAAAGATTTATTGAGAAAACGAAGAGCGTAAATGAGAGAAAGAGAGAGAGAGAGAGAGAGAGAGAGACAGTGATTTCGAGTGTTACTTAGCCAAGACGAAGCAAGTGAATTGCTTGTAAATCATCATGCAGCGATTGCGTGTGTTGCGTCTGCGGCACTGTCCGGTCTGTGCGTTGGCCAGGGGTACGCCAAGCGCAGTTCGCATGGCTTCGAGATTCCAACGGTGAGTATGCTCATTGAACAGCCGCAGTTTACCGATGAAGCACTGGGTGAAGCAGGGTATGGGCTCCAGTACCGGGAATGTGCCATATTCCCTGATGCGCGGCCACTTCTGCTCATCGAACTGCACCAGACACTCCTTCATGGCCGTCTTCGCTGCCATTGTCAGGTTCTGCATGCTCTCGATCAGTATGAGTGGATCGTTTTCCAGCTGCGTCGATTGATTAACAAACTAAATGCATTTCCCTTTAACTATTTGCTCATGGCCACTTACGCTGACAAGGCAGTGGAAGGCATTGTAGACCAACTGGCAGCTGTTGCCTTCCCGCCGATTCAACTGTTCGCTGCAGGCATTGTAGAGCGGCTGTCCGAACTGAGCGATCACCTTGCGTGGGTTGAAGCCGTTTGTCTCATCGTAGAAGTCGTAGAACTTGCTGATATAACACTTCGAGAAGCACGGAATCTCCTCGTACGTTTCGGACCATTCTTTGTAGCGATCCAGACGCTTGGCATTATCGTAGTTGAGGCCACCGTAGCGTGCGAGACAAGCGTTGAGTACCTGCTCCTCGACCGTATTCAGCGCTGCCAATGCATCACACTGAAATGCCGTTAGATCGATTGTGTTTAACAACGTGAGTTGAATAGAGTAAAGTCAAATAAATATACCAAAGCTAATGCCAGCAAGATCTGTAGGCTTAGAAGACGCATTTCTAATACGCGTTTGAGTGCTGTCGCATCCGTTCTCGAATCTAATCCAATGCGTACTGAATCTGTCAATCAACTCTTTTCCATGGCTGCGGCAACTGCGAATTCTGGACTTGCGCTCATCATTATCAATCGAATCGCCTGCCTGCCTGCCTGCCAGCGCAATAATTTGCCAACACTATTCCGAACTCAAGTTCACAAATAAATTGAACTCAGCGATTTTGTATTGCCTCATTTTTGATAAGCTGCCAAATGATTGTGGCTTGGCTTGGCTTGGCTCGGCTTGCCTGTGATGTGTGTCACGGCGTGTTGTTGCTACATTTTCATATACATAAGTTTGAAAAACTCACTCACAAATCTAAGCACTCTAAGATGCAAGAATGAACCGGAGGTGTAAGAAAGCAAAATATACGAAAACTGCGTATGATTATTTTTAAAATTAGCAATTCAGAACGCAGCTGAAAACGGAAAAACACCAGCCGCATGTAGAATTGTACTAAAGGCGCAATTTTATTAGTTTTAGCTGCCTGTCCGGCTAACCCAGTGAACTTCTGCATACATTGTGCCTATATACTTAGTATGTGCGTACTCGGCATCAGTTAATGTACAGTCCAAACTAAAAATGCAAACAGCAGCCAGTCGATTACAATTACGTTATGCATTACGTAATGCCTTTACGAGTCAGGTCTGCGAATTGTACAGCACCTGCCAACCAGGCCAAACATACAATCAAAAACCTTCCTTTTTTGTTTTTGATGTATTTTATATATTTTGTTTTTTTATGTTTTTTGCTTCATTTTGATTTGTTAATTGATTTTTGTCTTGGCAAAATGCCGGCATAATTTTGCTCGAAGTCGTACAACTTTTACAATAAACATGCCGTACATTATATACATGTAGATTGTATAAATATATATATTATACAGCTTACTGCTCATGTATTTAGGCTTAAATTTATGTATTGTTGTTGTTGTTTGGTATTTTTTTTTATTATTATTATTAATTGCTTGTAAGCGCACAGAAACTGTGAAGGAGTACACTTCAGCAGCAAGAAATCACAAAGAAGCCGAACAAGATACACGAAAACCAGAAATTGATTGCCAAAACACGTTTCGGTATTTCTGCGAAACAGTATAAAAAAAAAAAATAAGATAAAATAAAAGAGTCTACAGAAGCCACAAAAACGTGTGCATCCTCCAGCGTGTCTAGTCGTGATGTCTTCTTGTTGCTGCCTTTCTGGTTGAAACTGTAGTTGTTGTTGTTGCTGCTGCGAACCTTCTACGCTTGTACGCCTGTAAGTCGTAGCTGCTTAGGCAAAACTTGAGAAAAGATTTCATAATTGAGATTTACAAAAAAAGCTGAAAGTTGTTCTGACAGCAGCAAAAAATAAATACTCGTAAATAAAAACGACAACGGCGACGATGTACAACAACAACAGCCACAGACAGCAAGCTAAATGTGTTGAGCTGACTGATAAGCAATTAACAAGCGATTTAAAGCTTCAACTCTGCTTCGGTCTCTTTTGCGCGTTCTGTGACTTGTCGGTATTTTTTTACACTCTTTATTTTTATTTTTTTTGAACCGGGCACTCGAACATGTTTTTCTATGCGCGAACATGGCAAACTGTCAGCTGTGTGTGTGTGTGTGTGTGATATTTTATGAATTTGTAAATGCACAACTGTCAGTTGACATAAAGCCTGCATATGTACATGTTCCTGAAAAGTGTCACAAAAACGCAGCAAAAACTAACAAAAAATATCAGCATACACAAAGACGGGCATTCACTTGCCGAATTAAATGTTTAACACAACTCAACTGTTAACAGAATTAATAAGTGAAAGAGCAGCTACAGTTAGCAATGAAAACAAAAACAACATATGGAAGAAACAGAAAACAGAAGAAGAAGAAGAAATCAAGCAAATCAAGAGGGGAGATAAAATCTGCGCTAATTTCTTTTGGCCAATATTCCACTTTGCATTGACCTTGGCTTTCTTTCTTGCGTGCGGCGTCGATTATGCGTAAACTTTAAAATCCAGTTTTGTTTCACATTTTTTTTCTGCGTTTCCTATTTTTTTTATTGTATTTATATATAACATGATTTTTTTCGCTTTTGGTATTTTTTATGTTTTTTTTTTTTTTTAGTAGTTTTTATCTTCAGTCTTTGTGTCAAGTTTTCATGCGCTTAAGCATAAGAAGAAGCCATGTACGCCGCAACATGTTTATTTTTTATTTTTTTTACTTTCGATTTCAACGTATAAACCGATTTTCGGGTTGCAGCAATACGAAAGAGACAAGAGATGTTGCAACAACATACGCAAGCAGCGATTGCCGTGCAGACCATGCAGGTCGAACATTGCACACAGAGCTCTGCACATGGTGTCTCTCTGGAATGCGATGCCATCAACATCTTTTGGGTGTTTAATGCGGTGCACAGTGGTTTGACGGCACTCACCGAAACCGTTTCGCCAAAGTAGAGTTTTGTTTAATTAACCTATGAATTTCCCATTCCCATTTTCTGCTGCTCAGTTTGCAAAACTCTATGCAAATGTCATGCTCTGTGAGTTTAATTTATTGCAAGTTTCTTACACTTCAGTTCACTGTGCGTTGTAAATACAGTAGACAGAAAACTGGCTGCCTGACCTATGGCAATTCGCACACAGCAGGTTTCATGTTTGTCACATTTTTAATGTCACCACTGGAGTATTCAGTTTCAACACACATTAATACATTAATAATTTTTAATGAAGAAAATGAATAAATGCGCATAATTAGTAAAAACAAAAGCAACAACAAAAATTATGTTTCATACTGCGTTGAAGTCAAAGGTGTGATGTTTCACTTTATTTCGCATTTCTCCATTTATGAATTTGAAATATCATTTATTTATATTTATATTTATATTTGTATAAACAACGTTAACAAATTTCATTTAAATGAGCATAATTTTTCACATCTTCAGCGTTTCTTCTTTGGCCAGCTGTCCGATATTTTATACCGCTGGCGCTGATTACAAATCTTCGATTTCACATTGTTTGATGGGCACTGTACATGGTTTCCAATTTTTACGAATTTCAGTTTCAAGGTTGTAACCCACTTTTTGGCAGTTCACAATAAACTTATTGATACACACACACACTCACACACCAAACTGCTGCTAAAATTGCCTGAATACATCGTGTTCGAAACGCCTCATATACCCTTTACAATAAATAAGATTTTACCTTAAATAAAACAATTTTTCTTGTTTTTTGTAATGTGATGGAATGTTTATGCAATGAATATAGGCCGGACTTACATATAATATATTAATATTAAAATTTATATTTGTATTACAAGATTATTAAAATTTTTAAGAATTAAGCACAAACTGGTTTTTATTTGCTTAGCAACAATCTGATTTTAGACAATAACATGTCAAACAAAACGAAATGCTGAAAATAATTTTCATTGGAAAACCTGTTAAATTAAATTAGCATTCGCTATCGTATACCAGATGTGGAACCGCGCTTCAGAGCATGGTTTGAATAAATAATGAATTATCAGAACTGATGTTTAAAATTGGCAATCCGGATTATAAAATGTAGACCTCTAAGTTAAGAGGATTCTCGATCTTTCTGTAAAGCGAAACACTTTGCGGCCTGTCTCAAATAACTGAGAATATGGTTTTATACAGTAAATGCTTCAAAAAGCGCCACAGCATGTCAAATCGAATAAGTCCTTATATACATTCATCTTGGCAGTCCATCTTATTTAGTTAAGATTAAAATGCTTCTAAGTTGCTTCTGACTCAAAAATTGATCTAATCGCATTTCAAGGTATGCACTTGATTTAACATTCCAAGGTAAATAAGCAATTAATAATGTGTCTCAATTTTTTTCCGTACGGAAAGATTTGTTTAGCTACTTTAATGAATTGACTTTGATAATTCATATGTGAAACAAAGTCCGGATTAAATTTAGTTGAGCTTTAATGAATTCTATTTGAAGGCATTCACAAGCGAACTCTGCAAACATTCTCAACGAACAAATGTCAAATTCAGGTCAATCGAATTAATTAAAACACAATCGGCAGCACATGTCTATTCTGCAACACATATGAGCACCAATTTAGCATAATAAGTAATCGATACCCGATGTTTTATGAAATGGGTACTTTTTTCTACAAAACACGGTAACATATGCCAGCATAACTGTAAATGGTAATAAGCAAGAAAAATCGAAGTGCTAACTCGACCTAACTAAATTCAATGTACGAGTTCGTCATGAGTTTCATGTGTGCATCGCTTTAATATAAAAAAGCACCCTTTGCAGTTTAGTCATAATGCGTCGCCTGTTCGATCATTTGCTGGCAATGCATGCATGCGTGCATGCATATTAAGTCAGAGACCGATGTCGAATGCGCGTTCATGAGACAGCATTTGAAATTTGATTTTACCAATCAAAATAAAAATTTACATAAAATTGTTAGAACAGAGCACGAGCACGAGCACGAACAAAAGCACGATGCTGACGACGCACACTCATTGCATTTTAATTGCAACATTTACTGCATATAACTGTAGTACTTAGTACACAAATACTATTTCCATTGGCGAAAGTATGAATAGCTGAGCAACAACAACACAAAGAAAACAAAACAAAAAATGGGAAAATTCAAAACCAAATAATATTCATTAAAAATACATTAGTTTCTGCGTATCTATTGTGATTACTTTGCATTAAACACAAAATGGCAGCTCAATTTCAAATTGCACAAAATATAATTTGCAGCTAAATTAAGTCGTCAGTCAAAAGTCACATAAAAATAATTATTAAAACTTCAAAACGCATCCGCAGGTTAACTTGAATTTGCTCCAAATTTGCCCACAATACGAGCAACAACAACAACAACTAAGACTATGACAACAATGACAATAGCAAAATTATTCAAATGGAACGCATTCGAAATACACTGAAAATATTTGGCAAAGCTTTAGTCAACGCCACTGACACAGTCGCTGTCGCAGTCGCAGTTGCAGTCGTAGCCCAGCCGCAGAGCCCAAGTCAATAAACTCCGAAGAGTTTTTGCCTTCAAATTTAGTGCAAAACATCTTCATCATCATTACCAGCGTTCGTTGTCGTTGTTGTTGTTGTGGTTGTTGTTATTGTGTGTTTGCATTTGTTGGTGGGAATTAATTATGCATATTCGATACATTGTGTTGCGTGCTCAAGTGCGGTGAAGAACAACAACAGCAGCAACAACAACAACAGACAACCCAAACAAAATTCGCAAGTGGGCATTGTCAACCGACGGCAGCAGCTGCCATCGCATCCGAAATCCAGGTGTCGAGGCGTGTGCCACGTTTTAGGCAGCAACTCTGCAGCATACTTGACAACATCGTCCCATACTCAAACTCAAACTCATCCTCAGCTTCAGCTTCAACTTAAACGTCGTCGTCATCGTCAGCTTCAGCGTCAGCATCTTTTAAAAATCGTTGTGTTAATTTACATTTAAAATTCCAAACGTAGTTTGGAAATAGGTTTTTTATTTTCTGTTTATTTTTATTTTATTTGTTGTTTTTTTCTTTTTGTTTTATGGGTTGGGTCGCATCGTTGCGGGTAGGTAGGCGTGTAGATTTATGACATAATTGCAACACAAATGCCACGGCTCCCCTTACTCAGTTTAGCTTTTAGTTTGTTATTTAATTTATTTTTCATTTTCTGTTCGCATTAACACTACAAAAGCTTTTTTAATTAATCAATTTTAGGCAAATTAACTTCCGCTGCTGTATGCAGCCAATAGTTCGCGTAGCAGGCACATTTTAGTAATACTCTTGTATATAATGTAGTTTATATTTTCTTTTTTTATTTTTTAGTTTTTATTGTTATAATTTTTTTCTCGTTAAATGATCTTCGATTTGAAAGTAAGTTTCTCTGATCAATGAACTCCACAAACCGTCGCGTGTAACATTCAATATGCGATTGAGTTTTTTTCAAAAAAAAAAAAAAAACAAAATAAAAAGAAAAATGAAAATAAAAAGAAAACAAAAATAAAATAAAAACTACCGCAGCTAAATATTACCTAAAACTTTTTTTAGCATGCAAGTCTGCTTTCAATATGTCCGGAATTTCAAATTTTGTTTACGTCTCGCAAGTTTGCTTAGGTTTTGGCAATGCTAAAGTTTGCGTTGATTTACAGGCAAACATTGCATTGATGTGGGATTACGAAATGTCTTCACACACAAAATTTATTGTGTATTTGCATACAAATCCAAACTTACTTCCTCCAATAATATTTTTCACGCAATTAAAAGACATGAAAAAGGCCTTTCAAGATGGCAACTCAAGGGCGCACTTGGAATTAAAAAAAAAAAAAACAAAAAAGTATTATAGATGAACTCATAATTCAAAAGCAGATCAAATAAATTTTTTCTACATGGAACTATTTTCTCACAGTTAGCTGATTCTTGAGCTAAACTCAGAGCTTCAGTCAGCACAATTTGAATTTCAGCATAAGAATTAAGAAAACAAAAAAAAATTAAAGCGAAAAAAACTAGAACTCCGTCGCGCATGAATTTTAAAGTGAGGTGAAGCCAAAAGCAAAGTAATTTGTTGGTTAAGGCAAAACAAAAGATTCAAGTCACGAACCAAACAGTTAACGACAAATTACCGTAAAGCAATGAAAAAAACCAACTTCGCACAGCAACAAACTAATAAAACGACGAAAAAAAACTGCATTTCAGCTAAGAACCTGCAAACGAGTTGACTAACAACGATTGATGAACGTCGGCGGCAGCGCAACGGCGGTAGGGCGGAAGGCAGAATGCACGTGTAATCGATAGAGCAAGCAAGCAATTGAGTGACTAAATGAGGCGGGCAGGCAGTCAGCCAGCAGCAACAAGTGGCGAACAATCAAACGGTATCTGAGTATGGGCAACTTTTCTTCCGCATTGCGCTCGCGATGCAAATCTGACACACCCGCGCTAAATCTGCAATTAAATGTTTGCCGTTGCCTTTGCCGTCGAATGTCGATTGTCGATTGTCGTTTGTCGCTTGTCTGTCGTTCGGGCGACGCTTGTCGCTGTTGCAATTTTGCATTTTTCAAATATTTGTTCATACATTGTTGCTGTTGTTGTTGTTATTTAAGTAATCGCATTTAAATCAAAATATTTCTTCAACCAACATTTAAACATTACAAAAGTGCATTTGCCTGCGCTTACAATGTCTGACATATGCAACGCATTCGTGCTGCATAAGTGCGAGCAGGCAAGCGGGCAAGCGAGTGAACGGGCGAGAGCGCCAGAGACAAGTCGGCAAAGAATTTTGACGCCTTTGGCTTGACGCGCTTAAATCTGGTTTTTTAACATTTTTGCCAGCCGTATGTGCCGCGTTGTGCTTTTCAGTTTGGCTTGCGCTTGGCTGGCTACACACGAGTGTTCATAGAAAAGGAGTAAGTACCCGTAGCCGTACTCCCCACTGTGTACGTGTGTGTGTGTGTGTGTTTGTGTACGAGACACATTCTGCGCACAACAATGGACTATGAGTGTGCATGCCTTGATAATAAATAAGCAAAATCGACAACAAGCCTCTCAACTGCACCCAGTTTAACCTACATGTTGAACAAGTCGAGTTTTTCTCTTTTTTATTTTATATTTTTTACTTAACAATTTTATTTTTTTGCTTTTCTTTTAATTGACTGACAATCCCCCATTTGTGTAACATGTATCAATAAATTTAAAATTTTGTATCTTTTGGTGAAAAGTGAAACCTATAAAAAGGAAAACCGGATTTGTAAGGTCAAAATGTCAAATTGGTTTTCCATGTTGTCATAAAACTTTTCACTCTTAGAGCTCCCAAATTCGAGTTCTTATTATGCTGCCATGTTGCTTACTTTAAATTTACATTTAAAAATTAAATTAATTTCATATATTATTTAATTGTTGCCTTTCCTTGACTGTCGTCTATCTGTGTTCAAAGGATATAACTTAGCTCGGCTCATAAAAGCCAGCATATCTGCCTATCCTGCCACTTTAAGGCCCGAAGTGGCACTTTTACTATTTTTTTGGGTTTGTTTTTATTGTAAACATTACTTTAATCACCTAACTGCAATCTCAATCAATTTTACAAACAGCTAACAGCAAACATTTAATTAGTATTGTACAACACACCACAAAGTAGCAAAAGCCGCAACAACAACACCAGCACAACAGCAATAATTATAATTTTGAATAAGATAATTCGTATACGAGTAAGCAATATAGTTCATTTGTTGTCCAATTCAAAAGTTGTGGCGACAACAAAAGTGACTCGACTCGATTCAACTAGACCCGACCAGACTGGACTTGACTGGCGTGTGCTGGCGTTGGGTGTGTTGTGGTGGAGTGGAGTAGAGTGGAGAGTGTTGTGGTGGAGAGGAGTAGAGTGGAGTGGAGTGGAGCGGAGTGCAAGTCGACTAGTCAACTAGACAACAGTAAACGGTGGCACATTTGAGAATTCGCATTTTTAATGTGAGCAGAGCAGAGCAGCAGCAGCAGCAGCAGCAACAGCAGACACACGGCCACGTACATGGACACATGCACATGGCTTCGGATCGATTCAGCGGCGGGTGTGTGTCGTTTACTGTATACATTTATTCATATTGTATATTGTGAATAAATTTAGTGCGGTTCAGTAGTCGCTCCACCGACATGGATATTGAAAGCGAAAGCATAACTGACAAGGTAGGTGGGTTTTTTTATTTTTTTACTATTTTTTTTATTTTTTATTCATAGGTGTATATTATTCATTTTAATTTTTTATTACCTATTTATTTTAAATATATTTTTTCTGGTTTTGTTTTTGTTTTGCCACTCTTCTGCACCCGTTGCTGGATACTTTTTCGTTAAAGTCATTATTGTTATTGATGTTGTTGTTATTTTGATTGTTGTACTATTTGTTGTTTGCCTCTGTAAGGTATTGATATCACAAACGGACAGCACGTACACTGAAAGAAAAAAAAACGAAGTGCAAGACAAGTGAGTCGCGCACTTTAATGTGCATTAAAAAGCAGTTTCTAGATATTTCTCGATATGTAAACAACGACAAAATGCAGCAGCAGCAACAGCGAAAGGCGCTGCAACAGCAACAACAACAGCAACAACAAAAATAACAACAATGACAGCATAATCGAAAACAATTCATATGCAGTTGCAAAGTGTTAACTTGGCCAAAAGTGCAGCAGACCGGACCGCGCTGAACCAGATTGGCTCCCTTCCCGACCTTCCCGACCGTTCGGCTTCAATTGCTTAGACTGCGCGAGTTAACCGCGCTAGGCCTTGCTTCACCTTTCGCGGCGCACAGCCATTGCCCGCTGCCATTTCTGTGGCTGTGTTGCTGTTGCTATAGTAATGTTTTTCTAAAGTGTTTTTTTTTTTCTTACGCTGAAGTGAATGACAGCAAAATAAATAAAAGCATAAAAGACAAAAAACTGGCAACTCAATATTCTTCCTGCATTCCGGAACCTTGAATCATGCTCGAATGCTGCAGTTGCTTTTGTGTTCACTTGGCTGCATTGAATTCGATTAAATTTTCATTTCGATCGCGTGAACCAACAGCGGACAGACGCGGGTCATTTTTTGTTGCAAATTTTATCGCCGCCATCGCCGAGTTGGGCCGCACCGAGCCGCTCAGCATATGCAAAGCCGTGTATCTAAAAGGTTATTGCTTGATTTTCATATATCAATTGCCGTATCCGATTGGCACGGATTGCTTTCAGACAACTCGGCTCGACTCGCATTGACTTGGCTTGGCTTGGCTTGGGGTTTGACTTGACTCAACCGTCGGCTTGTTAAGCTAAATGCCACAATTGTTGCCGGTGAAAAGTGGATTGGCTTGTTAATTAGGCAAAATTGCAATGGAGTAGCTCAGCATCGGATTCGACCGTTTACTCTCGCACTCGCTCACTCATGTGCACGTTCAACCATTCAATCGTTGGTTTGTTGGCTTGGTCGATTGGATACCAGTTGACCATCACATTGCTTTTGCATTAAGAAGTCATGTTCATTAAGTCAATAATTTTTATAATTATTCGCCATGAGTCGCGTAACGACGTTTTCAATTATTGAATTGAATTGAATTGAAGTCAATCAAATGCCTTTTCTTCGCTGCCTGCACTTGAAGGCGTTAATAAAAATTTGCTGGCTTTTTTTTTACTTTTTCTCCTTTTTGTTCAAATGGCTTTATTTAAAATTATGAGCTAATCAGTTTTACTTGTGGGCATCCGTTTTGGGGTTTTTGCTCTTTTCTGTTTTAATTTATTTGTGATTTAACATTTTTAAAATGCTTGGCATTTTTTTTCTTCTCTAAACCTTGGCTTACCATAATAAGACGTTAATAAGATTTGAAAAAAAAAAAAACTTAAGAGTTAATGTTGCCTTAGGCTTGCCGAGTTCAAGAATACCGGAAGTCAATCCCTATAAATGCTCTCTGTACTGTAACACCTGCAAAAGCGTGTTCTTGAAAATTTTTACAAGCATCAAAAAGCTAAAACGCATGAAAAGAAACTATAGACAGCAACTCGCTGAGAGGGGCGCACCTTCTTCTTTTGAAGATAGATGTGATCAAAACATTTTAGACGCGTTTCAGCTAATTTTTTTGCTTAATGAATATTTAGTTTTAATGACAAAAAAATTTTAAAAACAAATTATCGGCTTTGCTACTATTCTCTTTAACAGCGCAAGAATACGAATATTAAACGTATTCTAGAAGTCCTAATCGAATAAATGTTATTTTTATTTTAACAAGCGCACAGAAAACTTGTTAAGCCAGTGAATGAGTCATGCAACTATTTTTCAATTGTGTGAAAAATAAAAAAGCAAAAATAAAGCAAGCATGAAAATGAAAATGAAATAGCGAACAAAACGCATGATATAAGATAAGTTAAGGTGAAGTTCAATTAATGACTTCGCGTGGCACGCGCACATTTGATTTCTTTCAAATAGTCATAAAATGAAAATAATAAAAAAAAAATCAGAAATCAAAAAACAAAAAGTAGATACAAATTTAAGCGCACACAGATCAGTTGCCTAGGGTGGGCAGAGACCCAACCTCACTTATTCGCCATAATTAGCCAAAGCATCAGCACATAAGTCATACCACTAACAAAAACAACAACAACAGCATTAGCAACGACAACGGCAACGGCGGCATTTGCCGCATTTTTCACAAAACCTACATTGTGTCTCGCCAACAAAAAACAAAAAGAATTGAACTTACAAGCATTCAACGTATAACACACAAAAGATACACGTACATAGATACAATAAACATTCAGCCAACGGTTAACAAAAAACAAATGCACAATAAAGACTCACAAAAATCCAGTTACAACCCCCGCCTTAAAATACAAACACATACGCGAAGCCAAACTGAAACCCAAACACATGGGCAGCACGTTGCCGCCGCCACAGCCACCGTCACCGTCCCCATCGCCATGGCTGCCATGCCCAGTGCCCATTGCCGCCGCCAGCGCCCTGAACGCAATGCACTCACACAATTGGCAACACTTGGCGTCGCTCATGGCAGCGCGCAAACTTTGCTGCAGACGCTGCCGCCGACGCAGGCGCAGCCGCAGAGACGGCAGCAACAGCCACGTTCATGTGTACATGGCAAGGCAACAATTGCGGGCCATGCGCATGCGCTCGTCTCATGCATACAAAAATCATCATTAAGGCGAACGTCGAACACCGAACGTCAAACAAACACGAATACAGTTAAAATGCCGAAGCAGCGCAAAGCCGCGCAGCTGCCTTCAATTGAGCCCAACACTTCTCCAGCAATTCTCTTTGCGATCCATGGCGCAGACGTGGCTCGTTTCATTTAACGCGCTGTGCTTTACCGTTTGCCTTTTGTTTGGCTAAACCTCCCCCCCACTCTTCACCCACTTTATTTTATTTATTTATTTTCTTGTCTCTGTTGTTGTTTTACTTTTATAACAATAATAGTTTCGCTGCTCTGCGCTGCTGCACCTCGTCGCGTACCAGCGTCGACGTCGCCGTCGCTGGCAAGCGAGCAAATGTAAGTGCGCAGCACCCGAGCTTCGTTTACGCCGTCGCAGTCGACTACGCCGTCGCCGTCAACGCAGACGCTGGCGCATGCGCAGGCGCACGTTGATGTTGCGCTGCCGGCTGTCGACGTCGATCGGGGCGACATTTTTGCTGCCTAGGCGCGCGTGCGCAAAGCTCTGCGCAGCGGTATAAAAAGCGTTTGTACGGCCGACATCCACACACAGTCGGTCCAAGTGGTTTGTTGTCGCACGTTTTAACTCTACTCTGGAGTTGAACACAATTCGTCGAATCAATCTCGTACTGAAATATTCATCAACGTGCACTAAAGACTAAAACGCAAAAGCGAAACATCAAAATCAATCAAAAATAAATCAAGAAAAATCAATTTAAAAAAAAACAAAACGCTTTCAAAATGAATAAGTTTATGTTCGTGTTTGTTGCACTCTTTGGAGCCGGTATGTATTACACAGATTATCTAAAAATATCAATTGAACTCTTGAAATTGAAACTGAACAACAATAAAGTGCGCATTTCCTCATGTGTATAAGATAAATTCCCCGAAACAAGGAAAATCAATAAATAAATGAACAACTTAACTAAGGATACTCAATAGTGTTGCTGTGTGCCTTGCAAGGATTTATTCACTGTGTTTATCTATCACTTATAAGTAAAATATGTGCTGAGAAATAACTGCAAGACATTTTAAAATGATGATAATAAATACGAGTATAATACAATTGTGTGCTGTAAAGCAGATTATCCTGCAGGCAGCTGCAGTCAGCATCAACAATAAATAAGCAAATAATTATTTACATGAAATTCATTAACGCATAACTCACTTTTGAATTGTAAAGCAAAACAATGCTGCAATTTCATTTAATGCGCTTTTCAGTGAAAGCCAGCATTCGCTTGAAAATCCATAAATATTTCAACATATTTCCGCTCTATGACTATCCAAAGACATAAACCGCTTAATCCACATTGCCGACATGTCTTCAAGATAAACGATGAAAAAAAAAAAAACACTTTCTTTGCACTTGAGTTTATTATTAGTATTTTGTTTTTTCTTTTGCTTATGGCCAAATCCTGCCGCTAACAATAAATGACATTAATTAAGCTTACACTCGCGGCGAAATACCCGCATTGAAGAAATTCACAAAAATAAAAAGGAAAAACAAAAAATAATAGCAGCAACAAAAACAAGCCATGCAACTATCACCAGCAGCAGTTTTTGCTCCACTTTTACTTTAATAGCGCAAAATTCATATGCCATCCAGCTAAACAAATAGAAAAAAAAAAAACAAAATCAAAACAAACAAACAAACGAACAGACAGAAACAGCTTATGCGGATTTTCCACAGCAGCGCGGCCAAGTCCGAGTCTGAGTCTGAGTCTGAGCCGAGTCAAGACAAGTCGAGTCAAGTCAAGCCAAGCCAAGCCAACACTTGCCCAAGACTTTTAAGCTGAAGCGAAAATCAACACGAAAAACTCGGCAAGTGAGCAACTGCACAATTTAGGCGCGGCACATTTTCTTACTTTGCCTTGCTTATGTTTTTGGTTTTGCTTTTGTTTTCGTTTTAATTTGTTGCTGCACTTCTTGCAATTTCTTTAATGCAATTCCTTGCAATGCAAACAAGTCGACGGACAGACAAATTGCAAGATTTGAAGACTTCAGCTTGATTTCATTACTTAATACGCCGCCACCGTCGTCGTCGTCGTCATCGCCATCATCGTCGTCTACGTCGTCGTCGTCGACTTTGCTGACAGACTGTGCGAGGCGTTACACGCCTTAAAAGTTCATAAAGCAGCAGCGCAGTACAACAACAACAACGACAACAACAACAATTTCAATTCATTTCAGGCAACATCACATTTTGCAATGCAACGAATGCGAGTATCTGACTCTGCAGCACTGCAGCGTGCCGATTCGCATTCGTGCCGTGAGCAGCAGTAAATGATATTTTTATTGCAGACACAAGCCAAAGTGCGCCCGAGCACGCGGGCAAGCGGGCAAAGGGGGAAAGACACTTGGCACTCTTGTCGTGTTATCTAATATGCAGCCGCTGCTGAAATTGGAGCAGAAATAAATGGCTTAAATTCAATTATGAATCTGCAAAAATCTCCGCCTTACTAAGCTCACACATACTTATGCATTCATACATATATATAACATATATTTATCTGTTTATAAATATTTTTTTTATTTTGCTTTTTTATGGCAGCCTTTTTATAGCATTTTTGTGTTATTTCTTTTGTTGCTGCTGTGGCTACTGTTGCTGTTGTTGTTGTTGTTAGTGCACGCACTGTTACCTCATACATTTTGTATTTTGTGTATTTAATTTGTAAACTTTTTTTGATTGTCAGTTGTTTTTGTGTTTTTTTTTTTTTTTCTTTTAAATTTACTTTTTTGCTTGCATTATATTGTATTTAAGGTGCGGCCACAATACAACTGAGCTAAGTATAGGTAAGCGTAGATAATTTGCCAACGGTAGCCGCTTATGCGATCATCATTTAACATTGACATTGAATAACTGCCTCAATAAATTTTATGTAGTGTTAAGAAATCCAAAAAAAAAAAAAAAGCAATGAAGCAAAAATTGCAAAAATGCAAAGCATGCCGATTTAATATTTTTATGCTACCAGCATTTTGTTGCCTAAGCCGAGGCAATAGGCAATAAGCCGACATTTAGACAATAATAGCCATTGAAACTGATTTTATTTTTTTCTTCTTTTATTCGTGTTTTGTTTGCGTTAAGCAGATTAGCGCTAAAAACACAATAGAAAAAAAAAAAGAAAAGATATATGAGTAAACATGTTCATCGACGAATGCTTTAAGTCACTTTGTGAGCGTCAAATGAACAAAAGCAAAGCAAAGCAACAAATAACGCATAACAAACAAAACCAAAGCAACTGTAGCATGCCTGGCATGGGCGTCTCGCGTTGGCAGAGAATTGGAACAATAAATTTGTCAATTATTTGTTAACCTTGCAGCAGCTGCCGCACAAAACTTGACGCAATTTGCTAACATTTTATCTTACTTTTTTTTAATATGCATAACGCATATTAAACTGATTTAATTTCAATGCAATCGGCATTGTTTGAAAACTACATTAAGCAACTAAACAATTATGCAGCCAGTAAAAAATGACCAAAACAAAAAATTTCCATTAAACAATGCAAATACTAAGCCAAGAAAAAAAAAAGCATAGTTGCCATAATAAAAATGTTATCGCATTTTTAATAAATAAATCTGCTTATGCAGCTTTAGCCAGCATGACAACCAAACAAAAATAAAAAAGAAACACAAACTGAGTATATAAATGGCATTATTCAAAAGCTTTAATTGCTTATTAATTATGCAAAATAATAATGGCAACAATAAGCAGTGATTTTTTTATGGCATGCCAAAGCAATGGAAAAATGTCACAGTCTCTGCAATTATATTCACAATTGCGCTGCTCTGCTTTGTTTTTGGGTGTGATGTGCTTTTTTGTAGCCAAAACACATAAAATGCTAAATGCAAGAATTTTAAACGCTTGCGTCAGTTTGCCATTAGCTGAAATATGAATGTGAATATTTTAGCATTACAATGGGTTTTTTTCTTTTTTTTTTTTTGAATTTCGGTGCCGCTGAAGCGCGCAAACCAGTTTTGTATTTATTTAGTGCGCATTTGTATCTAGTTGTAAAAATCAAAAACGCTGCTGCTAAGAGCCACAAGTAAGAATTTAAAACGTATGTACACTCATGCCGGCACTTGCAAATTAATACAAAAAATTAACAAAAACAGACAAAAAAAAATAAGAGCAAGCGCAAATAACCAAAAAAAAAAAGCAAAAACAAATAAATAACAGCTCTGTCAAGGTTATGTGAATTTATGCCGTCATAATTAAATGCATTTTTAATTATTTACACTTCAGCAGCAGCAGCAGCAGCAGCATTTAGCATATTTCTAATGGTCGCCTTACTTGTTTTTTGCTTTAAATTGACTAAGTGCTTTGTTTTGCCTGTAAAAATCGAAAGTGGTTTTAGCTGACGTCAGTTGTTTGTTGTTTGTTGGGTAATGGGGCAATCAAGTGGAACATTACTTAATGCAACTGGCAACTGGCAAATGGCAATCGAAATGTATCACAAGTGTGCTAATCACAGCGATAAACAACTCAACTCAACTCAATTCAACACAAACAGCAAACCGATTTCCTTAAAGAAGCGCAATAAATTTCCGCATTTTTTCCAGACAAACACTTTGCACCAAAAAGAAAAAACAACAGAAACAACAGAAAAAATAATATAAATAACAAGTGAAAAACAGACAAGCGAAACTGCAGAAAATCAGGCAACTCGCATCGCATTGAAACGAAACCAAACCACAGAAAAAACAAAAAAAAAATTAAAAAGAAAAACTAAACTGCAAGATACATTCCGAACCGCAGCAAGCGAATAATCAAATAAATATCGTTATTTTTCGTAGATAGAGCTGACAGCAGCAACAACAACAGCATAGACAAAAACAACAACAACAGAAACAAGTCACGCTTGAAAACGTATTTGATTTGGTTTCCCTAAGCGCGAAAATCGTTTACAAAAGTTTTCCTACACTCGGCGACGAAATCGTAACGACATTTTGGCAGCAGGCTGTGAAATACTTTCGAAGGCTGCCGTCACAGCAGCAAATATGCATATGCAGTAAGTCTAAACGGGCAAACTAACAGGCAACTGGCAGCCGGCTGTGCAGGCAGGAGGGTGGGTGGGTGTGTGGCTTGTGTGCAGGCAGCGTTGCATTCTAATGCCACACAGCGCTCTGAGCTGACTTACGGGATATTCGTACTTCGAAAGTATTTCGGCTGCAGGCATCAACGCATGGGAGCACGCGCAGTTGGGTTTTTCGCTTTTATTTTTCAAATTTCTCTATTTGAGGTATTTTATTTTTATTATTAGTTTTTTTTTTTTCTTTTTGTTTTTCTTTTTTATTTCTTGTTGTTTTTTGGTGAAGGGTCTTAAGGCGTGTATTATAAGACAAGCTTAAATTTATATGCATACGTCAGCGTTGTTGTTTAGTTAGGTAAAAGTAAGAGTTTCGAAAGTCAAATTAAACATGTGTAACGAATTTGAACAGCATGCGAAAGGTCGATCATTTGTAGGTAGTATACACGCGGCGGCAGCCAAATGACTTGCATAAGCAGGCGCCTTCGCTTGGCAGACTTCATTGTGAGATTGTCTATTAAATTGTCTTAGCTGCACTTGTCTTTGGATTAAAATTAGCCGCAGCTGTTGACGCCTGCCACTTTCTTAGTTAAACGAGCCTTGCGCGTAATTGTGCTGCCCCACACTCCTTTGGCAGTCAATCGTCCACCTGCCCACATTCACATTGCTCAGAAGAATAGTTTTGCAAAAGCAGCAGTACACAATGCGCAACAGAAGCTGCACAGGCAGGTGATGGCAAACTTTCGATAGACAATTGTTTTTATCGAAAGCAAGAGTGAAAGAATTGTAGCGCGATATGAGGTTGAGCTCCAAATGTCCAGACTAGTTTAAGAATTTTTTTGTAGACCATCAACTTGTTTGGTATGGATAGCCTAGATCGGCGTAATAGGCGCCATTTCATTGACTTGAATTTTGGATTTAAACAATCTCTTTCTCTGACTATCGTCAATTGCTCATCATTTGCTTCCATACATTAAGCAAAGCGCAGCACAGCACAACAGAGCACAGTAGAAAAGAGCAGAGCAGAGCTCAGTACAGCACAGCTGCCTCGCACAGATATGAAAGAAAATCAAATTTTGCCGTCTACGTTTCGATTGTTGTGTACTGAAGCGTAGCACATGTGCTCACGTTGAAGTTTCATTTGCGTGTGCAGTCTTCGGGCTTTTCCTTTGGCTTCTGTCATTGATGCGTTAAATTTGAAAGTTATTGAATATGCTTTGATTCCGGAAATGTTGGATAATGCGCGTACAAAAAAAATATCGTAACATAAGTGGCAAATACGCATCGAATAAATAAACACTTTGGCAAATACACAATATAATATGTTCAACACAGTGCAGCCATACAATATGCAATGAGTATAGAAGCTGACGGCAGACGGCAGACGGGAGACAGGAGACAGGAGACCGGAACGCGCCTTAGCAGTTGGCAACCTTTGCATGCCAGTACGGATTCACCTGTTTTCAGTGCAGCCATTGATTGCCATAGCAAAGCAAATATTTAAATATCATTATAGCGCATAATGCAAAGAGAAACTGGCAGACAAAGAAGAAGAAGAAAAAGAGGAAGACATCACATACAGGTGATTAGGCAAAAAAAGGTGCAACAATGGCAAACCCAGTAACACAATTGCATGGCAGGGTTTGGGTTTGGGTTTGGGTTTGGGTTTATATGCCAAGCGAGCAAGCCAGCGACTAAACAGCCGAGCCATGTATTAAAATGTCAGCAATTTAGTTGATTTATTATGTGCGGCAGACGCTATTCAACAACAAATATACCAACAACAACGACAACAACAACAGAAACAATGCACAAATTATTGCAAATACTTAATGCCACACGTTGGCATTACTTTTGTGTTGGCTTTTGCTATGCTTTGCTTTGCTTTGCTTTGTTTTGTCTTGTGTCGTCTTTGAAAATTGACAAAATGAGGCTAAAAGTCTGCAAAAGGGCCAAAGTGCTAAAGTGCTTCTCTCAATGGCTGTGAAAAAATAAGCAAACGTGGCTAAAACGCATAAACAGGCAAGACAAGTGTCAGCACAGGGTGCACACCGCCATGGTATGCACACAGGGTCTGCTTGGGTCAATTGTACAGTTCATATTATTTCGTGGTTTGTGAGTTGACAATAAACGAAATGACCATAAAAAATTGCACTATTACTTAAAAAGGCATAACAAAGCGATAAATTCATTTATGACTTTTTCAACGTTATATGCATGAATTTTTATTTTATTTCTTTATTATTTATTCATGTTTTTAATTTAAAAAAAAAATTTTTTTTGTGTTTACTCACATAATGAGAATGTTAATTTAAATATTAATTTATTTGCTTCCTTGTGACAGTTGGCTGTCATTTAAGTGCAACATATTGTTTATTATTATATACGTTTTTTTTTTTTTTGTTGTTTGTTTATTATTAAAAATGTCTGCAAAAGTTTTCTACTTAACTTCCTGTGGGGTATCGTTTCTGCTTTTTTTCACTTAACAGACCGCGTAATGAAGTTTCAATTGAATTGTTGCTAATTAATTGATTATGTTTTTGTCTGCAAAAAATATGACAGGACAAAAGGTCCACTGTCAGTTCGATGCGCTGATTAAACAAAGAAAAAAAACCACCCCCAACCACAACATCCCTTGTTGTTTTTGTTTAAATGACATTACAATTTTATTTATCAAGCGGAAATGTTGTTTAAAAAATTATTAATTTATTAAGTAAATAAAAGTTCACACGCTGCAAATGCAAATAGGAATTAAATGAATTTTAGTTGAAATAAATATTATCTGCATTTATGTTAAAATAATTGTATATACAAAATAATGACGCTTCATTAAAAAGCAAACACTAAGCGCGAAATGAACAGACTAAATTCATTAGTGCGATTGACTGTTGAAGGACGCCTACACTAAACTATTACAATGCTCTGAAGTATAAAATAAAAAAAAATTTGGTGTGGGTGCCATATTCCCTTGCCATATGTAATATGTTAAGTTGCGCTTTGAAGCTAAACTTTTGTTACAGACTTTGTCTATGATTTTCTTAAGAAAAACTAAGTTCGCTATGGCGAACGTGTCTGTAGAAAATTACTTTATAGGCGGCCAATATATATAAAGCGGCCAAAAGCGAAAAGTGTTTCTAGGTTAGTAAGTCGGCGTGGTCTGTAAACTGGTTTTCTTTGAACAATGCACGTTTTAACATACATGTATACAAATATACTATATATGCTTGCATGTGTATGTGTGTGTAAGTTGTTAATTTCGATTGCTGAAGCTTCTACGCAAGGAGAAAAACAAAAAAAAAAAAAAAAAAAAACAGAGCAAAAGAAACAAAACTCAAACAAGTTAATTTCATTTTCATTAGCGGTTGCCGCAACGCATCGATAATCAATAACAAGAAATATAAAAACAACAACAACCTCCACATAGTCAAAAGCCATACCCAGTTGGCCAAGTTAAATCAACAGCAACACCAGAAACAACAACACCGACGGCTACACCAACAGCGAACAACAAACAACGCGAGTCTAAGGCAAAAAGATCTTTTCCGCTTTGGCTTCGGTGATTATGCAACATTGGCGACGTTGTTGTTGCCGCGTGTGTTTTTATATCAGTTATCGGTGTTGTTGTAGTTGTTGTTGTTATTGATGATTGCAGAATCACTTTAGATACGAAACCGGTCTGTGTGTTTTATTTTGTTTTTGTTTGCTGTTTTTGAGTTTTTTGGGCGCAATAATTAAAGCGGACTTATCGCCTCTAGAACACACACAGTGCGCACAACTCGCTCCACTGGCTTATATTTGTTTATTTGTTCATTTCATTTGTTTGTTTACTAAACTTGCTCCTTTTTTTTCATTTTATTTGTACCTCTCTTGTTTTTGTTAATTTAAAGCTATAAATCACAACTCGTTATTAATTAAAAAAAAGAGAAAAAAAAAAATGAAAAATGAAAAAAAGTGAAAATATATGTATGCTACGTGTTTCGTTAATTAAACCCATCGATAACCGCATATGCATGTTTTCATTTACAATAGGCCAGCAAATTTCCTCATTGAGTGAGTTTCTTGCCTGAGGGCGTTAACACTTTCGCTTTATTGCGGCAACTAGTTGTGTACAATAAACACAGAAAGCAACAGCAACAGCAACAACACCAACAAACAACACACAACACTGTACTAAAATGAGTGCAGTCATTAGACACACGTATGGCAACCACAACAACAACAGCGATGATGACTTGCAGCCGCCAGCTGTTGACTGGCACTGCAACAAACTTCGTGTCTTGCACCTTGCAAGTGGCGCCAAATGCAATCGCAGCCAAAGCCGCAGCAGCAGCAGCCGCTGCCTCCCTCCCGCAACGGGCAGTGGCTGCCTTTTATTTTATGGCAATGCTGCTGCGGCAAAGACGCGTCGTTCATTCATACAGCAGCCTTCACGGCTGGTCCGGCCTGGTCTGGTCAGCATTTGGCGCATGCTGCACATTACACGCTACGTTCAACATACAACGCTTACACGTCCCGTATGTGCTGCGCAGCATGCGGCAAATGTTATGGCACTGATGTGTAACGCCCTACACTGAGCGGAATTCGTCGTTGACTGCGGTTTGCCAAAATGCTGCCATGTGTGCCTGGCTGCAGCCAAGCGATTCTTTGCCCAACGGCATGCATGGCCACTGACTTGCACTTCGTGTTTCTGGCAGTGTGCGTGTGCCCAAATGGTGAAAATTAGAAAAGCAAGAAGAAGCGGAGAGTAAAGAAAAGAAGGAAAACGAAAATAAGACAAAATGAGCAACACTTTTGCTGCTCGGCTGCTATCTGCAACGATTATTCAACTTTTTATATTGGCTGCTGTTGCTTTTGTTGCTGTTATTGTTGTTGTTATTGTTGTTTTTGTCATTATTGTCGCTGCTGCTGGTTGTTGTAGTTAAGATATTTGTGTGTGTTATGCATTCGTAACCGCATTAAAAGCCACTAACAAAATGAATGCACAAATGTGCCAAGTCTGTCGCTTCCCTCTGCCCCCGAATCGTAGCCGCCAGCGCAATTGCACGCACTCAGTGCTGCTAACTCTGAGGTAATTGTTTAGTTAACATGTGGTGTATTTGTTTACTTTTCTATTTACTCGTACACACACACACACACACACACACATTCACTCCCACTCAGAGACAGTGCAGGACGACGTTGCTCTTAAAAGCAATGTGCAGCATTCGCCTGTGTGGCAGACACATCTGCTGCACATATCGAGCTAAAAAGACTCAAATCAACTCGACACAACTCGACTTAACTCGACTCCAGGCTGTGGTATGTTATTGTGGTCTATGAGTGCCTGCTTTTATTACACATATGCATGTATATATAATACATATATATACATATATATATAAATGTATGTGGATATGCGCTCATTGTGTGGCTGCGTTTTTCTGCTGTTGATCCCGTACCACTCAGAAATGCAACCAACCAAGAATTTATTGCGGTTGAGCAGGTGAAAATTGCCATTGCCTTTGCCGTTGCCATTGTTCCTTGTTAAATTGCCCGCAATAAGTATTTGCACGTTGTGCACTTGTGCGATGGTACAAATGACCAATTTTAAAACTTAATCCTACAGCCAATGCTAAAAGATGCCTAACTTCATGCTCTAGAAGCTGCTTATATTCTTAAGATTAACTAAAGACACATATGAATAATCGAATTTAGTTATACTATAATATTTAATGTGTAATCATAGTTCCCTTCAAAGTTCGTATGAGTTTCATTAGGCTGCAGCAGCTGTGTGCAATCTTATACCGTCTGTAACAGAAACTTGTTGAGCAGCCTTTGCGCAAGATCACGTAAACCGCAGACAGTGTGTTAAATACTTTTAAAACATACTGTAAACACACAATGATTTTTTTTTGTTGTTTAAGCAATTGCAACTAAAAATCATGTTAATTGCAGCATTGTAAATATTTTATACCACAGTTAAAATTATTTTTGTTGCTGGTTGCTGTTGATATTGTTGTTGATCTAATTAATAGCAATAAATGCTTTGTAAAATTGTAAGCCATTATTATTAGCAATTATTGTTTACAATTGCTGTGAAGTCAGCCATTGGTATTCGTATGCATATTCGCATTCGCATTCGCTTTCGCATTCATAGTGTGCACATGTTTTTATGCTGCACTGAATTCCATTTTTCAAATTGTTCAAATCGAACAAGTGCAAATGCCAATGACCACGAACCAACCAACAACCGACCAGGCAACCAACCAAGCAACTAACAATAGCAACAGCACTTTGCTGGCAACTAACAATGAACTAACCAAGAGCCAACAGGCAACAACAGCCAACGACGAGCAAACGAGCGAACGAGCATCGATTTACTCAGTCAGTTGTATGTGCGGCATGCAGCGCTGCTGTGGATACATATTTTGCTATTTTGCACTTAATTGTTGGCAAAAACAATTGCAATGTATAATTGCGCAGCAATTTCAGCAGCAGCAGCAGCAGCCGCAGCGGCAGCAACAATTGTTGCTTGCCTGGAATTTTTATGCGTTTATGCCTGCATTATTATTATTTAACAGCATTTCGCGTGAATTCGCATTTGAAAGTCATTGACAACAAAAATTACGCATTGAAATGAGCTTAGCAATTTACATCGAACTATTATTATTATTTTTTGTTTTTTTTTTGCTTTTATGACATGTTGTCGCATGATGATGTATGGGTCTACCATACATAGCGTATACGCAATATCATTATTACACATACGACACTTGTGACAATTTAAACTGCTGCAACATGAAACGCAACGCAACACCGTCACTGTGATTATGCAAATGAGCGCAAGAGGCGTGAAAAAAATAGTGAAAAAAAATTGTTATAAGCCGCACGACAATGCTCTGATATTACAAACGAACTTGCCAGGCGGTGTTTATTAGCTGGAAATAGCTTCTAATAAAAGTGAAAGTTGTTTATTACATGCACAGACAACACGCTCAGGCCATTGCATGTTTTATGACTGCGCTACACCTTGATCTCCAAGCGCGAAATACAACACAGCGCAAGAAACAACAACAACAAAAACAAATCATTATAAAAATGAAAAAAACAAGTTAGGCCTCATTTTTATGCAAATGTTTTAATTGATTTTTAATTGAATAAAAACCGAAATCGACAAAAAAAAAGCAAAAAACCAATTAATAGGCGGAGGCAAGGTGAGCACAAGGTAAACAAATTGCTGACACCTTAAAAAATGTCCACAAAAGGCTTTAAATTTATTATAACACATATGCACTAGTAAATTATAGGCAGCAGCAGCAATTTGCCTAGGATACTTTAAAAAGTTATTAAAGCAAGTGAAAATGCACTAAGACCAGGCAGATCTCGCCAACGTTAAGGACATTTAAACAATACGTTAAGTTAACAGTAGACAGCCTTAAAACGCTTGCTGAGTAGTGAAGTCTATTGGCTATTAGAAATCCAAACTGCAGCTGAGTTCAACAGCCCGTGTTTGTGCAAAAATTAACGCCAATTGAATTTGTTAAGTGAACACACGCAGTGGCGATGGAGAGGGGCAAAGTGGGGAATTATTTTTAAATGAAATTTTGCGTTGTAGTGCGGTCGCGCCGCACAAATCCTTTGTAAGCCGCTTTCTGCTTTCAGCTTGCTGCTGGCTGCATATGCATACGTGTTTAGGCCTTCTCTGTTCGCGGTCGGCACACGAGAACTCTCGTGAACTCGTGATTGTGCCGCATTGCTGCGGCTTTGCAATTAGATTATCACACATGTTATTCATAGCAGCTGCCATTTATTTATTGCCAATCACCGGCCAGCAAACAAACGTCCGTCCAAGCGATAGACCGATCGACCGACATCCATAGACTGACACAGCGACAGACAGACCAATCAACTATGTGTAAATTTAGCAAATATCAATGACGGCTTTGTATACAAATACGAATGCGAATTCAAATGCGAATGTGAGTATTTTGTGATATTCAAATTGCTAAAAATAAACAAGTTAGATGTGAACCAAAAAGAGAGAGAGAGAAAGAGAGAGTGAGATACACCGCATTAGTTGTAATACAGTTAAATAGTTCGTTACAATTTGTGGTTACTCGCCCCTGGCGCACTCGAGCAGAGAGCGAAAGGGAATGTATGTGACTGTGTGTGTGAGTGTTTGTGTGCGTGAGTGTGTGTGTGCGTTTGTCGATACTTTGCTGCGGATTTTACGCTTTTAATTAAGGACACATGTAATTGCTTTGATTTTTAATTAAAAACTTGTTTTTAATTTAATAAAATTGCATTTACATAGTCGACAAAGCCAAATTCAATTTGAAAGCAATGCACAAATGTTGCCAAGCGTAAACTCTGTTAAGTACAAAGTGCAAAGTGAAGGGAGTCACGCACGCACACGACGGCACTAGCAGCAGCAGCAGCAGCGGCAGCCGCAAAAGAAGAAGACGCGGGGCAAGCGGGGGAAGAGAGAAGCCAAGGATTTAATGAGCTCGGTTACAACAATCAACGCAAAAATATAACCTTGCAGCTTTCAATTATGTGTCGTTTATTTTTCGGCAGCAACAAAAGTTGTTCATTTGCTGGCAACTTTTTGAAAGGATAATTTTTCAAAAACATTTCGCAAGGCTGCACAATTCACCTTTCATGTTGCATTTGCGAAACTTGCACAATTGCCGCTGTAAATGTTGTTGACCCTGAGCCAGCTGTCAGCTGTCAGCTGCTTTGTCTTTGCTGCAGATGTTTTCTTTGCTTTGCATTTCCTTCATTCCAAGCTTAATGTCATTCAATGCCTGGCAAACGACAAGGCAAGCGCTAAGTGCATGCATTAAAAATCGATTTTCATGCCGCAATACAAATTAAATGATTACTCCTATATATTCCCGTATACATGTGTACACATATATATATATATATATATGTATGCATGTGTAATCGTTTATCTACAACATTTACTGCGCAAAGTGTTGGCAATTGCTAAATGAAACATTAATCGCCAATAAAGCAAATACCGCTTAGAGCCAAGCAACACAACCTAGGCCGCACATCTTAACACACACACACACACACACACACACACACAGACTCAGATTCAGAGAAACACAATGGCCTGCTGCTGCTACTGCAAATGCATTGATTGCCAATTTATTTAAACAACTCAATGTTGAATTATTATTACATACAATAATTTTGCGGTTTTATGCGTCCAAGCGCATGCCTGCAGATATCTCAATGCAACAAAGCAACAGCACACGCACACACACCCATCAGTGGGTAATTCGCAGTGGGGGGCAGAGTATGCTACAAGTTCCACAGAGCGGAAGTTAGTTGCGCATTGTGTGCGTATTGTTTATAGCTACATTTTGTGGCAATAAAACTATTAGCAGCTCTACTTATTGCTCACGCACACACACACACTCACACACACTCACACACACTCCCAATCGCATACACACGCACACATACCATCTAATATGACAGTGAGAGAATGTGGAAGGTAATTATAATTGAAATCAAATATGCTAACAATATTACAATTGTGAGATTTTGTAAAAGCAACCAGCAAATACAATAACAATCACAACAACAACAACAATAGAGGCAGCAAATATTTGTGCATTACACACAATGGCATGTCCATACTCGTGCATGCCAGTTAAGAGTTCCATTGATTGCCATTTGTGTTGGGATGTTTGTGTGCGCACTTTATTGTTTTCGGTTAATATTTTTTTATTATTATATTTAATTGGTGTAAATGATCAAATATTTTATGATTTAATTAACTTGCAGCCATGGCCCAGCAAAGTTTCAAATGTCCCGATGAGTTCGGTTACTATCCACATGACGACTCCTGCGACAAATACTGGAAATGCGACAATGGCGTCTCCGAGCTGAAGACCTGCGGCAATGGTTTGGCCTTCGACGCCTCAGACTCCAAATTCCTAACGGAGAACTGCGACTATTTGCACAATGTGGACTGCGGCGAACGCAAAGAGCTGGGTAAGTCCACAGAGTAAGCAAGCTCATCGATCCATCGATACTTAGCTGCGATACAATTGATCCACAGAACCTCCAATCTCGACACCTCACTGCTCTCGCCTGTACGGCATCTTCCCCGATGAGAACAAATGCGACGTTTTCTGGAACTGCTGGAACGGTGAACCATCCAGATATCAGTGCTCGCCCGGTCTAGCCTACGATCGTGATGCACGCGTCTGCATGTGGGCCGATCAAGTGCCAGAGTGCAGGAACGAAGGTGAGTGCGCAACTTGCAACTGTTAGACAATTTGAAAAGCCATAAACTCAATTGGAATTCTTTTGCTGCTTGCAGAGGTTGCGAACGGTTTCTCTTGCCCGGCTGCCGGTGAGTTGGCCAATGCTGGCTCCTTCTCCAGACATGCTCATCCCGAAGACTGCCGCAAATACTATATCTGCCTGGAGGGTGTGGCACGTGAATACGGTTGCCCAATTGGCACAGTCTTCAAGATTGGCGACAGCGATGGCTCAGGCAACTGCGAAGATCCCGAGGATGTTCCCGGATGGTAAGTTCAAGTTTACTCAATATCTCAATACCTGTCCACCCCCTCCTGTTGGACTTGGGTTGCATTTAAAGCTCGTGACTAACACTCTGGGTAACTGTTTCCGTATGTTGCGGGTGTTTAGTTTACTCTGTAGTGTAGCGAGTCGGCTTGCCTTCTGTTGTTTCTTACAACACACCATATCACAACATCACAGCACACTCACCCACTCAATCACTTGTACCGACATCGTTCGTTGTGTCTGTCAATCAATTCAAGCATTCATCGATCATTTGTTCAGTTCTATTTTGTGATTTTAACATTAACGCAAATTTTATTGAAGACATCCTAACCTAACCTATTTACATCTCTACCTCGTCCCTTTACAATTACAGTGAAGACTACTACGGCGATCTGGACTTGAAGAGCATCCGCAAGAGCGAACTCCTAGCTGGATTGAACACTGAAGGTCGCACTAAGAGCACGCCCAAAACCAAAGCAGCCTCCTCATAAACAAATCTTCCTTCATCATACTCTTCTCTTCTCAACTCTACTCTACACCTCTCTTCTCTACTCGACAGTTCTCTACTGTTTCACGCCACAACAAAACAAATCCACGAACATCACATAACGCAAACACTCTTCAAAAACTCCACTAAGAAACATCAAAACAACAACAAAACAAAACAAAATATAACATAAACATCAAAAACAAAAACAAAAAAACAAAATAAGAACAAAAACAACAACAATCGAACATGTCTTCCTTGCTAAAAAAAAAACAAAAACACTTTGCGTGAATTCTCTCATTAGTGGAGTTAGCGGAATTAATACGCTTTCCATCTGACTATGATTCTCTCATTTCTCACTGTGTAGTGTCTGTCCTCTTTTGAATTTTAATTTTGTTAACATTACCTATTTGCATTTTTGTGACTTTTATTCCTTTTTTTTATCGTAACCAAATTTGCTATTTGATTTTATTTTACTATTTTTTTTTTAATATGAATTCCTTGTCCTACACTATTGCAAATACAAAAAAAGAGTAATTTTTCGAAACGCAGGAGAAATAAGAGCAAAATTAGACAACACATCGAGGAAAGACTTATTCTTTCAAGTAAAGCGTAAACTTTAGAGATTTGTAAATTTAAGTGATCTTTGATTTTAAGATTATAACTTTATTTTTAAAAAGAAAAAATATAACATAAAACAAAAATATAAAATAATAAAACAAAAATTATGACAACATATAATGAACTAAGTTTGCATGCATCTTACATACCCTATCCTGAATACTCTCAGATGCTTAGAAATAATTTAGAAAAAAGACCCACAAATAATATAAAGAGACGAATAATTTGACTCTTTACTGTTCGCCTGGCATGACTCGTTTAGGACATGGGATGGATTTTCAGGCAATTTACACAACAAAGATACATTATCAATTATTATGGCAGCAAATAATTTAGACAGCTTGATAATTGCTTGCGAAACATGACAACCCTTTCCACTTGAAATCCTTTTTTAAACACAAACTGAAAATCTAAACATGCATACATATGTGAAGCCTTACTTTGTATATGTCGTGCATAAATATATTTTAAATAATTCATTTACGTTTTTATGCAAGTTTTTAGTCAAAATCCGAAATGTCTGCAAATAATAAACAAACAGAAACTTTTTTGGCATTTACATGTGAACATGCGTATTTACGTATTTAGCAAATGAAAAGTTAGTTTTCTACTTCGGTCCTGTGCAGTTGAGTTCACTTCATTTTCGTTCTGTTTAGTTCAGTTTAGTTCAGTTCAGTTCAGTTTAAGAGCACAAGAAGTTTGTTAATTATTCATTGGATTCTATAAACAAAACGCGATACAAAAACTTTAAATGAATTTTCAAATTATCAACACAATTGCAGGCAAAAGTAGGTCTAGCTACAGTCAGCATCAGCAGACCGAAGACAGACGACAGACGACGCGCGCGCGAGGGTCGCCAAACTAATGCAGAGGTTTTGCCCTGATAAAAAATTAATAAAAAAAAAAAAAAAAAAGAAAAGCAAAAAAAAGGGAAAAAACATTCCTTGCCACAAACTCATAAAAGCGGCAACTTCGAGTTGTTTGTTTGCTTGACTTGGCCAGCAGTGGAGGAAACTGCTAATGAAGTTTTATATATATGACAGTTGGAAATAGACGGGCGTCAGCGGCAGTTTCCACTGTGCACATCAAACCCATTTCGCCAGACATACGCACATACACACATGCCAGGGAACTTACTTTTTGAAAAGTTTGAAAACTAATTAAATAAAAATTATAAAACTACACAAACTCAAGTACAAGTTGCTGCGTAAAAGGACATTTTCTGGTTACTTGACTGTGTGTGTGTGTGTGCACAAATATTTGCCAAATACACTGCCAAGCTGTGTAGGCGCCGGGACTTCGTGCTTCGGTCTGCTTTAGTTCGGTTCAGTTTGGTTTAGTTCGTTGTGGTTTATTTTGGTTTGGTTTGATTTTGTTGCAGAAAAAGTGTAACAGAAACCCGCAAAACGCATGGCAAAAAGTGGGAGAAGCCCCCATAATGCCGTGTCGCCTTTTACTTTTGTATAAGTACACAGTCTCCAATTAAAAGTTGCCAACAGTTACAGTTGCTATTTCTGTTTGTATGTTTGTGTGTGTGTGTGTGTGTGTGTGTTGGACTTGGCGTCATTAGTCGCAGCTGCGCTAAGCATAATCTAAAATAATCAAACAAAGAGCGACATTCGCATATTTGAATGTTGTGACTTAGGTGAATATTTATAAAGACAAGCCAGTGCAAGGCAGCAGCAGTCATTAGCCATTCCATGTTAGGAATGCATTAAAATAGCCACTGTAGCAGCTTTTACTGTACTTAATTGAGCAAAGGACAGATTTTTAACTAAATCTATTTGCTCAGGCATTTCTTTCGCACACATGCTGCGGTCTATTAAGTAAAACTCTTTTGAGACATTTTTGCCGTGACTAACTAAAAACAAAGCATAATATATACACTCGCACACACACATACACAACCACATAAATTCAATTAGAAAACGACAAAAGTCAAAGCAAGTAATAAAATTATTTTTAAAAAATCGTCACAAATCTTTGAAATTCCAAACACAGTCGACATGTGGCAGAGCCGTCGCTGTGTCCTTTGCGCCTTTGCCTGTTAATTTACGAACGCAGCAATTGTGGCCATTCGCTGTTGACTCGCAAGCGCGTCCTGTGTCCTCGTACGTGTTTCTTTTGCCCGTTGCTCATTGCTGTAGCTGCGGCTGCGACTGCGACTGGGACAGCGACTGTTGCTCTTGCGTTTGTTGGCCATGTTGTTGTGCTTTTTGCTTTAGTCAATTCTATTTAATTTAATTTTACTTAATATCCTTGCGCTTTTGTTGCTTCATTTTATCTCTTTGCTTTTTACACTTCATCTTTTTGTATGGTTCTGTTTTTTTTTTTTTTTTTTTTTATTCCTTTCGCTTGTGCGACTTTCTTTCTTTCGTTCGTTTTTTCTTGTGCTTTTGTGGTTGCATGTTTTGCTGCCATACGCTGCATGTCCTTGTCGCTTATTGCGCAGCACTAATACCACAACAACAACAACAACACGCATAGAAACGATGCACACTACGTATTATGAGGCAATTTGTTTTATTTTTTATTTGTTCTCTGTTTGATAAAAATGTCATGTGTGCTGCCATCGCCTTGTCTCCTCTTTAATCCTTGACATTCTTCTGGCAGACAGTGGCCCTTGTCCAACGTTTATAAGGCATTAATCTGCTTATAAGTTTGCTGTTTACCTGTGTAGCCCTGTGCGCCGCCTCATCATACCATTATAATGTCACACTGAAAGTATAACTTAGTTTTTCTATACTTAGCATATTTTAACAAATTTCTGTAATAACAATTTTTAATTATGTTTCCACCTGCCCACTTTTCTTCTGTATAAATGTATGTATGTATGTATAAACTAAACGCTTATACAAATTTAATTTTTATTGCTCATTTACTCACTCAATTGTTTTAATTTTTATTATAAAGTTACTAATTTTATGTGATTTTTTTTATGTTCACCATACTCATAAAAATATCAAAAGTCAATTAACGTTTTCGTTCTCCAACTTTACACTGCCCCCATGCTTGCCTCCTCCAACTATGCTGTTTTATGTGTTTTTTAACAAAATGTTTCCCACTGTAACTGACATAAAAAAATTGCAAAAGGAAAACAAAACCAAAAAAAAAGAGATTTCGAAATTACCGCGAGCGTAACGAACTGAGTTTAATGAAAATTTAATTAAACAAATCAGAAACGAAAGCTTTATACTAAAACGCAAACCTCTTAAAATAACAACAACTTTCTCTCAATCTCCTCCTCTTCTCTCTAAGCAATTTATTTTTTATTTGTACTACTTTTTTAATATGTTTTTCTTCGTTTATAGCGAGGATTACTATGGTGATGTAGATCTTAAGGCTTTGAAAAAGCAGGGCTTTTAAAGAGTGAAAAAATTACGAAACGGAGCATACGAAACGCAAAAACAAAAACAAACATGAAAAAAACACACACAAAACAAAAACACCGAAATCAACTAGAAAACCTAATGGAAGAAAAAAAAAACAAAAAAAAAAGTGACGGTACGAAAACGATACATGAGCGAATATTTTTTTAACAAGGAATGTGAAATATTCGCGGAGAGCTGGTCATGGTTACAAAGTAAAACAGACAAGTGAAAAAGCAAAAACAAGAAATCGAAATAGCAGTTGACTTTAAAGACTGAATAACAAAAACATAAAACACACCACACACAGCCACACAGACACACACACCAACAGAAACGACAATAAAAACAAGAACAAAAGCAACAACAAGAAAGTAGAAAACAGTAAACACATAAAAGGATTAATGTATATAGACACAGATGACCCCAAGCCCATGCATTACGTTGCGTTACGTTACGTTAAACGTACAAGAGCAAATCGACGCAGGACATAACTGAATTTCTGCCCATTTAATGAATATGCTTCAATTATTTTTAATTGACAAAATAAAATAATATCTATATATGTTTAAGTAATTCTAAAGCACACACACACAGCCACTGACACACACACGCAGACGCATACGCACGCGAGCCGTTAGTTAGTCTATTCACATGCAATAGATACATAGATACAAAACAAAACACACACACACACACACAGGCATACTTATGCACTGCACTGTAGTATTAAAGCATATAAAATGCCGATAAGCATGTTACACGTAGCATGCCTTGTAAAAATAAACAGTTTGTCTTGTAAATACACACCCAATACACGCACGCCAATGAATACCACAGGAGCAAGCACAAGAACAACATCAACAGCAGCAACGGAAGCGGCAGCAGCAGTGAGCACAACAAACAACAAAAGCTAAGTTACAACAACAAAGTCAATTTAATTTATTAGTATTACATATTTAGCTTAGCTTTAAAATAAATAAAACAATTTCGAGTAAACGAAATCATCGTCAAGCTGCCTTTTTATTTATTAGCATAATGTCAATGTGCAAAAGCCACTTAGGTAAAAAATGTGTTCAACTGTAAGTTGACCATGTGGATAACTATTTTGAAATTTATTTCAAACAATAATGGATTAACTCTTTAGTCATGGCACCAACAACACAATATTTTTTTTTTTTTTTGCCTTTATATTTGCATTTGAGATATTGAAACAAACAAAAAAGTTTTTCTTAGTAAGTCGTTTTTCCGTCGATCGTTCGATCGAACATGGCTAGATCGGATAGCCTTTTAATGCTGATCAATAATATACATACATTGGGGGATCTGCGACATCTCTTTTTGCCTAATATACACTTTACTATTTTTTTGAATAGAGTATAAAAAGAGTATAATGTTTCGCTTTGGAGTAAAAATATTGGATCGTCTTCGTTATATTAAATCATATCAAAAGCCACCTTTTAGACATATTAAATAAAAAAAAAAAACGGAAAAAACCCCCAACATACAAGTGGGGATAACAGACCGCTTAAAGGATTAAAGCAAGTTTTTAAAAGAAATTAAGAACATTTATTAACATAGCCATTGTACACAAGTGCCGAGTACACTCAAAATAATTACGCATACGCACGCTCGTCCCTGCAAAATTCAAATAGCAGCTAAGCAGTGCGTAAAACTAGAAAATTAATCAACGAAAAATAACAGCAAATATTCAAAAAAAAAAAAAAAACTGAGCAGAGAGCAGAAATAGGAAAAGCAACTGAAACTAATAATTATTGGTCATGCGAACGAGAAATAAACGCAAGCAAACACCGTATCAATGTAAAATCGAACATGCAAGCAGCAGAAGACTGCGGCAGAGCGGGGACTAAGGACTGGCAGAGAGCAGGGAGGGCAAGTGTTGGTTGGAGTCGGAGTTGTGCATTGAAAATACCCAAAAGAACAAAACAATCACAATTACGAAGAAGAAAAAAAAAAGTAAGAAAAACATCAGCAGCAACGTCGAGAGTGAAAAGTGCAAGGACCAGCAGCAGGCAGCAAGTAGCCAGCAGCAGCCAAAGGACATTGTTGCCATTACGAAAATGTAGTAACGATGCACAAGTGTAACATTAGCCTATGAAAAGATTGAAAAGCGTATGCGAGTGGAATTGCGCCACACTGCCACTGCTGCTGCCATTGAGTGTATCTAGCAGCTCGTGCAAACACACACACACACACACACATACAAGGACATGCGCTTGCGTGGTCTATGGCGTATACGAGTACTTCTCGCAGTTATTGTACGAGTTTGTGGCATGTAGGTATGTACGAGTGTGAGTACATATCATGTGCACATATTTCGTGGCGTGTGTGTGTGTGTGTGTGTGTGTGTGCGCAGAGGAAACATGCTGTTGCATGTTAATTGAAATCAATAAGTGCAACAATGCACATACCAATGTCCATGCCCTGGTCCATGCCCATGTCCACATGCTCCGAGAGATATATTCGTATGCACACAATTGTGCCATTAGTAAACCCAAACAATAGCCTTGTTCAATAAGTGACAATGGCAATTCCAATAGCAACAAAACCATTAACAACAACAACAATAACATTACCAGCAACTTCAACAACGAAAAATCCATAGTAAATAGCACAAAGCAAAATGTGGTAAAGTAAATTATTTACACTGTGGCTAATGTCAGCATCTGTTGTACTTTTATTTATCATCATGACAGAGAGAGAACGAGACCGAGAAAGGGAGAGAGAGACGGAGAGAGAGAAAAGCGTGTATATCCTTTGGCATGTTTTCATAGTAGTGCTTATATATGCTATAATAATAAATCCAATTTGCAAATTATTGAAAAATACAAAGGCAACAACAACAACAACAACAGCAATTGTACATATATACAAGCCGCTTTTAAACTTTATGATTTGCTGACTTAAAACATGCCCAAGGCAAGTGTGAGACTATTAAAGAAGTTGTATTTAATTAAATTTCACAAAATGCCAATATAGTAAGCAAGCACATTTGAGGTTTTGTATGCATATAAAAATGTAAAAGCAAACGTTAGTCATTAAAATGTCGCATATGCTTACAGCAAGAGTTGAGCTATTTTCACAGCATATATGTACAATACATACCTCCATTTGTTATCCTGCATGAAATTGAAATTTGCAACAAGGAATGCCATGCAAAATCGACATGCAGCTTCCCGACTCGCTGCCAGCTGACAATGCCACGGCAATGATCGCTGTTACAATTTAAAGCTAATGGGATTTGCTGCTGTTATTGTGCTTGAGGAACCTTAACCATTGTGCCATCAACATTATCATAGTCTATGTATGTGTGTGTGTGTGTGTGTGTGAATACGCTGCCTGGCTCACAGGCAAGGTTTGTTGTCAATGATGTTGTGCTTGGTTACAATTTTGTTGCAATTACACGCATAGCGCAGCAAAAATAGGCAAACCGAAAGCGGCAGGGTGCAGAGAGAGACACCAAGAGAGAGAGAGAGAGAGAGAGAGGGAGAAAGCGAGAAGGGAAGTTGCCGCAGAGGGGTAAGCAAGCGTTGGGGACATGCAACCGCAATGCAGCTGTAGTTGCAATAATAGCAGAACGCAGAAGCAACAACAACAACATCAACACATACATAGCAACGGCAAACAGCAGTAATGGCACAAAGTGCAGCAGGCAGCACAATAACAACAACAAAAGCATGAAAATTATGCTTACAACAACATTTACATGTGTGATTCGAAATTTATTTGCCAATTTCTTTGCAACAATACAAGCCAACACAAACGCACACACACACTCAAATACAACTATGGCATACCTAGCGCCTACTCGCTCACACATACACACACACACACACACACGCACACACACAGGGGGGGCATATAAGGTTATATTGCAGTCGCTGTAGCCTTGCTCCATGTCGATCTATGTAAATGCTTGTTCCATTACAAATGCTTGTTACTGTTGCCTTTGCTGCTGTTGTTGTCGTTGTTGTTGCTGTTGTAATTGTTGTTGCATGTTAGTCAGGCAGGCCACATTTTCAGTACAATCGTTGTGGCACACTGATTGGTGGCATCGTCATTACACAGCAAACCACAACAGCAAAGGCAACAACAACAACAAACAGCTATAGACCTAAGACCCTTGCAGTGCATTGTCTGCTATGTCCGAAATGACCCGACATCGAAACATTTCAACGCAGCAGCAAAACATAAAGAAAACAAAAAAAAAAAAAAAAACAAAAAATAGACAAGCCGGTCTGTCTGGTAATGGCGACAACAACTTGATGAAGCCAAAATGTCGGTTGGTCGACTATGACGCTGACGCTGACGCTGACTGTGACGATGATGTTGATGTTGTTGATGATGACGATAATCAGTCAAATGCGGTTGCATAAATGCTAATCAGCGTTCGTTAGCACCATTAAACCATGCATCTACTGCGGTCTACGTTTATGCATAAGACGTCATCATAACGTAACCGTAACCATAAACGATTGCATGTTCCGTATTTTGGCTTAAGCGTATTAAGTCGATGTGTTGAGAAAATATTGTAAGTGAAGCAGCAAATTTGGCTTAGCCAAAAAGTATGCAACAAATTTTGTTGAATTATCTGCAGAATGCAAAGCACAAACTATGCAAGCATGCATACATACATACAATTGTGAACTTAAGAGCCTTCTCCATACACACACACACTCACACACACACACACACATGGCTCACATATGTGAGCTCACATATGTGCTCACCATCAGCATTGTGTAGCACACAATGGCCGACGGTTTGCCTGCATTGTGGAAACTCTCAAGAATGTGCATGATTTTTTTTTTGGGGAAAATAACACGGAGCAGCAATCATAACTTTCAACAATGTAAGCGATAGTTTGCGTACTTTCGCAGGTGAGCTCAGCTCATCCAGCCAGTATCAGAGCCTGGCATGGCATGGCTTGGCACGGCTTGGCACGGACAATTGTACGCCAGTGTGCAATGTTTCTTTCGATTGAAAATTGATTGCCTGTGAGTGAATTGTGATTGTGAATTGTGAATTGTGCTCGATTGTTCCATGCAATCTTTCACCAAGCACTTAAACTTTACTCTTGCAGCTTAGCATAATGCCAGGCTAGACAAGGCAAGGCATATGAAAAATTAAGGCTGCTGTCTGCTGTGAGCCAAAATGTTTTAAGCAAAGGCGAAGAAGTATGTGAGATAATAAATTTGTTGTTTATTTTTTTTGTTTTGTGGTTTTTAGTATTTAATTTATGCTTAAAAATGCACACAAAATTCACATATGGCCTGCGACCTGGCAGCAGCAATTCTGGCAGTTATAGCTTAAGATTTTCCTACACCAAAGTTGTGTGATGTGTTTTTTGTTGTTGCTATGATGCCATAAAATGCTTTGTATAACCTGTGGAGCAAAGCAAAAAATTCAGCAGTCAATAAAAGCAAAAAGCAGCAAACAATTCATACCCAATAATGACCAAAAATTTTTCATCGCTTTTTACTCGAACTTTACTTTATTTAGAATGCACACTGAAAGCATTTACAGACTTCAGGCATTTTTTGGATGCCAGCTAAATTCTTTATAAAGCTGCGCAGTTCAATAAAAATTGTAAATTTCTTTTCGGTTTTTTCTGTTTTGTTTTTTTTTTTATTTAGTTTTTTGTTAGATTAGCTTTTGGCGCTTTTGTTACTCCGTCATAAGCCCCGTGGTAAGGTGCAGAACGTGAAGTGGTGGCGGCAATGCGAACAACGCTGTAAGGACACAAAAACACACAAAGTTAAAACTAAACAAAAAACAGTGCGAAAGTAAACGACAATGCTCATGACGCTGCCAACAATGCTGATCATGACGATGATGACGATGATGATGATGATGGTGATATGTGTATTTTTTTTTTTATAGCTTTGAGTTTTTTTCAGCGCAGTTAGTGTCGCTATTAAAACGTAACAAAACGACAGCAGCAGCCAACACCCACCAGCCACCAGCCTCCAACGACTCATCGAACCACAGCCACATACATACACACACACACACACACAGAGGCAGGCAGGCAGGCAGGCAGGCAGTGCGGTGTGCCTTCTAACATGTTATCTTCGCTGGCAATGCGGCAACTCCAGCTACGAGTATCCTGCCACGCGCTCTCTCTACGCTCAAGGCTGAACGCGGATTGCTGTACGCTCAACGATGAACGGCGAACGGTGAACGGTGAACGCGGATTGCTCTGCAGCTGGCTGGTTTGTGGCTGCCAGCTGCGCTGCGCTTTTGCGGTTGACCGCATTTGCTGCAAAATCTGTTGCTGCCAAAGTATTACTTGACCGAGTGGGGCTATAAATATCTGCGATAGCGAAATGCAATTACGTGGCAACAATGAATACTGCGATTGGTTGCGTTTCAAGGAAACACCCGTGCCGGCCACTGATGGCGACACTATGCGCTTTTTATCGCACCCCACGTTCACCCCTTGCTTGGCTTATGCTCACAGCATGGCATGTCTTATTTCTGTTGTCTCTTGTTTTTTTTTTCTTCTTCTTTTGTTTTTGCTTTTATTTATTTATTTTTTTTCTTTTTTTTGCATTGCACTTGTATTGCTTATAAAAAAGATTAAAAATGGTAAGACAGGAATTTCTCACAGCTGCACACATGTGCCAACGTTGCATAGGTACAAACAAAACAACAACAACAGCAACAACAAAAATAAAACCTAAACAATGCATTCTTGATAATATGAGCAAAAAAAATCTTAAGAAATCTTGTGGAAATTCCAAACTTGTGTCTTCGTTTTGCAAATTTATGTTTTCTCTTCACAGAGTTCACTGGCAAACATCATAAAACATGGAAAATGGCATTTCCCATATCCCAATACACCGCAGCGTCTGTCGAAGCGAATGAAGTCGCATTTATTGCGCATCGGCACACCGAACAAAGCTTTGATGGCATTCGAGTTCACTCCCCAAGACCGAGCACACAATACCCAAGCATACTACCCCAGCAATGACATAGAACGAATTTTTTACACAAATGAACTAAACAACAAAGCCATGACATTTCATTGCTCTGCTGTTGTCCTGCTGCTGCTGGTCCGTGTAAGTCAACATGCAGCGCAGCACAGCAGATTATTAATTTCAGTCGGGCACTTGCCGCATTCTGAGTACGTCATCGCTATGATTGCTTGCAAGGGTGCGAAGAAAGGGTAAGCACAGCAGTAAGGTCTGTGCAGTTTCCTAAAGCCAATGTGCACAAGCTCAAAAGCATAATGAGCAACTGCTAGACACAATAACAACAATTGTCAGTTGAGAAAAAATTAAAGCATATTAATGGCATACCTATGCTGACTGCTACAGGAATTGCTATCAAGTGAACAACTTTAAAGCGCAGAAAAAGCGTTTGGGCCAAGCACGGCCGCTTGTTTAGCTCTGACATGGGGCGAAAGCCATTCGTTAAGCCACAACAATGCGAGCCATTCCATAAACGTCAACGGCAAGTGCCCCAATAATTTTATTGCACTTGCAAATTAGTCAATTGCTAAATGCGCGCACGCAACCCCAGCCAATTACACGGCAGCGAGCAGCAATCAGCACACATGCCCATACACACACACACACACACATGCAGGCGTGCCTTCATTTACTCATGCGCTTACAGCAGACTTTCACGCTCGCTGCAGCAGTCGCGCGGCGTAGGGTGACGTTGCTCGGTGCACGGCATTCACTGTTCCCCGTTCACTGTACACTGTTCGCTGTTCATTATTTGGTGCTCGATGTTCGATGTTCGCTGCTCGTTGCTGGCTGCTTACTGCTGCGACGACGTTTGTTAGTCATTCGAAAACAATTTTGATTATATTTTCTTCCGAACGATTTCACAAATCTACTTTTATGCTAAGGCGGCTCTTTGTATGCGTACTTAACAACAACAGCAAACACCGACAAAAACGACAACAACAACAACAAAAACTGTAATAATAATTTCACAAGATTTCTGCCTTGTTTTGCTTACTTATTTTTTAGACAAACATGTTGGCAAGGCAAAAAAGCAAAAAAAAACATAAAACGAAAACAAAACAGAAAATGAGAAATGAAAAGAATAAGTGAAAGCGAAAGCATAAACGTAAGCAAAGAAACACTTACCAGCTCCTGCGCCTGTTCCTGCTCCTTTCATTGCCTGTGTATAAAAACCAGAAACAGCAACAGTAAAGAAACAGTAAAGAAAAAAGCTAATCCGATGTCGATGTGATTCTTGTGCGTTGTTTGCTTGTTTCTGGCATAATAAAGGTGACTCCGAGCTAGCTTAGGTCAAAGAGGCAGCATACGTGTATGTGTGTGTAGAGGCAAAGGCAATTGCAGCCACAGTGACAGAGGCGAGTGCGGGTGCCGGGCTGCAGAGGCAGTCTGCGGATCATAACGAACGCAAGATGAACGGCAAACGAACAAATTCGACTTGATTATGATCGCCTCAATGAACATTAATACACAAACACGCATGCATGCCAACATCAAGAGCAAATAGCTCAGCTCAGCCAGTCTATGGCACAGGCAGCAACGACATGGGGGCACTGGCTAAGGCGCCGGTTTGCCAACGGGCAAAGGAACAGTGGGTGGAAGCGGGGGCAGGTATGTGATTGTTTACATGCATTTATGTTTAACCTTTACTGCAGACAACCTTTCTTAATAAGCTTTTTGTTAAACGAAGCCTACCTGCCAGCATGCCGAGCAACTTCTGCCTGCGCATATTTGCGGTGGCGGCAGCAGTAGCAAAGTGTGGGGGCAGGGGGGGCTGCGCTGGATCAGCAATGGCAATGGTGCGTGTATTTCCGGCATTGCGTATCTTATTTGAGATTGGGTTCAGTTGTTCATTCGTTCGCTTGTTCGTTCGTTTCGCGTTTCGCGTTTTCCTGTCATAAATGCTGTGAGAACCTTTGTTATGTTTCCGTTTCACTTTTATTTTAATAATTCATACACCATTTACACAAATACACAAACACACACACACACACATACACATATCGCACACACAGCATACGCCAAGCAGCAACTCATATGCCTGCTTTTATTTACACATTTGCGACTCTGTACTCGTATATGTGTACACCACACTCTCTCTGTATATGTATGTGTGTATGTGTGTGTGTGTGTGTGTGTATGTGAATGCGTGCACATTGATATTTGTATGCTTTTTTATTTGACAGTCGCTGATATTGCTGTGGGTGTGCTGCCTTTGTCCTTGCCGCCGTCACAATGAGTATGCGAATCTGAATCGTCGCTGCGCTGCGACTCTGGACGTGGCTGAGGATGTGAATGTGGATATGGGCGTCAGCATGAGCGTGAGTCGTGAGCTTAAGCGTGAGCGTATGTTTGACTGTGTATATATGTTATAAATCACATTTTTCCGTTTCCGTTGTTGTTAGTTACATTGTTTTTATTATTGTTGCTGCTACTGTTGTTGTTGTTGTTGTTGTCGATGTTGATTTTTTTATTACTGTCGTTGTTGTTGTTGTTGCTGTTCGTTTATTTCTAAATGAAATAAAATTAAATATTTGCTAAATACTCAGCTATATTTACTTTTTCTGTTTTTTGTTTTACTGCTTTTTATAGCAGGGAAGAACCCAGATTCGCTTGTGCTGCATAAACCATATCCAGTTTTATTGCGATTTACTTGTGTGCGTACATTTTTACGCAATGAGGTTCACGAAATATTTGTGATAAGCCCCACGTGAATTTTTTTGCTTTAATGTCTGTAATCGATATTCCGCAAAACATAAATGTGTCCTAAAAATAGTTTCGACTGTTTTTTTCTTTAACTTCATGAGCAGACACATATTAATGACTTGATAAAAACAGAAAAAATTTTAGTTACTCTACAAAAAGATTTTCTCGAACTTATTCTAAGTCTGACGACGTCTCCTAAATTCGTATGGAATACATTTACATTGAACATGGTTTCTCTAATCCGGATCACATGTTTCATGATGCAATTATAGATTATCCAGTAAAAATAAACATAAATAAAATAAAACAATGACATTCGCTCACATACTATAATATATTTCACTAATTCGTGACTACGCTTTATTGCATACTTTTCGAAAAAGACGAACTAAATATGAAACATGACAAAAAGAAGGTTTTCAGTCAGTTTTTCGTTCTATATATACCTTGAAAGGAAATTTCTTTAAACCAATTACGTTATTTTTTACAATAAATTAAAAATTTATTATTAAATGTACCCTTGATTTTCCGGATAGACCGGTTTTAATTGATCCAGGTTAACTAAATCCTACTGTAGTTCATTTACACTATTTTTTGTTTTTTCAAATAAATGCGTAATTGTAAATTTAAATCAAACTGAATAAACTCAGTAATTCAAATATAACGGAAAAGTACTTTGAAAGAGAAAATATCCCAAATTACTTCCACGACACAATTAACTCTTATACGCTTTTTCCTTCCATTCAGCAGAATTTCCCTGCAGTGCAAAAGAGAAATTCTCCCAGCATTTGGCTTCGTGTGTTTGAGCGCAAGCACATGGGATATTTCGAAAGGGAACTACCCGCAGGATGTTTTCTTACTCAAATGCTGTGATTAACGTACTTTTGCCTTTCAAAAAACTGCGCGCGAGAATTTCCTTTTGCATATCTTTCTTACAGAAATGTAACAGAACGCGGCAAAATTTTCAGTGCGCAAATAGGCGCGACTCACAACTCGAAAGGCTTTCGACACAGCAAACTTAGTTTGATTTGTTATTATTTAAGTTTGCCGAATTTTCTGACCTCTGGGCCAAAGAGTCTAAGGCTGCTCGTGGCTGTTTATTGTAAGACAACAACATAGCTCCGAGCTGAAATTTAAAGGAATTCATTGACGATAAAGCGGAAGCACGCGCAGGTCAGAGTGCTGCCATTTCCGCTTAATGCGCACTACAGCGGGCAAGTGGACTACACTAACCAAAGTCAGGCACTCTGATAGCGTAATCAGATAAATCATGCACTGCGCGAAAATTCCTTAGAGCAGTTGACACAAGCTTTATTCTCACTAAGCAGCTGAGCAGCCGCATTGCCTGTCGGGTGCATGTGGGATGTGTGTGGGGTATGTGTTTCTGCTGGCTGGTGTAAATTTCAGAGTTTTGTGCATTGCTGGTTTTTACACAGTGGGGCCACACACAAAGCCCACACATGCCGAATCCTGGTGTGCTGCGCATATTAGCAGTTCGATTTTTGTTTACATGTGAACAATTATTTGAAAACCAATGGACAGCTGAGCGCATGGATTATTTATTGTAAAGCGCGGCATGTCGGTCATTCGGATTGAGCCATTTACGTCGATTTGCCATTGTTAATTGGCGTTTGGTGTTTTGTCATTTAAGCCGAACAGGCTGCAGCTTAGTTAATGTCAAAATGGTTTAAATGATGTGCCAATGCCACAGCCATGTAAATTTCTCATTAGGACACTGCATTGTTGGCCGCACACATATGCATTTATGTGAAATAAAATGTATTTAGGGCACATACATCATTTCGGGCAATTTTTTGAAACTTAGGCTGCGCAGCTGGTATATATGTGAGCTGATTCTTCTTATGCTATTTTCAAAATTGTTGCCTTAAATAAGTTTTCCGCAAATTCTGTCTATTTAGCCAAAAAAAAAAAAAAACAATTAACTGCTGCCTTACGTAACCATTTAACATCTTAAAAAGAGAACAGGCAAATGGAAATTGCAATTAACTTTCATTTTGAATGCGGTGACATTTAATCGCCAGCAGACGAATGGCCAAAGACAATTGCGCACCAGAGCAAAGCAAAGCAGAGCAGAGCAGAGCAGAAATCAAACGATCGATTCGGTTTAATTCGTATACAATTTGAAGGCAACAAAGTACAACGAGTGCGCGTTGCTAACAACAGGCGAAAGGACATCGAACAACATCGACATCAACGCCAGGCGCCAGCCCCAGCCTCAGCCGCTGCCCCTGCCCCTGCGCCAATGTCGTCTGCATTCTGCCTACTCCGTTGATTTGCTGGTTGCCGGTGCCGTTGATGCGGTTGCTGCTGCCATTCTGTTGTTGTTGCTGTTGTTGTTGTGTTGTTGGCCATAACATAGAAAACCGCAATTGCAATTCGTCGATAGTTGCGCAAGCGATTTCCTAATGCGAAATTCCCATTAGTGTCGATGAAGCGAATCGATGCAAAGTGAATAGTCTGCATGAAAGGCACAGATACATATGCACATGTGTATGCGTATGCGTGTGTGTGTTTGAATTGTGATGAGTGAAGAACAAATCGGATGCCCACTCATAGGTTACCCCAAACAAAAACTGATGAGGCAAAAGTCACATGCACACACAAAACACTTGCAGATGAGAATTTTATTCCGCTTGTCTTTGGTGGTTTTGAGGTTATTGAGAAAACTTTTTGTCACATTCTGCATAAAGCATAAATTTGTAAAAGCAACGAACAACAAGCCACGACTCAATGCCGAGTGCTGCATACGATGTGCATATGAGAGACTTTACCTAGGCACCACAAATAAAGCGAAGGAAGTGCTCACGCACTGCTGCATTCATATGCAACCGCAGGCAAGTGCAGCAGCCTGAGCATGCTGTGCAATGCGAAAACCAATTAGCACAAAGCCAGAGTGTGTCTTTTCTAGCACCGAACCACCAATAGTGTGCAGATAGATCGATTGGCATAAGTGTGAAAACTGCAAGAGCAATTAACTGGGTGCGACTGTCGCAAAGTGTAGCGGAGTGTCCTGGCAGCAGGCAAATTAACAAATTGCCAAGGCAAAAAGTGCGCGTGCCAAAGCCGAGTCAAGCGGCATGAAAATTTAATTTGAAGACTTTGGCTTTGCTGGCGCATACTCAGCGACAGCAAATGATTACTGAAATACGCCTATGACAAACTAAAAAATAAAAGTCAAATTGTGCAAATCGGTGACAGCACAAAATAAAAACAAAAACAAGTATAAAAAAAAAAGGAAAGCGAAAAAAGGAAAAAAATACAATGACACACCTACATCATTTAAGGCACAAGCATGACACATGCACGGCGCGCGCGTGAGTGAGGACATCGCTTAGACGAAACAAGTTGTGAGTGATAATCATCAATCACAGCTGCCAGGGAGGAGCACAAACCGTTAGTTAGTCTGCCCGGCAAGCAGAAGCAGAAGCAGTTCGCTAAAACTGACGGCTGCTCTATTTCAATCATTATCTAGCTGGGCTTGCCACGGCTGCCAGTGTCCTGGCTATGTACTGTTCAACACTGCATCAGTCTCCGTCTCAGTCGCAGTCGCAGTCTCAGTGGCTGTGTCGGCTTTAGCCAACTCTGATGCTGTCAAATTAATAATGACAACGACAAGAGCCAACATAGACTCGCATGCAGAGGTCATACACATATATGCGTCTACTGCTGCCAGGAACAATGCCGTCGGAGTGATGCATGGCAAGGCAGAAGCAGCGGCAAGGCAGCAGCAGCTTAGCGCATGAGAGCTTACGTGGCGCCACCCAAACGCTTTTTTGCAGTCAATGGACACATTCGGCTCATAACGCCCACGAAAAATTTGTCATCATTAGCGTCCAGTCGATGTAAGTGATTGTCTCTGCACGACGGTCATAGCTCTTCTGCTGCCGCGTAAAGGGCTGCACAAGGACACTGTGTCGCACCACTGCCGACATGCCGACCTGCATGCACATGTGCGGCTACGTACAAATCCGGTCAAAAGAACAGCACTGCGAGCATTTTCAGCACTTACTTGGCACAAGAAGTGATTTAAATTAGCGCAGATTAGACGCACGGATTTATGGATCGTCATGGCCGGCATTTATCACAGCTAACTTCAATTGCTATGTTTTTTGCAATATCTTTCATACTTTTTTTATATTTTATTTTTTGTATGAAGAACTAACAGAGCAGAGCAATCTTAAAAAATGTTTGGAACTTTTACCGCACCAGTCTTTAAAAAGTTTTCATTTATTTTAACTGTGCAAATTAATGGCCACATGAGAAGTGAAACTGCATACCTAAGCACATGCTTACCATTAAGAATTTGCTTGGTAAGTTCAAATTTTATGTTTTAATTTAAAAACCAAAAAAAAAAGAAAAGAACCAAAAAGAAGAAAATAAAACACTTTTTCTGACCCGCATTGTATTGTAGAAGTCAACTAGCGTGCGAACTATTGTTCGGAACTTTAACAATGGAAACCAAAACAAAAATAAAATAAAAACCAAATGCAGCCGAAATGAGAGTAAAAAGGCAACGGGCAACGGGCAGCGAACAACGGCCAAAGGATACTCGGGATACTAGGGAAAGTGAGTGTGAGAGCGAGAGAGAGTGAAGAAAGGGAGCAAGAGAGAGCAGCGCTAATCCATCAATATACACGCTGCGCTTAAAGGCTTCCCTTTCAGCAATGGCATTAACTGGTCTGCTTTGCGGCTTAGTGTTGAAAATTTTTCTGTGTTCTTGATAAATAGACGCACACGAGCTGCTTAAAGCGTTAAATTGATTGATTACAGCGGAGAATGGTCGAACCGGCTTTGTCAGTGGAGCACAGGAGAGCATGACGTCTTTAATGCGCCATAAGATATTCGTTGCTTGTTCTGCACTCACGACTCACGCAGGTTCTGTGCGTTCTGTGAGTTCCGTGGCATAAAATATTATTTTCACTGCATGTCAAAGATGTATTGGCGCTGCAAGCAGCACAATAAATCGGTTTAATCTCAAGCCATATGCAGACAAACTGTTTCAATGCAGATAACCGGAAGCCATTGAAGTCAGCCTCAATGGGGCAGCCAGCCGCAGCATTAACGGAACTTATGCACATGCAAAGACATGCGTTGCCAAGTCAATGCAAAATGATACACACAACACACTCCAACACTCACTCCCCACCCCTCATCCAGCAGCATCACCACATCATTGAGTATGTTCTGAGCTGCCATTGCCATAGGCAATCGCTTGTGCCTGGAGTTCGGCATTCATGAGGCTGATGCGAATATTCTTTGCTTTGTATTTATGTTTTACGTTTCGTTGCATTTAAGCAGCGCAGGCACAGGGGGAGCAGCGTGGGGCCAACCGCGTTGCCATTGAAAAATTTATGATTTCATGCCTTTGCGCGCAAACCTACAGTTCGCCTTCAATAAGCAAGTGGCAAGTCGGCGTTGGCGGCATATGGCTACAGTATCTCACTGGCAACGACTCCATCTTAGTGGCGTTGTCGGCAACGATTCGCACGGCGACAAGATGAAATTGTTGCCTATGAGATACTGTAGGCAAATAATCTACGAGGAGTATTGCATACTTTGCTGCGCATCAATTTAGCAAATGCTTTTGATGCAGCTCATGCGTAAGCAGGTGGGAGTAATCTGATCAATGGCCCAACTGAGCCCAAACAAAAATATCCTACAATCTACGTCGCACACAGCTGTGATTGATTTTCTCAAGAAAACATTTGTGATTTAGTTTTTTTTTTTTTTCTTTAATTCAGCACATATGGCAACTAAATCCAATGTGAATCAAAATCCGCTTTGTAATTGTTTTGCAGCACTCACGGTCAGCTACTTTAGCTTGGTGGGGCTACTCTATCTGATTTTCAATCGACATAAAAATGAAGCTATTCTTAGCAGCTTTCTCATATCTCGCATATTTCTTCATTATCTTGCCGTGCCTAAGTGCTAATTTACCTTGAAGGGTCGCATTTTCCCCATGTCGATATTTTCTATTCATGCCACTAATAAAGTTCTAATAAAATACCATTGCCATTTTAGCCTTTAAGAACAAAATCAAGCCGAATCAAAGCGCCAGGAGCACTTTAGCTGTGCTGCCATATGTGCCACCCAAGATTATTATTTTAGTTTCCCTTCTCATTTTTTTGGCTGTTCTTTGTTTTCTCTTTGCTTTTTTTGTTTTTTACATGCATGTGTTTTGGCTTTTGTCTATTGTATTGAGCACAAGCTAAACAATAGAAAGAATGTCAAGCAAAGCGTAATAAATGCAGTACAAAAGCAGCACGCACATGCAACCTACCAGGAGGAGGAATAATGCGAGCTCCGTTCAGCTCACAGCGGAGGAGCCCGGCACGAATAGTTGTGAGTAACTTTTTTCCTTTGTGTCGGAATGTGCGCAGAATTTATAGCTTGGAAATTAATATACAATATACATATGACGAAGAACAATGTGGCACTGCTAGAGCAGAGAAACGCAAAAAGAAAGCACTACCTGATGGCTGTCGACTGTCGCCCTCTCCGCCTCTCGTCCTGCCGCCCTGTCGTCCCGTCGAGCGCTTTGTATAATAGACATTGCATTAGTGCAAAAGTCAGTCAAGCACGCTTTATTATAAATATTGTCGTCGTCCTCCATGCCATGCATGTGTGCATTGTCACGCGGGTAATTGTTTCCTTCTTGTTTTTTCTTTTTCCAATTTCTCCTTTCTTCTATTCCTTGCAGCAATTTTCGCCATATTTGTCATTACTATGTGCATATCAGCATTAGCTTTATGGCCTGGCCTTCAGCCCAATAGTCGTTAACTACTCTTAAGAAACCATTATGGATGTTCTTGACAATGTAGACTCTGTCTGCAAATGAATAATCGAGTGACTTTATGAAACGAACCTTTCTTATGTTGTTTGAATATAAAGCATTTTAACTATTTAATTTAAACCTTAGTCTGCAATTAAAAAATCAATCCAGTGGTTTTCTCATGCCTTAAGAAGGGATTTTACAACTCACCATTCAAGCGTTGATTGTCTTATGTATTGATTACCAACTTTCACACAATTATTTCTGCACAGTAAATAAAAGATAATTATTTAATGGTTGACATTAATTGTGAAATAACTTGAGTTCCTCTCCAATATAAATTGCAAACTTCGAGGGAAACGCATTCACTATGAGTACAGCAATGGACACGAAAGCGATGAAACCTTCGCAGCGGTTCTACCAAGTGGCCAAAAACGCCAACAAACTGTCCACAATTATTGGAGTGAATTTTCTGGGCAAAGATTTCAAGTATAGAACCACAACTTACATGACAATCGGACTAACTATTGGATTCTATATGTTCACCATCTATACCATGGTGAACGAAGGCATGAAGGATTGGAGGAATATTGTGACATCCTGCACTATGTTCAACATAGGACCACAGTCGACTGCCAAGTTGTACTCCGCTCTGCATCGTGTGTACAGCGTCAAGAAGATGACTTACTTATGCCGGGATATCTACAAAAGCTTCGAAAATAAAAGCGAGAGATACTTTCAAGTTTTGAACAAAAACGTCACTAGGGTTGAGAAGATCTTGAAGTACATACGCTTTGGCTACTTTGTGAGTTTCGCAGGACTCATAGTGTCGCCACCCATTTTCCTGTTGCTTACTGGGCAACGCACCCTGGTCATGCAATACCACATTCCTGGCCTGGATATCGACACTAATATCGGTTACGTTCTGGCTAACGGCATACAAAGTTTATCGATGATAGTCACCGGATTCGGATTCTATGCTGGTGATCTTTTTGTTATCATTTTCATAACCCAGTCCTTTCTGTTTGCGGATGTTTTTCAACTAAAAGTAGAGGATCTGAATCATCTAGTGCTATCGCAGCAGGAAAAGAAAGCTAACAGCAAGGACATGGCACACAGAGAAGTCACGGTGCTGCTGATTGATCTCGTGCAATGGCATCAATTGTATATCAAGTAAGCAAGTGTCCAAGTTAATTCAAAGAATTATTTGCTTTGCAAATTGAGTTGCATTCCGTGCTTAGATACACGGAGTATGTGAATGAGCTGTGCTACCTGGTCATTGCCACGCAGGTGCTCTCCTCGGCCTTCTCAATAACAATGACCTTGTTCGCTTTGCTGGCGCTGGGTGGGCATCCGTCCCAGTTGATACATTTGGTTGTGATCATCTACTGCATGGTCATTTATTGTCTCATCGGAACAAAGATCGAATATTCAGTAAGTTGCAGTAAAAGTATGATGCTTTCCCTTGCAGTATTTTTATTTTTAGAATGAGTTGATTTTGTATGAGGCTTACAATGTCGAATGGGCTCTGATGACTGTTGAGCAGCGCAAAATTGTGCGTCTGATGCTTATGCAAACACAAAGACCAAATGAAATAAAGATTCTCGGCATCATGCCATTGTCGGTGCAAACTGTTCTCGAGGTACTTCCTCAAGCAGCCTACCCATTAAGCGTCACTGATTACTTATATAAACTGCAACACTTACAGATATCGAAATTCATCTACAGCATGACTATGATGATGACACAGTTCGTCTAAGGCATTGCAGCAAAATCATAAAAATAGTTTTAAAATTCACCTTATATATTTATCTTATTTATAATGCACCTAAATTAAATTAGAGTTCATACATTAGCACGTTCAAAAAATGTTTTAAAAAAAAGTGACTGTATTTTTGAGATTTTTCTCAACAACGGACAACTCTGGCCGTCAACATAAAAGTGTCACAACACGTTCATCAATTCAAGCAACTAAGATAATGTAGCGAAAATGTGGCTAATAAGTCGCAGGATTCGCATAAAGGTAACTGGGTACAAAAAATTAAAAAAGTGAAAAAGAGCAAGTCAAGCTGTGTCAGCTGTTGGCCATAGATAAAATTTGCCGTAAGAAAGCTCGGCGCAGATGCAGATGCAAATGCGGCTGCGGATGCGGATGCAACATAATGCATAATGAAATGCGCCATTGTGGGCCAACGACGTCGAGGTCGATTTGTCACGACAACAGCAGCGCATCCAACTTAAAGCCAAGGCAAAGGAACAAACCACGAATCCAGCTGCGAAATATGAAAACGCGAATTTTTATTCTTGCTGACACTTTTGTTGCGTGCACTTTCACCCATCGTCCCCACACCACACGACAGCAAGACCGACTCGCCTTCGTTGCTTGCTTTACTTGACTGTAACGTGCAGAGCAGAAGCAAGAAAGCATTTGCTTACAATTTTATTTCACTTTCTTTTTTTTTTTTTTTGATTATTTTTATTTTTGCTCGTTGCTTTTCTAAAGCAACCGCGCGAACATAAATTAGCCGCCATCTCAGAACGCAAAAAGGCAAAGAAATTGTAGCGGGTACCAAAGGTTCCAATTGTTGGCAGCGCCACAGCCACAGACAGCCACAGCCATAGACTGGCGTCGTGGTTGGTTAGGCGAAAGGAAGCGTGCGCGCTGGGATACGTTTGTTGCGCCATTTGCGACTAGAAAAGCCGCATCTGGGCTGCGGGCGTGAGGCGGGGAGGGCCAGCGGTCGCTGTGGCTGTCGCCTGGCGGTGTCGAATGGTGTCGGTTTCTTGAGGTGCATTAAACTAATAAATCAGCCCGGGCCATGAAAAGCATAATGTTATGTTGAAAATATACTTTGACTTCTTCGTCCATGCTTCACTCCCGATCTCACTCCCACAGTCGCGTTCGAGTTACCAACAATTTCACGTCAGTATTTATTCTTTTATTAAATCAATATTTTTATTCATGCTCTAAAATAAGTGGCAGCGTAAATAATTGCGTTTGCGGCACGAATAATGAATGTTATTACAATTTAAATGCTTTAAAATAAATTCTAAAACAAGCAACGATACGAAAAACAAAAACAGAAATAAAACAAAAAAACAAGAAAAAACAAACCTAAGAAGCACCAGGATAAATTTGAAGAAATTTAATTTGAAAAATTCTAATTTCCTCTATTAACCCAAAACAGCCGCAAATTTGTTTGCATTTGTAGCCAGAAAAAAAAATATAACATTAAATGTATATGTGTATAAAAAAAAAAAAGAAAAAAACAACAACATAAAATAAAAATACAAAGAAACCGAAAAAGGCGAGAAAATCAATTAACATTTTAATTGTAACCCATTAGAACACATCAAATTGTATGCGCCAAAGGGGTTTCTCTAACTTACACTGAAACAAATTTGCCAACAGATACTACATTATTTGAATATTTTATCATTTAAGCAGAATTCTAGTAAAATTTATACCTAGGCCCTATAGTGTCATATATATATTTTTTTAAATTTTCTTATTTCTGTTATTAGCAGATAAGCCATTAACCATGTTAATGTTAGTTTACAGCGATGTTAAGTTAGCATCTAATATGCAGAAATGTAATAACTAAAATCAAATATTAATGCAGAATATTTTGAGTGTACAATTTTAAGGACCATTTTCAAACATGTTTTGAAAAATTTGAAACAGTTTTTACTGCCTGCTCAGCTCATATTTCGTAGCAGGCCAAAGCTGTGCCTTGCTCAGCAAACTTGGCAATTATTTGTGCAGCATTTTTTATGAAAAAGGATACAATTAAATTTATTTCGCCGCAGGCTATCTGCCCAACGATGTTATATGCCATTTAACAAACGTAATTAAAATGCCCACCCGCTTTATTAGTCCTGACATCAGTTTTCTTCTTTGCTTTATTCTCGTCTTGGGTGCTTTGTTTTTATTCTGTGTTTTTCTTTTAAACAAAAAAAAAAACCAAAAAAAAAAAAAAACAAAAAAAAAAAGGAATTTTTTTTAAATGGGCAACACATTTACTCGTTACTGTCGGGGCATACATATTTGTGGAGTAAGTTGAGATATTTTGCACAAATTTTTGCGTGTCTAATTAAACTTACAATGCTGGGGGAATAAATGTGTTAAGAAAGTTTTTAAAATATTTCTGTGTCGCAAAGTTGTCATACATCAAAAGGTCAAACCGAAATCAAGCAACTCGCACGTAGTGCACAAACGCTTCAGCAGCAGCAGCAGGAGCAGCAGCAGCAGTCAGACTATCTTTATATGTGACCATCAAATCCGAACCCATCACGCTTGGGCGGCTAAGCTGCTGTCATTAAACTGTCACAGTTGCAGTCAAAAAGTTTTTGCTTAACTTGTCTGTTTCATGTTTGTTTGTTTTTGCAGTTAATTTGTATTTTCCTTTCGCTTTTTTTGTTTTCTTTTTTTTTTTTTTGTTTTTTTTTTTTTGTTATTTTCCTTTTGCATTTATCGCATTTTATGGCTGCTATTTGCTTTATACTCGAATAACCCCCAAACTAGATCCCTGCCATGTCCACAGTTGATGGCTATAAATAAATTAGCCATGTTACTGATTTTTGCCAATTTCACTTGGTTCTTTCTAGGGGCGTCACTGTAGCTGTCATTGTCGTCGTCGCTGCTTCAGCCTCAGCCTCAGCCACTGGCGCTGGCGCTGTCAGAGTCGTCTTCAACGTCTTGCTTTGCAAGTTATCCAATCATTTACGAACACCCACAACTGTCACATGAGATTTGTGTTAGTCAGTTTTACTTTGTTCGGCTCCAGTCGCCCTCCCCGCACAGCACCGCCACGTCTCATTTCGTTTCGTTTCGTTTTGTTTGGCTCGTTTTGCAACATTTTGCTAAAAACTACATTTCTGCTGATGTTTGCGTTGTATCTTTTTTCACTTTGCTAGTCTACGGGACGCTCGTCTCTCTGCTGTCATTTGCTCGCCTAACTCCTTGCTGCTTCTAGCCTTCCTCTTTTTTTCAGTAATTATCGAACATTTCGAGTAATGTTGCAACATAAAATGCTTGTCTTCTTTTTGTTATTGTTGTTGTTGTTGTCCACTCTAATAAAGGTTACTCTAGCCAAAGCCAATCTCTGTGTGCAGCTAAGTTGTGAGCTCAGTGAACGTTGAACGGTGAAGGGGTGAGCGGTGAACGGTGAACGAAGAGCAGTGAGCCGAGCTGGGCCAAGCATTTATGCTGCGTGTCGCAAAAACGTTCATGACTTAATCTCTTTGATCGTTGCCAACTAAATCTATTGGGGGTGTGTCATCATGTCATTACGAGAATGTAAGCACGAAATTTAATGTGAGAAAACTTATGTCGATATTCGGAAATGTCACATTTAAAACTGTAGCCAAACTTTTACCAGCAAGCAGCAACATTTGCACAGCAAATGAACCAAAAAATATTTCTATTTAAGTTCTTAACGAGTACAAGCATTTAAATGTCTATTATAGATGTCACACGTCTTTAAGTATCAGATAAAAAAATAACCAAACAACAGACAATTATAAGTCGAAATAATTTCAAATTTCTTAAGCGTCATCTATGTATGTATGTACATTAGTTAAGCTGCCAGATTCTACTTAAAAGAAAAACAAAGGTTTTTTTTTTCATTTAATATAAATATAAACTCAAGCAAAGCATCATAATTAAGCGAAGCCACAACACGAACAGGCGTCAACATTTATGCAATTTCCCAATGTGCTGCTAAGCTGCAGAAACACAAGGGAAACAAGAAAATACGCAATAAACGTGTCTAAAAGACTCATGAAGACGAGCATACGCAGTCACCCGCATGGCGCACCCCTCACGTCCTTACCCGCAGCCGCTTCCAGCCAGTCATGCAACAAAAGTGCTGAATGGAAATGCTGGCGACAGACACACAAATCTGAGAGTGAGCGCGTGGGCGAGGTGCGAATGTGTGCTGCCGAACGTGCTTGGCGCATTAAAGTTATAAAACCATTTAATTATATTAAACTTTTAATTGCTTACGCATACAAACCGACGCCAAGCCACTAAAAAAGGGCCAACAAACATCTGTACTACGTACACAAACACACACACACACACTCACTAACTCAGAGTAGAAGAGTGCAGAGTGCGGCAAGTAACATAACGACACTCAGATTCACACGAAAATAGTTGCAAAGAAGCTCATTTGTCTGCAAGTTGCAGCCATAAGAAGAAAATGTACATCAAACGTTACCCAGGCACGAACGCCGCAATGACTAAGCAGCAGCAGCAACAGCAGCAGCAGCCGACTTGTGGACGTGGCATGCAGAAAATCCTGCATGCAAACCTAAGCAAGAAAGTCAACGCCACAGCCGCCGACGGCCACAGCGCACAGTGGTGCGAAACACATGTGAAATACGTTGACTGCCGTACTAAGAAAACCTGTCAGGCAGCTGAGTTTAGCATATTCTGCATTTACTGAGTTTTATGCCATGCATGGCTGAGGCTTTGCTGTTGTGCAGCAAAGGGTTCAAACATCTTATGTATATTTTTCTATTGTCTTTTTCTTTTGTGTTTGTGGGTTCAAACTGCAAACCTGTTATACAAGTCGGCAATTCGTTGTCATGCCAAAAAGTCAACACCAATGCAGGCGCTGATCCGTTCAGTGTGCAGGGGAGGGGCGCAAAGTTTATATTTTCTATGTATGCTTGTATATGCAAATGCAATAATAAAGTTATTAAAAGTGTCATAACAACTCAACTCAACTCAACTTAACTCGACTCGACTCGACTGCGCGCAGCTTAAAGTAAAAAACTTACGCTACAGGCGTACTTTGCGGGGGCAGATGCCGGGGGCGGATGAACCGCTTAAGAGACGCAATTGTACGCATGAAAAGTCGCGCTGAATTGCGTATGCGATGCGCCATTTAAATGTGAGTAGCTAAAGTTTTAGCTGTAATGCCAACTTTTGAATGAGCCATGACAGCAAACATACAAACTCTCACACACACACATGCACTCAGGCACATATACAGTAAAGGGGTAAACAAGAACATTTTGTACATAATCAGTTCGTTTTGACGGTTTGCTGCTAAACAATTTACGCCTAATTGATCAATTACAAATGCTGATGCTGTGTATGACTGCTGACGAGCTCTGCTTGGCCGGACACCATACAACCGACAGTCGACAGACGGACACGGGGACAGACCTCAACAGGCAGCCGGCTACTGGCTACTGGCTACTGGCTGCCCACATCAGTACACATAAGTATATTGTCTGCCATCAATCAAATTGATTTATGCCGGCAAATCATTCATGAGCGATTTCCCAAAGTGATTATCGACAACAAGCGGCAGCCCAGCAAGTGAGCGAACGAGCAGCCTTAGTCCAAGTCAGTACCTATGTGTGTGTGTGTGTGTGCGTCTGTCTGTCTGTCTACTTGACTGCCACTCGGCTAAGCTAACTATATAGTACATGTCCAACTGTCCTGTCTGGGCACAAGTATCTGTGAATCGTACGAACTGCGTCTGTCTGTTTCTCAGTCCTCAACACAAGTAATTTGGCAATGCAGACACACACACACATATACACACGGGCACGGGCACACTGAGATTGAATTTTACAGCCTACGAAGCACATTTTTTCAGTCATTCAACTTAGCATTGGCCCACACATGCGTTTTCGTCATCATTGCCTTCTTTTGGTGCTGTTGCTGCTGCTGTTTCTTCGTCGACTCAACAAATGCAATAAGACAGTTAATAAAATTCAACCAGCAACATGCCAAATGCCAACTGGCAGCGTGTCGGGCCACGCATTGTGAGCCACTGCCTTGTGACGCTAAAGGCAACAATGTCAGAGCACTGTGTGTTTGTGTGAGTGTGTGTGTGTTTGTCAACTATGCCGACGGCGTCATTAGCCAACTTGGCGCATAGACAACTCCACACAAACACACACACACACACACACATACGTCACACTGCCCCTGCCTTCGCTTTCTTCCCTTCCCTTTCTTCATGTTCCCTTACCAACCCCTTGTCAGCGCACGAGTCTGCCATCACAGGCGAGGCACAAGCGTAGTCAGGCGCGCACTTAGAGTCTGCAATCAAATAAATTCCCCGGCAAGTAGCAACCAGCGAGCGCAGAACAAACTAAAGCGAGCCTACACTGCTGCAAGTGAGCGCTACTCTGCTTATTTCCGCTCATTTTTCATACAATATGGCGAACATAAAGTCCTGACTAAGGCAAAAACGCGACTCGCACTTGGCCGACTGTGCGAATGAGCCAGCAACTGAACGAATGGCTGACTGACTGAACGAATGAATGAGTAAGCGACTGAGACTGTGTTTGTGTTTCTGTGTATGCTGGTGAGTGTGTCTTCGACTCGTTTGGTTGAAGCCTGATTGATTTGGTGATAAATTGACATGCAGACATTGCTGAAGCACGAAACTGCCGCTTGACATTGATGACCTGTGCTTTGTGCGGTTAAAGGAGATGTTAGTGTTCCGTTATTGCTGCCTCCGCTGCTGCTGTTGCTGTTATTGCTGTCGTCAGCGTGTGGGCTGTCTGATGAGGCCAAGTGAATGTGAATGCGCCTGATAATCTCGCCGATGTTGTCAAAGTTGTTTGCAAATTTTTGAACTGATTATGTGTCTACGCTTTATTGTCTTTGCTGTGCTTTGCGATTTATTGTAGCTTGTGTTGTGGCTTAGAAACTGTTTGACTCAATTATGCTACACAAATATCAACTTATTTCACTTATTTATTTAAGCCTATAACATAAAGTGATTATTTGAGTTCGCATGCAAATCAGTGCTTGCTTATTTGAAAGAAATACTCATAATCATAACAATAAATCGCAAATAAGGACTAACTGGCTTGCCTCAAATTGTTTGCTGGCCAGCACAAACAAATAATCATAATGCTCCTTAAAGCTAAGCTCGGTCGTCTGGCCAGCCTAGTTAAAAATATATGCCTAAACCCTTAGTTACTTAGTTGGTAGTCCTTTTTAATGCATGCTTGTTTTTTTTTTTTGCAATGTTTCGACTTGAAAATAAAACACAAAATTGGAAAGCTGAAAAATTTTCCAAAGCCAACGCAGTAGCAGCAACAATTCGCCTGCTTAAGAGATTAGGCAATGAACCAATAAAGTTCTCTGCATTATCCTTAAACTACGCAGCGTGATATCAACTTAATTTATGACGGCTCATTTGCCTTGACCTCGGCAGCAGAATAAACAAATTAAATCATAAACTACACGAGTTAGATGCACCAAAATGAAGAAACAAAAAAATTCCACATAAAATGCGAATTAAAACGTTACAGAAAATAAAAAGTTAAACTTGGGCATACGCGGCGTATGCGCAACACATAAATTTAAGCTGCCGAAATGTTTGTACATTATATAAAAATCACCAACATGTCTATCTTCAAGAGCCTGCCAGAGGACCTCAGCAGGCAGCCCACACGCCTTACATGCAGATATTTTATGATGAATATATTGTCAATACGAAAAACTGAGCAGCGACAGAGCGACGGGGCAGCGTCGCAGCAGCAAAGACACGAGCGGCAGCCAGGGCATTGGCAGTGGCAGCGACAGTAGACGGAAGTGGAAGTGAGGGCTGAGTGTGGAGAGTGGAGAGGGGAGGGCAACTGCGAAAAGAAAAATAGACAGCTACAGAAGAAAGTTTGTTGTGTCTGTAGCAGCAGCAGCGGCATCGGTAGCAGCCCTACATAAATTTGTATGCGTAATTTAAGGATATATCGAGTGCAGGACTCTGACTGAGAAGCAGGCAACCTGCGTTGGAGCGCACGTGCTTTATCAACCAGTCGACAGCTGTTTGTAATGATTAATGTTTGCAATTACCGACAAAATGTCAAAAATATTTAAATCAATTTCTCGTGTGATTTTACGCTAAAAGACTATTTGAGAACAGAACAGAACAGAACAAAACAGAACCGAGCAGAGATGCCAGGCAACAACAACAACAACAGCAACAGCAATGGCAACAAGGAGTCACCGTCAAATTGAGCATGCTGACGAATACGAATATAACATGTTCAACTTATTGTTGTTGTTGCTGTTATTGTTGCTATTGCCTATGCTTGTGTTATTGTTGTTGTTGTTGTTATTGTTGTTGTTAGTGTGAATGCCGCATAAGCACATCAACGACAATCGAACAAATATTATTTGTCTACATACACAGCTGCACAGACACTCGCATACAAACACGGAAAAGATGAAGATTATGAAGAAGAAGAAGAAGAAGAAAAGGACAAAGTCGCCGTAGAAGATTCACTTGAAGGGCTGCCGCATTGTCATTGAAAAATGAAAATAAACGTGTCTGCTCGGTCGATTTTGAACTTTTTATAACTGCACATGGGCATACTCGCGTATGTGTACATAAGTGAGCCATTCCGATCCGAAGATGTGTGTGTGTGTACGTATGTAAGTACCATGTGTGTATACGTATGAGTAAAAATGTATTTAACTAGAAAAAAGTATACAAAAAACACAACCAAAAAAAAAAAAAAAAAAATAAAAAAACAAAGCGGAAGAAGAATTCGTGGCTTGCATGACAGCTTTGCTTGCATACAGGAACACGAGCAGCAGCAGCAGCAGCAGCAACAACAACAACAAAATCAGCTGTCAAAAACATATCATTCATTTATTTTCTATTATAATCACATACAACACGACACGACACGACGCCGTGTATATGAGGAGATGAAACGAGGTGAAACAAACGTTGCTGAAGTTAACGACGACGTAGAAGAACGGATGAATAAACGAGGAACAAGGAACATGGCACAAGGAGCAGCAGTAGGCGGTTGGGTGCCTTGCCGACGTACTGAGTTCTCAGCCGACGTCGACGTCGTCAGCCTCGTTTATCGTCAGCGACAGCGTCGGCGTCAGCGTCAGGAGTGGCAACGCCTTCGCGTTCGCCTTCGCCTGCGTAAAGCCCAACTTTCAACACACAGTTGCATGTTAAAGTAATTTATCATCGCTGCGCACTCGTATACAGTTACACGTGCTCAAAGGCACACAAGTGCGCGGCTTACATTGTCAAAAGCAAGGGCACACTGCCAAAAGGAACGCCAAAGTGCGCTCCTGCTAATTGCAATACAATAATTAATTTATTCCATCAATTTCAACACCATAGCTGCAGTAAGTTAAATTGCAAGCCTGAAAGCACTACATAATTTTTTGCAGTGCATAAATAAGTCAACGCAGCTGCTTTTTGTGAAATTTTAACAAAGAACATTTTTGGTAGCGCCGTCTCAAAATAAAAAAAAAAACTACAAAGGTAGGGGCTATAGTCGGGTGTATCTGACTATAGAATAGCCTGTTCCCAATCCAAAATTCAATCATTTTGTTTTGCTTTCATATTTTTCAATAATCATGTAAGGATATCTCAAGAAACAAAAAATTTTTTCTTAGTAAAAGTCAATTTTCGGCCAATCGTTCTTTTGGCAACTATACGTTAGAGTAAACCGATATTTCTTATATTCCGCTATACTTGTATGCTTGGATATTATCTTAAATTAATAATTCCAAAATTTGTCAAAGATTTATTGAAAAACAAAAAAGTTTCTCTCAGTAAATGTTGTTTTTCGGAATTTGCTAGAGGCCCAAGAACTTGTGCATGCAGTGTGAGGAGTACTGTAGGAAACATGGCTGAAACACAAACACGTGTTTGCTGGGTTGCGCCGCATATGTAAGCGAACACATGTGCGTGCCTATTAAAACATACATAGCTTATATAATGAGTGTATTTGCTTAGCTGAGCCGAACCCTTTGCGCAATTTGGCATTGTTTGTTGTCAAGGATACAATTGCGTATTGCCTGTTGTCTCGGACATAGACTGCATAAGCCTGCAGCATTTCTTAACAAGAGCATCATGAACGGTCCAACGCTAATAAGCATGGATCACATTTTTTGGCATTTCCCATGGTGTAAGCAACATGTGCGATATGCATAAAACTTAAGATGGGCATTGCTCTCACAGTGGAGAAAACTGTACCATAAATGTATTTACGCAAATGAATATTTCTATATGTAATATGACACGCAAACAAATTTCAAATCATCCATTTTAGTTATGCCAAAAATACGCAAGATAATGACAAGTGTTTAGCCGAAATGAAGTCTTTAAGTAATTGAACGGAAGTAAAAGGGTTCGTCAGTCATGTCATCTGTGCGCAGGCATACATAGTACATAAGTTCGCAATTAACATAAATACGATCTGCACATTTGGCATTGTTCAAAATTCTTTTTGTATTCCTGAGTACACATATGAGAAAACGTTTTCAGATGAGCTGAGATGCGACGCGATGTGATGCCTTGCGATGAGATGAGAAAGCATTTGTCTGTTGTAGTTATGAACGCAAGGCGTGTGCGTTGCTTTGTTGTTTAATATGTGCGACGCGTGTGTGGCGTGAGTTTCTGTCTCTGTGTGTTTCTTTATGTGTGTGTGTGTGTGTGTGTATGTAGTGTGTGTAGTGTGTGTAGAAAACGCAACAATGAACTAAAACTTCAGTGAAACGTTTTAACAAAGATTAATGCCTCGACGACTGATGATTTTCAAGATTAATTAAGCGATGAAGAGGCATTATGACATACAAAGAAGAAAGATGGCAGCAACCAAAAGGAGCTGGCTGGCGCAGAGCAGGCAGCCGCAGGGATGGGCAGGAGTAGCGTCTTTGGCAGACAGAACATGCGGAAGCGGAAATGCTATGCGTTAAAGGATTACGAAATTTGTATGCGACGCTGATTGTGTGGCATGAACGCAGGCTTACGAGGCACACACACACATACACACATACACATATACATGCACAGGATATACTCATTTAAAACACAAATCATTAACGGTTGTGTGTGTGTGTGTGTGTGCGTGTTGGTGTCTGTGTGTGCCAGGCATAATCGAAATATGTAATTGCGAACATATGTTTGGGAAATGCGTTATGAATTCACAATTAACGTCTTTTCTATTTTTATTTTTGACAAAGATTAACAGCAGCTCAAAGCTGCGCATAAGAAACGTTTATGTTTTATTTTCTTTTTGCTTTTTGTTTTTTACTTTTCATTAATATTTATGACAGCACTTAAACAAAATGCGTAATAAGTTTGCCTTTAAAAGTTCGTTTCATTTCGTTTAATGGCTGGCATCGATTAAAAAGGGGGGTCGGCCGCCACTGGCTGACACAGTTAATTTAATAACATAAAATGTTCGCATTAATGTGTTTTCATTTAAACGTCGTAGCTGCGCGCACACGATATTTAAATCGCAGACAATTTATCTGTGACCGCAGACATGGCGTATGCTTAATAATAAATACTCGCGCGTATTTGTGTCAGACTTACTGTGCTCAGTAGGTCTTCAACGGCCACTTCTGGCTCAGCAGTGCCACCGACTGCAGGCAGTTGGCAGTGCATAACACTTACCGACCGAACCGCCTCCCCTCACCCGTTGAGTGGCTTTATTAAAGTTGTTTACAGCATACATACAGCTATGGCCAGAGCAATAATTACACAGTTGCTTAATTGAAAGTCGATAGGTAATTGCAGCAGACCTCGAAAAGTAGTCCTATCGATGCACTGCCCCATCAATGACTACGCTATTGAACTGGAACCTGTCATAGTACCTAATTGTGTGACCAGCAGTGTGCACAAGCGCGTGCAATTCTTCAGTGGTTTGTTTGAACATCGGTAACCACTACAGTGTGCACTGGCATGCACAGACACAGCCAACTCAATATTAACCGTTTTTATTACAAATGGCTACTCTCTTCTTTTTTTTAAAAGTATTTTGAGTGCCGGCGCCAATGGCAGCGAAATGCTTTTTAACGATTGGCAGCCAAAGTGTCGAATTCATCATCTTTTTTGCAATACCCAGCAGAACGGAAATGAGTGCATATAAATTAAGCGAAATGTATGCCAAGTCAATGCAGGCAAGTCTCTGATTTACGAGAATGTTTAATAAAAATACTTATATTAAATATCCTTAATAGTTGCGTCAAAAAGAATGTTCCGAAAACTTTCAAAAATACTTTTTAATAAGCAAATTGTATGTGACAACGAGGAAAATAAAAATAAAAATATTGCAAATTAAAAGAGAGCCTGGTAAAAAAGCAATTTGCCATTTTGCAGGAATCATGACGCAGCACCTTCGTCATGGCATGAGTATGTTACGTTTTTGTTTTTCTTTCTTTTTTCCCCCTTTTTTTTCTGTTTTTTTTTTTTTTGTAAAAGACACAAAACCTTTTTAACAATTAAAATTAAAAGTTCAGCATTTACTCACAAAATTTGCAAAAACAAAAATTAAAATGTACAAAAAAAAAAAAAAAAAAAAAAGAAACACGAAGGGAACGCAAAGGACAGTAACAGGGTATAAATGCGTTCAGTTCGTTTCCGTTCGTGGTCATAAAGCATAAAACACGCAAAGTGGCATTACAATTTTATGGCGAGCAACAAAACAATGAAAACTGAAACTGGACGACAGTCGCAGCCACAGTCACAGTCAGAGTCACAGGGACTGTGCCTGCGACAGCGATTGCCTCAGCCAAGTAGGTGAATAGGAGCGTGGCAGCCATTTGCAGCCGAGTAACCGCTGATGATTGTCTGTCCACCGCCATGCTGCCTGCCTGCCAGCCAGCCTGTCCTGGGTCCCGCCGGGATGCTATGCACTACGCTGGCTCGCTGTACCTATACGGTTTGTCTGACTCCAGTTGGCCGAAATGAGAAATAAAAACAAAGAGAAAACAATCCAAAACACAAAACGCTGAACAGAAGCAGCGGCAGCAGCGCATCAAGCGACAATGTAAATTTTGTGTTGAGCTTTTTAATTGTAAATGTGTAACAGAAGCAGCAGCAGCAGGAGCAGAAGCAGGCGGAGCAGGAGCAGCAGCTCACTCTGTCACACAGAACGATTCGAAGCAAACCGAAGCCGAAAGCGAAACCAAAACCAAAACGTAAGGCACGCGAAATGAACGCCGGGGTCGACCGACGACCACACGGAAATTACAGTGGCAACAAAGATATAAAAAATTAAACACACTCGCACACACACACAGACACAGACACACAGAGACTACCGTTAAAACGAACCGCCGGACAGTGGCGCATAAAAAGCGTAGAAAAGTGTAGAGTAGTTGGAAATAAATTGCATGACAGAAGTAACTGCCGCCAGTGCCGCCTGAGCCGTCGCAGTGGTCATCACCCATGGCCTGCGTCATTGCCGCTTGAAATACAACAGAGGCAACAGCCACAGCAGCAGCAGAGGCAGCAGAAGCAGCAACAGCAGAGGCAGCAACAGCAGAAAAGTGCGCATCGAGTGAGTTCGGCTGCCGCAGAAGAAGGCTTCAATGGTGAGCTTCGTGAAGCTTGGGCGAGGAGAGACGGGAGGAGTCTGCTCTTGAGTTTTCACGCATTCAACGAACCGACTGAAACGCTAAAAGGCAAAAATTTCTGTGATGAGGGATTTATATGTTGTCGTTGTGGTTATTGTTGTTGTTGTTGTTGTTATTGCTTTGGCAGCGGTTCTTAATGCAAATGCAGCAGTTACCATGGCAAAAAGACGAGGCCGAAGGAACAGAACGTTGGCGCCACAGCGAAAAGTGCAAAATTGTGCATTTTAATTAAGGATAAAAACTCGCTCGGTCACTTGCTCTTCGCTTGCACTCGCACACACACCCACACACACACACACACACACACACTACACAATCACCGCGACTGTATACGCACAAATGAAGCTAAATATGCAAAGTTTTTACTCGGTTCGTTTTTGTTTTTTTTTTGGTGTTTTTGTTTTGTGGTCTGCTTTTATTTTGTACATGTATGTTTGTATGTTTTTGAAAATTAAGTTAAATAATTTTTGGTTTTCCCACACACTCACGCACACACACACGAGTATGTGTAACTGCTAATGGAAAATAATTTCAACTCACTTGATTAGTTTGCAAAACAGTTTACGTAAAAAACAAAGCAAATGAACATAATTGCAGGATTCAACAATTTACACGATAACTGTGTCAATTGAATAATGTAGTCAACCTGTTAAAGAGATGCTTAGTTAAAGCAAATGCAATATGATATGGCAACAAAGTAGACAATTTAACGCATGCAGAATTCATGAGAAGAAATCACGATGACTGCAGTAACGGTAAAAGTTTGGAACCAATTTAAAATGTCAATGTCAGTTTACAGCCCGCACGGCAAGCTTTTAGGGAAAAAATTTTTAATTTCAAATAGTCAAATGATCAGCCATCCGCTATCAGCCCTCACTGTGGGCTGCCGCATCCGCTGTTGGCTTCCACTGCTTCCTAGGGTATTGAGTTTGCACTTTAATAATTTCGAATTAATTTGGCAGAATTGTTTTTATTACTTTGAATCTGTTTTGTTTGTAAGCTGGACTTTTACAATAAAGCTCACGTGCTACCTGATACCTGTTCAGACTATGTAAAAAATTAAGCAACAATTAATTGTTGGAAATCAAATAAAACAATAGCATACTCTGCTGTCTGCCAGTAATGTGCGAGAACACTAAAAGTTGACGGTACATTTAACAAATGGGTTAAACTGTGAAATGCTGGCACATGGCCACGCAGCTGCATATATTTAAAAAAGCAAAAAAAAAAAACATGACTTAACCGGCAAAGAAAAAACTTGAGCTAAAAAGCACATTAAAAGTTTATTTCTCTTGTTTTTTTTTTTATTTAATGTTTTTTTGATGAAAAATATTCTAAATTTTGTCTATGTTGCAAATTACACAAAAATTATGAGCCAACACGCACATGCATGCACAGTTTTTCATACGTTATTATCAGCTTTTTAGCGAGCATTTCCCAGCACTGCACTGCACAGTGTGCTGATTCATAAGAATGTGTGTGTGGAACTTTCGCTTATGAAAATAAGTCTAGAAGCATTAATGTGCATATGCATGTATGCAGCTATGTGCACACACACGCACATACGAATATATACGCAGTGTGTGTGTGTGTATAATTTTTAGCAGCATTTAGCATTTAAAATGCTGAAAATTGCATTGTTCCGCTTACACGTTCGCACTTACCGCATCTAGTCGCAGCAACAACAACAACAACAGCAACAACATTACAGTCGTCATCGCACGCTGTCTCTGCGGCGTGGCTGTGGGTGTGAGTGAGTGAGTGTGCTGTGGGTCGGTCTCGCTCGTGCAGGGGACATTCGCACGTAGATGTTGTTTAAACACACTTACACTGATGTTAACAAATACTCTTGCGAAAACACACAATATTCAGCATTTAACTAAAATAAACAGCGTGTAAAACATTTGCAGCCCGCGCCACCCCCGCACCCTAGCACACGCTTTTTAGTTAAGCTTGCATTTTGTTTTTGCTTTTCGCCTCTTAGCTGCACATATTTGCATTTGAGCCACTTACACTTTCAGCTATCATCTGCGTGTCCCTGTTCCAGTCCCTGGGTCTGTCCCTGTCACGCGCTTGCCTCCTGCGCATTTTCCTTCGGCTTTTGCTTGGTCGTCCTGACGTTCTGTCGGCAGTCGGTCGGCCGGCAGTCAGTCGACACTCCCTTTGCTAAATTTCTATTTGCATTTGTTGCATTCATTGTGTTGCACTCGCTGTTGTTGCTGTTGTTGTTGTTGCTGTTGTCATTCATTTTTTCGCATTGTATTGCCGCAAGTCACTCATTTTTTTGCGTCTGTTCCTTTGTCAGTTTACTTGGCAGTGTGTTCGTCTGTGCGTGCAAAAAGCTTTTGCTCCGCAAACAATAAAAAGTGCAGTTATGCATGTTAAAAAACAAGCAACAACAACAATAAAAGTGTAAACAACAAAAGAAAGTTTAAATATGCAAAAACAAAAAAAAAAGGATTCAAGTGTTAAATGCTTCAAAGCGCCTTCATTGTCGCCGCTGCATTGCACTTCGCAGCAGCTCGAGTGCGAGCGCATTAACTTATTGGCATGTCGACCTCTCTCCCAGACATGTCTCGAGCAGAAGAAGCAGCAGCAGCAGCAGTGCCAGAGTTGCTTAGACATTATTAAAAAACAAATGCAAATAAAAAGGGTTAACTGGAACCTGAGCAGTTGCCCAAAAATGAAGTCAGACACAACTCACAAAGAAAGATATCCTTGGGCATAACAGAAACACTGTCAGGTGCAAAGAGCATTTGAAATTCTTTTAAAACTTTTAATATGAAATATTGACTGATAATGTTAGATAATCGTGGAATAAAAACCCAAACCAAGGATTTGCAAAGTCTTTGCATTTCTGCATAGCAACTAACGTTTTGTAACCGACGACCTTCAGTGCAAATGCAATTATAAATGGCTTAAGCAAATCGAAAACCGAATGAGTTTTGCAACATTCGAAAAGGTAAAGGTCAACTTTGCTCGCCTGTGTGGTAGCCTCGTTGGAGTTATGAAAAGTTTTACTGCATTCGACTGCGCAGTCAATGTAAATCCTTAGAAGTCTAATTTATTTTATGCAACACATAAAAACCATTTTCATTCACAGCTTTTAATTCAAAATTATGCAAACGTCTGCTAAAATCCAATTTCAATACATTTATAGGAATAACATCGATGCAGAGCAGCCAAGCAACCAAGCAATGAAGCGGTGAAGCAGCCACGCAGGCAAACGAGAAGGAAATGCCCAAATAAAAAAAACCTAATAAAATAAATACATTTACAGCACGGTCTCCGGCTCCCTCGTGCGCTCTCTCGCTTGCACGCGCACACATGCCATGGCACCACGTTGCCTGCTGTCCCTGTCCCACATTTGAAATGTCTTTTTTTGTGTTGCAACGCTTTTGAAACTTCAATGGCAATAGAAATGCTGTGTTTTTCTCTTTTTTCATTCTTATTTCCTTTTTTTTTTGTTTTTTGTTACTTTTTTTCTATGACTTCGTTTTCGCACAGTAACAACAACTGATAACGATTTTCTGCGTTTTTTTTATATTTTTACAAAGGACAAGCTGCAGGATTTGCATGTGGTGCTGCTGCTGCTGCTACTTCCATTGCTGACTTGGCTTCGCTGCTCTGCGCTGCTCTGCTCCGTTCCGCTGCTTGCTGGGGTAATATTTTATGCAAATTGCAAGTTAAGTGTGAAAATAGTAGTGATTGGTTTAATTCAACAATGTCAACCAAACAGAGCAGCAAGAAGTGCAGCCGAAAAAAAATGCATAAAATCGGTTAAATAAAGTAAAATGACTCGGTAAGCAGCAGCAGCAGCAGAAGCAGCATTGCATTGCAAGTCGTGTGGAATACGCAAAATGTTAGATGGGAAATGGGCACACGGACGCAGCACGAAGTGGAAAACCAGTTGAAAAAGAATTTAGATTTTCATTGCCATCGATGGCATAAAAAGTGCGCATTTAGCACTTAGTAATATACATTTTCCTTTCTTCTGCCACATTTTCCATTTTCTTTGTTTTTTTCTGTTTTCTCGCGTGTTTTTTTGTTTTTCTTGTTTTATGTTTTTTGTTTGTATTGCAACGCAGGTTATGTACATAGCTAGGTGAAGGTCCTTGCTGGTTGCTTGGTATGTCCTTTGTGGTTTTAAAGTTTTTTCGGACAGCTGCTCTAGTTGAGTGAGAAATGCATTTTTCATTGAAAAGCCGCACACAGATCGATAATGTAATGGAAAGTACACTACTGAGTGGAAGATTAATAAGCGAAAGGACTTATGCAACGGCGGCATGCCTTCATACAGCAGCGCAATGGTGCTCACTTTTGTCGTTTAGTTAAACGCAAGTTAAAGCCAAGTTAAAGACACAGAGCCACGTGCATGCGCATGCGAATTTAACATAAAGTATATTTGCAGCTGCAATTTCATTTGAATACAAACAAAAATCCTGTGTCTGAGTTGCCTTGCGTTGGCATTAATGAGGTCTCATTTTGGTGTGTTTCTGCACTCACGAGTTGTGTTGTGTAGCTTGAGCGGATGGGGCAGTTGGGGCGGTTGGGTTGAACGTGGCAGGCGTTTGTTGTTGGTTTTTAGTTTTTGGTTTCTATTTTTTTTTTTATTTTTTTTTTTTTGCAATTTCAATCTGCCACAGTTAACAATGACATGCATTAACGCACTTGTTAGGCAACAGGATTCATATTTACACACACACACCCACACATACTGACATACACACACGTGCGCTTACCCAAAACAGCTATGGCTGTGTGTGGCTGTATGGCTGTGAGTGTGTCTGTGTATTGGTGTGTAATATAAAACATGCACGCATTTTTGACCTCATACACTCGCACACAGTCACAGACACAGACACAGACTGAGCCTTGCACTCCGCCAGGCTTACGCAGGCAAAGAGCTGCACGTGCGGCACTAGAAATTACGGTTGCATAGCGACACACAAAAGCCAACCTCATTGCCGAACCTGAATGTGTGGCATTGGTTCGCATTTCTATTTGATTTTCCTTTTTCGCTCAGTTTTCAAAAGCAATGCTGTACATTTTTGGCATCATTATATACACGACACAGACACACAGTTACACCGCACACACACACACATACACACACCTGCACTCACATGCATACTCACATATATATTATATAGTAAAGCGAGAGCCGTATAGAAGGGTGCATAGCGAGGCACCGCACAGTGGTTTGTGAATATGCGAACGCGTGTCTGCGTTTCAGCTACACTTGCCGCTTCTTTTGTGCACGCAGCTATGCGTGTTGTAATTTTAATAAAACTTGTTATTTTGCCGTGTGAAATTTTAATTGAAAGTGCTCCCATTCAAATCCGCAATCCACATCCACATGCACCAAACACATGCAGGCAGCAACATTTCGGTTTGCTCTTGGAATTCGACACCGCGCAGCAAATGATCAGCGTTCGCTTTCAATGGCCTCGCAGCAGGCGATACGGTTTGTGGTCTTTAGCAAATTGCATTATTATCGGTATCATTTCGAACAATGCTCTTATATATATGTTTATCAACATATATGTACATACATATATACAAAAGCATGTAAAACAGTAAATGTTTGAGCACGTTTGAGATATGCAAATAAACAAACAGTTGCCTTTTATTATATACGACTTCAATTAGCATGCAGCGTCAGCGTACGGCCCAGAAAACGAACTGAAGGTGAACTGCTGCCTATGGATTTCAATTTGCTATAAGCTGTGCACACACACAACAGGCGGGGAAGCTTAAAACAAATAAGTAAAGCCTTTAATTCTAATATAACGCATCATATGTCTGCGCAAGTGCTTAGCAGCACAACGGTGCAGCCTTTTACAGATTCAAAACTGTCATTATACACGACTGAGGGTATGTGGGCAGCGAGACAAAACAACAAAGCAGCTAAGCAAAGCAGCAAGAGGACGAACAGACAGACTGGCAGAGTGCGGGACTGAGAGACGGACATGCATAAAACGACCACTTAAACAAGCCGTTGACTTAACGCCTCTCGACCGTAGTGGCCTGGCAAACAACGGACGTGGCGGACAGCAGCACAGGACAATAAGGAATCGCCTAAGCGCCGCATGTCATCGTCCTGGTGGCAATTTCAGTTTTACGCTAAACTGACTTCTAAACACTTTTGTATCCTATTATTTAAACTAAATAAAATCTAAGTGCCTCAAAATTACACAATGGCGGCAACTTAACGCAACCCAGCCAAGCCAAGGCGAGACGAGCAACTTGAAATAAAAATAAAATAAACACAAACACAAATAGAAACACAAACAGCAACAGAAGCAGAAACAGAAATATAAATAGAAACAGAAGAAAGAACAGCAGCCGCCAATCACAAAAAATTTAAATGCAAAGCCGACAACTGGCAACTGAATAGTTGCTTAAAAAATGTTTTTATGTTCTGACTTTGACTGAAAGCTGAAAAAATACAGTTGCGAAATGTATCTGCCATGAGTATCTGCCATGAGTATCTGGGGCGAGTATCTGCTGCAATTGCGTTAGATGCGCGTGTTTGTGCAACAAATTTTTGTATGCACATTTGTAAAGTTTCATAGCCGAAAAGTCTGCGGCAAAATCTTACAAAACAACAAAAGCCACTTTCAAGTGCCGCAGAATGCAATAAGAGTATCCCATAAAATCCTATTTAAGTAGTAAAACGTTTTCTTTGTACTATTTTTATTCATATTTGATTTCCTTTTTGCCAACTGCAATGCGTACAGTTGCATTTACCCCGCGTGTCCGGCCCCCATCGTACATAACCTTGCGTTGCCGGCATTGCAAAAACAAATGGAAAATATTTGAAAACTTTACGCCAAACTTTTTATTTCAATTCCCCGACGTAAATTTTTTATTTTTTTTTATTTTCGTTCGTTTACAACAAAATTGAACATAACCATTGGGAATTCAAATTATATATGTTTTGTATGCTTTTATGCCATTTGCAACAGTCGGATGCGGCATTTAAAACAACGTTGACGTTCAATACAATGTACAGATCCATAGATATTGTCTGCAACAATATACGGGCGAGGCCAGAGTCTCTAAAATGCAGGCAACGGCACGAGCCACATAGGCACACACTTAGTCTCTTCGCTGGTTCCTCTGTGTGCCAAGCTGACCTAAGACATCTAAGGATTATTGTCAGATATCTAAGCTGCAATGTAACATACCGGAGTGCTCTGGCCCAGGCATTTTATATGTCCTTGTTTGAAAATTGAGACTACTGCCAAGGATTTCACAGCTATGCAGCCTTAAGAAACTTGTCTACAAACAATTCCCTCCAGCAGAAATATCAGAAACCACAAGTTGAAGTTCAATCAGAATATTGAATTCCCTATTCCCTTTGGCAGCAGCTAAAGCGTATCTTAGTTTCGTTTCAACCGAATGCCGCTTTCATATATACTTTCTTTATTTTTTTTGTTGGTATTTTTTTTTTTTTTGCTTTTAAATTTCTTGTGAAGCTGGCAAAGTCAAGGAGCCAAAGAAACAAAAAGTTATAAAATTTTATGATTATACCGATATTTTGCCTCAGAAGTCGCAGAAGTGTGCATACGGTACATAACAAAAAATTGCCAACAACAACAACAGCAACCACACTAGACACATATACAAGTCGCAAAACGATTTTCGCAAGCAAATTTGTTTTTTTTTCTTTTCTTTCGTTTTTTTTTTTTATTTTGTTGCCATTTAGTAAGATTTACATAATCGTTTGCATATTTTTTACTGCTATAATGCGAGCGGCTACTACAATATTATCACATTTGGGATCTTAACAGCATAAATGCTTACAAATGCGCACATGAGATTTGCGGTTGTGCGAAATTGTGGCGAAACTTCTTTGAGGAATTCTTTTCTCTTCTCGACAAGTTGCAAATGCATTAAAGCCACATAAACATGTACACTGTGTACACACCCGAGCACAGCAGAGCAGAGCAGAACAGAGTGGAGCAGCGCAGTGAAGAGGAGCGGAGAGGAGGCGAAGCTCATAAGCATGCTCGACAAAATACTTGCTAACCCAATTTCCTAAAAGGTTAACAAACAATTTACACTGTAGCACAGATCAAATTCAAATAACCTTGGCACAATCGCTTGCCTGCCATTGGGGCCGAATTAGTGCCTGAGTGTGTTTGTGGAGCGCTTAAAACAAAATACACATTTAATCAAGAGCAATCAGTTAAAATCAGTACAAGAAGACGACGATGACGACAACAACAACAAAAACGACGAAGACGACGTCGACGACTGTGGCAATTCTAATAATTATATAAATCACATGTGGGTGCGCTCGGGCGTATGGCCAAAGGGGCAGAGAGGGGGTTGGGTCCCAGTGGGTTGTGTGCCACACTTGCTGCTGGCAGCTGCTGACCGTAGGGTCGCGGTGCGCGGGCCTGTACATACATGACTGCGAGTAGAGGCTCAACTGCTCGTTAATAGGTCACTTAGTTAGCATGCAGAAGAGCAATGGCTGCTGCAGCCAATTGAAGTTTGTCTGTACATTAAATTACATTATGCAACGTTACGTTACGCCTACTTGGCCAAGACTGATTACCTTAAGCGAGAGTAATGCACACGTGAGCCACTGATACGGGCACGAGAACACTTGTAATGAAAACGATGCACTGCCGATGCTGCTGCTGCTACTGCATGTTTGTGCAGATACTTATGCCAGCAAGCACACACACTCCCTCACACACCCACACACACACTCGTTGGGCCGTTACACATGTGTCAAGTGGAAGGCGTTGTGGGCAGCAGTTAAGCTTTAAATCTTTCCTGGCTCTAAGCTACACCAATAGGTCACAAATACAATAGTTGGTACAGCTTACTGGCCATTGTTGATGTTATTGTTGTTGTTGTTGGTGTTGTCTACACAAATGATGTTAGGACATGTGCTCCAATACGTACGACAGCAGACAGGTGCATTGCCACTGCCTCAGAACCAACAACATTTGATGTGCCAGACCTGCCTCACTGGCAATGTGTAGCATCCATATATAAAATTATATATTAAATATCTAATATTAGTTAATAAGTTGGTCACTTAGCTACGTATCTATGAAAATGTATAAACCGACGCCGCATTTGACTTTGACGCACATGGCAACGCAAAGGCATAGGCAAAGGCAAGAACATTTGCTAAGACGCCTGGCATGTCTGGCATGTGCTGCAATGCTTGAGCGGCTCTTAACAGAATGTTACATAATTAAGCCAATGATTTCTGCAAAGCATTTTAAGCCACAACAAACTTGTGAAATGGCTGCCAATATATTGTATGGCAAAACGAAAATAGTAAACAAATCAATAAACTTATAATTGATGACTTAATAAACAGTTTAAACCGAACTTAGACAACATCATTCAGAAACTTCAACTCGAGAAATATGCAAAGTAAACTTTTTACTGCCTAAGCAAGTTGATAAAGTTTCGACAAGCGTCGGTGCGGTTCGGTTCGTTCGATTCGTTCGCTTCGTTAATGCACTGCAGGGTGTCAGTCGCAGGCCCAGCAGCAGTCAGGAGTCACATTTCTTCACACACGTGCACATGTTAGGCTTTCACGCGTCCATAACGAACCGGCGTCAACGAGTGCCAGGCGAGTGAGCGAGACAGCGCATATGTGCCAGTAACAAAGTTTGGTCCAACAACGTAACATATGCACAAGTAGCGCTGTGGGAGGAAAGGGGAAGCTTTGTGTGAAGTATACGAAAAATGCATAAATACTGCTGCCTGGTGCTGCTACCTAGTGCCGACAAGCGTCTGCTGCTGCTCGGCTGCCACACTTTGAGAGGACTTTGTGGGCCCGGCTAGCGCAGAAAAATCAGCCAGAGTGGCAACAAGCAAGGCCAGGCGAGCGAGAACGCGCCGGTGGGCCCATGGGCCGCACTAAATGAGTTAGAAGAATTGGCAAGTTTTGAAGCCTTTTGTAGCATCACGTTGAGGTTAAATGTACGTGTCGCGACCAAAAGTTGCGCTTCACAGGCATTGAAGCTTGCGGTTACCCTTAACGGTTACGCTTTGTGTTGCCGCCGCCGCCAGTGTATGTGTGTGTGTGTGTGTGTGTAAGTGTATTTTTAGGACTTTTGCGAAAATGTGGTAAATGTTGCGAACATGTTTGTTAAGCAGTCTCGCTTAACTTTGCCCCACACACACACACATACACAAGCAATACAAAAAAAAAAATAGAAAACTGTAAAGAAATTTCACTGGGGTTTTTGCTAGTTTAAGTTTTCATGAGATCCCCTGACAAGGCTGCGCCTGTCTGCGCTTGAATGTTGCATGCACCGAAATCAAAGCTTGCCTTAGACGCGTCTCCCTAGCAACACAATTTTGTGCATTGAAATTTCTAGCAACTGCTGCCAAGTAAATGGCAAGAAAAATGCTTAGAAGAAGCTACATTTAACTGCGACAATTGAGCAATGCAATACTGCAATGGAAAATTTAAAATATGCGCAACAGTTGAAGAACGCGGCCAATTTTTCCAACGTTTTCGGACGTCGCTCGAATGGTGAAAATTATTTTAAATCACCTGCTGCCCTTATTTATCATTAGAGGCTGTGTGTGGGCTGGGTTGGCCCGACAACCGCAAAAAGCCAATGCCAACTTACCGTGGGCTCAACACTGTTGCCCAACAGTTAAAAACTTTCCATACTTTGCCTAATCTCTCCGAGCGTAGTTCACTGTACTTGCCTTTGCAGGGGTTTGGCATATTTCGCTAACTTGCAGTTAAGTCACACTAATATGGGTTGCGTAATGCTGCAGTCTGACTTTGGTTGGCTGCTTATTAACTTGTTTGCCCCACAGTGCATAAATTTCACTCATTTCTACAGTGTGCATAAAACTCCCAGAACGCGAACGATGAATCGTTACATCTTAACGACGACTATGAGATTTCGAAACAGTATTTCATTCTCGCAAATGTCAGTAGTGACTTCCCTCGCCCCCCTCTCCACAAGCGCGATGCTCGTTTTTTGCTTGTGTCTCTTGTCTATTGTGTACTTCACTTGGCAGCACATGGCACCCAGCCACCCACACAACAGAGCTTACGCTCGAAAGTATTCAGCACACTCAGAATGTTTGCTGGTTGTTTTGCACTTTTCTCGATTCGCACAAAAACCCACTAGAAAACAGTTTTGTTATCACTGTGATAAATGGAAAATTATTTCGAATTGTGGAACTACTTAAAAGAATTCCCAAAGGTTGTAATAAATTTCTGCGCCAGCACACACCACACACCAGACACCAGACACCAAACAACCAACAGGCAGTGCGTGGCCTGGGCTGCTTTGGGGTTTCGCATGATGTCCCGGGCAAACTCGCAACACGCCACACAGGGAAAAAAACAACACCACAACGGTCTTACAAACATAACACGCTCTAATGTTGCTTAAGCAACAAAAAAAAGAAGGAGAAGCAGCAGAAAACGAAGCAAGTTCTATAAAAACCGTAGATAAAAAGGTGATTGAAGAAGCGAAATCAAAAGTCATGGCATGCGCAAAAATGCACTTCAGCAAAGAAATGTTGAATTCCGTAACGATTTTCGCCTGGCGCTCACTTCTCTGGCTGCACGAGATACTCGTGCATGCATTGGACCACACTAATGCAATCTAATGGACAGCTTACAGAAAAAACCCAATAACCAAAAAAAAAAAATAAATCAAAAAAAGAAAAGAAAAGCCAACAGAATGATATATAAATGCTATATAAGTTGCCTGAGTTTTTTGCCAAAATTAGCAAGATTTTGCGCTAATCTACTAAAGATACTTTTTTTTGCAATTAGCAGCGAATTGAGATAAGGAATGCATTGAAACACTTCACTTCCAACTTGTGATTCATTATTAAATAAATAGCAAACAATTGTTGAAACCGCTCAAGCCTTCTAGAGGGGTGCTCTAATAGTTTTCAACATAAGCTTAAAAACTACATCACTTACATTGTCTTAACAAGATTTTAATAAACTTTGTTTAATTTAACTTTAAATTTTTATATCCACAATAGCTGCAGCTATTAGCTATTAATCCTGTACCCTGAATTTACCCTCTTCATCACTCTTGCATATTCCCATCCATACAAAGCTTCGAATTATATTTTGAACAAACGATTGTTTTTATAAAATGAAAGCAACGCCATGCCAAAGTAAAAATAATTTGTAGCTGACAAACAGATTTACACAGAAATATAAGCAATTAAATTAATCGGATTGAAAACAATTTGTGTTATATAATTCTGTTATACTCTTTTTCACATGCATTTAAAGAGACGATGTACATGTTTTATACGTAATTATTATCCAATTCAACAATTCATTAACTGTGTAATCCGTTTTGTTTTAAATAATTAAAAAATAATTAAACGCAACGAAACACGCAAAACTCGACTACAATGAATGTAAGCAGCAGCAGCAACAACAACAACAATAAGGACAACTATAAAAACAACAGGCAACTGTTTGAACAACTCAAACACCGACTCACTGCTCCATGAGTAAACCAAGAGATCGCGTTCGTGCCCTTAAGTAAACAGCAGCAGCACAAGCAGCAGCAGCGACAACAATAGCAACAACAACAACAGCAGCAGCAACAGTAGCAGCAGTTTCACGTTACGTCCAAGTAGCAGCTACTTCTTTGCTATGCTGAGCACTAGTCTGCGTGCGAATGCGAGGGGCAGCAGAAGAGTTCACAAGAGGCTGCGACCGGGCGAAAGATGCCCAGCGAGTGCAGCAGCGTCTATTTTTATTTCATTAATTAGAAAAATAGCCCTGAGGGCTACTCGTATATATTATATTTAAAAAATACGACACAAACAACATCATCATGTTGGCCATCATCAGCAAGATGACGATGACGATGACGATGATGATGATATTCACGATGCCAATAATGACGTTGGCATCGTTGCTGGCATTTGCGTTGGGGACGAGGGATTGTGTACTGCATAGCATGGCAGCTAAGCGAAAATAAGGTCATCACTTTAATGACATTTAGTGAACTTGCTTAAAATGCTTATAACTGTTGTAAAGATTTTTACAAGCGTGTAAATATTTTTATACATATTAAACAGCAGCAGCAGCAACAACAACAACAACAACAAAAGTGCACATGAGTCTAATTGTCTGATTCGCTGTCTCTATCGCTGTCGCTGTCTCTGTCGCTGTTCTTGCGCAGGTCCTTATGTAAAACGGTTTGCAAATAATAATATAAATTTTAACAAGCACTCAGCAGTCGACAACTATGATGACAGCAGCAACAGCATCAGCAGCAACAACAACAACAACAACGTTAGAAACAAATTGCATTAAACAATGTTGCTGCTTTTAAGTTCTTAAGCGCTTTACTACTTTGTCTGCATATTTACGCATGCAGCATGTCCTGCTCCTCGGCTCCTCTGCTCCGCTCACAAGCTGCGCCCCCACTCAGTGCAAAGCACAGTAGGGACAGAACTCGCATAAAGCGCAAAAGCACCAAGAGCGGCAAAAGCCAAGCAGAAAAGTTAGCATTGAGTTTCGTTAGTTCGTTTATGTGTAAATCAAAGCGGGATTAGGCCTGAGCAATTTCCATTTAATGTTCGCATACTTCGCCGTCGTACGTGCACTTGGGCCCGGACGCTGGTTCAACACTTTTAATATTGTGCCGCTTTATGCATATGTGCGAGTCAGTGTATTCATTTGTTTATTTATTTACTTTGCGCCTACACGAATGCGCGCCACATAAAAGCAGTCAGGCCCCAGCCCCTGCCCCAGCCCCAGACCCTGTTTCAGCGCAAGACTCATCATTCCAGAAATAACTCAACTTATCAACGCGCCAGAAACTTTTCTCATCTACTTAGCGTTGATAAGAAGCTAAAGCGGCATACAACTAAGTTCCATATTTTATTTTATATTTTTTTTTTCCTTCACTCTCTCTCTCTCTCTCTCTTGCTGTCTCTTGCTATGCATCGCACTCTTTTGCTCTTCACTTAACGTTGATGGCGTTAACTTAATTTTCTGCACTCCTGCGAGTTCTGCTTAACTAGAGCAGCATTAAGTCTTCACTGCCGCCCGCGTTGCGCCGCTCGCTTGCTGTCATCCGTCTTGCTCTGGCTGCCGGCTTTCGTGTCGCCTGCACTCACTTCTCTAGTGTGAAATAAAATTAACTAAATACGCTCATGAGTAACATTCATAATAAACATTAAGCAAGGCGCAAAAAAATAAAACAAATATAAAAAATAATATTTGCCAGACTTTTGTACCGCACATTGCACCGCATTGCCAGCCCCCAATGCTCCCCATTGCCAGCACTCCTCCAGCACACAACAACAAGCTGCGGACGAAAAGAAATTATGGCTTAAGTTACTTAGAAATTTCGCTCTCTGCTTTGCTTTACTTTTATGTTGCAACCGAAATAAAGATACAGATACACAGATACTCAGATACTCAGACTCATCCCCTTCCCCTTACTCGCACTTGTACAAGAGCATTTGTAGCGATAAGCGCCGTCATAAAGTTATCGCAGTAAGTAAACGTCGGAAAAAAACCATCCAAGCCAAGGCAGCAACAGCGCAAGTGAAGGAAAAGCCATGCCATGCCCAGCCAAACCAAACCAAGCCAAGCCAAGCCCAGCCATGTCATTCGCTTGCATTGCAAGGCAGCGAAAAGAAAAAGTGAAGAAAAAACTGTGCAAAATCGAAAAGCAGCAGCGGAAGTACTGGCAGCAGATCTCCCAAGCGTATTATGAACGGAAAACGTTGGCCAACCTCAAGTCAATTACGCATCATGTCCGAAGTCATAGCGACTCGCAGTTTTATTTTCTGCCAGTTAAGCCAAAGCTTTGCTGTGCTCGGCGAGATCATCTTAACGTCAAACAATTGACTTGCTAACTTGCACTGAGCTTCTTCCCTCGATGAAACCGGAGCATGCAGGCCAGATTATGTTCAATGTTGAATGTAGGTTGCATAAAATGCCAACATTTTCATTGGACACAAAAATGAGAAAAATCCGCAATTTAAAACTTTAATATAAGTTCAAGAAAGAACAGGAAGTGTCTAAGCGTATTGCTAGATTAGTTAGTTGGTTCCTTCATGAAGTTCAAATAATATCGAGGAGCAACTTCCAGCAGCTAATCAATAAACGACAGGAAAACCTTTCTTCTAAGGATTTAGTCCTTATTATATAAATTAAATTCAAAAATTAGACTTAAGATTAAACTTTTAAAAATCTGAAAGGCGTGACTGACGTCACGACAGAGTGTCCTTTAACGCGTTAGTCCTACCGTGTCTCGCAAAAGTAGAACATGGTACATGACAATTAAGTGTAAGTGTCAAAGACGTTAATGACATCAATCCAGATTGAGATTATTTTCTGGTATGTAAATAAACCGAAGGCAAGCCACGCCTTTCATTTTATCATGAATTTACTGAAATTTCACCTTTCACGCCTCTTATTTGCATTGCCTGTGGAGTGCAGACACGTGCAGTGTTGGTCCTTGCTTAACCACATGTATCCAATTTGTTGCTGTTACCAGAAGTTAAACTCACAGACAACCTCAATATGTTGTGATTGTTGGTTTGTTGCTGGTCGCTGTCGCAATGACACAGATAATCTGCATAAGAATTAAATTAAAGTGCAAAAAACAAAAGCAAGCAAAAGCAGCGAAGGACGGTATGAAACGTGACATGATGAGATGAGATGAGATGAGACGAGTCGAGAAGGCATGTTGATGCGTGTGAAATCACTCAAATTGCATTTAATTCACATACGTGGCGTTCATTTTATTTTAAAAAAGCGCCAACAAGGCTGCACACAGGATATCTTCACGTCTGTCTGCTATTGTCCTTGCTGGCATACACAAACTGCCTTCCATGCGTGGCGCTGTTAAATGACAAGCGAACATACACAACTGACATGAGACTCACAAAAAAAAAAAAACCAAAAAAATGGAAAGAAACGAAATGCGTGCAGCTCCTGCTTTTCCAAGAGGAAAGTCAATTAAGCTAAAAGCCATAAAAATAAAACCCAAATACATATTAATCAGCAGCCAATCTGTTAGTTAATAAGGAACCTTTTGAGTGCTTTGCTGGCACATGTAGTTGCCTGGCTCTGCCTGCCGCCATTGCTGCTGGCTTTAAAGCAAATGCTTAACACTTCCGGTTGTAAATAACAATTTCCGCATTCGCTTTATTTCGCACTCGCACTCGTTTCGTTTCGTTCCGCTTCAAAGTCGAACTCTGTGCAAATATGCTGGGAAATGCAATTTTTGCAACGATGCCAACAACAATTGCAACAACAACAACAACGACGCTGTCGACAATGATGTCGTTGATGTTGATGTCGCTTTCGATGGTAATGATGATGGGGATGGTGATGTTGATGCTGATGCCGATGATGATGATGGTGATGATGATGAAAATATTGAATAGGTATTTGATTTTGTTCTCATTTTTGGCATAAAGCATTTTTGCTGTTTGCTGAAAGCGTTTACTGTGTGCCAATATGCACACACACTTCGCTCAAAGGAAACCTAATTTAAGTCGGAAAGAGCTCTGCCACGGCAACGGAAATGCCTTAAGGTTCAGCTTAGCTGAACTCAACTTAACTCCACTGAACTGAACTCAGCCAAACTAAACCGAACCGAGCAAGTCAATAATGTTAAATCAGATCGACGTCACAAAGCTGTCATGATTTATATTTCGCACAGGTAAAGGCACAGCAAATGTTTGCCAACCAAAAGAAAAGGAAAAAATATAATGCATAAAAATAAAACAGGATATACGCTGTACATACACACACACATACATACACATGCAAATGTAAATAAAGACCAAAAAGATATTTGTAATAATAAAACGACAAAGTGTCCTACGCCAGCTGAGCTGAGCTAATAAAACGCATACGACATGAGTAACATAACATAAAAAGATTAAAGATAATTTAAACAATTAAATAGTTGCTGGCAATCAACCTTCAAAACTTGCCAACAACCTTCGGGCCAAAACAGTTAAAAAGAAAACAATAAAATGCGAAAAAAAAAAGTAAATAAGTAACGTAACAGTAAAAAAGAAAGAGACGACAAACGCATGCACACGCGCAGGAGACAAAATTATACAAAATACGAAATACAAAAGTACAAACATATGCCCAACAGTGTCATTTTGTTATTGCCAAACAATTTCTCCGGCAAAATAAAGTTTTTAAATAAAATGTCAAAAATTAAAAGCATCAAAGCATGCCAACGTGTCGGCACGGGCAGCACGGCGGGCCGTTGGGGAGCTGTGCCCGGAATTAAAACTTAACAAATTCAAAAGAAACTCTTCATTGACTCAAATGCAAAATTTAGCAAAGGAATCCCTCAAGGGTACATACAAACGAAAAATACATAATAAAATAGAAACAAAAAGAAAAAAAAAAAACTACAAAACTTGCTGTCCAAATAGCAGCAGCAGTAGCAGGAGCAGGAGCAATCTGTTGGCCAGCAGCAGAGTGGGCCAGAATGTGGCAGGAGCTGGCTGGCATGTGGCAGCAGCATATCAGCATATTGTAAAGCTTACTCATTCAAGTGGCACGGATGGCATGAAGAGCGACGTGGGCAATTTTTATGGCAGTAGTTTTGACATCCGCTCCATTAACTTTTCGACAAACATTTCGTGTTTGCGGAGAGGCGGCGGCGGCAGTGTCGGTGTCGGCAACAAGCAATAGGCCATGTGGCAATGACTACTCTGCCCGCCTCACCGCCCGCCTGACTGCAGCGGCACAGGCCTAGGCACACGCCTACATGGCGGCGCTACTCATACGATTTGCCACTACTTAGACACAAATTTGGAAAATCAGTCGGTACTTTGTGCCTTTTTATTATGTTATTTCGGATTTTCCTTTTTTTTTTCTTCTTTTGGTTTTCTTTTTTTTTGTGTTGTGCTTTGTGTTGTTACTTTCCTCTGTATGTGTGTGTTTTTTTCCGTTTGTGTTATATGCTTCCTTGCCTGCATTTTAAAGCACTTTTAAGTTGCTTTGTTGTCAAAAAGTTGATTTCTCTTTTGACCCATTACAAAATTGCTACAGCAATTTTGCATAAACAAAAAGCACAACGGCAGAAGAATAGTAACGAATAAACATAAAAAAGGTGACCTTTTAACGTAGCTGCGTGACGCATGGCTTGAAGTGCCACCGACCACTCTGGCATCCGTACTCAAGTGCCTTGCAACAGGACAGCTCAGCACAGTACAGCACAGCAGAGCTCAGCAAAACGACGGAGCAGGAGTCGGAGCAATGGCCGAAGTTTGCTTAGGATCAAAGTGTGTGCTGCGTAAAGTGTTCATTGGATATTTATTGAGTTCTTTATGATTTATATTTTGAGTTTTTTGTAAATATTTTGCAGATTGAAAATGTTTATTTGTACAATTGCACAACGTTGCGAAATGTTTAATGCCAGCAGCTGTCAGGCCAAAGCACAGCAGACAGTACACACAGAGCAAGCAAATTATACAGCACAATTCGTATACAATTAACAAACTATCCAAATTACAATTTTTTAACTTCAATTTAAAACAAACGAAAACTAAGTTTAAAATAAGTTAAACGATAATAAAAATATTTTCGAGCATTAAGCAAAAACACAAACTCAGAGCAGTCATAAATGCCACTTTAGCAGAGAAGACGACGGCAACGGCAACAGATTACGCAAGCAAATGTTTTTTTGTCAATCACTTACAAGTTTTTACCATTAGAGAAACAAAATCAAATTTGAAAAACAGAAAAAAACAAAAAAAAAAAAAAAACAAAAGAAATAACTGTATAAAAAGAGAGCGAACACATTGCTGACAAACCATTTAAGTTGTTGCTACCAAAGAAAGTATGCTAATCTGCTTGTAAAGTGCGAGAGGCAGAGCCACAGTGAGAGTTGAAGAGCCAGAGTGGAAGACGGCACGCAGAGAAGAATCAGACAAAGTGATGGACTAAACACGCAAAGACCCTCAAAACGAGTGCAAGGTAAATTTTCGTGCAAGAGTCCAGTCTGATGCCGCTGCGCTGCTGCTCCGGCGGCTGCTCCGGCTGCTGCTGCTGCTGCTGATGCTGGCCACTGCATGGATGTACGAGCATGGACGGACAGACGGCAGCGTTGTACTTTTTGTGTTGTTAACCAAAAAATTGCTAAAAGCATTTTATGCTTCGACTTATTTCGACATGCGCTTGCCTTTCAGATCGTAGCACTCTCTCACACACACACCCACACACACACATGCACACTCACATACTCGTATGTGCATGCTAACCCACCGGCAGCTAGTCTTGGACATGCACACACTTATGTAAGGTATGCAGGCAGATTGGTAGCCTGGCAGCAGGCAGGCACGGAGGCAGGTTCGCACGTAGCTGTTGCATGGCTAAATACACATGCAGAGCGTAGAGCAAATATTGACCAAAATGTTAAAGCATTCAGAATTGGTCAACAATACAATGAAGTAGAGCAGCAGCAACAGCAGCTCAAGCAAAGGCAGCAGCAGCAGGCAACTCAACCGGCGAAATATGCAAGCTGCAAAGCGACCAAACAGCCAACAAGCAACCAAGCAAACGACTGACCAACAGACAGACAAACATGGAGACTGACGGACAGATCAATAAGGCTTGAAGGCTACTCCAGTGCTAAGGCAGCAGCAGCAGCAGCAACATCAGCATTGTAGAAATTTCTCATACTCAAGTGCATTATCCTTTTGGTAAACTAACCAGCCAGTTTGGCTTTCTTCTTCCGATTGACGCTGCCTGCTGCTGACTGAAGCTGACTGTTAGTGGCCTGCTTGCCTACTTGGTCCTTGGTCCTTGGCACTGTGGTGCTTTGGTGCGTTGGTGCCTCGGTGCCATGGCTGTTGTGGTGCTGCAACTTGGACGTGCATGCAGGATGTACACACGAGCGTTGCTGCATGTTAACTGGCATCTTTTGTGAAATGCTTTGCTTTTAACGAATTTGTTTGATTTTTAGCCGTCGCTTATGCGAGTTAACTCTCGCATGCTGCTGCACGTCTTTGCCGATTTCATAAGAGCTCAGCAGCTTAGCATCGACATAACTTACAGAGAATCAACAAATTATTCATTCAAGTGCATTAGTTTATTACTTTCGACGCTATGGCCAGCAGCAATTTATCTGCTCGGCTTGGTGAGCATAAATCCATTTTCAACTTATGCTTCTCATCATTCTCTTCTTTTTTTCTTATTTTTTTTTTTTGTGTTCTGTGGCCAAGAAATTCCTGGCATTTTGCATGAAAAAATTATTAGGCAGGCATACCGACGGCTGCAATGAGGGCAGGACAATGTCTTCGTTTTCGAATTGCTTAACTTATTGAAAAGGATTCTATGTGAGCGGCAACTGTTTGCCAAATAAGCGAAAGAAATTACACATACTCACACACGCACACACACACTCACACGGATTTAGTTGCGCCTTGTGTTTGCTGGCAGTGTAGCGAAGAAAAATCGCGCAGTGTGTGGCATTATAACAATACCGGAAACCGGAAACGAGTAACGGGTAACGGAAATGTGCTTTGTCTTTTTAGCGTTTGGGCGAAATACTTCGACGAAGTATGTCGAGTATTTCGAGCAGCAGCAGCAACAACAACAACAACAAAGACCGCAATAAAGTGTGAAACATGCTAAAACATGCAGGCAAATAGGCTCCGGCATATGCAGCGAGTGGCAAAGGGAGGTGCTGCGTGGAGTTGGGCTGGTGGGCGGTCGGCTGCTTATTCTCGTATTTGTCGCACGCTGTTAGCAGTTTGGTTAAATGCAATATTAAATGAAGTGGATTTACATATTTGCGCACTGCTGTTGGAGAAGACGCTGCCGCATGTTTTCCATGTCTTCGCATTCCCTGCTACTCCGCCGCCAGCAGCACTCTGTGTATGTGTGTGTGTGTGTGTGTGTGTGTGTGTGTGTCAGTGTGGGGGAAAATAACTTTTTAATGAGATAAACTCGTTGATTTCTAGATTCTGTGCGTTGTGGTTAACTTGAGACACGCTCTGCTTATGCTCACGCTCACGCTCACGCCCGCACCCAGACGCAGACCTGGGCACACGCCCGCACCGCAACATGCTGCGTGCACAAAGTTGCAAAGTTGTGCTGTGACAAATTTATTTGCGCGCGTAGAATATAATACGTCCGTACGTACGTATACTTTTGCGTGTGAGTGTACTTAATGAGCTAGTAGACTGTTAAAGTAGCTGCTTGCGCGTACAACAGCTGCACAAAATTAAATGCAAATATATTTTTGCAAAAACTTTTAACATGCCACTAATTTTTTTCTTTCCACAAAATAACAAAAAAAAATATACAATTTCTATTTGAATTGTTTGCTTCTTTTTTTTAGTATTTTATTTTTATATTTTATTTTATCATTTTTTTTTTTATATTTTATGTCCCCCGTTAACTAACACTGTATGTTGGTATGGAGAAAGTATGCAGCAACTATTTTGGCAGCAGCTTTTCTATGCCTTCGCTGCCTGCTGTGCTGCCTATTTGCAAAATATTTGAAAATTTTCATTTAAGTTGCATGTCCTGCCATATTTGCCAACTTCCTTTGTCTTCAGCAACTTCACACTTCGTACACTCTCTCACTCTCTCTCTATCATACACTCGCTGCACTTAGGCAGTTTGTGAGCTATTTGGCAATTTTTCTTGTGAAGACTGGCTGCACAGTAAGAAGAATTATGATTGCAAGGACCTCTGAGTGCAACATTTGCCATTTTGTTAAAGTTTTCGGTAATGAACATGTTAAATTTAAATATTTGCATTTTTATTTCAGCTCTGCAGCATTGCAGGCATCTGGCGCAGTTGAATATGCATTTCAGGTTATAGTCCACACTGTGGCAGATTGTAACGAACATGTCCTGCTCTGCTCAGCATGCCTTCTTTACGCAAACACTCTGCCGCAGCCACAGCGGCCTAAGCATAATTAGAATAATTGCTTTGTCTTAAAACCTTCAAGCATCATTGGCAGCAGGCATATGATTTGCCTGCCTCTCTTTGGTCGGTTTGGTTTTGCAGATAATCAAGGAACTAAAACTGAAATGAACTCTAGCATGACTGCCATGCTTGAAAAAATATATTCATGCCAGCAAATTTAGTGAAATGTCTTCGGCATTAACAAGAGGCAGCAGGAGGCAGCAGGAGGCAGCAGGCAGGCAGCAGCAGCAGGAACATTACTCCGAGCAACTTTTCCATACAAACATAATAAACTTTTATAACGAAATTTCCTTCAAAATTTGTTAATAGTGAAGCGCTCAGTTTCGCGTTACGCTTTTAATAACTTTTGACGAGAGAGATAACGACAAAAGCAAAACACGAGCAACACAAGAAAAAACAAAGAAAGCTGAAAAAAATATTATAGGAGAAAATATCATTTATTAAAATTTTTGTCTTTCCATCGTAATTACAATAGTTGATATCAAGCTGCTGCTTGGCCCTGGCCCTGGCTCTGGCTCTGACTATGGCTTTGGCTGTGGCTCGATAAGGTCCTGCGCTGCCTGTGCGCTCTGCAGTCTGCGTCAGTGCTGGCTTTTGTTTTCTCGCTCCTGTCGCTCGTTGCCGTCATTGTTGTTGGTGTTGGTGTTGTTGGTGTCGCTGCTGTTGCTGCTGCTTTGGCCGTGTTGCAGCTTTTTCGACAAGTTTCGCCTTTAATTTCCTTTTATCATGCTTCAAATTATTAAAAATTTATGCTTTCAACTGAAAGTAATTGAAAATGTTCAATAACTGTACGAGACAAGCAGTTATAGATTGTTTAATAGAAGTTGCGGAGTCGCACGAAGCAGCATGTCCAAGAATGACAAAGAATCGCGCAGCGGCAGCAACAGCAACAGCAGCAGCAGCAGCAGTCGCCGGGGACACTGCATGTCCTTGCATAGTTTGCTCTATGAACACTCGCGTTGAGTGAATTTTTTACGTGCGCGTTATTTTTGTTTTTTCTTTTTCATTTTTTTTTTTACTCTTTTATTTTATGCGCATTCTTTTACACCATAATTATTGCATGTTATTAAAAATTAATGAGTTTGTGATTTACTATTTTTGCATTGGCAACTTTAGGCAGCGCAGCGCAAGGACACACGGCGCTGGTTTTTATTTATCAGCGAATATTTATGCGTTGCTTGATGAAGTTCGTGCCACTATTACCAATATCCTTTAATTGGAAAAGAAAGAATGAAAGGAAGAAAGCAAGAATGAAAGCACGAAAACAAGGCAAAGCAACGAAATTAATGCTCTGCTAACAAAGCAAATGAAATCGAACAAAAGTGAAGCGACGTTTTGATCTCTGTCTGTCTGCGTTTCAATTTACTGCGAATGACTGTGGCAGGGACTGCGGCAGCGGCTGTGGCAGTGGCAGTGGCAAGTAAAAGCCAAGCTAAATAGACAGGTGCTGGCAGAGCAATTGACAGTGAAAATAATGCTGACACAGACTAAACACCTGTGAGATTACAGTCAATCAAGCAATCAAGGAAGCAACAGACCAGAAAAAGCAGCCGAGCTAAGAGCCAAAGCAACATCAACATCAACATCAACGCACAATAGCCATCAAGATTATTTAAAAGCTGAATAATAAAAGCAAAAATAAATGAAACTCAAAACAAAAGTAAAAACAGACAAAGGCAGCACAAAACAAAAAAAAAAAATAAAAATAAAGCAAAAACCAAATGCAAAAAAAAAAGACAAAAAAACAACAATAGAGAAAAGAGGAAAAAGCAGGATCGGCACATCGATGCCTGGCGAAGCAACAGCTTTGCCGCAAACATGGCCACCACAATAATCAACGCGGGCACCCGGAAAGCGGCAAAAAGTTTAGCGTGAAACGACAAAAGTTCACGCGCGGGGTCAGCACAGACACGCCGCCCTCCGTCACCCGTCACCCGCCGCACACCACAATTTCGACAGTTGCGTACAAACTCGAGCGGCAGTTTATGCCTCAGTTAAGTCCATAAAATCCCAACACTAATCTTTCAGCCAACTTTCGAGTCGGCAAAATGCTTTCTGTCAAATCATGCACACCTGATGTCTTTATGCCAAGCGCCAACAAGTTTCCCACCTTTTTTTCTTCTCTCGCATTCTCGTTTGCTCTGCTTTTTATTTTGGCAATGCAAAGACGCTTTCAACATGGCTAACAGACCATTTTAGTGTGGCATTCGGTTTGAGGTGGGCGGGCGGTGGACACGGTTTAGCGTAGGCCAGCGTGTAAAACGCTTTGTCACCGTCCAAAACCCAAATTGTTATATGGCATTTTTATTTTGTTCACTTTGTTTGCTTTTAGATGCAAACAATGATAAGAAAAATATTCAAAATTAATGCACTGAAAAAAATATTACCAAAGAGAGTTTTACACTACACAAAATTAGTACACTACTGCTTAAGAAACTGAAGCTTAGCCATGCACAGCTGCAAGCTGAAGCGAATGGTTTCTAAAATTTTAGAAAGGCATTATTCACCCTTGTCTTGCTAGATAATTTTTTTTTTGATTTTTCACAGTGTACGCCCACATAAGTTAAAATAATAAGTAAGCAAAAGAAAAACAATTAACGCAGATAATTTACGAAAACTTTTACGTCAGCTCATTTTCGCATTGGAACTTTGCCTTTAACTTTGGGACAGGCTTTTCTTGCTTTTTACGCTCTTCTTCTTCTTCTTCTTCATCATCATCTTGTTCTGCTGCTGGACCAACATTGAGCTGGAGCATATTTTATGCATGCTCACTTTGCATGAGCATACTTGAAGATTTTTTGATGAAATTCACTTGCCGCGTGAGAAGTTAATTGTTTATTTCCTCATTGTTTATCTTCTGCCACTTGCTTCTTGTTGATTTTTGTGTTGTGTTGCCTTGCGTTGCCTTGCGTTGTGTCGCGAAGGACTTTTAGCAAAACCTAATAGAAATTTAATGTTTGACCAGGCATGTGGAAGTTAAAAATTCTTGCAGCAGTGGGCAACATTTTTTCACTGCAGACCTGTAGGCTGGGATGCGTTTGGTCGTGTCGTGTTATGTTGAAAATTTTTACTAAATTATTTATGCTAAGTGGTGAAGTCATTAAGACAAAAAGTCCAGGCAAGTAAAATGTTTGCCAAGAAAGCAAAAAAAAAAAATCATCGCCAAACTTTCTAGACTGCGCCTCCTGTGTTGCCGTTGAAGCTCGGATGCTTGGGCCAAACTCGCGCGTTAAGTAACAACTTGACTGACTGCATGAAAGACAAACAATTCTGCTGCACGAGGAAAATATGAAATTCGAAATATTTTCACATTTAGCACTTGAATTGTCATTGGTAAGAACATTTATTACGCAAAAGTTTATTCAATTATTCAAGACAATCAAGCAAAGGATACAAGCGCAGGCAGCTGTTGGCGACGTGCATGCCAGAGTGTGCCAATGCCACTCAGCGTGGCAGCCACCAAGCACGGTTGGATGGGAGGTGGCTAGGCAGGGAGATGGCAGCTGAAAGTTGGCGATGTTGCATTGTAGCGCGCGCTAAATAATTTAAAATTTTCCACAGCATATTACGGAAGTAGCACTTTGCGCGTAAGCGAATGCGACAAAACTCATTCACACGATGCGTCGCCGCGTAACCAGAAATGAAATATAAAACACACACAATCACACACAGACACACACAGCCACACAGACACGGACAAAAGCACAGATACAGCAACGGAAGCGAAAGCAAAGGCAAAAGAACGGCATTGTACGCTCCCACGCCAAGGACGTTGACGAGTGTAAGAAGGCGATGCTGACGCTGACGTGGGCAACGTCTTCGAATGCGACAGAGAAAAAAAGTTTCATTTCTATGCTGCTGGTAAATGAAAAATAAATATGACATCGCAATACAGCGAAAGACACTTGCATATTAAATGATTTTAAATAGTTGCGACAGTAAACGCGCAGCGCAGCGCAGCAACAGGACAACTTTGTGTGAGTGTTCACCATCCTGGCCCACAGTGCCGGGTCCGGTGACACTGACACTGGCTGGTGTACAATGTGCAGTGTGGGGACTTAACTAACCTCACTCTGCTGTGTCTGTTTGCATTTAAAATTTGAGCACTTGGCGCGGCAGTTCTTGCGCTTCTTTGTGCTTAGTTTGTTAATAAAGAATGATGTTGTCTAACAGGATGCGATGCGGTCCGTTGCGATGCGATTGTCAAATTGGACACTTGTTCTGTTCACACTCGAACATAAGGCAGCAACCCTTTCCAACATAATCGTGCATAACTCAGGCTCAGTTGTTGTCATGAAGCATGTTGCATAAGAAAATCAAAAGCATTTCATCACAACTTGTAAAACTGGCAAACAAAAAGGATGTCACCCGCCTACCGAGTCAACTGGCAAACTTATTAAGTGTTAAATTATATATTCGACAGATTTATGTGAGAGAAGGGGCTAAACAAGTTCACTTCTACACTTTCACAACATAACAGTTTCATAATAAATATCTTAGAAACCTCCCAGGTATGCACAGCACAGCTCACCAAATGTTCAACTCAATTGGTTGATCTGTATAGAAACCCATAAAGGACACATTCATTTATATAGTTATGGAAAAAGTAAATAAAAATGATTTGCCCAACTGCATATTCGACATTAATTTACTAATTATGCCTCTAATGCTATGCATGATGTTGCCTTTTTGTATTTATATAAGCGTGTTTAGTGTTGTTGTTGTTTTTGCATTGCACACTGCTGCATAACTGTATTTTGTAGACACAGCATGTGTGTGTGTGTGTGTGTGTAGATGACTTAATACACATTTAAAGATGCTTGCACAAACAATGACCTATTGAATTTCGTGTGCAGGGTATGTGTATGGCGAGTATTATTGAATGGACGGCCATTACATGGCATCGGATCTTCGTAATGCGGCTGGCTAACACAATAAGGCAAACGCTTATCAGCTGCGCAGGCATTGTTTGCTTTTAATTGACTTAATTAAAACGTTCATAAATTACACATTGATCGGCAGCGCATAAAACCATTCACTTAATACGCGTAATTTAGCAATTGTGCTCTTCATGCCGATGCCGATGCCGATACCGATGCCGATGCCAATGCCAATGCCTATCATGGGCGCGCTCAGCAGCATGGCAGACGGCAATTGTTAGCGCATTTCGAGCACACACACATACACACACACACACAAATGTGAAACATAAGCCACGCATTAACCTACCGAGCTGCTGCAGCTTTGGCACAGCACCTTGAAGTGCTGAAGCCTCATGGGTGTAGCTGGGGGTGCGCAGGTTGTGGTGTATGGCGAAGCAAAGCTTTGCGGCCGTTAACTATTTATTCAAATTAACCACAAAATGACTTAATTTCTGTTTAATTCATTCCCATGTCTGTCCGTAGTTTACGTGCGCGTGGGTGGCTCCGCGGCTGCTACACGATATGCCTCAACGGGCGCCGCCGTCGCTTGGGTACTTGAGGTCGCCCTGAATAATCCCACATTAGCGCTTATTTAAATATCATATGCACATATGTATAGGCTACACAATGTATGTACAAGTTGGGCTCTGCCGAAATGTCTGTTGACTCTTGTTAATTACGTTCCTCCTAATATGAACACGTGTATGTGTCAAATCGGCCAAGTTTCAATTTAATTTTCGATGATTTGTGGCCGCATATTAAATAACCGTATATGCACGCATATACATACATGCACACATACGTATATAATTTCTTACGGTAAATATCAACAGAGATATTCAATAATTAAAAGCGAATTAAATCTGTTACTGCATAATTACGTAACATATTTCGACATAATCACTTTGATTTATGCATTACTATGTTTTTTTATAATTTATTTAATTATTGCATTATTAGGCATACTAATTTTGACATTGTTGGTCCGCCATCATTAAACGCTTCTTTAGCAGAAATATGGGAATTCTTGATAGAGGATATATTAAGATTTGTTGAGCCAAGAAGAATAAGAAGGGTCTAGGTACTGGATAATATTTTTCTTATAAAGTAAAGATTGGGTATCACCATACCAGACAGACGCTCTTTTGTTCTTTTTAGGATCTTCAAAAGTATTCGCGTGCATCTGATTATTTGTTTAATGTCCCATCTTTAAAGCTAAGCAAACATTGAAAATCTTTTAACATTTATGAATATCAAAAGCATAAAATTTTAATGTTTTCACACGCCGAAGCAGACCATATATGCATGTTAAATGTGTAAAAGGAAATCAGATCGTATAGCGAACCAAATAAACTCGCATAGGGCTGAAATAAACAGTAAGAGAGAAAACAAGGAAGGACAGTTAAGGAAGTAAGGGAAGTAAGGGAAGGCCAACAAATGCTAGAGCCAGCGTTTAACAATTTAAGACAACATATTTGATCACGTTTTCTCAATCATTGCCCTTACGACCCTAATCAAATTTCACCTGATGATACCATACGAAAGGCAGAGCGTGGCATGCCCCACAAATGTCCACATTCACACAGCGACGCCCTGACGCAGACGAAGGACTTGGCATGCTGACTGCATTGATTGCCCTTGCCATGTCCTGGCCAGTGTCGTCGACGTTGCTGTCGTTTCTGTCGTTGTTGTTGTTGTTTTTTGTTGTTGTTTGTGGTTGTTGTTAGACGAATTCGAATGTTTCGACTTTGCCCAACACACCCAGCCCACATTAAAGTAAAGACGCCTGCTGCCTGCTGCCTGCTTCCTGCTCCCTGCTCCTTGCTGCCTTGTGCCTTATGCTTTGCTTGGCTTGCTTGCTTTTGTTGTGATTACATGTTGCGCCTTTATTTTATTATGAATCTAATTCCATATAATTCGTAACATATGTTTCGCTTGATTTTCGGCACAACAAGTTTTGAATTACAAATCAGTGATGCGGTGATTTGAAGGAGGCGACGGCGGTCGACTGCAAGCAAAAGAATACACATAAAAGCAGCAGAAGCAAACAAAGCGTGCGAACAGAAACGGCACGAGACGAGGCGAGAAAATACGGCGGCGGGGGCGGTGGCGAAGACATGCCCACATGAAAGCAATGAAGCAAATGCAAAGAACGCAAAAGCCCAGCTAGATGTACACGTATCCTTGCTAAGGATATGCGAGTGAAGCGTGTTGTGTTGCTCGCACTACTTCGAATGTTTCTTGTTCTTGTTGTTGCTGTTGTTGTTGTTGTTAATGAAGCAAACGTGGCGGCGCACAGTTGGGCCAAACATTATATTAATGTATGAGGTTTTTTCTGAATATAAATTTTCAGTCTGAAAATTAAATAAACCAAAAAACAACCAAAAAACGGATGCCTTAAGAAATTTAAGCATTTGGCAGCTATGCCTTTGTGCCTGCGTATGAGTGTGTGATAATCCCATTAAAACGTTAAGTCAAACAGTGTCAGGCCACAGCAACAATTGTTGTGCATAAATATTCACACAGATAACGAGAAATGAAGAATCAAACAAAAATTGATTTCACTTCGATTTGCAGCATATTAAAGTCACATTTGACGCACACAGAACTGTCAGCAATTGGAATTTCAATTGGTATGAATATGGATGTGTTTCATGCCATTAGAGTCGCTCGCATTCAACGCCGACAGCGCCGACAACGCAGAGGGCGACAACGCCAAAGCCAAAGTAGCAGCCAAAGGCAAAGCCGAGGCTTGAGCTGGCGCAGGAGCCAGCGCCAATGATGCTGGCACGAAAATTGCTGTCATGCGAGCGACATTCGCTTGCATGCGACTCAATGCGATGCAATGCGATTCGATTCGAGTCGATTCGATTGCAAACACTGCGTCACACATGGAGCATGTAAAGCTGCTACTGCTGCCACATACACACACACACACACGCACACGCACACGCACACGCATAGGTGTAGCTGAATCTACTGCTGCCTGTCTCTGCTGTCCCTGCCCAGGGGCAAGGGGAGCAGCAAGCATTGGCATGAACATACCTTGGCATATGCCATCATAACTGAGTGCGTATATCATCTATGCATGCAACTATGCCATCTGCATGTAATTTCACAATGTTCCTACTGTGACTCCTTCTGCTCCTGATCCTGCTGCTGTTGCTGTTGCTGCTGCTGTTGCTGCTGCGTGCGACTGCTGCCAGCTTTTAATACTCTGCCATTTGTTGTTGTTGTTGTTGTTGTTACCGTTGCTGTTGTTATTGTAGTTATTATTACTGTTGGTCGTGATGTTGTTGTTGTTTTTGTTGTTGTAGTTTGTACCGATAAATGCGGTTGCTGACCTAGTACAGCAGTCAAGCATAAATCTACACTGATGATGCACTTCATGCCATTGTGCCTGGCATTATATCGCATATTTTTGGTTTCTGTTGCACATTCCTTTTGTGTGTGGCTCAGCTTGTGGCAGGCATGCTATTTCGTCATCATCATTACGGCACCGTCGTCTTCAACGCCAACATCAACACGTGCCCTCACACACTCCCTCCTACACATACCCACACACACACATATGTACACACACTCGCACACCCTAACATCACAGCTAAGGCATCCCGAACTTGTTTTGCTGATATGCGCAACAGCAGGCACAAGTCGCATAGCAGCAGCAGCAGCAGCAAGAGCAGGAGCAGGAGCAGGAACTGGAGCAGGAGTAGCCCACCCCAACCAGTTTTTATTACTAATTCTATTCTATCGCACGTCTACTGGCTGCTGCTCGCACATCTGCAAATTTACGTGGTGCAATTATTTTTTGTCACATTTTCGTCATTTCATACTCTTATGTTATAATTTAGTCAAGCCGATCAAGTGTACACGAGCAGTCTAAGAGAAATATCCTGCACACAGGACACTTAATACTTTATTTGACTTAATTGCTAAACGATGCTTAAAAATGTAGCAGAAGTTTATTAAATAACCCTCAAAGACATAATTTAAGACTGTTTGATGTTTTTGTTTTGGTTTTTTTTTCGTTTACTCAAACAATTTGTAAATAAATTATTTGCATAATCCTTGCGAAAGCTAACGAGGTTACCATGTTAAAAAAGGAAAATCAAAATATGAAAGAGAGACCTGCACTTGTTTTTAATTGCATATTTTCAGCAGCAATTTACGTAGCAACAAGCGCAAATGAAAATGAATAAACCAAAAAGATGACAGACAATAAACCAAAAATAAAAAAAAATAAATGTGAAAAAAGGTAGAAAAGTGAAAATCTGTATATTACATAAACATTTAAGGTTTGCATATTTCCGAACTTCACTTGCTGCTGATGTTGGCGGCGACAGCGGCAAGGATGAGCAGGGCGGCAGGATGAGCAGCGACAGTTGTTAATCGGGCATTTGACTGTACAACTGCAAACGACTGTGCACAGCAATTATGATCTCAACCTAAGTGGAAAAACGGTTTTTCCCATTGAGTAAATTACACTTACAAATGCAAAAATGCAACTAAACCAATAATAAACGATGCTGCCGTTGCTGCCGTTGCTGCCGTGATTCTGCTGCTGCTGCTGCCCAATTCGCCATTTATTCTCACGGCAGCGGCAGTGTGAGCTGGAACAGATGTTTAACCAATGGAACCGACGGCACGTATGCTGGCTGTGGAATGAAGTGTAACGTCGGGGGTAGGATGCTGTAAGGGACATTGACGGGTGCGGGTGTGGGCGAGGGGGTACCTGGCCTCACTATGCATAGTTGATTTTCACGTTTGCATTTGCTCGCTATTTTTCATTTTTAACAATTTAACGGTTTCTCTTTTGCAGTTTTTGTTGTTATTGTTGTTGTTTCTCGTTATTTTTCCGTTTTTTGTTTATGTGCTTTTTTTTCTGTATTTTTGCTACAGTTAATTGCTGAGCAATTTTTGTATAAATAGTGTCGCATTTGTTATGCACATCAATTTGATGGCGAGTGCTAAATCAGCAGAAATTTTCAAAAATATTTTCATGACGGTTCGAAAAACTACACGAAGCTTTAAATTCAAAGTGTAGAACCTAGGACAGGATTGCTGTTAAAGACATTGGAGACCACTGAAAATGTTGCCTGGTATGCGACAATATGGGAAACCTGCTGTAGCATGGTAGGGAGCTTGGGTAACTCACCGCAAGCATGCAGATGTGTGTTGCCAGAGATTCCTGTCTACATCGACTTATTTCCTACAAAACTTACTTAACTAATAAGTCAACAATACTTTCGACTTATTTAATTAAAATGCATATACAAACATACACAAATATGTATGTGTTAATAAAAGTAAATGGCATTTGAAAGACTTTCCCTGAAACACATGACTTTAGATTTTATTAATTGATTGATTGCTGCATGCATTATTCAATATGCTCGAAATGCGTGTTTAGGAAAAACGAGACGCCAAAGTCAGCAACTAAGTGCTGCTGCTAACCGAGCACTCACTTGTGCTGCACGCGAATGGCAGCAGCCACAGCAGCAGCAGCTAATTCCACCAATCCTTTGCGGTTTAATACAAATACAGCACCGAAGAAGTGAAGCAGCGAAGGAGTGCACAGTTGAAATGCAACGAAACGAAGAAAATGCCAAGTAAACAAGTGAACAAGTGTACGCACATGCTGGCAGCCATGTTGGCAGGGGTGTGGGCAGGCAGGCAGTCAAACACGAAGCCAACACACTCTGCATTGTATTTGCAGACGCAGGACATGCGAAGCAGGCAGGCAAGCAAGCAAGCAAGCAAGCAACCAATCAACTCTCACACTCAAACAGTGAAAATTCGACTGTCATCAGTCGTGTTGGCGAAGCTTATGACGTTAATCCCTTAAATACACCAAAAATGCATACGAGAAACTTTGAAGTGCGACGACAGCGGCAACAACAACAGCAGCAGCAACAACTATAACGCAAGTACACACATATATACATGACAACAACAACTACGAGAGTAAGGGTATGCTTATGCAGCGGAAAAAGGATAAAGTAAGCGACGGATGTGCAGCGCATGCTGGCAGCGGAAATGCATGCATATACATACACACAACAACAACAAGAACAACAAGAAGAACAACAAGAAAAGCATGTGTCACGCTTACTCCTGCTGCCGCATAAGCTCACCCACACACACGCACAAGCTGCCATGTCTGTACATATTTGTGTAAAAATCAACCAACCGAAAGTGTTCAATCATCGTTAGTTACCATATTTTGATGCCAACAACAACAAAAACAACAACAGCAAATAGTGTGTAGTAAATAAAAAAGAGAAAAATAAAAGTAGAAATAAAAATAAAAAAAATTTCAAAAAAAAAAACAGCAACAACAACATGTAGAAATGTTTTTAAAGCAAACTACAAAATTACAAAAGCTGTGTAAAAATAGGAGCAAGTCGAAATTTCACAAATAAAAAGAATATTCAACAAAAAATTCAAAAGTCATAATAAAACTAAAAGAGAAAAAGAAAACAGGAAAAATAGACTTACACACATAGTACAGCACACAGAGGACGTGTATTTGAAAAGATATATGTAAAACTAGGTTACACCTGCAAAAGCTGGAAAAATGAAAAACCGTTGGGTGAGAAAATGCATGCATTTCAGCTTGACACATATAAGAGAAATTACTGGGGGAAAGTAAGCCGAGGTACGTGTCCGCGCAGGGTATTATGTCAGCGCCCGCTGGCTTTTGTGTTAATGATATTTATATGCTTTATAAGGTTTTTATGCATGGCAGCCGAGCAGCAAGCGAAAAACGCCCTAAAAGTATGCAACGCAAAAATTAATTAGTCTAATAATGCACACGTCTTCGTCCCAGCTCCCACTTGAAGTTGTGCAAAGCAGCTGCGCCTGCGGGGCACAGCAAAATGTTGTCAGCAAGCATTTAAAGCCGAAGTCATATGTAGACGCATGCAACTGTCAAACAAATGAAAAGAACTGACGACACAAACCGCACAAGCGACTTTACCTTGCAATTACGTGGCGACTTTAAACGTCTTGACTTGCGTCGGCCATACGCCGCACTTACGTTGCGCTACGTTACGTATGAGCTTACGTTCAGAAGTCAGTAAGCATTAAAGATGCACACAATGCGATAACTGCCAGAAGTTGAATTATTGAGCAGACGTCGACGTCTGGCTAAGCAAAATGTAGAAAAGCATCCGCAGGCGCGCGTCCTCAAACCCAAAGCTAGGAAAATATTCGAAATAAAATTTTGTTACACAAAGCAAAAGAAAATGCCGACGGGTTAATGTGTGTTTTTGAGATATGTATATACAATTTGCATAGATACATCTTACGAAGTGTGTTTGATTGTAAGCAGCTAAGCGTAAATGGCTTTTGTAGCATTACAAGGACACATACCCATACACACACACACATACACACTTAACGGCATTGGTCAGTTCGTGCATATACAAATATATGCATATGGCAATAAAAAAGGCAATAAAACTATAATTGCGCCATCATTGACAGCTGTCAAGCGCAGATATTCAATTAAATGCGCCTTCAATGTGTTTATAATGTGTTGCTGACAAAAAAAAAAAAGACAAAACATGCTTGAATTTTTATGGCCTAAGAGAAGTTTTTGCTCAATAGTGTTGTGTTTATTATTATTACTTATGTTATGTTATCATGTAGCATTGCAACGCGATCTATAATTATGATACTTTCTAGGACTGCCTTTCTGAATACCATTTCTTGCAGTCACATAAGCACTATGCAATTATTTTGCACAACTATGTTTGCCATTTCAATTTGCAAATGCAAAGTATTCTGTAGCTGAGTATGTTTCACAGATATGGCAGTAAAATGCTCTTCCCCAAACTGTAATAAAAAACACAGACAAGGCAGCCATAGTATGTCTGGGTATTGGGTCTACTAAATCTACTGTGTGCACTCGATACACACGACGTTATCGTTGGAGAAATTAATTAGCATACAAAATGTGCACGCATTTACTTCTGATAGGCGAAAGAGCGACGCATGGCATAAGTAAGCAGACTCACACACGACACATTGCATTAAATATTCATTACGAATGGACTGGACTAAATTTGCTGAGTCAAAACAAAGCGGCAAAACAAAGCGGAGATGGCGCCTGAGATACAGCAGACAGTCCCAGCAGGCAGACGCACGCAGTATGAGAGACTGACACGCACGCATGCCACTGACCAGACAGAGGGGAGGGCAAAGCGGAACAGAGCAGAGCAGAGTAGACAAGCAAAGTGCCAATAACCGTTTATCGCCATTTAAGTTGTTATCGACTCGGCTGAGTGTAAGTTGTGATTGTCGTCAGAAGACGTCAGCGTCCGAAAGTGCCGAAAAGTTTCACCGTAATCGTTTACTTATTTAAACGCTGCCCAACACTGTACGCGCTGTCTGCGGACTGCTGTCGACTGTCGTCTGTCTGCTGTCTGTAGGCGACAACGCACGGCAAATGCATGCGCATAATTAATGAAATGCGAGAACAACTAAGTTGAGCTGCTGTGCCTCATTAAAACGTAAATATTTATTTTGAATCTTTACACCGCGGGGGGTGGGGGGATCAGCAGCACGGCCGAATGGGCACAGATAGGACAGACAAGACAGACGAAAAATCGTTTAGCTATCGAATATTTAAACAGCATAGCTTTGCACAATTTTACAACACAATGACGTGCCAAAGGCGTCAAGTGTGCGGAAATCGCTGGCGCGGTAGGTGGCCATCGGGGCGGGGGCTATGGTAGACCAAAAATTCGTTAATGTGCAGACTAATGCCAAACTTACCTAAGCAACTATTTGTGCTGCACAATGCTCAGATGCTGCAATGCTGCGTTGCTGTGGCGCCATGCCAAGCGAGTGTGCAAGTGACTGCAGGACAGACACACACACACACACACAAAATAGTGACAGAGTGACAAAGAGGGGCCACGAGGGGCAGTGTGTGAGGGTGCAAATTATGTTGGCATGCTTGTAGGCAGCAGCTAACGGAAATGCGCATGCAAAATGCATGGCCGATGATGCGTTTACGTGTGACTGTGCATATCCGAGTGGGCAGCGTCCACGTACACAGGACACACTCACACACACACACACACACGCACATGCACCGGACACACCGACTTATGGCAAACGCATTTTTAGCGCAGCGGCACGGCAAAGTTATCACCGCACACGCTTCAGCGCACGCCAACGCAATGCCCACGCACAGCCGCCAGGACAGGCGCCAGGACAGTTGCCAGGACAGCAGCATGCTGTTGACAATGACGTGGACTGCTGTGCTGTCGCCGGCTAACAACGAAATCACTTCATATAGTCAACAATGTTGCCGCAATGCTTCCGTGCTGCATGCGCGCAAAAAACAAAAACAACAAATAAGCAGCAAAAAAGAAATTTCTATGCAGAAAACTCTACGCGGAGGAAGCCTACGCAGTAGCGCTTTATCGCATCAGGCTGCATCGCATTGACCAGCCGTGTAGGTAATTATGTAGAACGCACTCCGCCATGGCGCACAGCATAAGGATAATGAGTTGCGCAAAATGCATTCCTATTGGCACACTGACGTCGGTTAGTTCCCATGCACTGCAATGCATTTTCATGCCTTGCTCTGCCTAGATACCTTCAAACCCAAATTGTGTGTCCATTGCTGCCGCGTTCTAATCCTGAAGCTCGCTGTGACTGTTGGATTTGTATTGTCTTTGCAGTTGGCAGTTAGGGATCTCAATGCACTGCCGGCAGCTATCTAAGTGAAGTCTTTTCTTCGCTGCACTCCCTATGAAACTTAGCTCAGCTCGTGGGTGTTTTGTGTGTTGCTCTTAACTGGCAATTGTAAATATTTGCGTGGTCTGATAGAAAAGCGAAAAACAAAAAAGCCATGCATGACAATCGCTTAAAGATTAAACTCAATCATTATGGTGACGAACTGCCATTTGTCAGTATTAAGAAATATGCTGCAAACAATAAAAATATATAATTTATTATATTATATAACATATAAGAGCCAGTAATAACAACAACAACAACAAAATCAAGAGCCAGAGCAAACATTCAAATTGAATTAGAAATATATTATGGCCATATATTTCCAAACGAATACACCTTGAAGCCAAAATTGAGCTCATAAATAAACCAGGCAAGAAAATGAAGCAGCAAAATAAACAAAACGCAAAACAAAGCAACAAAAAACAAAACAGAAAAAAAAAACAAAAAATATAGAAAAAAAACCGGGTAAGAGCGAAGCAAAGAGCAGAGCCGAAAATATTGTTGAGTAAAGAGCCGAGTGATTTCAAGAAAAAGACATATAAAAAACTAATAAAAATAACAATAATAGTAATCAATATTAGTGTAAATAATAAATAACATTTATTTGCGAAGACGAAGGCGATTACGATGTATGAAGACTTCTTTATTATACGGATGATGGAGCATGCGAAGATGGCACACCACACGGCGCACGGGGCAGAGGGCGGTTGGTGCATGGACCAAAGCAGAAAATAGATACGCGGAGTGTGTTGTCTGCCACAGAAATACCAATAAATTGATAAAATATGATGTGCCCATGAATTTGATAGCACACACAAATAGACTCTGACTGCGCAGATTGCTACTGAGTGTGGCTGTGTGTGGCTGTGTGTGGGTGTACACACCCGAATATGTGCAGCAGCAGGACAAGATGCGCGGGGCAGTCGACGGCGTTAAAGTCGCACGTACGCCAAGTAAATGCTAAAGAGCTTTTAGCGCAACAAAAACAAATGTCTGTGAGAAAAAAGCAAAAGCAAAACATAAAAAGAAAATCCAAAAAAAAAAATACAAATAAAAATAGAATAAAAACCAAAAAAAAAAAGAAACAAAGTCAAAGGCCATATGTGTGTGGCTTTAGACAATACAATATGCGTTACAATAGTAAAATATTATGTATGCGCTATTAGGGTCAGGTTATTTATAACTTACAGTTACAGTTACAAAAACCACAACAAAAACATCTAGTACCATAAATATATGCGCACGTGTATTGGCATACCTGAGCTACGCGTGGCAGCCGTGCTGGCCACTTCATATTCATGGTAATTTAATAAATCGCATGAAGTAATCATACAAACATTTGTAAGTACACGTTTCTTACATGCCAGTATGGGCACATCTCCGCCCAATTGTGCTGGGCACTGCCAACGAGTCAGTGAGTCAGTGAGTCCCTCCAGTCAGTCTATGCGTCGTCTTTCTTGTGCCATAATCTCAACTCTCAATAAAAGGTGTGAATATTAAATACAAATTTACGGTTGCCCAGCATTTTACTTACTGCCACTAATAATTCAAATTAATTCCTCCCATGGGCATATTTCACACACAACTCTGCTCTATGCCGCCCCCACGCCTCCGCCTCCGCTGCTGCTTGCATTTATTCCATTAATTTTGTTTTTCGTTCACTCCCACACCAAAGTTCTAAAAGCGAGACAAATGACGCTTTAACCACAAAATATAATTCAAACAGCGCAAACGACTTTTGTCCATTCTCCGTCGTACCATCCGCATTCGCATCCACACTCACACACACAAACACACATTCTCATGCACAGTCAACAAAGGAATGATTCGTGCAGCGTGCCTCTGCCCACCTACTCTACTCACCACTAATGCCATCAAAGGTAAGAACCGCAGCCAGGCCGATTCGTACACGAGTAGCCCTGGCATAACGCCAAAAGGTTGAGTATATTTTTTTTTATCTACTTTCATTCATACCTCGCACTGTTCCTCGTTCTCGTTTTGTTCCTCTTTTTTTATTGTTTTGCTTTGTTTTGTCTTTGTTGTTGTTTTTGTTTTGTGTGTGTTTCTTTTCTGTTGTTGATTTTAATGTTGTTGTTGTTGTTGCTGTTGTGTCAAGGTGATTGCAATTATAGATTGGCAAATTTTAGAATTGTCATTAATTGTGTAATCGTCATTGTTTTTGGTTTTCGCTTCTCTTTCTCTCTACTCGGCTTCTGCCCCCGGCCCTGCCTCGCACTACGGTGCGGTGTCCATAGCCAAAGGTTTGCGGTTTGTAATTCTTATCACACTGCAAAGTGTGAGAAGTGTGAGCGCATGATAGGGCTGCAAATATCTGCCTAACTGACTGACTGACTGCCGCCTGCCTGGCGCACGGTTTGAGTGCTGGCGTCACTTAGTCAATTGATAAAAGTGATAAACGTGGCCCTCACACAAAACGCAAATGACTTGGCGTTAATTTTAAACACACAACCGTAAAGCATTAGCAAGTATTCAAATGGCTGGGCTGGGCATGCAGCTTAGCTTTAGAAATTGAATTAGTTCTGCTACGTATAGCACAAAACAAAAAAAATAAAAAAAACAAAAACCTTGGGCTAAAATTGATATGTGGTTCAAATTAGTTTTTGAAAATGCAATAAAAAAATACAATTAGTGAAAATACAATTTCTACATAACTGCAAGGCCAACTGAATGGTAATAAATCTTAAATAGCAATAAAAAAAAGTTGAAAAAAGTTATACAATAAATAAAAGTAATAAAAAAAAAAATATATTTTTCTGGTTATAATTTGCTTTTATTTAAATAGATGCCGCTTATATTTGCTGATATTCATTTTAGTGTTGTTAATAGAAAAACAATCTTAAATAAGCTAGAATTCGTAAGAGCTCCATTGACAACTTTTTTGTTACATGTGCTGATGCATTCAAACGGTTCTCAAAGTGTACTTAGTTACAGACTTTGCCTTAATCATTTTAATTACTTTGTTTGCGAAGACAGGTCTAAAATAAACTTCATATACACAAAATGAGTAAAAAGAGAATCGGCGAATCGTGCCTCAAGAAATCGCAAGCAACTCGGTCTTTTAGATGTACGGGAGTAGATGTCCGTAGATGTGCGCGTGTTTGCAGAGAAGTATCCCAAGACCCTGCTAACCTCAATCCGTAGTGCAACGGAGTGAATATCATTGGGGTCTGCGGCCTGCACGAGTATTCAAATTAAATTGAAATATGTCGGCCAAACGTTTACGCAAGTAAATAATGTAGCACAGATAGCAGCTAATAAATAACGGCTAATTTGCAGAGAGGGCCGGAGCAGCGCCGCCGAGCGAGGGCCCCACACTGGCGGGAATGCTGGGATGGGGATGAGGTTGGCTGTGGAGAGCGGCTCGCCGCAGCTATCGCTTGGCATGCATCTAAATAGGCATTGCGTGCGACGCGGCAACACTTGACTGACACTTTGGCGGCGTCCGTGGCGCCGTGACTGTGGAGTGCGTTGGACTAAGACACGAAAACGTTCGGGCCGCATCGGACAGAAGTGACAAAAGCCAAGTGTGAATAATTTATAACCGCTTCGCTCGTGCAAAGCGAGCTCATGCATACAAAAGGATAACAAAGGACTATTAGGCACAAACGTTGCACGGCCTTTGAGATGTTGTGCCAGCAGCGAAAGGTGTCTGCCCCAATCACCACAGACACCACAGTCGCCACAAGGCGAGCAACACATTTCAAATAGATGACTCCTCCCGGCTTTGCTTCCCTGCGGCATCGCTCCTCTTACGATTTTAATTTGAAAAACTAATGAGGTGCACACACTCGCAGTCATGGCGGAAGAGACTTGGCAAAATTTCAAATACGGCAACCCATAAACCGGATTTTTGATAATGCATGTGCTGCCACAGACTGACAGGAGTACGCACTTCTAATTTCTTTTTATTTTTCCTTTTTTTTTCGAAATTTTTACGATATTTGTTATGAATTTTATGCGCAAATCGATTTCCATATGCTTCAGTGTTCCTCAATACTGCGATTATCGTGTCAAGTGGCGCGCAGCCATCCTGTGCACGTAAGGATGTGCGAGTTGTGCGGGATGTGGCCATGTGAGTGTGTAGCCACGCATACACACATGTGCATGTGTGCTTTATGCGAATATTAAGCTGAACTGATAGCAGAGTTGAGTGCAATGCTTATTTAGTTTGGGTTTGCTGCAAAGGCCAAAGATACCAGCTGAAATTTATTCCACACGTTGGCTGTGTCTTCCTCAATGAGTATATGACAATAAATAGGTGCGTAAGTGCCTAAATTAGGCAATAAACTGCCTCGACAGTTCCTCTTTATCAGATATGTAAACAGAATGCGTTCCATTTAATCTTAAATTAAAATCTGCGCCAAAGTCACACGAAAGTTTATTAAAATAAAGTATTGTCATTGTGTTGCCCTTTGTTGTATACCGCCTTCTTCTTCTTCTTCTGCTTTGTAGGCGCAACAGCTTCAAGCAACCGCAAGACCCAGCAGCCGCCTACGAAGCAAGAATCTTTGTATCTTATTTATTTATGTTATATGCATAAACATTTTTAATGTTAATTCTCAACATAATGCTGCCCATATGCTGCTACTTACATGTGAATGTTCATATGCATGTTAAATACATTTAATTATGAGTAAATGCATATGTATAATACAATTACTTCCGCCTTCTCATCCCACTCTTTGATCTGGCTTAAGCCTCTATGCCATGTCATTAATGCAGAACAGAAAAATATACATACAAATACACATACATATCTGTATGCACATACACAACTGTGCAAATGAATTCCACTTCCAGTATATAACATAGAAAATCCTTAAGTGAAAATTGTGTAAAAATAGAAAGAAAGAAAAACTTAAGTCGACTTAAGCAAATTTTTCTTATTCATTTAATTCCCAGTTTTTTTTTTTTTTGGGTTTTTGGCGAATTAAAATCAGAAAGAACTTATCATCGCAATTTTTTCATGTTAGCCTGCCACTGCACATGAAAAGCGCAAATACAACAACAACAACAACAACAAAAAAAAAGCAAATACTTAATAACGTTATTGTACCGCTGCACAAGCAAAGAAAAAATAAAAGACAAAACGAGAAAGAGACCGACATTAGGCATTAAAACTTTTCCACAGTATTTGTTATAAACTTTTTTTTTGCTTTCATTTATGCGCCCCTGCGCTGGCTTGCGCCTTGCTTTACTATACACTCTGAGCATGTTCTTTTCTTCTGCTTTTTTATATCTCATTTGGATTATATTTTACCCATTACTGCTTTTGCGCTTGCGTTTATTCTGCTTTATTAAGCAAAAAGCACAAAAGTTGTATTTTAATGCTTATTAATTAATACGAAAATCCAAGACAGCACAAAAGACTTAAACAAAGATTTATGCCAAGAAGCGAAATAATCAGTGGAATTTTTATGAGCATATGCGTAGCGTAGGTTTGGAAGAAAAGGAACAAAAACTACTTGACTCATTATTAAAATTAAATTTACTTTTAGTTTGAATGGAACGAAACGTCTATATGCAACGGAACAAAACGGCATTGGCACGGCGTTAAACAATTTATTATGAACTACGTAATAATAATGCGTTACGTTTTTATGTTGCCGTTGGTTCGGCATTTGCTCAAAATCGACATTATAAAGTTACGTAATGAAATTAAAATAGCAAGAAAAGCCGACTACGAATTGTGTTGGCCTACTTACATTTGCATATCGCCATGTGTATGCATTTTGTCTTCATGAAAAATATTTGTACAAAGTTTGCTTTTGTTTGTTTTGGTCTTCATTCCGTATTTAATATTACGTGATAATTTTGTTTTTGTTGATATTTTATGTTTACTATTTCTACTGCCATTGTTGCTTTTGTTGTTGTTGTTGTTTGATATGATGGCGTAAAAATATGCGACTCGCAAACTGAAAAAAAAACAACAAATGTTTTTTCAAATGGTGTCGAATTTTTTATTTCTCACTTGACATAAAAAATGCCAAAGTTTGCGGTTCGAGCATAATTAATTTTTGCATAAAACGGTGTTGCATTGTTGTTATGTTTTGTTTTTTATCGGCATGCGGAAATCGCTTTTTGACTGACAATTTCGAAAGCTGCGATCTCACCTGTGACTGCACAGGTGAATTTATTTTTTGGGTTTTGATTACTTATCGAACAGTCCCGACTCGGCTTTTGTGAAGTGGCACAGATCATGTATGAATGCGAGCAATTTAAAACAATCACAACGATCAAATAGAGATAAGTGGATTTTACGTTAAAAATTAAACAGCACATCACAAGCCCACTACGCCACTGTTCACTCTGTCCAAATAATTGCTGGCAATCTGGCCAAGTCGAGACAACATGCAACTGGCCAAGTCGAGACAACAAACAACTGGCCAAGCCAAATGTCAACCGAACAACGCCAAACAATAAAAGTTAACACATCGAAGACGAGCCGAGCGCTTTAAACTGTCTTCATTACAAAATTTACGCAACTAAGCTATTAAAAAAAAAAAAAAATTTTTTTTAAATAAAAACAAAAACAATAGCTTCAGTTTGAGATGGACGATTTAACTGTTCACCAGTTGGACACTCTGTTGGGTGTTCGGCTGAATAACGCACGCATGGACTGGAATGAACTGAAATGGATAGCACACGATTGGCGAAATTTTGTGACAGCGGCGGCCACTTGAGCGGCAGCAAGCGGCCAAGCGAAGCGCTCGCCCGGCACCACACACATCACACACTCCACACACATCACACACACCACACACACACAGCACGCAACAAGCAGAGTGCGATCATTGGCTTCGGCTTATAGTGTACATATGTAGGTGTGTGATTATGCGATATACATACTCATATAGTGTACATACATACACACATTCATGACTTATCAGTTTGTTATGCTTTGCGATTTGAGGCCGTCGCCGTCGCTGTCGGTGCTGGCTGTGCGTCTTTTGATTTGGCATTAAATTACAGCAGCGCCATCACATCACAACATCCAGCGCTGGCTGCGCGACTGAGCCAGTGCAGGTGGCGGCTTGGCGACGTCGCGACGCTGGCTCTGCACGAGCATTGTTTGCTTTAATGCTTAGTTAATCGTTGTCGAACAGTAGACGCTCGCTGAACGTTGGCTTGGAATTGAGCTTCGCTATTATAATTTGTTTTTCTTTTCGTTTCATTTTCTGCTTTTTGCATTATTCGCATAAATTTAATGCGCGCGCGTTTGGGCCAAGTTCAAGCGAAGACAAGCGAATCACTTTTAGTCGTTGCCGCCACGAAAACAGGCGCCGCCGCTGTTTTGATCCGCTCGAAGCTCGCTTAGACAGCGTGAAACGTGTGAAAGTGGCAAATTGCAAAATAAAAGTGACTTGGCCAAATTCCTAACCAAATACAAATACAAATAAAATACACAAATTATAACCATGTGCGCATTTAAACGAGAACTTCTCTACGTATTACTGCTGCTCGGCGTGCATAGTCTGTGCCTGGGTGAGAAGCTGCGCCAGCGACCCTATCCATTTGGCGTGGACTTCTTCGAGCACGAGTTTTCCAACATTGCAGCAGGTAATGCCGAATGAAAATATGCCATATTCTCGATTCCATATCATTAGAGCGAGAGATGTGCCGCCTATTTTTCAGACTTAAAAGAAAGTGAAAGCCAAGTCTGTGGCCACCAAGTCACATTGATACATTTCTAATATGCATTGATTTCAGATGAATATGATCCTTACGGTCCTGACATTGGCGACGATGAGACAGGCGTCGATGATCCGGAGACAATGCCGCGTCTGTTTCAGGGCGACATTGCCATTGATCCGTACACATATATAACGCTTCGCTTGGGCGTTAATCCCATGCGGCATCCGAAACGTCTGTGGCCCAATGGCACGATACCATTCGAAATAAGTCCGAGCTACCTAAGCAAAGAACGTGATGCCATCGTGCATGCTTTGAAAACCTTGAACTCGCTGACCTGCATTGACTTTGTGCCCTATGACGGTGAGGTGGACGACTATTTGCTGATTGCGCCGCCTGAAGATGGGCCAAAGGGCTGCTGGTCATATGTGGGCAAACGCGGTGGCGAACAGGTCGTCTCGCTGCAGCAACCCGACGAGACGAGCCTGCACTGTTTCAGCAGCGAGGGACGCATAATGCACGAATTGATGCATGCTATAGGAATTTACCATGAGCAATCTCGCGCCGACCGCGACAATTTCGTAAAGATTCATTGGGAGAATATCGTGCCGAAATTTCGCAAAAACTTCAAATTAATATCTCGCAAGCGTGGAAAATATGCATTTGATTACGACTATAACTCCGTCATGCACTACGGCGAGTTCTACTTTAGTAAGCAGAAGGGCGAGAAGCCCACAATGACCCCACTCCAGCCTGGCATTCGTATTGGTCAGCGCAAAACAATCAGCAAAACAGACTGTCTGAAAATTAACGACCTCTATGGTTGTTTAAAGGGCAGACGGGCGAAGATGTACCGCAGTTTTTGCAATTTGCTAGGTTTATAATGCATAATAATTGTACGATTTTTAAGCACTGTTAATAAATCACATTGATTTGAAAATTTAAAATATTTCGAAATTTTTTACAAACTGTTTTATTTTCAATTTAAACTTTCGATTATTTCTTTGTTTACAGGGTTGCAAATATTGCGGACCGACTCATCCAATATGTTCCATTGCATATGAATATATAACCATCTCGCTTGTACACACATCAATTAGCACCTTAGCAAGTTGAAAAGTCTACACAGCCATAAATGAACTAAAGTTTCTGTCCAAATTTAGTATCAACCATATAAAAACGCCAAATACCATCTTAATCGCTAAAAACGCGAACTCTCGCCGATTCACATTTCCTTCTGGCGAGGTTAGGTAAGCACATGTCGAGTTGCAAGCGGTTAATTGTAGTAGTGCAAAATAGTTCAGTATTCACATAATTATTTTCGAAAAGTGTTATTTAGTTTTAAGTAGCAAAAAAAAATGTTTAAACTATTAGTGCAGAATTTGGCGCGGTCGTCAACGATATCGACAACAAAATCGTCGCCAACCTGCGTTAAAAATTTATTGATTTCACCATATTGCATAGCAAATTCAACAACGCAACGTCGCCATTTTCTTTTTTCTTCAACGAACAGAAAACTTAATTTGGCTTTTCCAAATCGCCCACTACCATCGAGCGTAATTAATAGTTGCACCCGGAGTTTCACAGAAGCCGCATTTTTGCTTTCGACACGGAATTCCAGTAGCTTTCAAACGGAACAAGCGACTATTCCTTTGGAAAACCAAAACTCGAACGAAGGAAATTTCAAAAGTTCCAACCAGTCAAGGAGATCAATTTTTTTCGATCCGGAAGACGACAGTCGGGAAATTTCGCTAAATATGTAAGTTTAAAAACTATTCGACTTTCACCATATTTTCTGTATACCATAATCTTTCAAGGTATACACTTTTTTTCTTTTTACTCCATTTTGTTTTGTGTTCCGCTTTACACTCTGCTTCGTGTCCAATTAGTCATTCACTAAAAAAAAAAAAAACCCAATGTAAGACTTTTCTAGACACTTGTTTTTACATATCTGAACAAATAACATTGCGTCGTTTACTGTAAATTGTTTAGGTAAATAAATATATAAATTCTTTTTAAACATTCAAGTTTAACATCTGCTAATCGCCTTCCGTTGGCAATACACATAGCAACAACAAAATGTCCGTCCAACAGTGCACGTCATAAATTGCTTGATTCGTGAAACGTGTCTGGGATTCATTTTCTATCTTTTATAGCATTTTAATTTGTCTGCCTAAGCACATTCTGAAATCTGCATACATACGTATGTACATTGCTAAACACATTTAAATTACTACACATGTGTGTGCTGCTGTCAAACGTATACATAGATAAATATGTGTATGCCCTTTTTGTAAATGTTCCCACTACTCGCTTTTGTGGCGTGTTTCATGCTCAATCAATTCGTTTCATTTCAAGCTCTGCGTGTTTCGCTCTTTCAGTGTATGTTCGTTTTTTGTACATTTTTGTGAATGTTTTTTCGCGATGTCGTTTTGTTAGTTTAAAATGTCAAATGACGCCAATTGATTATGAATCGTATGCAATGTTTTAGTTTTTTTTTTTCCTTTTAGCAATTTTCGCTAGACATTCTGCTTGTCTAATCACACAACAGCAAAATTTGTATGTATTCTCTTGCTAACGTGCATGCGAGTAGTGGTTCTCAAATCTCCATTCGTTTCACTTCGACGTAATACTTAAATTTATTTTTCTGTTAACACAAAGTTGCCAAGTTTATTTGGTAAAGTTTTTAATATTCCAAATTTTACTTATAAATTCGGAAATGTATTTGGTGAAATCAACTTGGCTTTACTCCACATTTCTATGCTTTCTTGCCAGACATTGTGGCAAACATACTGTTTTGGTTTCCGGAACAGCTTTGATTTTAATTTTCTTTCGTTGAGGGGTCGCATGGAGGCATCGAGAACAACTAAGCGAGACATGCGAACATATACACATTAATGACGGTTGGCATGCAAGAAGCAAAAAATATAAATAAAAAATAAACTGTAGTAGAGCCGTTAAAATAAGGAATTTTTTTTATGCATTGCTTGCATGTTGTTGTCAATCAAATGTACCTTATTGTTTGTATTGCTTGAAATTTATTTAATTTTCTTAACACGCAATTAGTTTTATTTAAGTTATTGCGGTTTTTGTATGAACAGAAACCTATGTAACTGTATTTGTCCCGCTTACACGCACTGGCTCTGTCAGTTGTCGACAGTGCTGCCAGTCTGATGCGAGATTTTACTGAGAGCGAGCGTGTCGGTGGTTGCTCAGTTGAAATAAATAAAATTGCTAAAATTTGTATGCACCAAAGACATACTATAGCCTAGATTGCCATACTTTTTTTTTCAAAATTATTAGTTTGTCATTGTTTAAAGCAAACTAAATCAAAATGAGTGTAAAAATGAAGTAAGATTAACATGTAGAAAAGAGGAAGAATAGGTAAACTAATATAGATTTTTCCTTATGGTATTTTGCAGGGCACCTCATGATAGAAACTATGGCCGTGATCGCGGTGGCCGGGACGATGAACGTCGTGGAAATGGCGCAAGTAGAGGCTCTCGTGGAGGCGGTGACTTTCACGGTGTGCGCGGTGGTCGCATTGATAAGAATCGTGGCAATGACCGTGGTGGTCGTATGGGTGGTGGCGGTGGAGGAGCTGGTGGCGGAGGTGGTTATGGTGACAGGCGAGACCGCGGCGGTGGTCAAGATTTGACATTGCACAGTGTTGACTTTTCCAACTTGGCACCCTTCAAAAAGAACTTCTACCAGGAGCATCCAACCGTAGCCAACCGTTCTACGTACGAGGTACAGCGTTTCCGCGAACAACATGAGATAACCATTCGCGGACATGCACCCAATCCTATCCAAGATTTCTCAGAGGCTTATTTCCCTGATTATGTCATGAAAGAGATTCGCCGTCAAGGCTACAAATCACCTACAGCCATTCAGGCACAGGGTTGGCCTATCGCAATGAGCGGCTCCAACTTTGTTGGCATCGCAAAAACTGGCTCTGGTAAAACCTTAGGCTACATCTTGCCAGCCATCGTGCACATCAACAACCAACAGCCGCTGCAGCGTGGTGATGGTCCCATTGCGCTTGTGCTTGCGCCCACACGCGAATTGGCACAACAAATACAACAGGTGGCCACCGAATTCGGTTCGTCATCGTACGTACGCAATACATGCGTTTTTGGAGGCGCACCGAAAGGTGGCCAGATGCGCGACCTACAACGTGGCTGCGAGATTGTAATTGCTACACCTGGTCGATTAATTGATTTCCTTGCTGCCGGCGCAACTAATCTAAAGCGCTGCACTTACCTTGTATTGGATGAGGCTGATCGCATGTTAGATATGGGGTATGTAATTAAACTTTCCCTGTCAATTTTAGTTCGGTTTAATTTATTTTTGTTTTTTTAATTTAGTTTCGAACCCCAAATACGCAAAATCCTGTCACAAATTCGTCCAGACCGACAAACACTCATGTGGTCTGCTACATGGCCCAAAGAAGTAAAACAACTGGCAGAGGATTTCCTGGGCAACTACTTACAAATTAACATTGGCTCACTGGAGCTGTCCGCAAACCACAATATCCGCCAGGTGGTGGAAGTATGCGAGGAATATGACAAAGAAAACAAGTGAGTGATACAAAAAGTTATTTACTTCAAGCAAACTCTTACAACATTTGATTTCAATAGACTGAAGAATTTGTTATCAGACATCTATGACACGAGCGAGAATCCCGGCAAGATCATCATCTTCGTTGAGACCAAACGTCGTGTTGACAATCTCGTGCGCTTCATACGCAGCTTCGGCGTGCGTTGTGGTGCCATACACGGTGACAAATCACAGTCAGAACGAGACTTCGTGCTCCGCGAATTCCGTTCGGGCAAGTCGAATATCTTGGTAGCCACGGATGTTGCTGCTCGTGGTTTGGGTAAGTTTTGGGTTTGTTGCACCCAAAAGATTATGCACATCTAGTTGTAACTTAGTAAAATAATTCATCATGTTGCGATGTCTGAACCCAGTCTTACTTTCAATCCGCTGAATCTGAATTTAGTTCAAAAGGCTTCATTTTAAACGTTGAGCAATTTCATGTCAAAGCAGAATAGCCCAAAGATCAAAGACGACGCACATTTAAATAGATATGATAGACTGTAAAGACGCGACACACGGTTACTCGATAAGGTTCCCTTTTTTACGTAAAATTGCTTTGTGTTAAAATGTGCTTTCTGAACAAAATTCGATTGAAATTTTGATCAACCTTCTCCGCGTGGCCATGCTTAAATCCCTTGGTATTTTTTTTATAGACAAGACATCAACTCTGCATCGTAGTTTAATTACTAAATAGAAAAACAAAAAAAATAACATTAATTTAAGTAAGAGTTTATGTAAAACATTAATAATCAACTTGCAATTTTTACTTCTTCCCCTCATCCTGATCGACGATCCGACCGTAAAAAAACGGAACGCAAAAACGCATTTTTTGCTTTCTTTCTCTCTTTGTTTACAGAGGCCGTTTATTGTAGTATGGTGGGGATAAATAATGATATTGTAAAACAGCAGCTACAAGAAGTAACTTAACATGAAATTGCGCGCGAGATTTAATGCGTTTTAACAATTTATATGTGTGGATGCGTCCTCCGGTCCCAAGGAGTGGCGCAAACCACGCTTGACACACTGAACTGAACACAAGTACACTTAACTTGACTCATTGCTTGGTCTTGATGGGTGTTGTTGTTGTATTGGCGAACAATAATGCGCCGCGGCACGAATGGCACGTCCTCCTCCCTCCGTACATCTTGCGCACGCATGCGAGGTGAAGCGGAGAGCGCGCGCCCAAGTGGTGCGTCAACACTTTTTTACCACAAAAAGCCATTGGCAAAAAAGTTTGTCGCCGAGTGATGCGGTGAGCGCCAACAGAAGAGTCAAAGTGCCTATCGTTTGTCGCCGTCGCCGCCGTCTCGTCAACGCTGATGCTGCCGTCTGCTTTGCTGCCTTTGGAGCTGAGGAGGTGTATTTGCACATGAACATGGGAAATATACCTTGAGAGCTTCTAATTGAGCTAGAAGCATTGGCGCAATTCTAAAAAAAAAAAAACAAAAAAAAATCAACATAGTTCATCACGACGCGTTCAAGAAAAAAAATATAAAGACTAAAATTAAAATAAAAGAAAAAAAAAAAAAAAACCAAATATCCCTATCATCATGCATCATACGTGGCCTCTGCAGTCAATCCCTCGAGCGACTCTCAGACTGAGTCGATCGAATCAAGTCTCTCTCTAATCAAAACCAAAAGTTGATTTATTAAGTTTTTCATTTGGGTCGACGCGCGACACACATGAAAGCAGCAACAGCAACAAATGTTGCGACCAGAGAACTTTTCTTTATATGGCGGCAATCCCTGAAAGAAAGCAGGCAACGTTTTGCAATCACTTGGTTGATTTCAAAATCACAGCGACGCACGCATCCTTCCCGCATCTACAACGAAATGTATGTGTTCTTCGCGAGAGGGTTGTTCCTTTTGTTGTAGCCTAACTAGCTAGAGGTGTACGCATACACAAGAAAGAGCGAGGATGGTTTTGCCTTTAAACAGCGAGTGTGGTTTTTCATATATTTTGGACGGATCGAAGACGACGTTGCTGCAGTGGACACACGCGCTACAAATGCTGACTATTGCAAAAGGGGTTCGGTCGGCATCTACAGCATAAGCGAAACTAACGATAACCTACCTGCATTTGCTGCGCGATGGATAAGTCCACGTATTTAACGTCGTCTAAGCAACACCGCCCACCACACCCACGCTCCTGCCAATCCTTGGCAATCTTGCTCACTTTATCCGAAAAAAGGCAAAACTACTTAACCAGTTAGCATTGGGTTGATCTAACAATTTGGAGGAACACATATTTGGATGCGAACAACTTTACCAGCTGCCGCTGCCGCCGCCTGCCTGCCTGCCTTCTTTGCCTGGCTGGCCTGTGTTAAACGTGACTTCAAGCGAGCTCAAGCGAAGGATAACAATCAACGCTAACGACGACGTGTGGTCAGAGTCAGCCAGCCGGGCATAGAAAATAATCAGCCATAGTCTCAGTCTCTCTGTGCAGCATGTGTGTCGCCAGCAACAATTAAGTATCGTATAAGCAAAAAGACTTGCAAAGTTTCTTAAAATCAGCGCAGCGCAGCACTCACAGACGAAACTCTCTCTGCACAACGACGCGTCCGTCCCGTCTTAAAAAAAAGCAAGGAGAGAGTTTTGCACACAGAGCTGTGCGCGCACACAATTTGAGAACCATTGAGCAAGGTAAAGTACATTTTGAAACATAATCTTTTTTTTTTTTAAATATGCATTTTACGAAATGAATCGAGCAAAAGACAAAAGAGAGAATAACGTAATGTAACAAAGAAGATAAATAGAATAAAGAAAAAGACAAATGTGTTCAAAGTGTAAAATTTGATTGTGAAATGCTTGTGGAAAAATGGCAAAATTTTTAACAGAAGCATATTTGTACATATTTTTGCGATTTATAATAAAAAATGAAGCATTTTAATATTTGTTTCAATTTTGCAAATATCACAGATGTCGATGGCATCAAATACGTTATCAACTTTGATTACCCACAAAACTCCGAGGACTACATACATCGTATTGGACGCACAGGGCGCTCCAACACAAAGGGCACGTCGTTCGCCTTCTTTACCAAGAACAACTCGAAACAGGCTAGAGCACTTGTCGATGTGCTTAGAGAGGCTAATCAGGTAAGCATGAAAGGGGCGGAGTGCCAGTTTGGGGTTACTAATTAGAGCTTTTCTTCTAACAGGAAATCAATCCATCGCTCGAAGGCATGGCCCGCAATAATCGCTACGACGGTGGCGGCCGTTCGCGCTACGGCGGTGGTGGTGGATCGCGCTTCGGCGGCGGCGGTGGCACCTTCAAGAAAAACACACTTGGCGGAGGTGGTGGTCGCGGCTTTGGAGGCGGCAATGACAATGGCTACAGTAATCGCGGTGGTGGCGCCGGCGGAGCAAGTAATGGCAATACCAGACATACGCGATTCGATTAGATTTTGTGTAATGGAAAAGTTAATTAAGTTATTCTAGGAATAGTTATAATTTCGTTTAATTATAAACAAAAAAACAAAAAAACAAAAATCACTAATTTCATAACAAAACAAACATATATTTGTCATATATGTTCCATATCTTAATTCTGATTTTATATAAACAACCTGAAGTACATTTTTGTACATTTTAACATTATAATAATGCTAAACAAAAACAAAAAACCATTTTGAAAGTAAAAGTTTGGAACTATTAATTTCTCTATTTTTGCAATGAATGTAAAGTAAATCTCTTGTTTTTAATTTAATGAATTTTTGACAACTAATTGAAAGAACGTACAACACATTGATCTATCATAATGTCGCGACATTCCTTTTTGAAATGGTAGCGAAAAACAGCAAAAGAAAATGTAGAAAATAAAATCCCATTTGATAACTACTAATTTTTTTTATTGATATTAATTTTATGCGCACCACTGTATTGTCTGGACTTCTATTAGTCGCCGGTGAGCGTGAGAACCTAGAATTATTGATTAGTATTCTTTACTTAAGCCTTTAGACCTTGTTTAGCCGAGTTACGATTAGCATTCAAGCCGCCTGTTCCTTAACCGTACAAAGTTCGATTTATTGTGTGTAGTTCATTTAATCATTGTAGTTTCGTATTTTACTCAAATAAATTGTAATTTCTGCAAAAACTGAATACATTTTGTTTGATTTGAAGTTTGACCGCAATGATTTCTGTACCCTCAACCAAAAAATGGTAACAGGCGTATTAAAGTTATGCAAATGTGTGTAACGGGCAGAAAGACACATGGAAAGTATATATAGGGTGATTTTTTAAGCGTAGTTTTTTTTAAAAATCGAATAAAGCACTCAAATTTGCTAAAAATATTCAAAATTTTTATTGTATCGATAAATAGGCCTTTGCCATTTACGTTTTACAAATGGTCCATTCGGAAGGTCCAAAAATGGAAGAAAAATGGACCGATGATGCCACCAGCCCAAAAACCACACCAAACTTTCGTTTTTTCAGGATGCATTGGTAATTCTTGTATGGCATGTGGCTGTTCATCAAACAAATGGTGCACATTTTTCACAGAGCACGAATTTTGATAATAAATTTCAATAATTTGCAATCGTTTGCTTTTTCGATATTCAATCTATAACATATAGCTACCATAGGAACGATCGGTCGAAAGAGAAGTTAAATAATACAATTTTAAATATATTTCAAACTGAGAACTATTCCATAGTCGGGTGTGCCCGTCTGGTTTATTTTCGAGGCAAGGAAAAGGTTTGGGATACCCAGAATGAGAATATGGTCATGGCAACTGAATTGATATCCTAGTGTTGCTGAGGATCTGAGTGGGGAATTCTAGTTGTTTTTTGTTATCTAGCCAGTCCAAGACTCCAATCCTAACGCCTTCGTTTATTTTAAGCCTAGTTACGTCTAAACGAGCCCATAACTTCAAGGTAATAACCTAATAAGCACCAAATAAACAAGAAAAGTACGATACATTAAGTAAAAGTTCCGGCTACGAGAAGACGTAACGTGGGCAACTTCAATTATGTCAAATTTAATTAACACTTAGCGAAAATGTAATCAATTGCACAGGATGAAAACCAGCAAGTGGCACCAGAGTGGGAAACATATTCGAAACGAAACAGACAGCGAAGCATGTCAGCAGAACTGGGTGCTGCGATGGCATCCGCAGAAAGGGGAGAACCTGAGCAAAGGAATTCAATTTCTTAGGCAATCATAAAAAATCGCAACAGAGTACAGAACGAATGCTAACAGAGGGACATCGGAGCGCTGCGGCAGGGAAGGGAACGGGAGGGGCGCATATGCTGTTGCGGACGCTGTGCAGAAAGAATATGGCAGCAATTTGCCATCAATGCGGCCATTACTGGCAACGGAAATGATGTCAAATATCATTACAGGAAGCGTGCGAGTGCAGGAAACACCAAAAGCAAGCGCTCAAGTCAGCCAATGGCTTTGACGCTGGGCTTAAAGTGGACGCTTGATTCTTGCTGCAGTGCTCTGCTGCTGCTCCTGTTGCTGTCTGTGTTGTTGCTGTTGCTGTTGTTGTTATTGCTGCTACTGCGGCTGCTGGCAGTGGTGGATAAAATAAGCATGATTGCAAAAATATATTTCAGACATCATTAAATGTAACACTTAACAACACCGAAAAATGTCAATTCAATTTCAGTTCGCTTGAACAATGCCAACAAACGAACAAATGAACGAACGAACGAAGGAGGATGGAACGAACGAACGAATGAACAAACGTAGCAAGCGAACGAATGCGGCCGCATGCCTACACGACAGTCTCATCCCACACACCGCACACTCGCCCCGACCACACTCAGTTTTCTGGTCGGATAGATAAGGCTGCGACACGAGTCCCACCGCTGCCACGTTTGCGCCTGGGCGTATTGGTTTTGTGCTCGACAACCGTGTCTGACACCACATTTAGACGCAATGAAGCCAATTTCACTTTTGTTAGTCTCTGCCACTGCCACTGCCGCAGCCACTGGCTGATGCTGATGCCGATGCCGATGTCGATGCTGACGCTGGCACTGGGGCTGATGCTTGGGCTGGGACTGGGGCTGGTGCTGCCTGAATTCGTGCCATCGCAGCTGCTGAGCGTGTCGCCTTCGTCGTTGCCATTCTATGGCACACATTCTTTTCTGATTTTGGGCAACAGAAAGGCTCAAGGCCCACTGCCCACGGGCCAAGGCTCTGTGGCTTTCGCACAAACTATGCTCAGCTGAAGCGCTTTGCTACTTTTAAATTGTCATATTTCAATTGGACATTGTAGACTTGATACGCACGGACATCGTCATCGTCGTCGTCGTCGTCGTCGGTGTAATGGAATTGACCTCATTGCCAAATGCAGCGAGATTTCTGAAGTTTTGTGGCGCATTCATCGATTGCGGCAATTGTTTGGAATTTATTGCACTTGTGCACGGCACGAAGCTGAGCTGACCCATCTTCGTGTAAAAAATACTCAGGCTTACTAGAATACCTTCAAAAAATCCGGACTATTATAGGTCAGTAATCATGTGCCGCGAGTTGATCCAGTTACAAAATAATAATAGGCGCAGTTCTGTCTCCAGTCGATTAAAATCGTATCCTTGTTCTGTCAAAAAGGTTTTATTGCTACTAAAGTTCGGTGAATCCTATAAAGCTAATATGCTAATCTGTTCAGTGCAGTCCCGATTCTATTTTCTCACACGCCTACATAGGAGGCAATGCTCCCATTCCATTTAATGTGTTGTTAATTTATCAGCAAACTGTTAGCTCACTTACACCTGATGTGAGGTGAGGCCAATGCGAAATAGGCGACAAAAATCAAAACAACACCAGCAACAATACCAACAACAAGAGTGAAATGGAGGAAAAAGAAATTACACATCATTTAGAAGCATGAAACGAAATGTGAATATCACAAAGCTTTGTGCTGGCAAAGGAAAAGCGGCTGCTTGGCTGCTTGGATGCCTTGCGCCGGGAGCAGGAGGAAATGAATGTGAGATGCGTTAACGGTACGTAAAAAACGATTAATTTTCAAAAGAGAAGCAACAAAGATCGACGGCAGAGATGCTAAGTAAGTGGGTGGCAGTGGCTGAGCAGGTGAGGAAGACAGACAGACAGACAGGAGGGAAATGTAAATAAAATATTGCATGTGTGAAGGAGCCGAGAGACACTTGAGCGTGATGTCAAGCATGTCATTGTGTTTCGAGTGTTGTACAAATGTGTGTGCACATAGTGACAACAGCTACAGCAACAGCTACAGCAGCACAAATGATGACGATGATGATAACAACAACACGAACAACAACAATAACAACAACAAAAAGCAAATGTACATTATACGGCATTTAAATAGCAATAAATCTCTCATAAAATTCGTTGAAACGAAGCGTGTGGCAGCGTCCTTTTTCACAAGCTTCGCATGCCTGATTTTATATTTTTATTTCGCTCGTGTTTCATTTTATTTCGTATTTTATTTCATGTTTAAAGTGTGTCGAAGCGCAAACTTTGCCTGCTCCTTTTTGTTATGCGCGCCAAGTTGTCCTGTGCTGTTGCACGTTCCTTTTTTGCTAGTGTGCGGTTAACGCGATTGCAAATTGGTTTACGCAAGTGTAGCGTGTTCTGCGGCAAGGACATACATATTTGCAACGCTAATTTGGCATAAGTCAAACTCTGTCGTCTCTGGCGATGACAACAGATTGCATGCATAACATTAAGCGAATGTTGCTTAGGCAACTTGGTCCTGCCTTCGTCTGCCAATGCGCAAGAGCTGACTCCGAACTCAGGCGCAAGTGGGCGGCGCCAGAGTATTTGCTAAGCCAGTGCCGAGGCACTGACTATTTAAAATGTTTTGCTAATATATCATAATGGCTTATTGCACGCAGCAACGTCCTGCATATCCTTTGAGTGGCTTATAATGCAAATCAATTTAAAGTTGACGTGTTGCATGGCTAGAACTTGGCTGGCGCTGATTTAGAAATTATTTTATACATTTAATAATATCAAATTGATATTAACTAAAAGATACTGACTACATAAATGCATGCAAGAGAAGCAGGAGCGTTGGAGCAGAGCAGTTGGGGGAGCGGAGTAATATAAGAGCCAAGCAAAGCTAAGAAAATAAACCTCAAATCTAATCGAGCACGCATCGAACTAACGAACGGCAGCACATTAATGTCAACGCAATCAATCTTGCTTACTGTCAACTGCAGCATGCAGCAACAGCAGTGGCGGCAACAACAACAACAACACGAACAACACCACTATCAGCACTAACAATAACAACAATACACGGAACACTTACTTACATTCATGCTCAGTCAGAATAGAAAGACGGACGGACGAAGACAGTGAAGAGCCATTAAAAGAAAAAAAAAAGAGGACTGAAAAGAGACGAAATGCTGACAGCATAGCGTAGATGTTAGAAAAGAAAAAAAGCAGAAGGACCGCAGCATAGACTACTTCAAGGATAACAGCAAGAAAGCGTTGAGTCACGCAAGATGACACGCATTGCCATATCTAATCGAATTTACGCAAACTGCAAGCACATGCAGGACACGCAGGATGTGCAGGATATCCAGGATGCGCAGCATGCGACTGCGACTGGCCAAGCTCATTATGCGACACATGCAACACAAGCGAATAAAATTGCAAGCAACCGTGTCTAGCGGCAGCAGTGAGCAAGGAGCAGGGAGCAAGGAGCAAGGAGCAGTGAGCGGCGACTATTAACCTGCAGTTAGCGTGGAGCAGCCACGCAACGAAGATGTCTACAGGAAGTTTGTAAGATTCTTTTCTCACACTTTTATGATTTGCTAACGACAGCAGCTTGCCCGTGGGCCCATTTGAGCGGTGGCTGGACAGACAGGCAGCCAGGCGCTGCGGTGCGAATGCTGTAAAACATTTAATGGCTTCTGTTGATTATGCCGGGCGCTTGGCATCAGCTTTGAACTGTGTAAAAGTCAGGCAACAGAAGCCAGTTGGGCCAGCCAGTCTGCGCGCAGATCAGCGCCAGAGGAGGCAGCGTGCGGTTCTTATCTGGCAACTGCTGCAGCTCCTTCTGCTCCTTCTTCTGCTGCTGCTGCTCCTTCTGCTGCTGCTGTCGTACATCAATTTTGTGCTGAACTCTTTCTTTTTTTCTGCTTAAATTCGCTTGTTTTTGATTTTTCTTCCATTTTTTTTTTTGTTGTGTCCTCTTAGCATTTCCTTTGTGCCGTGCAACATTGTCAGCATGTCGATAGGCTCTCGTGTTGTTGTTTGCCTTGTCATTGCGTGTGTTTGTGTGTGTGTGTGTGTGTGTGTGTATGCTTTAGTTTCTCGTGTTTTTTCGTCACTGCTGCTTAAGCAAAGTCAATGCCGTTATGCGGAGTCTTTTATGCTCACGGTTTGCTTGGCTTATAATTCAACAAGAATAAAAAAACAACAGCAGCCAACTCTCCGCTACAGTCTATTTTTGTAGCAATGACGTTGGCTTATATAAGCAGCAACAACAACAACAGCAACAACAATAGCAATAGCATGTCGCATATCTGCTGCCTTTAATGTGGCTGACTTATGTTGTTGTTGTTGTTGTGCTTTGCTGTGCTGTGTTGTGTTTGGCACGCGTCAGGTGTGTCATTTTAATAAATTATGCAGCCTGCTAAATGCTTAAACAATTGAATTTTACATTTACATAATAATGTGGTGCGACATCATTATGTTCTTGTTGCCGTTATTCGAGTTTGAGTTTGGGTTTGAGTTTGACTTGGCGTTTGAGTCTGAGCTGGGCTGGCGCAGTATGCCGCACGTCAAGTCGCTGTCTGTCTTTTATGTATGCTCTGCACCACTGTGCTCCTGGTGCGTCTCCGCATCCCTGCAACGGTTTCTACAACAGCATGAATATATGAATTAACTTTATATGAATCTGTGTTGGCGCAAACATTTGTTTCGTTATTAAGTTATGTTGCGTCTTTCCGCCGTCGCCTCCCCATCCACCCGCCGCACCGCTGACATCCTGGCCTGTCTGTGTTGACAACTTGCAGGCGAAATTCTTGAAACGCGTGTCAAAATTAATTCTGATGTTGATTTGCTTTTGCTTTTCTGATTTTTTAACACAATTTTCTGCCGCTTTTAATCAAATTGAAAAATAATTTAACTTTTTATCCTTTGAGTGTGGGTCTCGTTGGCAATCAACAGGGAATCTTTCTCACAAATGCGCCCCTCAAATAAATTCATAAAAAGGCATTATCCCTTAATTAAATGATCCTTTTTCTAGAGAGTTGTGTATGCCAACAAAGACTGAAACTGCGACAGACAGTCTCTGACTATTGTCTGAAGTTATCCACTGAGTCACAGATAAAGAAGTTAGAAGTAAAGTGAATGCCAGCCTTAAGTAGTATGGAAGAGTTATTCCTGCCTTGCAGTAAGATCTTATGGGTGGCGGGGATTTTATGGGTGTGAAGTTTCCAAGTTTGTATTAAATCCAATTCTGTATAAGTTGAGGTACCTACTCGAGTAATAAATTATAACTGAAGTGCAATTAAGTTGTATAAAATTTGCAAAACCTGGATTACTAAATAAGTCTTTAATAACACTTGTTCACATAAATATACGTACATGAACATATGTAACATACATGTATATAGTATGTATATTAGCTTGCCTTTAGCTAACCTGCACGCATGCAGATGCCAGCAGTAAACCGAAAATGAAATGTGTTCCTGCATGTCGGAGTAGGCTGATGCGAGCTGGGAAGGAGCGTGCGATAAACTTCGGCAATATAGGCGGCATGTATGAATTCTCAAGTGTCTAATTATATCATGGCACTTGAAGTACTTGCGCAGGCTGACAGCAGTTGGCTAATCAAGCAAGGGAACCTACCAATCTGCGAGTGTGCGAGCGCAGCAGCCAAACGATGGAGCCCACACATGCCTGCCAGAGTGTCTGAGTGGGTCGGCTGTGTGGGTGGCTGTGTGTGTGGGTGTGTGACTATGAGTGACTATGTGGGTGGTTAAGCACACTCGCACCCTCGCACCCGAAGCTCATCAGCAGCTTCTAATCAAAACTTTTATTTGCATGAAATTAAATTCGAGCAATTGCACTTAATTTGCAGAACATGCGGTGGTAAATAAACAGAACAGAGCAGCAAATGTACAAAAGCAAAAACAACAAAACAAGCCCAAAACCCAAAAAAAAGGAAAGAAAGAAAACGTAAAAACAAAAAAAAAAAAAAAAAACAAGACCCAAAAGAAAAAAATAATAAAGGAGAGAGCACAGCACTAAAAAGCGTGTTGAGAACGTGGAGGCATGTGCTGCTTTGGCTGGCTGCCTTTTGAAGTGCGTGCAACGTGTGGCACGGGGACATCGCTTAGGTTGCTCTGCTTGGCGCCAGGACATGGCAAGACGTCGCACTTGTTCCAATCATAAACATACTTGCGCCGAGGCAACTGAGCCTTGCTGCACACATACACATACACACTCACACACACACACACAGACAGAGAACACAACGGAATATGCTACGCGTGTATACTCGCACATAAATAAAGTATTTGATGTGTATGAAGTTAATGTCTTATTATACCCAAGTTGTCAAAAACAAGAAATGCCAGCGGAGCGGCCGAGGGGATGTGCAGGAAGCGCAGTTAAAATGTGCTTAATGCCTTTGTCTGCGAAAATGCTTAGGCGTCTGCTTGCTACGTTCGTCGTTAGGTCGTTATGCCCGCTTCCATACACATCTGCCCCTCTCCTGCCCCCTCTTGCGCTGCGCTGCGCCGCTCTGCCATATCCAAGCGTTTCGCTTGATTTTTATTAACTTAACAGAGCTGTCTTTTCCGTCTGCCTAATCGGTTTCTACAGCCACAGCAGCACACTTTCAAACTCTCCCTCTCTCTCTCTCTCTCTCTCTCTCTCTATCTCTCTCTATCGCACTCACTTTAAGGCTTCCTATACCGCTTTATGCTTTAATGACAACAAACTCAACTCAAGTGATAACGCGTCAAATTACTTAAGCGGCGACAACAGACGGGTATGTCCTGCATGCTGTTGTTTTTGTTGTTGTTGTTATTATAACTCACGGCACATGTTCAAGTAGGCAAGGATGTAGTACAATCAACGCATTTCCGCTGGCTGCCAGTGTTGGCAAAGACACCTCGCTTGCCCTTATAGTTGAGGCAGATAACCCTGTACAGTGCTCATCACATACACGACAACACATGCCTCGAAACGAAATTAAACAAATTTAATGAATTTGTGCTGGTTGTGCCATTACGAGGAATATGAGCCACCACACGCACACACGCACACACTCACCCACATTAACGCACGCATACAAAATGGAATCGAAATAAATGAAATTGTTGACATGCACGTTGACATACTTGCCTTAAATTTAAACCAACCCAAACGTACGAACGAACAAGGATCAGGGATGACTACAATGCAGCAAGGATGTGTGCTGCGTTATGGTTGGGGACCACACAAAGGAAGGGGGCTAATAAGTTAAACAGGTTTGTATGCGTAGCAACTTGCGGCTCGTGGCTGACAAGCCGAAACTTCAATGACGATTTTGATGTATGAATGTAGCGCCTTCATTTAACAGAAGACAGAAGACAGAGGAAAGCTTATGCTTATGCTACTGGGTCTTGGCAAATAGTACGAATGGTCACCGAGGGGGGTAGGGGCACAAATGGGTCACGTATCCATAAAACTCTTCAAGCTGCATATCGTACACTTTGAACTCTTTGCAGGAAACTCCTTCACTGGCAGTTGGCATATGCGACTTCGTAGCTGGCTAATCCTAGCTTGAGTTGCATCTGCAGCTGGCTGCCTTCTAATGCCTGTGATAACCCATTTTAGTCGACTGCTGTGAGTCACTTTCGAAAGTCTAATGGATGCCAGCCGATTCCCCTGGGCTTATTAATCGACTCAAGGTAATTGCATTAACGAAGCGCACAGCTCCTGGCTAAATCCTAATGGCCTAAGCATTGTTTTGCCAGCCCTGGGGCCAGTGTACACACATGTTTATTATATTTAAATAACTTCACTTCATACTATTTCTATTTACTTTCAATTACGTATTTTTTCTCTTTGTTTTCCTTTTTATTTCTTCCTTTTTTTCGTTTTGTTTTTGTGTTTTTTGTTTTTTTTTTTGTGCTTGTGATTTTTTTTCTTGGCTAGAGTCTGGCATTCTTTGCACATTTTAGCGCGCGACCCCACGCATAAGCAGACGACTCTGCGCCAGAGCCAAATGCTTTTCATGTTTTCCCGCATTACTTGCGTTTGTGGCCCTGCTGCGTGGCTGGCACAGTACATCATGTTCTGTTATCTGTGCGCTTCCGGCTGAAAGCGTTCCTTAACGCAAACACAGGCGTGCAGTAGCAGCATCAGCAGCAGCAGCGGCAGCGACAGCAGCAGAAGGAGCGACAGTTGCTGGATGGAGGGTTGGCATGAATAGTAACGTGGCCGCAATGCTGCTTTTTTGGAATATGGTCAAAATAAATGGTTGATTGAATGAGAATGAATGCAGCAAGTGAGAGTAGAGTGGAGAAAACCAAAACAGGAAAAAAAAAACCGGGGAAAGAACAACAACAACAACTTCAATAAGAAAATTCGACAGCAAGCAAAAAGCGAGTCAAGCTGAGCCAAGCGCTGCAAGAAAGCAGGAAAGCCGCCAAGTCATCCTGTAACTGCCACACACTGTCGTCGTCCCAGATCCTTTTTGTCCTTTGCCATTTTCAAAAGTGCATTTATACTAGCATATGATTCTTTTTTCACCGCGATTGTCGTGTTTTGGCTATTCATGGTTTTGTATACAGCAACTTGAAAAACATTAAAAGCGAAAAAAGGAAATGAAAAGTCGCGAGAATTTCAATCACAAAATGCTTTGAATATGCTTCGCTCACAAACAAGAGGTACGTGAAAAAAGAAATTGTGTGGTCTCCTACGTTTTGTTTTGTTTTCACTGTAATTTATTAAATTTATCGTGGTCTTGCCAACGTGAATTTCAATTCAATTCAAGGCTATGGAAAAGTAGAGCGCGCGAAAAATAATTTCAACATTTCCACAAATTCAGTTAAAGCCAGCCAAGACGCTCCCGCTGCCAGCCTCCTTCGCTTAAACTGTCTCACGCAGCAGCTTAACATCTGCCGGCTGCTGCTGCCAAAGTGTGGACGGGGCCGCAGAGTCAAGCAGCGTCTTCAAGGATAATTGAAATTGTTTGCACAATTTCACACTCCAAAGGCTAATGGAGTAGTTGACTAACCCAAAGACCAAGCGAAAGCTCAGCCAGAGAAACAAGGCAAAACAAAAGAAAGAACTAAATGCAAAGCCGACTGCAAAGCAGCCAAGGCCAGAATAACAGACACAACAGACACAGGAACTTTTCACCAAAAAAGAAAAAAAAAAGGAAAACAGAAGATGCAAGAGATTTAAAAAATATTAAAAAAGCATAAAACAAACGAAATGTCGGCAAGATTTGTTAGGATCGGCTACTTGCCACTCTGCAGCATTTTAGGAAATAAGTTCAAGAAGCGAACAATTTTTAATTGCAAAGTTTGTAAATGTTGCGACGAATACGTAATGATTTTGGAAAATGTCAAGGTTACCGGAATTTAATGGATTGGAAACTTTTTCGTTGCATGCCAGCTGCGCTTCTTCGCCCTAAGCTGACTGTCGTGTTGCTGGGACTGCTGACTACACCTGAGACACGTTGCAGATGTGTTGCACAATTGGCCAATGCAAAAGGAGTTCTGTGATTAAGGAGACACACTACATATAGAGGCACTAGAGAAGTCTGTCGGCTATAGGGCAAAGGGTCACAGCAAAGCAGCAACAACAGCACATCATTATTTCATCATCTAAGTGTTGTGCCTAACGATTTGATATCATCCTTCCTTATTGAACAACTTCTGGTGGCAATTTGAAAAGCAGAATGCCCACGTGATGTGGCAGCAGCAGCGTCCGGACTTGGCCTTGCCAAGCGTACAGCCAACGGCAGCAACGGCCGACTGCCGAGTGGCGGCTGCCCACATTGCCCAAGTTCGATAATTATGGAATTTTGATTGTTGCCCACGGGCGGCGGCGCAGGAATTCGTAGTTTGTCGTCTCAATAAACGTGGCACTTTTGACACTTGTGACTCGGTGTCCGTGTCCGTGTCCGTGTCGGTGACGGTGTCGATGTCGGTGACGGAGTTGGTGTCGGCCCTAAACGATTGCGATGTAATCGAGGGAAGCATTTCGAAGAAACGTACAAATTGAAGAAAAACTCAACGTAATGGCAACTCATTAAAATGGAATTTCCATTTGGCATGGCTTGGCTTTGTCGCCAGTTTGTTGTGCAATAAGGTACAATTATGCGCTACGTAATAATTTTCCAACTGAAATCGCTTTTCAACCTTGCTTTTCATGCGGCATAACCCCCTCCCACCCCCACACTATACTCTGCTCCGAAACAAAACGATACGAAACGCTTCAATGGCACATTTTGTATTTCACAGCAAAGAAAAATCGTTTTCCAATTGTGTTGGCGCAGGCAATAAGCAACAACAACAACAACAGCAACAGCAGCAGCAACTGACGACAACACACTGCGGCTCCGCATCGACTGCAGGCAGGCACGGCAGCAGGCAACATCTGTTTGCCTGGCATTTCATATTATGCCTGCTATTATTTTCGCTGCTCGACGCTCGTCTCCTCGCAGCAGCAGCAGCAGCAGCAGCAACAGCAACACCAGCAGCAACAGCAACAGCAGCGGCAGCAGCAGCAGTATGAGGCATTTGTAATTGAAAATTTGAAAATTATTGCAGTATAAAAATGTGCGAAAAAAGAAAATATGGAAAAAAAAAACAAGCATAATAAATGAAAATTTCGCAACAACATTGAAATGTTTTGGCACTTTTGCTACAATTGCTCGAAAAGTTGTTATGATTATTATTATCGGCAACAAGAGGCCGACGGCCCGACAGCAAGACAGCCTGACGGGCAAAGGGCCACAGCGGTTGGCTGGCTGGCGCCGCTTTGGCTTGTAAGTGCCTCAGCCAGCTGCTATGCAGGGGGCAGCCCTTTCGCACCATTTCAGACCTCTGTGCTCGGCTGTTAAAGCTTCGATTAAGCCAAAAATAAGAAAAAATAAAAAAAATGTACGACTTTATTTCACTTTCGGAGCATTCGTTGTTTGCGACTCGACTTTGTGCACACTTGCAATAAATTAAAGGGTGTTCTTTATGTTGTTTGAGTTGCAAACAAACTTTCGAGTTTTCACACGCTGCTACAGTAAACTGTCGACTGCTTGACACGGCAATTGCATTGCACTTGGCTGGCTGCTTTGAATTGAGCTGACATACAGAATTAAATTGTTTGAACTGGGCATATGATGAAAACTTCATCCGCACGTCAGAGTCAAGATCCTCCCACCCATTTGCACTGCCTTCAGTCTGCATTTCCTTTGTTCCCAGGTTCGACTAATTATTTTTATGCCTCGGAAAAATCCTTTGGCCAGACAAGTTCAAAGTTCAGCAGATCCCCGCCCACTGTGAGTTAAATATGCAATTAAAGTAATACATTTGTTAACAGTTTTTGGCTTACGGCTTTCATTGGTGAAACGAAATTGCAGTTTGCTTAACTGAAAAGTTTTAAACTCATTAAATCATTGTTGGCCGGAACGCACGATTGTGCTGCATAAATAAAATTACAACAGCCATGAAAAGTCAACTTCAGTTAATTAAGTAATGCCCGCATGTAAATGAAAAATGCATTTTTTAAAAGCGCCTCAAATAGAAGAAAACACAAAACTGCACGAAAAACTGGAAAACTGAAAATATGAAACATACACACACACTCGCACACACATGGCCAGATGTGTGCGTACAAATTTATTGAAAGCCATGACAAAAGCAACAATGACGACATGTAAAACAAAAGCAACAATTAGAACAATGGCTGCAGTAGTTGTAAAATCTACTTAATTGAGCGAAAAAGAGAAAACTTTCTACAACAAAAACACCATGTACGTATGTACAAGACAACAGCTGAGTTAAAAAAAAAAAACATACAGCATATATATAAATAAATAAAAAAAAAAAGAAAAAAAATAAGAAAACTAAAAACATCCGACACGCGCGAGTGTGCGCCCTCTGGCATTAAAAAAAAAATAAATATATACAAAGCAAACAGCGTATACGCAACGCATGCAAGCTGAGATTTGCCAACAACAACAACAGCAACACTAATGTTGTTGCAATATTTCACAAAATAACAACAACAACAATAGCATAGAAGAAGAAAAAAATCGAAAAAGCAGAAAAGCAGAAAGGAGCAGCAACGAAAACAAGTTTGTTGGCAACATTTATGTCCGCTTCCGGTAGCAATTGTCAAGAGAGCGTAGCTCACAAGCGAGCGGAGGAGGAGCGGCGCACGAAAAGGGTTTAGCGGCAGCGCCGAGTCCTTGTTGTGTACAACAGTCCTGGCTAAGGCACAGAGCATGAGTTGATAAGATTGAGCGCCAAATATTGTTGTTGCCTGCTAATGTTGTTGCGAACTTTTTTTCCGTTTCTGCACGCCGAATTTCGTAACTCTATGCGGAGCAGGTGCGGTGAGGGGCGTTCTAAGGGAAACGGGATTCGCGTAGTTTTGCACATAAAAATCAGATTTTATGTGTTTTAGCGTAGCCTCTCGGTACGTTCACTTGTTTGCGCGCGTATATAAAGTTTTAATTTTATTTCATATACTCGCGAGAATATTTGCGACAGCAGCAGCACACGTTGCAGCAACGGCAGCAGCAGCAGCAGCAACAACAAGAAATAAACTAACTGTAAGAACAACAATGGCAAGCCATGCCAAAACAAGAGGATATTCGATTTACTTCAGCTGCCTTCGACTGCCTCCTGTCTTGTTTGTGTGTGTGCCACGCCCATTTGCCGTTTGTTACGCAAGTTTAAATGGCATTCAGAAAACAGCAAAAAAACACAAAAAAAAAAAAAAATAACAAAAAATAGACGACGACAAAGAGAAGAGCAGAAGCAGGCAAAAAGAAAAGTCGCATTCACAACACGATTCTCATGCGTTTACTCGATTCTTCGGCTTTATGCGGCGTTTAATGAAGATTTTTATTGTTGACTTTCTGCTCACATAAACACGCTTCACTTTACGTTTCAGTTTCTTTTCATCAGGCACACAAAAACACAAACACCAACAAAGCGAGCAGAAACATCAGCAACAGAGTCACACAGGCAACACAGGCAACGCAGGCAACGCAGGCAACAGTGGCAGCACATCAGCAGCAGCAGCAGCAACAGCAAAAGCAGCAGCAGCAGCAGAGGCACAATGCGCCCAACACAGTCACGACATGTGGCAACGCTGAATACACAAATACACGAAAAACAACAACACAACAACAACAACATCAACAAGAACAACAATGCACAGCATGGCATGTGCGACTTGCTGTCGCTCTTGTCTTGTACTTTTACTCCCACTTGGCGCTGAGATTCTTTAATAGTTTTCTTAGCGGAAAATTTTACACAAAATCTTTGCAACTTTGTATTGAATTTATAGTTTGCAATTACTTTTGATTTTCGAAAATTTATTTCGCGCGTTTTAATGCCACCGTCGCCTGATGAAGCAGTGCATGTGGGCAGCGCCTCGCCGAGGCGTGCGTAGGTAGCCACACGCATCGGGGCCTGTGTGGGAGCATGTCTGCTTAAGTGCTGCTCTGCGCCTTTTACTGTCAGTTGGCGATTTCCAGCTAATTCGCTTTATACAGCCAACCTCCGCCTTGCCACCTGGACATGCTCATTAGCAGGGTCAACTGCAGACAGCAGCTGTGTCATGGCAACTGCACTCGAACTCGCGTGAAAGGACGTTTAGTTTACAAAAGACCGCATTGGCAAAGAGGAGCCAACTGCAGTGTGGGCTGACATGCGGCAGCGGTTGGACATTTGTGATTCTTTTTAGCGCTCTATGCACAAATATGAAGTGGGAAGTGTGTTGCTCAGAAAAAATTCTATACTTTTTTGCAGCTTTTGGCTTAAAATAAATTTTAATATTTAAATCATATAAACGATATCACTTCAAAGCATGCCGCGCATGCTGCGTGGGAGGGCTAAGAAGATCTTAAAATCTATTTGGCGCATTTGTTTGTAATGAACAATTTATGGTTTATTAATGCAATATATAGCATCAATAAAAAAAGGCATGACAAAAAAAGCAAAAAACATTTAATGCAGTTTTACAATAAATTATAATTAACTTAAGCATTGCGTTATCATGCCGTTGACACTTGTTTAAAATTTGCCGCTAATTAGTGGAAAAAAAATGAGAGGCAACAATGGCAGCAGAACAAAACGCTCTGCAAAAGCAAAAAGAAACAAAAAAAAAAACCAAAAATTAAAAAAGAATTAAAAAACAAAACCAAAGCGATACAAGTGCGCTAAACAAAAACCGTAATCGATCATGTTCACATGGCGATGTATGTATGTTATGTACATACATATATAATGCGGTTAGCATTCGGAAAATATATTTTGCAAACAGTGTTTTTCAATTATCGCATGGATTATGTTAATTTGCATTTGCAAACATTTCGATTTGCACACGCCCCGCGCTGCCGCAACCGCCCGCCCCCCGGTGGCCCATGTGTGCAGCAGCGTTTGCATAAAATATTTAACAGCATAACTAAATTTTGCACCGCTAAAAACGCCAAAACATTTTCCAATTAGCAAACTTGAATATTGACGCTCGCATTCGCACTTGCACAGCGGATCTCCTCTGCTGAAATGAGTGAACTGCATTTGGCTGCAACGCTAATTGCATGTGCCCAGGTGCACAGCTGCCCATGCTGCCCTGGCAGTGGCTGAGCGCATTGCATGCCTGCTTTCAAAATCATAGCATGCAGATACTCGCACAGTGTTCAGCTGATGTGTGTCATTACTCGCGAACGCATTGCAACCTGCAATTGCGGCACCGCTCTGCCCACCCCCCCGTGTTTCGTGTACAGTTGGGGCATTGCGTGATTGCATGTTGCGTTGTTAATGATTTAATCATATAATCAAACATAGTTCGATTAAAAAAAATCTTTTTCGGTTTTCGCTATTTGTGCTTGGCTCTTTGTGGGTGTGATACTTTGTCAAGGTGTTTATTCTACAAATATAACATTTAGTTTAATTGGCATTTAAACTGACTACTAATATTATAATTTTTACACACTGTACTAAAAAATGGCAAAGACTATATTAAAGTTGTGCAAATGTATGTAACATGCGTCGTTTTTGATCGTTGGGTTTCGCTTATGTTGCATGAAAACTTTGAATTGTTAAGTAACATAAAAAGTGGGGTCGACTGTCTTTGTTGTTAGCAATTGTAGTAAGTCAATTGTATATAATTAAAGCACCCTGTCATATAATTATGCGCACTGCTAGCCACATTTAGATGAGCTGATTTGAGGTGCGCCTAATTTAATTACTCAATCCGAAATGTTCAAATATGCGTATCACAGTGCAGATGCAGATAAGCCGGCGCATAAACTACGCATTTAAATTGGCGACACAAAATACTTAAATTATTTCCTACCTTGGCAATTTGTGCGCTGTTTGACACTTTTGCTGTGGTTGTTGTTGTTGTTGTTGCTGCTGGCCAGGCATAAGTTGCCAACCAATTGCTGTGCTGCCCCCTCACCCTTTCATCCTGCTGGACTTGGCTGCGACGCGCTGCTGTACTGGCTGCCTTTGGCCGGAGGAGCCAATATTGATTTCGATCTTAATTAACTTTAGCACATTTGCAACACTCGAGCATCGATGCGAGCTCGTACACTCATTTGACTTCGTTTGCCTTTTTGTTTTCCTTGTGCCTCATTCGTTTTTCAGCTTTTCCCTCAGCATGTTTGAGTCCTCTTTGCAGCGCACATGCTTTGGCTTCTGCTGTGGTATGTTGTTGCTATTGCTACTTTTGTTTGTTTTTGCTGCAAACTCCGTGCTGGATTTTATACAACAATGGGGCGGGGGAAAAGAAGAAATTCAGAACTTGCACAGTGTAAACACAAAAGACACACACACACACATACAGATAAAAATGGTAAAAAAGGCAAATCTCGGTGTCACCAAAGGTAAGTCTTACACTTCTATTTGTTGAGTAACTTTTCAAATCTTTTTTCGAATTTTTTTCTATTTCTTTTTTATTTTCTATTTTTAAGGATACTCGTTTTTGTCATTTCTCTAGTTAGCAATTTTGCGTTCAAAGCACCTTTTATTGCTTTGGGCTACTTTTTCGTCTAACTAAGACGTCTTTTTTATTGTCAGTTTTTGCTTTCGGTTTAATTTTGTGTTTTTCTACATTAGTGACTTTTTTTTGGCTTTTATATTCTTTGATTGGTATTTTAGTGTTTCGGCTGGCATAGAAAGTCACTTTTATGCATTTTTAATTGACAGCAGTTCCCTATTTAAGTCGCAGTCCAACAATTTTTCTCAATAAGCTGCCATATGCGTTTTCTGTTCAATGCAAAGTAAGCCCCAAACTGCCAGCGATTATCCTTGCTTTGTGTTTTTTGTTTATTTTTTGCTCTTAATTAAAACGCATAACTGCCAAACATGCACTGCCAATAAATTATTTGCACATTTTCGCTGTGCAATTTTTTAGCAACTAATTAATTTCATTATAATTAATGCAAATCGTGTTGCGGAGGCATTAGCAAAATGTGAAATTTAAATAAGTAAACAAATAAATGACAATTAATGAAACAATAAAAGTTAATAAATTAGTTGAGCTGGTCAACTGTCAGCAGAAGTGCATGCTGCCATTTCAATTGCTGGCCAGCACACTCACACACACGCGCACTATAAATATTACAATCATAAATAAATAAAATAGCAGCACTGATTTATTGTTTAATTATTTGTACTGATTAGACGTTGGTCGCTTAATTTAATTAACTCTGCTGTGTCCATATCGCAAAGGTATGCTACTCGCACACAGCGCAGTAATTCCTTATGCAAATTAATACAAATTCCAAAGGCAAATACAAATTATTTAAAACAAACTCAACTCCACTCCACTCCACTCAACTCTATTTAACTCAACAGTTGTCCTTAATGTGCTCGAGCAGCTTATTATATACATAATTATTAAATATCGCATGAATACAAATAAAAATACAAGCGGCCAGAGAAGCCACAGAGAGCGAGTGAGAGAGGGAGATGGAGTGAGTTAAATACGTTTTCATGGCTATGATAAAATAATTAAAGAATCCACTACTATTAGTTGCAAAAGGACACAGCAATTAAGAGAATTCTGGCGAAAGGAATTAGGCCTAATTGTGTGTACGGGGGCCGGCCATCCAGCATTTGCTGGGCATTGAAATGCTCAGCTGAGCGGATTTGTCGCAGAGGACCTTTTTTGCTGGATATTTTTTGGGTACACATTAAATATCAATTATGCGCCGTGTGGTGAGTGGGCTGCCATTCCGATGCGGACAGCAGCAGTGCCAGACCCAAGCAATTAAAAACGTTTGTGTTTGCGTTCGCATTTGCTTTTGCTTTCAACAAATGGACTACAAACTCGTCAGCTTTGATTACAAAAGATTTAAATAAATTTAATCTGCGCTCTTCAACGCCAAATTTATGTGTTCATGCAATATACGTTGATTCTTCACTAATTTGTGTAACCAACTCAAGTGGCAGGTAATGGGGAAATAAAGGATGTATAACCGAGACGCCTGTGTTTAGCTGCGAAACTGTCAGGTCCCTATATGCATGCACGCAGACTTTGAGGTCAAACAGCAGCTTTGACTTATGCGTCCCACTTCTTCATGAAACAGAAAATCTTCTGCCAAAATGAAAATTCCCTACAAACGGTTGGGAAGCCTGTGCCAATCAATGCCACAATAGAGCCGCGTCCGTCGACCTTTTTCTTGTAAGGGTTACGCTGACGGCGGCTACACTCGCATATGGCTTTGTGCGTCCAAAATGATTCAATTGTCTAAAAATATTCAATTACAAATTATTAAAACGTAACACAATGCAATTAACACTTGTAGCGCTTCCACGAATTCACCTTAAACTTAATTAAAAACGCACGAACGACAAATCACGCACCTACAGACGCTTATTGGCGGCGACACGCACAAAGGCACGCCAGGCAGTCCTCGCTCATAAATAAGTCTAAACAATAAAACGCGCAGCAGTGTAAGTGCAGGAGTATCGTCAAGTTAAATTAATCATTTAACAAATTTAACAGACAATTTTTATTTACGGTCTTCGCTGCCTACTGTCAAGAAGTCAATTTAAAGTTTTACGGCTGCCATTGGAAATGGAATAAAAATAAATTGTAAGTGAGAAGAAAACGTGTGTAGTTTTGTATTTTTCCTCTTGCTTTTCATTGGAGAATGCATGTAAAACAGGACTTTTGCAATGTCAAATGTCTCGTTAAAAAAGAGTTGACTCTGTGTCGTTTTTTATTGTGTTTTGTTTGTTGTTTTTGCAGTGTAATAAAGGAAATCAGTGCCATGTCGACTGTCAACTTGTCAGGCAGCGTTTTAATAGTTGCTACCGACTGGCTGCGCACGCAGGAGCCGCCTCCTGCGTTCATTCATCGCTCAGTCTTACGCAGTTTGCTTGGCTTGCGAAAACTTTTAATTAAACAATTTCTTTGCTCTACGCAGTTAAAATTGTACAACATTGAGACTTGTAAGGACAAATCACTTTGGCAAAAGGAAAATAAATATGTTGAACGACCGGCATGTCCCGTCCGGCGCGCAGCATAGGCAAATGAAAACGTACTAAATACATATATATGGCATATAAAAAAAGGAAGCACAGGAAAAAAATAGAAGAAAAGTAAATTTAAAAAGAAGCTGCAGCAGCAGCAGCAGCAACAATAACAACAACAACAACAACAACAACAAACGACAAACGTAAAAGCATTTAAATTAAATTTAATTATATTTTGTTTGTTGCGACGAAACGAAGAAACAAAAACTGAAACCAACAATTACCAAAACAACAACAACAAACACAAAAACATAAAACAAAAATAGAGCAACAAAAACAACAACAACAACAACTATTAAAACATGGAAACCCCAAAACGAGACGCAAAAACTGTAAGCAAAGTAAGAAAACGATGACTAAAAATAAATAAATGAAATAATAAAAACCAGAAGTAACGAAATAAACACACAAAAACAAAATTAAAAAATAAATAAAAACGAAAATAACTTAAAACAAAAATGAAAAATAAAATATAAAGAACATGAAACAAAAAACTTAGCAAGTTGACAAAAGTTTTAATAAGGCAAAATGGAAAATAGAATATGCCGATGTTTTTAAGAAAATGACGTCGTCGCTAAGAGGCGTCTGCAGTGTCCGAGCGTTAGCGTGCGCCGAGGAGCAGCGCCGCAGAGCAGCAGCAAGAAATATCCTTGGTGGCACAAACAGCATTCATTAGAAACGATTGTTTTTGTTTTTCTTTTCCTTTTTTTATTTTTTCCTTTTTTTTTTCTTGGCTTTCTTGTTTTTTTTAATATTTTTCTAGTCGTTTATTTGTTCTTGTTGTTGTTGTTGTTGTTGGCAATGTGAATAAGTAAACTTAAATGTAGTAATTAAAGTGTTCTTCTTCGTTTTTTTTTTTTTTTGCGTTTCTACTTTGACTTGGCGCCTTGTCCTCAGCATGCGTCAACATGCCAAATATGCTGCTATGCATTGCCATTCGTATTTCTTAATAGAATTTAAAATTCTTTCAAGTCTTTGAATTGCGTTAAGCGTGTAAGAAATACGCAGACATGCTGAGCCATCATTGAGACTTCTTAAAGTAGAAAACCGTAACCGAAGCCGAAAACACCAGAGCAACGAAATAAAGGATGTAGGATGTAGGCAAACGTGTTTGTTAAACCAAAACAAAAACAAATTTAGCGGGTAAAATGTTTTGAATTCAAATTGCCATTAAAGTGCGATTTGGCAAAACAATGCATATTTTTTACAAGATTTTCTCCTTTTGCCTTTTTATACTTGATGAGATTGTGCTTTTCTTTTTCTTTTTCTTTTTTTTTCCTTTTTCTATATGTATGCGAGTATAAAAGTTCGACAGGCGGAATCTCCATAAGCGAGCAAACCCTTTTGATGTACACTTTTACTTTAAAAACACCGCAAAAATGCCAGAAAAAGGACAAGCGTAGCCAACAAAAATGAAAATAAAAAAATAAGTCGAAAAATTTGGGTAAACAGTGGCCAGAGACTCGACTCGCCTTCTTATCTTGTCAGTGTCATTTTCACGGCTTCTAAAAGGGACTAAATTAAAATAACTGAAAAGAGCGGCTTATTTACATGCCTTCGTAGCAAACAAACAAACAAAAACGAAATAAACAAAAACGTAGCAACAACAACAATAATAAAAAAATTAAAAAACAAAAAAAGAAAAGTCCTTTGGCGTAAAAATGTTAAAATTTCCATTTTTGCTCAATAGAAAAAATGTTAATCACTGTCAAGTTTATCCGCCCAGCGCTCAGCTCATGAATATCAATGACACGCGCGCGAGTATCGCTGATATAAAAATTATGCAATGCGATATTACAGTCACTCCCACCTTCAGCGGCATTAACTCTTTCACTCTTCCACTAACTCTGTCTCGCTCTGACCGACGCCCGCTCGCTTGCTCATTTGCACTTAGAGTGTGTCAGCGTTTCCTGTTTTACTGCTGCTTATTTATTTTTGACTTTTGCACTCGGCGTTGATGATGCGAACAACATTTTTAATGTATGGTATTTTATTTGATACAATTCAAATTGTAATTTTTAATCAATTTACCTTTATGATGCAGAAAAATAAACAAAAATCAAAAAATAAAAAACAGAAGCTTTTTATGACAGCTATTGAATTAATTTTGGCAGTTAATATATTACAAATATGTAACGTATCCATGTACGATATGGAGATATATTGCATAATGAAAGGACTTTCGTTTAGCACTTGACATTTATTTAATAAAAAATAAATTAAATTTACTTTGTTGGCATGCACTGATTGAATTTGATATATTCGCATGCGTTATGGCTATTTTAATCTTAATTAATTTTTAATGATATGCCATTATACGCCTGCCCACATGCAGCATGAACCTACGCACAAACAACACACGTGTCTACCCACATGCGCACATATGTACACACGTACATAGTATGTCTGTGCATGCACATTTACGCTTGTGTTCAGCCTTTAAGCGCTGCTCTCTTGGGCATAATGCACACCAGCTACACGCATGCAAATCACCAAGGATATTATCATCATGCCAACGCTTGTTCATCAAATTGCTAAGTGGTCACTGTGGGGTTAACCGACATGGTTAGCTCTGCTTAGCATTCCAGCCGAGCGTCTATGCGCACGTTAATACAAACACACGCCATTGTATATGCAGATGATGTTGTAGCTCTGCACACTGGATGGATAAACCATCTGAAGGGAACGCCAATAAGTTTAGCGAATGTTTTGTTGCAACTTAGCCCCCGTCGACTTCTGAGTGAAGATGTCTTCTTAAATAAATAAGCTAGCATCAATTGAAGCCTGAGTTACTGACTGTGGAATAAAGGTTTTGAAAAATTGGTGAGGATGCCAAGGTAGATCATTTTGTGGTCTATATTGATTGTTGAAGACTATTTGTATATTATATATAATAAAGTGCCCTGGCAGCACATATATTTTTAGTTCCACACAAAGCCGACACAGTTGTGGACATTTCAAGGAGAGCAACTAAGTTATCCTTTGTTATTTGACACAACTTACAAAATGAACGTAAAACGTGTAAGCGTATTTACTTGCACATTATCCTTAAGGCTTGGAGCAGGCCTGCAGTGCAGTTGGTTGCCTTACTCAGATGTTTAGAATGCTTTTAGTTAATAGTTTAATGATTTCAGAATTGTTTATTGTCGAGGCAAGCTGGCAGCTGGCAGCTAGCAAGGCAAACATTCTGACGGTATAATTGTTTTTCGAAATTGTATTTTGAAGTGTCAAAGTTTGCTTTGAGTGCTGCGCCGCACAGCTCCACATGCGCAGTTCTTAACTTGAAGGACTTTGTCGCATTTGTGCGCCTGTGGCATATGAGTACATGGAGCCATGCATATACGTATGCGCATTTGCCTGTAGTTACTTTGAAAATTAATAGGCTGTAAATCTGTTTATGGCGCAAAGTTTTCGCTTTGACACAGTCAGTTTTGCAAACTCTCAACATTGAAGGGTTAATTTCGCAATTCGTTGTTTATGTGCTTCAGTTATTCTTTTTTGTGTTTTGTGTTATTTTCGTTTTGCTCTTTAGCTTTTTAAAAAATGGCACAAGAGTAAATGAAAACAAATTATAAATGATTTAGAGCGCATTTTGGAGCACCCTTTTTTTTGGTTTTCGTTTTCGTTGCCATAGACGAGGCATAGCGCATAGCACTGCGGTAGGCAGGATAACAGCGCAGCAGCAAGGCAGGATGGCGGCTTGGCAGCACAGCGATGTGCTTGACCTTGATAATGATGATGGCCACTAATTTGAATTTATGAATTTAGCGCGACAACGACCAGTTGCAACTTCAATAAATTTCCAAGTGTAATCTGCGAGCTTTGAGCGGCCGCAATCATTAATTATTATTCATTGAGCTGAAAATGCCATTTTAATGCAATAAATATTCCAAAGCGAGCCATGCTACACGAGATTCTTCTCCGCCATCGTTGGCATTGGGTTGCTGCGCATTTGTATAAATTATTGTATATGCACAGCAACCAACCCCAGCCACATCCACAGTCAGAGTCACAGCCATAGCCGCAGCCTAGGTCGCTTCTTTTTCCGCCATGAATAATCCCAGTTCAAGTTCAGTTCAGTTCGGAGCGTTAACTGCTAACTGCGCTGACGACGGCTGTGCCAATGGCAATCGCAATCGCAATGGCAATGCTGACGGTGATGGCGATGGCGACTGCGAAAAGGTAAAATGGTTCGCTGCCAAAACGCCTGCAAAACAAAGACAAACATTTCATTTTGACTTTTATGTAAGTTTGTCATTAGCTATGAGCGCTTTCTATTCGAGTCTGCCCACTGACTGGCCTTTATGGTTTGGCCGAGATTAAAATACCTACAGTTGTGTCAAAGGGATGCCAAATAGAAGCGAAGAAAGCGAAGGCAGACAGCAATAAAGAGAAGGCAGTTATAAATTGTGCGTTGGCACGTAAATAAACTAAAATTATGTAAAATTCCGATAAAATATTTCTTTTGCTTTATTGCTGCTGTGCTGTGTGCTGTTGTTGTTGTTGTTGCTTCTCTGTATAGTTAAGTATTTTGCGAATAAAGAAATAACACCTTCCTGCTCAATTAAAATACTTTTTCAACTAATACGATTTCCATTATAAATATAATTTATAAAAACAGAATTGGTATTTTTATGAATTTATTGGTGTGTGAAAATAAAATTCAAATGTTTATACCCTGTACCAAAAAATGGTAAATGGTATATTAAAGTTGTGCAAATGTATGTAACAGGCAGAAGGCGTGGCAGACCCCATAAACTATATATATTCTTGATCAGCATCGAAAGGCGAGTCGATCTAGCCAAGTCCATCTGTCCGTCTGTATGAACAAACGGATCTCGGAAACGGTAAGACCTACAACCACCAAATTTTGCACGAAGATTCCCCCAATCCATAGGCATAACAAGTTTATTTTGTTTTTCGATTTTCGAACTATAACATATAGCTGCCATAGGAACGATCGGGAGAAAATCCACATTTAGTAACAAAAACCCTTTTGTTTTTCGAAATATCTTCACCAAATTTTGGATTTAACAGTTTTAGCTAATGCCCAATTATATATCTCAATAATTTTTATATTGGTTTACTATATCATATAGCTGTCATAGGAACGATTGGCCGAAAAACAACATTTACTGAGAAAAACTTTTTTGTTTATTAAGATATCGTTACCCAATTTTGGGTTTAATGATTCTAAGTAATATCCAATCATATTCCCGAATATTATAAATATCGGTTTACTATAACATATAAAATGCCTTTTACTAAAAAAAAAATTTTTTCCTTGAGATATCCTTACTAATTGAATACAAAATATTAAAGCAACAAAAAATATATATAGAATAAAAAAAATATATTTAATAAAAAAACTCTATAAATCTATAAAAAGCGTCTTAGGAAAACATGAGCACTATCACAATTTTTTAATCTCCAAATGGAATTCTTACGTGGAGGCGAACTTCTTACTCCGCGGCTGGCAGTCAACTGAAATCTGTTTTTAATAGTCTGATCTGCTGGATTCAGACTCAGATCAGTAACATCAAAAACAACTCATAGATTAACAGTCTGTTCTTGCTCTTAGCGCTCTTCTGCGTGACGACTGGTAAGTTAACTGCGATTGTCATCTGGTGATCATGTGAACGTGCGGCTGTTATCGAATAACAGAGCAATATTAGATTTACAAGAATTCTCTTGTTTCGCTGCTCAGTGAAATGTTATAGAATTGTGTGCAGTTTCTATTCATTATTTGCTTTACTGACTTTTGGAGTCGTAATGGCTAACCTCACTGTTGCCCGCAAAGTTAGCTAAAATTGAGTCTTTGACTGCGTTATTTCGATTTAACGGCACATTTCACATGATTAAAAAGTGTTTTGGACGATTTAAGAAGCTCAACGCAAAGTATAAAGTACATGACCCGCATGCCAGCAGACTTTTGCAGCAATGTGAGTCCCTGAGTGAGTGTGTGAGTGTGTTCGTGTGTGTGTGTGTGTGTGTTTGACTGACAGGCGACATGGTAGGCAGGATATGCGCCTGTTGTCGGCAACGTCCGACTCGTAGTTTATGAGCAGTTCGTATTTTTGTGTTATGTCAAATCTGCATAATTGCTCCATGTATGTATGCATGCAGAGTGCGAGTGCGAGTGTCCTGACGACGACAGTCTGGTCCCCTGCATGCGCATGACGGCGGTTGTGAACGCGACGTTAAGCCTTCCTTCAACACCCCGGCGCATGTTTGTTTGATGTTTATGAGGCATGCGAAGGCCAGCCATGAATTAAGTGCAACTTTGTTGCAAACGCTTTTCGCTTGTGTCGATGGCACCCGGCGCCCGGCCCTTGGCGCTTTTCCCCGGCTTTTTCGTTTTGTTGCATTTTTCTGTTTTTTGTTGTTTTTTTTGTGTTTTGGCTAGCGACTAACATCCGTTTAGCTAAATGTCGATATGTGCGGCAATGGCGCTGCTAAAGTGGAAGTTGTCGCTGCCAATGTCGACGTTGTTGCTGTCGCTGCTGTTGTTGTTGCTATTGCTGTTGCTGTGGCTGTCAACGCAGTCAATGCCGTTGACGTTGACGTTGATGTTGACGATGACGATGACGATGTTACTGTTGATGGACAAGGAATTTTGCTGGGAAATTGTACAATTCTCATGCAACATTGTCGACAACAAAAATTACACATGTAAATTGCAAATATGCAAGACAAGTTGGCAGTTTTGGCAGCGACCATGCGATCAGAAACGTTATGTTGATGATGCCGTTTGTCGCTGCTTGGTCATCTTTGTTGTTGTTCTTGCTGCTGCTGCTGCTGCTGCTGGTGAGTATCTACACACAAACTGTCGAAACAGTTAATTTGACCACAAAACATGCCACAGCAGGGACAAACGAATGTCGGCAGCAATTTCGTTTGCTTGCTTGCTTTTTGGCTTTGACTTCTGCCAGTAACTGTTTTTTTTTTATTCTGCTACACTTTTTCTGTTTTTGCATTTTCATTTTCATTTCGTTTTTTTTTCTGCTACTTTTTCTACAGTAGCTAAAATATGGCCAACATTGAAACTTCGTTGACCACAGCAGAAATATGCTAAAGAGCAAAACAGAAACAGTAATAAAGAAAAAAAAAAAACAAATAAAATGAGAAAAAAAATACACATAATGTGCAGTGAAGATTCTAATTAAATGTCTGGCGACACCAGCCCAGACAACTTGATGACTACGATTTGCCGGCACATCCTTTGCTAACTGCAAGTTGGCCGCCGCTGACAGCAGGCACAAGGATGCAGCAGGCAAGAGGAAGGTGGCAGCAAGTAATCAATACAAACGCTCGCAGGGCTTAATTTGCAAGTGTCAGATGTCAATACAAACCGAGCTGCATTGGGGCACGCATAATTTTCGCATGTACGAAGCAACGACATTGTGCTCAGATCCTTGAGTTAATGCCCCCTAAACAGTTGTTAAATTATTGCAACACCAAAGTCAAACAATGCGCAAGGGCGTCTGACCCGTGTCGCATGTGCCAAGGCTTGGCCATTGCTTGCGTCGCTTTGCGTGCAGTTGAGTTGCTCTTTGGCATAGTTTGCTTGTCATAATCCTGTAACTATTATCCTGACAAACCAAGGACAATGCGCACGCACACGCATGCACATGCTTACTCGCATACGTGTGCGCATGGCATAAGTACAGGAGCGGACGCGGCTGAGATCCTAAGCAGGCTTATTGGCCAATATGCGTTTTGCTGCTAATTGCAATTCCTGATGCGCTTAACCGACGAAATTCCTGCTTTATTGCCATAATCAGATTTCGATGGGCTTGCAAGCACAAATGGCTAAGCAGTTAACTGTGGGGCGCAAACTCTCAAAGGTCCTTCAAGTGCAAGGAGCAGCTTACAGTTGGCGACGTGGCCAAGCTGTGAGCTTGGCTAAAAATCGACTCTATGTTGAGCGCATTTTTAATGAATTTTCTTTGCAGTTGTGCAATTGTGCTTTGGTGTTTGTGAATTTGCTTTAATCCGTTCCTGCACAAAGGTGACCTGGCACTGACACATGCCGATGTTACATGGCAGAGCTTAATATTTGCCTTTATGTGGCAATTTGCATTTAATTTTCAAAGTTTGTCTACGAGACACATGCAGATGCTCTCAACAAAAGCAGCAGCATCAATAGCATAAACAGCAACAACAACAACAATAATAATAATAATAAAAACAACAATAACAGTGTGCTTACTCCATACTGCCAGATACTGGGCATTCATCTGCTGTTGTCCTGCTGCTTTACTGCTGCTACACTAGGAAAAATATGTGTTGGCCAGTTGGCTGACCTTATCGCACAAGTAAACTGAAACCCACGAATGAACGCAGCCTAGCGCAGCAGCCAGCACAGGGCCCCGCTGCTGCCCCCTTTTTTTAATTATAGCTACGCCTTTGAGTTGGTGCTCGTTTAAATCTATTATTTCGCAACATTAACCCTGTCTCATGTCCCAAGTCCCTGACCATGCTGCCCACAGACGAAACGAACTGCACACAGTCCATGACAGGACAGGCAGCTCAGCTCTGCTCGACTCAACTCGACTCAAGCCAACTTGGCTCAGCTTGGCTGATGGGTCTGCCGGCTATTAAAAATTAATTTGACACTTTGCGTTTGCATGTCAAAGAATGTCGCACATAAATGACGTCCATGTCGCCTAAACAATAATTAATGCCCAGCCAAATACTAGAAAAGTTATATAAAATATACAAGGGTAGGCAGGTGTTTGCGTCTCATGCACATGCAAAGCACAATAAAAATAACCCAATGAAATATTATACCCTACTAAAGCCCAACCACGAACGTAATGTGCTTATACTCCATGCATTAGGCACCCACGTCGGCAGAGTGAGGCCGAGTGGGGTAGAGAGAGAGAGAGAGAGAGCAGCCACAGTCGACGAGCCAAGAAGGATACTTGACAACGCGTAATTAGCATGCGTGGGTATGGCTGTGTGTTGTGGTGTGGGTGTTAGTGTGTGTGTGTGGGTGCGGGTCGAATCGGTTTTCTTTGGCATGTGCCACGGGCATCAAATTATTTTGTAATAATTTGCGTGGCATAATATTATTATTAACTTGTTGCCCCGCCCACTGTGCGTTTGTTTCAATTTTTCACGTTTGCTTCTTGCGTCTGTGGCTGGCTTTGACTGTGGCTGTGGCTGGCTGTGTGGGCGCACGGAGCGTATGATTATTGCTTTGACTGTGGCGCGCGCGTACAATTGCTTTCGCTGGAATTTTCTCCTTTGATTGACAAATTGACAGTTGTCGGGTGTTAAATACATTACCGTAAGGGGTGTAGCCACTTTGTTGGCATACATTTCGGCCGCAATAATTGGCTGTTTGGGGCTGCCGACAAGTGTTTGTCACTAATTAATACTCTCGATATGTACGTCTAAGTGGCGAACACTGTACTGACAAAAAAGAATGACAAAAGCCGAGTGCATGGCATGGGACATGGATGGGCAGGGGGCAAATATTTGCCAGAGCATGCGGATAATCTCTGAGTTGCCCGAAGGTTGGCAGTTTAAAGCGTGTCTGTGTGTGTGTGACTGTGTGTGTGTGTGTGTGTAGGTACGTTTAAATCTATTATGGTCTAAGCAGCCAGCAAAGCGAAGCAGCAACGCGCTTTCAATATTTCAGCAAAGTAATCCGGCATGTTATCCCTGACGTGATCAGAGCCAGTGTAGCCATAACAGCGCGTCCTGTGGACGTGTGTACACGTGATGCACAGTTCTCACGCGCTAACAAAATGCTAACGTGCAGTCCTGCCATGACAGGAGACAGCAGGACATGGCTGGGCTTGGCGTAGAGTAACTTAGTTTGTCTGTGGATTTATATGCACTTTTCTGTTTGCTATTGTCCTGTATATTGACTAAAGGATATTACAGTCACTCAAGCTACTTAAGACATAACGAAGTTAAACAAAGTTAAGCAAATACAAAATAAATGTGAACACGCACACACACAGCAGACACACAGCAGGACACAGTGGTGTGTGTTTCAGTGCTGCTCTTTGAGCTCTTTACTTTTTTGTTATTCGCACATAAATTCCGAACTGCTCTCTTATGCAGGCGACACGTAACCAAAACGACATTTTGCTTGGCACACACAAAGACGCTGCAAGGATTAACTGCAATTTTTGGCATTTTGCTGCAAACGTGGCCACTAAAATGCATCCTCCCGAGTGTGCCGCTCGTCCTGGTCCGTTGGCACCAGGGGCAGTCCTTGCTGCAATAATGAATCGCCTTGCAGAAGTGATGTACATGCGTAGCTGCTCGTAAATTCAAAGCCAGCCAACTGCTGCCATTGCTGGCGGTGCCTCTTAAAAATCACTCGCAGTGTGACAAATTTTAATAATATTAGCGGCAACTTTGGTCCGCGAGCACCATCCTGCGACGGTATGGCTCAAGGCGCCGCAGCCGTTGCAGCAGAGCTGTGTGCGTGAAAAACAGGTGGCACCGAGGGCATGCTGGCAAAGTTCCATTGTCCTTTTTTGTGTCCTTATGCTGCACGCTGGCTGTTTGTGCTCACTGCGCGCAATATTAGAAAAATGAAAAGTCCTCTGGCTAATGTCGCATATTTATGCATGTTCGCGTTATTTGCTTGTGCGGCGTCTGCAATTAGGGAGGAGCAGCAGGACGAGTCGCTGGCGTGTGCATGCATGTGAGCGCAGAGAGGAGGTGCAGCTGCTTGACAAGCTGCCCGATGCACTGCCAGTCGATGACGTTGCCGTGAACATGGGCAAACGCTGTCTGTCTGTCCGTCTGTTCGCTTGTATCCCAAGGGCGATACGCACTGCGAGCGCGGGCTCTGGCTCCGGCTGCGTCGCTGCTGGGTGGCACCGAATGCCAACTCTGCCAACACTCATGCGAACACACCGCGCTGGCTGCTATTTGCTTTATATCCTAATGAGCTGCTTATTTTCATGTTTTCGCTCGCAGCATTATTTTCTTATTTGTGCGCTGCAACATGCACGCCAAGCGGCGGCAAAAGGATACATCAATGGCGCAATGAAGCAGCGCTTTGCATGAAGGTTTCGCTTATTTTATTAAATTTAAAATTGTTGTCAGTTTCGTTTTGAAGTAAATAAAGTTTGTAGTTCTTGGTTTTTGTCAAAAAGCATTAAGGATGCAAAAGCATTGTCTACGGGTTTCACGACTAAGCAGCTGACAGTCAGCACATTTTTAGCTTTAAGTGCTGTGCAAACATACAATGTATGAGAGGCAACTGCTTGACTGGCTTTAAAATGCATTTATTTACACTGAGCAGGTCAAAGCTTAATTAAGTTTAGCTTTAATTGTAATTGCAATTTAAGCAAAACAAACAAATTTCAAATGATGAGCCAATGACTGCCAAACACACAATGGAAACATGCAAGCGAAGCCAACTGATAAGTCATAAAATAAATAAACGTCACATTTAATTGTTTAATTAGTGCAATCTACATGCAAAAATCTATAATTTTATGCATCACTGAGCATTAACAGGATAATTACGAGTTGTCGAGCACGCACACACATACACACACATGTACACACACACAGCAGTGCACATGTACATGTTGCAGCTAGCTACGCATATGAATAATTATGCGAGGCATTCATCACATGCAGCAGAGCGCAAGAGAAGCTTTCAAGGAGCAGCAGCAGCCAACTGAAATACATTAAATGTACATAGCAGCAGACGCAATTTAATTAATATTTTATATGTATGAATTGGCACACGTGTGTACATTTTGCAAGCAAAAGAAAAAAGAAAAAGTAGAAGAAGAGCAGCAAGAAAAAATTGCAATGAAAATTGCTGGAAAATTAATTGACAAAGCAAACGAGGGAAAATTGTTGTCATCAATGCATTGACATCTGCTTAATCCGCAGACATGGAAACGCTTGACTGGCGCTGACTTTGACATGGCGGAACGTGCCGCTAAGTGTAGCGTTGCGAGTGTAGACTGCGCCGCCCACCTCTATCGCCTACACGTGTGTCTGACGTTTGCCCCGCCCCAGCAATTGTTTTTGACATATTTGATTTCGTTTTGCCATGGCTCAAATATCGGCAAACCTCAGATTGAAGTCGGCTTGACATGGGCTAAGCGTTCATTATAAATATATAATAGCCACACATTTTAGTTAAGCAATATGATTTTCCCAAGGCAAGCAAAGCCCTAATTAGGCATCGCGTGTGCTGCTCGCTCGCATGCCAGGGGCTGCAGATTAATACGAATTTTGCCTGTTTATAAAAACATGTCACAGACGCGCTTAGGCTGCGATTCGGTGCTGAGCATCGGAGCTGTAACTTGTATCGGAATTATTGCGAAAATGTACATTAAGGGATTTATCTTGCTCATTTCGCTCTTAGGCGCATTTGCGCAGGAGCCCAGACGCGATGACAAAGTGAGAGAGCAGCAAACGATAAGTCAAATGTAAGACCTGCTTAATAAAACGTTCTCTTTCGCAGTGGCCCCCGCCAGCGATTCTGAAGATGGCCAAACACTTTCACGACATTTGCGCGGAAAAAACTGCCGTCACTGACGGTAAGTGTAAGCTGGAATTTGGTTGGAAACATTTCTTCTAACGTGTCTCATTCTCAGAGGCTATTAAGCAGTTTAGCGATGGCGACATACACGAAGATGAGAACCTCAAGTGCTATATGAATTGTCTATTCCACGAGTTCGATGTGGTCGATGACAATGGCGACGTCCACTTGGAGAAACTTTACAATGCTATTCCTGGTCCTGTGCGTGAAAAATTTCTGAACATGTCAAAGGACTGCATCCATCCTGAAGGCGATACGCTTTGCCAAAAGGCTTGGTGGTTCCATCAGTGTTGGAAAAAAGCCGATCCGGTGCATTATTTCTTAGTTTAAACGGAATTCTTTATACGCTGTCAGATGTACATTACTTTTTACATTGAATTTTATCACTTTGGTTTTCTCTTAATATAATAAATATATTTATATACGATATAGCATAAAAATTTTAAGAGTTTTATTCTTTGGCATCTACTGTTTCAAGTTCATAGAAGATCAAACACTGAAAGATACAAAGGTAGCTTAGTATATGGTATATAATACAGAGCAGACAAAGAGTTGTTTTGATTGAAACAGGCTGACAAAGTTTATCAAACCAGCTGAAGCTGCTCAGCTTATGGCCACGGAGGCAATTCAATTCCAGAGAAGATGCGGCTTCTTGTTTTTTAGCCGATGATTGGATACAGGGTTCATGGAAGATCAGCTATTAATAGCAACTTTAAATTGAAAATCAATCTTATTCCATGAATAATCTAAGCAATACATAGGAGAGTGTTTAATTTGTTCTCATTCATCAAAACCGTAGCAGTTGAAAAGGCATTATGGATCTAAACTCTGAACTGCTTTTATATATATTTTGAGCATTTTTGTTGTGAACTTGGGAAAATCCAAACTAAATAAGACATCTAGCGAAAATAAGTGATGGGTATAAATTATATTTTTTTGATTAAATTTCCTTTGAGATTTTCTAAGCACAAACTGACAACCCACCATTAGACTCATCATTGTTTTCAATCCGGCGCAGTGATGTTTGAGGCAGAGGCTTATAATTAAAATTCAAGTGCATATGACATGACGATCACTTGCACTACGCACAAATTAGTTTCGAGAATTCGCTTGGGCAGAATGAATGCCATACACTTAGCATTGGGTTGCACATTTGGCCGGTTGTGGCGTGAGTGGGGGGCGTTTATGGCAGCGATCATGCAACAAAGTTGCGTGGCAGCAGCAGCAGGGGCGGCTGGGCGCTGGGGCTGTGGGTTAATTATAAGCCTGAAACAATGGGCAGCCTGAAAAAGCGATAGAAAAAAGTGCTTCTGTATGCATATCTACATTTAATTGTTTGATGTCGAATGCGGAGCTCACAGAGAAGACATAAAATCGATATAAAAATGTGAAACACAGAACAATAAAAAACGAAACAAATTCAATTTTGATTGCGGTTGTTAACCAATTTTTGTGTGTGCGGCTGTAAAAAAAAAATCGGCAAATAAAAATAGCCAACAAAAATAGAAAACGGCCAATACAATAATAACAACAACAACAAATACAAAAAAAAAAAAACAAAACAAAAAAATCGAGAAAAAAATATACGCAAAAAGGACTAACTGCAGGCAGAAGGCAGCAAGAAAAGTTAAAACGTAAATTGAAAACAGCAATTAAAAAAGGAGAACATTTATCCTGCGTGTATTTCATTGCCTTTTGTCGTTTTTTCTTTTTTTCTATTTTTTGTAAAATATTTTTCAGTTTCCGTTTTGTGTTTTTTTTTTTCCTCATCTACTTGTTTTTATTTTGGGTTTTGTGTTTTTGTTTTCGTTTTATCCGTTTGGTGGCGGTATAAAAATGTTTGCGGCTTTGTTTCGGTTGCGTTGACATTTGATGAAACAAAAGTGACAGTTGTGCAAAATTTGATGTCTTTGTTTTTTGTTTTTATTGTTTAGTATACGAATAATTTCGTCTTTTGTTATTTGAGGCCTGTCAGTTTGTGTCAGTCCGTCCGTTGCTGTGTTTGTCTGCAAATTAACACGAGAAAACGCGCTGGCTTGCGACGTTTCCGGTTCCAGTTCCAGTTCCGTTTCCGTTTTGCAACCGTAGCAAGAAACTCGCATTTAATTAAGCTTGTCAGCAATGCATTGCAAAAATCATTTCACTGCTCAACAGTTGCAAGGACACACACACACACACACACACAGGCCGCTTAGGGAACACACATAACACACGACAGGGTGGGTAAGATTCCAAAGCAAAGTAAAGGATGTGTTCTGTTACTAGAGAACTTGTGTCACTTGCGTGTATTATTTTATGGCAATGCTTACAGAAGGATTAAACTGTTGCAAGTGTAAAATTATGAAAAGAATTCTTTGTAAAGCTGCCGAAAAAAGATTTTCAAGGCATTTGTTTCATGCCTGACCTGGCAAGAAAAGTAGCTACCGACTTGACGACGGCTACTCAGGTTTAAACAAGCAAATCTCCAGTGGACTTCAAGTGGAGTATATCAATTATGCAAGCATGACTGCCAACTGATCTGGCTTGTGGCACTTGAAATCGTCTCTGCACTCGCATTCATGTCCTTCTGCATGCTTGTGGACTCCCCCTCAATGTGCTCATGCAGTTAAAACACGCAACGTGGCATGCTGAAGTGGCATACATTGTCACGTTGTCCCACTTCATGTTGCTTTTAAGCAACAAAAATTTTTAACAAAAAATATATATATATATAATTTTGCACAAATGTCACAATAAAAATGAAATAAAAATAAGATGACAAAAATAAGCGAAAGAAAAAAAAATCACACAAACATGAACAGCACATTTGGCTAGCGAACAACATTTGTTCTCAGCTGATTTTCATTTTGTTTTGTTGATTTTCCTTTTTTTTACTTGTTTTCTTTCTTGCTTGTTTTGTTTTGTTATTTTGCTGTTTTTGTTTTTTTCCTTTTTAACAACTTGACAACAAAACGCAACAACAACAATAAAAAGACACACACCCAGAGTCACATAAAATCAGAGTGAGAAAAAAGGGCATAGAAATAAGCATTGCTAAAAAATTCAGCAAGAACGCAGCTAACGTATTTTTCATTTGGTCCTGTTGGCATCCTTGGACGCATTCGTGTTCGCGTTGCAGCAATAGCGGAAACGGAAATAAAAATGGCTTTGAATGGCATTTACAGCGTCAGGACAACGCTGACAACGTCCACACGCGCGACACAGGCGACGCAGCCAAAGCTAAAGCCAACGCTGGCGCTGACGCTGACGCCGAAGCTGCTTTTCGCCGTTTTAATCGCCTTGTTGTCGCTGCTCACTGACGCGGCGCAGGCTCAGCAGCCGAGGCGTGATGAAAATGTAAGTTAATGAAGTACTTCGGCTTCAGCAATTGTTGTTGCTGTTGCTGTTGCCGTTGTTGTTGTCGTTGTCGTTGTCGTTGCTGTTGCCGACGTCGTTGTCGACAATTGTGAATGTGCGAGTGCGTGTGCGTGTGCGTGTGCCGTGCCGTGCTCTGGTGTTAGTGTGCGAGTTGAAAAGATTACATTTTAATTGCAGTATCCACCGCCGGCAATTTTAAAAATGGCAAAACCGTTCCATGATGCCTGCGTGGAGAAAATCGGCGTCTCTGAGGGTAAGCGCCTAAGCGTGAAAATTTGGATTTGCAAACACACAAAACACAAAAAACAAAACATAAACTCAACGCAATGGGGGAAAATGTTTTATTGTTTGCTTATTTTTTGTTCTTGTTTTTTCTTGCCTTTGGTTTGTTTTGTTTCTGTTATTGTTTTTGTAGCTGCCATTAAGGAATTCAGCGACGGTGAAATACACGAGGACCCAAAGCTGAAGTGCTATATGAATTGTTTGTTTCATGAAATCGATGTTGTGGACGACAATGGCGATGTGCACTTGGAGAAGCTCTTCTACACGGTGCCGATCAATGTGCGTGATCTGCTAATGGACATGTCCAAGGACTGCATACATCCGGTAGGCAACGATCTGTGCGAGAAGGCTTGGTGGTTCCATCAGTGCTGGAAGAAAGCTGATCCCGTGGTATGTGGCTGGCAAAATTACCATAAAGGCTACAAAACTGATCTCTTCTCTTTAAAATTAGCATTACTTCTTGCCTTAAATTGCAATTTTGTGGATCAACTCTGGCAGATCAAAAGGCGCACTACCATACATGGCATTAAGGATAAAATTCAATGTAATAAGTTTTGGTACTTGGCTTCTTAAATTTAAATAAAGGCAAACAATAAGCATCACAAAACAGCAAATGTCCCTTTGTCTATAAATACTTAATATATTTCGATAATAATGCCGGCTATAATACGCAGTTGATCTAATTACTTAACTCGGCTTAATTTGAATCAAAAATAAATAGAGAAAAACAAACAGTAGCAGCAAAAAGTATGCAACGTTTTAATGGGTTAAAATGCGATGCGTAAATTCCGTATATGTTTTTGCGTTTATTTTGGTAATTTGCGCGCAAATGTTGCCTTGCCAGTGGTTAAGTATAAGTGTGTGCATGTGTGAGTGCGTGTGTGTAAAATGCTTTTTGTTTTTGGCTTGCTGAAATGTTCATGCATATAAATAACAATTATGCGTTAAGTTTGCCTGTGCTGTGTAAGCCATGAAATGCCCGTATGTGAGAATAACTCACACAGCGCGCAGGGTTTTATTTATTTTTAAGCGCATTTCAGTCTAAATGAGACTTGTTTGATATGTTCAGCAGGCACTGACTCAGCTTTTGCACAGCAATGGAAAACAAAAGTGTTGAGCGCAAATTAAGCTGCTCAAAATGAAAGGTCGCCTGCAAGGCGCGCAAGTGGCCTTCTTAGCGTCGCCCATTGCGAGGAGCGTGTGGTGCTCTGCCATAGCGTTGCATAGATTTTTCCCTTTTATTTATTTGCTTTTGTGCGTTTATTTATCACATGCTGTGCCCACCATCGCCTGGTGTCAAATATTATAGTGATGCCACGCGAAATACGCATGCAGCGTAGTTTAGCGGCAAAACAATAGGAAAAAATAACAAAAAAATAAAAACCAAATAAAAAGGCAAATAATAAAATGAAATGTATGTAGGGGAATGCGTAGAGTAACGTGTTCTTATCGTCTCTTTTGAAAAGCATAAATCATTTGCTCGCTGTATGCGTTGTACAACGCCAGCCGGCAAGGATATGCGCTGGCAATGCCAAGCGCAAAATATAAAAGAGCAAAGGCAAAAGAAAAATGTACATATATGTGTATATAAAAACGCACCGGCCTACAATAACAATAGCAACAACAACAATAGTAGTTTAGCAACATGCAGATTGGTGTGGCGCATACTATCCTGGGAAATGCGCGCTCTTGGACTTATTGTGGCACTATTGTGCCGCCGCCAAAAGAGCCTTGGCACGCAGGTCCTTGCCAAAGCCAGCGCCGCCAATTTTATTGCGACTCTAATAAGCAGCTCAGCGCCGGCTGTGTGCGCGACACTATGTCTGGATATTTGCCAGCTGGAAGCCGGAATTAGAAGTTTCTGCCATATGGATAAAATCAAATAAAACAAAAAAAAGCAAAACAAAACAAGGCAAAAAAGAAAAATAGCAAGAAAAAGGCGCAAAAATGGCGAATAAACAAAATCATTTGCACGCATAGAAGAAAAGGCATAAAAATGAGAATAAAATAATATGAAGGCTTAGCGTATTTGTTATTTTAATACAAGGAAAAATACGCAAGTGAAGTGGAAAATATTTATTACCAAAATATTTCATTTCTGCACTTTTTCCTGCAGTTTTATTTTATTTTTTTGTTTCTTTGAGTAAGCAAACCTTATGCTTAGTGTGAAAATTGCTAAGCTATGGACTTAAGAATTATTGAAATGTCAAAGCTCTCGATTAAATAATATTTATGAGTCAGAGACGGTCGCCAAGACTTATATGATGCCTTGGCCTGAAAGTAAAAGTGTTCACACTGCAATCGAAGATTCTCAGCTTCAAAGCACTAAAGGCTTAGCTAACTCAACGTGGAGATAAGCGTGAACAAGTCATATGTTAAACATTTTTGAAGGTCACTATTCAGTTGAGTTTAAAACTTTCTATTTCAAAGCGTACAAATAATTAAAAACATCAATTCAATTATGTTGCTGGTTTGCAGCTGCCCCATGCAATGAATTCACGTTGAACCTCAGGCTGCTGGATTCGCTGTCGCTGGCGTATATTAAACACGCATAAATTGAAATAAATGACAAATATTTAAAACAATCAGTTACCCAATATAACACGAAAAAGTCCCCTTTCAAATAAAAAAGAAACAAGAAAACTCCCACAACGTTGCAAATCCTGTAAACTTCACAAGCAGCCACCCTGACTATTAACTTTTTAGCGCAGCACACGGGTAACTTGACTCGTTACGCGGCTGCGGCTGCTAATAAAGTAACCGTGACATACTTGTGCAATAAACGTTCGGCGGAAACGGAAACAGGCGAAATGTGTCCACAGAATGTCGACAGCATGCAAAAAATCCATATTAAATGACTGGCTGCCGTTGGTGCGGCTGACATCGCTCCTTATTGCTACTCAATGCTTCTGGTTCCTTGCTGCCTGCCTTGCTGCGTGCAAGACGCACTTATGCGAGTTTATATATGTATAAGTGTGCACACATATCAATTTACAATATTTTAGCCCACCATTAATTCTAATAAACATTTTTCATTTTGCCTCTTTCAGCTGGCAATCGAATCGAGGCATCGAGCCCAACGCGTCCGCCGTGCCAAGGCACTTTGTCGTTATACACCTGCGCAGCGCAAAAGCCGCCAATCTAATGAGGTTATATAACTTTTTATTTGTTATTCTTTACTTTACTGTTGCTTTTTTTTATTTATTTATTTTCATCTTTTTTTTTTTTTTTTATATGGCGCTCTTGCCTGCTGTTTGTTGTTGCGGGTTACCTTAGCTTTGGCTGGTGTTGCCATATGTCGGCTAAAATCAAAATTGTTGTTGTTGTTGTTCTGCCTGTGGTTAGTGTAATATGCCATATTTCGTTTCACTTGTTGCGCACGAGAACATGTTATCGATATTTATTTCATTTTGCTGTAATTTATGTAAAAACTTTTTTAACTTACTTTTCCATTACTTGCGTTTTTTATTCACGTGGATTTATGTGAAGTGCTGCATGTGGCTCGTTCTCTTGCTGCCTGTAGTTTTTATTTTTGCTTCTCCTTTTTTATTATTAATCTTTTAATAGCTTGCAGAAAAATTTGCAATTCGCGGCTGTTCCTTTTTTTTTGTGTTTAAGTAATTTTATATTAATATGAAGTGCAAGCCCTTACTCGCCATAAAAAATACAAAGTTTTTCAAACTATGCATACAAATGCTGGGCAGATTATCCTGCAGTCAGGATTTTGGTTTTACAGCTTTTAAATATTTAACTAAAGTTCGCACATATGAAATGTTTTTAATAGATATATGCATAAATCATGCTTTTAAAATTTCAATAAAAGCTTCTGATGTATTTTTTTTTTTGTTCGCATTTTTACATAATTTCCAATCTTAATTTGTGATTAGCTGGCTGTGGGCACTTAGGCCGCATATCCGCAACGAATAAAAATCATTTCTATGTGCTCTATTGCCCTGCTTGCCTAATTTGCCTATTGAGCTGTTTATTAACCTCTATTTGGGTATCTATTTTTGCCTAATTTGGCAAATTGATTCCCTTGGCGGCGACGGGCGCAGCACACACACACACGCAGGGCACACAGCAGCAGTACAGTGTGCACTCGCACATGGCGGTGGTGTAGTTGCGTTGCTTTGACACGACACTCTTCATTTAACAATTCGTTGCGCAAGACGGCGAAAGCAAACGCAAAGAGGCCCACAGAGCACACAGCACAAATTGCAGAGTGCCTACAATATAATTAGGTACTTTTTTTATTTTGCCCATCAGTGTAGTTTTTTTCTTTTTTTCTGTATTTTTATTTTTGTTTGGCAGCTTTTACGCTGATGCTTTTTATCAAAAGACGTTTAGCAACCAATTAGCTGCGAACTGTTACTTAATTTCCGTGCAAGAATCTCGTAATGAGAAAATCATATAATTGGATTTCCAAAAAAATCAAAAAAAAAAAAAAAATAAATAAAAAGAAAAACGAAAAAAAAAAAAAAAACCAAGAGAAAAATAAGCACATTTTTGTCATTTAAGGGTGTCATTTTTATTTGTGTAAGTGGCGCAAATTTGTTTCCGTTACTGTTATCTTATTTTCTGCTTGTGCTTCTTCTCCTGCTTTGTTATGCGTGAGTGTGGGCAACAGATCATTAGCCAATTCCTATAGCTGCGGGCTGCGAGCTGCGCACTGCTTTCGCTTTTTAAGGCAGTTTTCTTGGCCGTTTTCTTGCGCGTTTTCTGCTCGCGCATACGTTTGACATGAAAATTAAAATACTTGGAGGCTTTGCTTTGCTTCATCAAACTTTGCAAGTGCAATATTTCATAAAATTTTAATGGTCTACTACTTTGCGTATGGTCGAATGCATTGGCATTGGCACTCGCAGGCAGGCAGACAGGCAGGCAAGCCAGGAACTTATTGTTTTTGAAATGCGGCTGACAGATAAGTCATTAATCATGCCAGAAAGAATTATATAAAAGTGAGTGAAGCGCAAACAAACCGTATGACAACGAACAATTGTAGAAATTGCCAAATTACTTTTACGCTTTGCCTCCTTGTGTTTCCCACTTGGTTTTGGTTTTTCTTTGTTTTCTGCATGTTTTTACAGTGCCTGGCTACTCAATTTGCTTTTGTTCGGAACTCTTATAAAGTTCAATGCTTTAAATTAAATTCCGCTTCATTAAATAAAACGCTGTGCGCAGCAAGCAAGTCAAGGACAAAATCATGCAGCGCAGCAACGAATGACGCCGCGACCCACAATGACCACATTTGCAATGTCCTTTCTGTTCTTTTTTGTTTTTTTTTTTTTTTTTTCTTTTGCATTGCCAAATGTCTATAAAAGCAGCTACGTATAAAAAGAGAAAACATGCTCAGAAAAAAAAAAGAAAATCGAAAAAAAAAAAAATAATGAAAAGCCTCTTGCGCTTGTGCTAATAATATTTTTCACGTTGTCAAAAATAAGTACGCGCCGCTTGTAACATTTTCTCGTCGTGCCCAGGCTGCAGGCTCCAGGAGCCAGGCTTCGACGTTGCTCTAAGCTCAATATGCTCGGCTCGTTCTGCTTTCAATATGTTTTCCGGCCACAGACGGGCCAAAATGTTCATTCCGCACTCATTTCATTCATTTGTAATTTCTACTTTTTTTTTCATGCTCATTTTTATTTTTATTTTACTGTTTTTTTCTGTTTTTTTTTTTATGACTTTTTGGTCGTTTTACATTTTTGTGTTGTATATGTCCTTTGGCTGGCAAACTGTTTGCGCTGTTGTCGGCTGCTCAAGTACGTTCGGACTCGTAAACTTTTTTCTTTCAATTTTGTTTCTTTTGGCTTCACTTTTTTTTTCTATTTTTTCTATTTAAAATTTGTATTTTTTTTTATTTTTTTTTTTTGGCAATGCACTAGTGCCCAGTTTGAAAAGGGCACAATTAATGGAAGTTTAACTGTTCAATTGATGCCGACTTTATTTTACTTGTTTTTTTCATCTCCTCTTTATTTTTTTTTCACTTTTTTTTGACTATGAGTATAAAGCATTGCGCTTTGCTCTGCAGCAGCTATTGCTGCTGTAACTTGGACCGTGGCATGGACCCTGTCGGGGTAGTGTGGGCAATTCTTTTTTGCGCACGATGTTCATTTTTCATTTCTTTGGACTATTTTTGCGTATTTTGTGCCATTTTTATTGCACGCTCTGTGGCGACAAAGGAGCCAAGGGAGCTAAAAACGAAAGCATTGCAAAAAAATTGCCTTTGCACTTATTTAACGCTCTATTGTTCGTTTTGTTGGCCATGTCCGTCGCACTCACTTTCATTACGTTTTATACATCATTTTTATGTCCTTTTCTTTTTGTTAATTTCTTTCAGCCGTATTTGCTTCGTTTTTATTTGCTACACAGCCTGTTTCTAGGTTTTTTGCAAAAGTAATTCAAATGGAATTAAAACTTCCTACACTCACTTTTTGTGTTTGTTCGTTGCTGTTTTTCTTCATATTTTTTATTTTTTTTTGTATTTATTTTTTGATTTCGTTTTTATGCAATAAAGGCAAAATGTGTAGAATGTTGCAAAGCATTTGAATTGGTTTCCGTTTCAGTATTTCAGCAGCTCTTCACAAAATATTTGCTTTGTTTGATCACATTGAAAAGCGTAAAAGCGGAAAGTTAACTACTCAAAGGTGTTTAGGTACCCCGCTGCGCTTCTAATAAAATTCTTCTACTCGGCATACCTGGAACTGGCATAATTAGTCGCAACTGCACACAATTGCTTTGCTGTTGTGCCTTGCATAGCAAGCAAAGCTCACGTCAATACATACGACAAAAAATAATTAACTCCTAGACTCTCACAAGATAGAATTTCATCTAGAATTTCGCAAAGCATTGTTAAGTGATTTGCATACTTAACAAATTGTTTGTGCTTCTTTTATTTTCCTTATTTTTCACTATCAGTTTTGTTTCCTTATTTTTGCTGTTCTTTTTTTGAGATTTTTAAGCGTCGTGTTAATGTAATAACATGCAAAGCGCAAGTACAAAAAGTGCTCGATTATGTAACGAATCGAATTAAATTAGTGTTCAAGTGCAGCAGAGTCGAATGCAGCGAAACAGGACACCATGGCATGCATGTCCTGTGTGATGCTCCGCTGTTGACATGCCCAAGCAAGCAACGAGTCCACTTTTGCTGTTATCCTCTTGTAACGTTGTTGTGTTGTTGCATTCTTGTTGTTGTTGTTTCTGTTGTTGTGATGTTGCGCATTGTAATTGTCGTCTGTGCAAATGAATCAGGATTTTGGTGTTTTACACTACGTATTCTTTTTGCAGTTGGTTAAATGTGTAAACTTTATTGTCCCCTTTGCAGCATGAGCATGTCGCATATGAGCCACGTTTAATATATTTTGTATAGTCATTAAAATAACAACACTCATCAAACCAAAATGTTGATTTCCATTTAATGAATTCTGGTTCACGGCCGTTGTGCCATGCAGTTTGCTTGGTAACCCTCAAAAAGCATAAAGCTTGTTTATTTAAATATAAAAGCATTTATCCACTGCCCTAATGACTTACTATTTTCATATTGTCTTATTGCTACATTTTCATAATTAAAAATACTCGATTTTACTCGCACACTCGCCTGAGATCGAAAGTAATATTTAAAATGGATTCTCAAATCCCGATTGATTTGCATTTGCAACAGCAACTGCCGGCGAAGGTTATGCAATATTCGCCAAGGCCCGAGAGGTCACATTTTCTGTTTTAGTTGATTTTCATTTTTATTTTATTTTTTTATTCGCTTTTTTTTTTTCGTTTGTTTTGTAATTTTTATTGTCAACGCTGCATTTGCCACTTCCGGCGTTAACTTTTGGTTACATGTTTCAAACGTAACGAAACTTGTTGTAGCTGCCGCAACATCGAATGCAAAAAGAGAAAAAAAATAGAAAAAAAAAATGGAATAAGAAATATCTAAATAACGCGCGATTTGAATTTTTATCTGGTTTTCGTTTTGGTGCAGTTTTTTAGTTGAATTTGCATATTTATATTGTTTTCAGTGCAGCAACGTTGCTGTCATGCAAATTTTGCTTATTGAACGAGTGACGTAATTTTATTTTGTTGCACATTCGCATTTTCAGTTGACATTTGCTAATCGTTCAGTTTAATTGAAGATTGCACAATTTTTTAGGCAAATATGCAAAAATTTCGGTTAAATATTGTTAACTTCAAAAAAAATCAAAAGAGGCAAAGCCGCTCGAAACATAAACGAAACTTGTCCTTTAAATAAATAAAGTGTCCGCCAGTAATCAGGGGCTATCATGGCAGCTATACTCTGGTACTCTTATATATTGCATACAATCACAACTGCAACTCAGTTAGAAGTTTTTTGAGCTGCGGCTTCAATGAAAGTTTTAACAGGCTAACCAGTTACGCTTTGAAAAATAGCAATAGATTATAGCAAATATTTGTGCAGTTGCCAAATAAGAGATTCCGTGCTTAATAAAGTTCGTTAAGGTTATGCAAATATTAAGCTGTGTTCTGAACTTCATCTTAAGTTGATAACTAGTTTGAGAAACATTTAATCAAAAGCTCGGCCCTTCTTTCCTCACTTGCCTTTCAGAAATAAATTATAACGCATACGCACCGTTGGCATTTGACACATTTTCTAAGCTGCTTGATACTCGTTTCTCCTTATGCTTAATAATTATGCAAGCCATCAACAGCAACAGCAACAGCAACAATAAAGACAGTAACGGCAAAGACAACAATTTGAATATGTATGGTATACAAAAACCTTTGTGGTATATTTCAGCTCTTTTTTTATTCGTTTTTGTTTGTGTTTTCTTTGTGTTTTGTAAGTAACTTTTGATTTTCTTTTTGAATAGTCAACAATTTCAGGTGGAAAACATTTCATTTTGTGTTTACACAAACAATAAAGGAAACATTAAGCACAGTATAACAACTACAAGAACAATGGCAATAACAACAACAATGAAACAACAGCAAACAGCAAACAACAACTTCAGCAATGACAACAGCAAACAATGGCCAAGAAAGCAGGCAACCTGCCATGTGTTATAGTTAAAATGTTCATCATTTTCTTTGTTTTTTTTTTGTCTATACTTTTTTTTTTGTTTTTGGTTTGCTTGGTTGGTTTTTTGTTTTTTTTTTGTTTTTTTTTTTTGTTTTTGTTAAACATTTTTACTGCAGTGATACTTGGATGTGTATGAGGTGCATAGTCGTAATAATAACTAAAAGGTATACGTATATGTTTGTATAGGTAAGCATTTGACGTTAGACGGACGCCGTAGTGCGGATGAGTGAGTGAGCGGAGGAGTGCAGTGCAGCTGTATGGCATGCTTTTCAACTTTATGGCCGAGTGGCCCGAAGGCGATACATCTTTGTATGCATGCAAGGATCTGTGTCTCTAGTTGCCGGAATGCCTCTTGTAAAATTAACCTGCATAGTTTTATGGTGTCGTATGGACGATGTATGTGCAAAACTATGGCAGATTCTTGTACATGTTTGCTGTTATGGTGCTTTTATTATTATTGTTGTTGTTGTTATGGCTGTTACCTTAGTCGGGTGCTGCATTAGCACAACAATTCAATTCAACCTGATATTCTTCGTCGCCGTCTTCGTCCAACTCTCTTTTGTTAAATGGACTAACGAATACCTCACACCCGCATTTCATTGTTTGTGCTATGCAATGAGTAGATATCCTACGACTTTGTGTGCATAATGTTTGCATGTGCATGTGCATTTGTGTGCGTTTGTGTGTGTGTGTGCGGCTGATGTTGTTGCTGCAATTGAATGCAAATTATGTTGGCCCTCATGTTCTATGCAAATAAGTTGACAGTAATACCAAACACAAGTCGTCCATTACGTCCTTTAAACATCACAGAGTGAGAAATCGCCAGTTCGGAAATGTGCAAGTGGCATTTTTTACAGTTCAATTACCCCAGCCAGCAGAGCCGGATTAAGCCATTTAGGGATCCCTAGGAAATTCCTCTAATGTGTTGCCATTACTAAATATATTGAAAAATTTTATATCATATAGCTGACAATGCTTAGCATACAGCTGAATTTAAATGAAAATAAAAAAAAAATCACTATTTTTTATTATTATTATTTTTGTTTTTCAGGAAATAACAAAAGACTGTGACAATGCCTTCTAAATTGTAAAGTTAAGTTAAGCCAAACAAATGATAAACTGCGGCATGGGGCCAAAGGCATTTAAGCTGCCCATTGAGAAATAAATTCGACAGGTTGATTGACTATTTAATTGATTGATTGCCACGCTGTAACTAGCTGAACCTTAAATATATGCACCTGTTACTTCAAAAACAAAAAAAAAATACGCGATGTTTAGAAAGCTACGGATTTGCAAGACATAATACAATAAAAGCAAAAAATAAAAAAAATATATATATATATATATAAGTAAAATTGCCATTTACAAAATAAGTCTCTGCTACACTAGGCAATAAAAGGACTCGTTCTTCAATTATCATGAACATTCTTAAAGATAATCTATACAAGCCACAAGCTGCGTTATTTAATTAATGATTTTTGCACAAAATCATTTGGACTTGATCACTTAGTTTATCGATAATTAGAGGCTTACGCTGCAGCCAGAGCTCGGCTAGATTACTTTAAAATGATGTGTGCTATTCATAATTAGCCAATTAATTGCCATAGCAGGGCAACAAAGGCAGCTTATATTGTCATAGTATTTGTTTCAATGTCATTAAAACTGAGTTAGAGCCTAATATTTCAGCAGAATTAATGCCAGCATGAGTGTTGGAATATCCTTTTAAATCGCCTACACAGTGACAGTTAAATTGTGTAATTTGCTTTCGATTGAATTCAGCTGCGTGTTCGAAAAGAGGCAAAAGTTGTGTTGTGATTTTCTCAAATGCTCGCATAGACACACACGAGTGTAGCTCACATGCCTAGGCAGAGTCGTTTGATGTTGCCCCATGCGACGGCAGGCGGAGAGTGTGCGGAGGGGGTGCAGGCATTAATGCTTATTACGCATTTGTATGTGCATGATGAAAGCATGAATGCTGGCAAACGATTCTACTTACGGTAATTTGGAGCGCCTAAAGGTCAAAGTGCAACTATAAATTATAATCAGCGGAACGCTAAACCGGAAGCACATAAGCCCCACACACACTCACACACATACGTGCACGGTTTTACGCACAGAAATGTGTTAATAATGACCAAGAACTCAGGCAGCGAAAAGCGCCAAACTGTGTGCGAAAAAAGAGGAGATGCATAATTAATCATTTGTTAAATACACCAAAACCCAACGCACACATACACGCCAACATACACACACACAGACATCACGCACACACTTAAACCTGGGCGCTATTTGTATTTATTATGGGCGGATGGTGTCTGCTTTCATTGCTACGCTGATGTCTGTTTGAGAAATTACCTTTGGGCAGTTAATATGTTATTTCGCTATTTATATTTCATATACCCGCTCGCTATGCTCTGCTCTGCTACACTCTGTACCACACTGCTACACTGTACGAGTACAGACAAGGAGACGCATATGTGTGCGTGTGTGTGTGTCTAGGGTATTGCTTTGGTTACTTTGAAGTTTCATAATTTTTACTTTAAGCGCAAACGTATGAGCAATTTTGATTCTGTTTTTATTTTTCAAGTTTTATGTTTTTTGCTCACAAAAAAAATAAGCAGGAGTAGCAATGAAGAAAATGAGTAGCATGAAGTTGGGATTATAATTTCTGCTTTTGCAGCTGGCAAGTCTGCGTTGCTGCTCTGCTGCTGCTGCTCTGCTTTTCTGCTACTTCTCTGCTCGTATCTCTCTGCATGTTTGCACAAGTGCACGGGTATGTGAATGCTCAAATGTGCTTCTGTTTGTGTTTTTGGCGGAAACAGGAAATGAGCACCTGCTACTTATTTATTTTTTCCGCTCACTTGAATGTAAAATTACATAAATTTTCTCGTGTATTTGTTTTGTACTATGTGCAGATATTTTCTAGGCGAGACTTGCACGAGCAAACAAAAATAAAACCGAAAAAAACAACGGACTAAGTCACTGACAAACAAAAAAAAAAAAAAGATAGACAAAGAGCTCGCAGCATGTCATTTGTAAATTTCTATTGCAAGTAAGACCACAGAAAATAAAAAAGACTAAAAATACACCTCAACTGTCAGTTTCATAATTTTAAGTAACTGTCAGTTTATTTAATGCCATACGTAGTTGCGCTCTTAGCAGGGAAAAAGCTTCTTAGATGCCTTTTAATGTACAGCAACACAATTTGGACAGCAACACAAAAACACATGACTATGTGGCTAGCAATTGTCATAATTTATGCAAAGCAAATAATAATCGCACAAAAATAGAACATGGCAGGAGAAGACAATCTATCTTTGTGAAGTCTGTATTAAGCAGGAAATATAAATTGTGAGAAACATTCCAAAACTTGGCTTAGCATCAGGTAACTCAAGAGATATTGAGAAGTGACAAGCAACAGACAACACTCACTTATATATGACGTTGGATTTGAGATTAATAAAAGTTGGTTTATATATGAACGTTTCAGCCCCCATATGTAAGAGCAACTCAAAAATCGTCGTATTTCTCAACCTATTTATTTCAGATTGATGTAACACTTTGTCTGCGAACCAAGAAAGAACTTCAATGGCAGAATGCGGATTTTTCAATTCCATAAGTTGTTGAGCTCTTTAAACATAATTTAGCATATTAATTTTTGCTTTTTCTTTAAGAGGAAAGAAGTCAAAACACGCTGTTGAAAAGTTCATTCAAAATACAATAAATGAAAGAGAGAAAAAAAAGGAATTTTAATAAAAAAGGGAAGGATGATTTTAAAAAACATTTTGGCAAATGTCTCGTGCAAGCTGCTTTGTAAATTAACCACAAGCTTGTACATTTTATTTTGTATTTTGAAAATGTTGAATAATGTTAATGCAGCTGTGGAATTGCCCAGGCAAAGTTAACCATTTGGCAGTGAGACCGAGCAGCAGACCGTGCCACAAGTTCTGCTCATAAATTGTCGAACATATTTTGAATTTAAGCCAACAGTTTGTTTTTTGGTTGTGTCAACAAAGCACATACACACACATACATTCACACTCACACTCACACAATGCTGGTGTTCTGTAGTTGTTGTCAATATTTTTGCTTCATTGCTGTTGCTGTTGCTGTTGTTGTTGCTGTGGCTGTGGCTGTTGCGGTCGAGCAACTGAAGTTGCGCTGAATAATCGATTGGCATGCTGCTGAACTCTTGTGCTCACTGCATAAAAGTTTAATTAGAAATGTTGCAACCTTTTGCAAATGCCAGCCAACGTGCAGCAATTATAATGCTATTGTTGTTGTTATTATTAATATTATTGGCGTTGGATTTCTTGTTGTTGTTGCTGCTGTTATTGCTATCATGGATTATACGGAAAAAAGAAAAGCAAAAAGAAAAATTTCTATGAAAATTATTGCGCACATAATTTGAAATGTGACACCTTAGCGACGAGCAGCGCTATCCTTGCAGCAAGGATACACAAACATGCACACAAACAGACAAAAGACTGGCTTGGCAAGCGTCCGTGCGTATGCGCATAAGGATATGCCGCCTAATTTAGAGCAAAACTAATTTGAACTCTTAATTAAACTACCTGAAAGTTATGCCAGGCCTAGACCAGACCTCGCTGCCCGCTCACTTGCCCGCCAAACCATGCCGCTCCTCCCGTTCTCTATTCTCATATCTTTTTCTTTTCACTATATTTTTCTTAGCTAAGTCGCTGCGCTGCTGCTGGCTGCCGCTCATTAAAAGAATATGGCAAAAACAAAAGACGAAGACATGATGTTTGTTTATATGATTTGCTCTGACTTGCGTTTACTTCTGCTTTGCGTTTTTCTTTTGTTTTTCATTGACTTAATTTTTCCTCCTTTTATTTTTTTGTGCGTTGCAATGCTTGTAATTGTAGACACAAGCCAGCAAAAGAAAAATTCAAAACCTGAAGAGTGTGTGTGGGAGAGTTTATGTGGTGTGTGTGTGTGTGTGTGCAAAGTTTTATTTTCGTTCAAGTTGAAGAAACTTAACCCAAAGCGATGCAAGTTTACTCCATGTCTGACTCAGCTAGCGTTTGCGCTTCCCTTTCCGTTTGGCTTCGCAGTTGGCCTCTCGTGCGTGAGTGTGCACGCGTTGTCTGCTGCTGCATGAACGCTCGCCTGCGTTTTCGTGCCGCAACGACTTCGCATTGTGCACTCAAGGCATAAACTGCAGCTGCCAAAGGGAAAACGCGCATAAGTAGCGAGCGCGTGGCATTTTTTCCTTAAGTTTATGCGTTTCCCGTTTCTAGCTTTCTTTGCTAGGCAACTCCAAAAGCAGTGTATTGGATGGGGAGTGTGTGTTTTTGGTTGCGTTGGCATTTGCTGTTAATTGGTTAAGTGCTCAGACATTGACGCTATGCTTGTGTGCGTCTATGTGTGCAAGCAAAGTCGCTTCATAGCCGACGTAGGCCAACTTTAAGCCACTTGAACAAATAATTACGCATATGCGTACGTAGCCTTGCCGCAAAATTAACATGGGATTTCTTAAGCGCTGCAGCAGGTCTCTGCTACTCTTATTTGAGAATCCTTCTACATGCTGCTTAAGATTTTTGATAGTAACTCAGCAAACGTTGTTGAAAATCTGCAATCTTTTAACATAAGAATATTTAAAGCTAAAAGACTACAGGCAATCACGGCTATGAGCTGATCGGCTGCGGTGAGACATCAACTGTCTAGGGCATCTGCCATGGAAGTGAGGGCCATTTGTATGGCTGTGTAAGCCAGCAGGCGCAATGCCTTATTTATTTAAAAAATATGCAAATGTTTGCTAATTGTTTTAAGCTAAAAATAATTTGAAGTATTTTTAAACACTATGACAAAATACAAATAAAAAAAACCAAGTCACGCAGTTTTATGTTGGCCACGTTTCGAGGTGTGTTACATTTTAATACAAACAGTACAACACACACACACGCACACACATACGCACTTTGTGCCGTTTAATTAACCTAACTTGTCCATGACCTTCATTCCATGCAGATTAGGTTTTATTGTCTCAGAGAATTTATTTTTTAATCTGCTTGGAATGCTGTGACTTTTTTGTTCTCATTTCGGTTCTGCTTTTGTTGCTACTTACTTACTTACTGTTGTTGTTGTTGTTGTTGCTATTGTGTCTGTGTGGCAAATACTTTTCTCTTTTTATTTTGCATTTTAATGCGCTTAACATTTTTGTGGATTCGCAGGCTGTGTGTATGCCAGGCTAACAGGATACGTACAACTCAGTTAATTAAAAAAAACCGAAAAAAAGGAACGAAAAATAAAAATGTTACTTTGATGGCGTTTCCCTTATTTTTTATTTTTTTAGTCAAATTTTATGTGTACGCAAGCATACATTTAATAAAATTTAAACTCAGCATTGCAACTTTTATTTAGGCAATATATAGGGCAGCCAGTTGGAGTTTGATTGTTTGGAGTCTCCATTAAGGGACATATGCTCATATAGGCATTCAAAATAATTTGCAAGTTTTTCTTTGTCTTGTGCATTAATGACAGTTGCTGGCTGCTGCTGTTGTTTGTGTTGGCAGGCGCAAATCTTCTCAACTGATATGTTATACATTTGCATTTGTGTTTAAGCATCCTAAGGACTTAACGTGTGGCTATGCGACAGGCATGCGTTTGCTTGTGTCCATGTCGGTATGTCGGTAGGTACTTGCGCGCCAACATAATATATGATCATGCATCATAATCCAACACCAGCAACAATAACGACAGCAACAGCAGCAACAGCAACAATGGCAACAATCATGCAGACACATACATACATCAGTTGCTTAGTAATTAATTACTTCACACATTGACGCCAGTAGAGCAGAGCAGCACGCCCCAGGACACCGCAGCCCACCCGATGCAGCCGGCACGACCGACGCACCTCGCATTACAGTGCCCCTCGCTGCTCGCTTGGTCTGCTGCCATGCAGAGTGCGTAGCTGCGTTGTTTAGTCCAACGTGGACAGAACACTTCAAATCCTTGTGTGAGCTCGGTTTGTTGGCAATAATTGCTGCCCGGTCGGCAGCTGCTTGGCTGGCTTAGCTCGCTGCGCTGCGCTGGGCTGCGTTGCTCTGCGTTGACGGGTTTGTCTGGCAGCATGGTTTGCTGTTCATATCGTAAATTATGTTGCATGTAACTCGTAACTGTATTCGAGTTGAAGTGGAAATTTGTCTCATTTGCAGCTATGCGAGTGTGCGGGTGTGCGGATGTGCGTACACTCATATGAATATTCATACTCGCCGAGCATCGCATGCCTGATGTATTGAATTGATTTATTTTGGGCTCCGACTACAAGACAGGGACAACTAAATGTGTGTCTTCCTCTGCCACACAGCCCTCCGCCTCGCCGAGCGTCTTGTATGTGCGTGTACAATTTATTATTACATTTTTTGAAGCATATGCAATGCTGCTCCAGGATACACAAACGTATCCTTACCCAGGGGTATGCTGTGGCTCCCATGCCTACAGCTAGACTTTGCTAGGCTTCGCATGTGTGTGTTTGTGTGCCACGTGACACGGCATGCCATTGCGTGAAAATTTGCGCCAGTGGCGGCGTTGTGTGCGCAATTTTAAATTTTAATTCACTTTGCCTTTGACTGCGTCTGAGTTATTAGCTTCGCTCATTTACTCGCCCACCCGCCCTCTCACACACTCACGCACTCACACTCACTCACGCGCTCAGTTGCTTGTTCCTGCGTGCGAATCTCTTCTGTACTCATTAATTTCGCAGCGAATTTGATTGCGTTGATTTTATTACTCTGCAACATGTTGCATCGACACTTTCGTTAATTGCTTCAATTATTTTCGTTAATGATGTACGCCACTTTGGCGGTGAGCAGCATGGTTAGATCATTATAAAGCCATTTGCTTGTGTTGTGTGTTTCTAAATTATGCAGGGGTAAAACATTCATTTGAAAAAGAAATTCTACGAATCTAGGCATGTGGCTACTGCGCAGCATTTATGCAACATTAAGCATTTCAAAAAATATTCGCTTCTTTTGTATAAAAATTCTCTCCATGCCGACTCTCTTGCCTGCATCGTAACATTGGATCAATTCAAGGTTAGTTGTCACATAATACATTTCCAATTCAGTCTGAAAACGTTGTTACAAAAATTAAACAACAAAATTCTGCCAATTAGAATGTTTGAACATGCGCTGGCACAGCCAAAGCAGGCATGGAGCATAAGCCTGCTTATACAAGCGCCTGCAGTCCCTTTACCAAACACACACACACACACACACACATACATGCGCTCAGTAATGTCAACACATTTAAGCCAATTAGCATTTATGTGCGCAGAATGAAAACGTCACATGAAGAAAATCACAAAAAATCCAAATGTGTTAGACGCGTTAAAATTTTAATATATTGAATAAATGAACGCTGGAACGAATCCAGAGCGGATCTGATCGGCACAGCAGCAATTGCATGAATGCATGAGCAAACCGACAAACCAAGGAACGAACGAATAAACGAATGAATGCCACAAATGCTTCAATTTAAGTCAGGCGCCTGAACGCGCGCACGAGCGCACGCGGTCCGCAGTACACGCGCGTCAGGATTAATCCTGCGAGAGCATTTGCGGTTGCTTTAGAATATTTTCGGCAATTTTTTCATTACCGTGATTAATCATAATGATTTGAATTGGATGATGAAAATTGGTGCCTGTAATTTTGCAGTGCGCGCAACATGGCAGTTGAGTTGGCTCAGCTCATGTGAAAGCTTCGAAGGAGTAGCTGCTTGACAGGCTGCCTACAGTGAAGTCTATGTTGCGCTGCGCCAACTGCCGACGCAGCTTAACTGGCAACGAAAAATATGATTTTTTTCAGCCGAGCATTGCCGGGTATTTGCGCTAGCGGGTTTTACAAATCAAATTTCATTATTTGAACATTAGCAAGGACGTTGCTTGTGCAGATTTGTATGCAAGTTGCGCATAGTTTGCCAGTCATACGTCTAAAAGCGAAAATGAGTTTTCCTGTGGAATGAAATCTTACCGGCCTGGCCACAATATCTGGGCTAGGAGCGCGGAGCAGCTCAGCAATGCGCTCGAAACATTTTACGTTTATGTCACATTTATGTGCGTAAATGAAAACCGGAAAATAGTCGACTTAAAAATTTCTTTATTGCCAGTGCGCGCAAACCAAATAAAGCAAGGCGCCACAAGACTGCGAGTGGGAGAGGGAGAGAGAGTGGGACATTGCGTGAAAATAGAATAAGTGAAATAAAGTGATTTAAAGGCACATTTGCGCGTACGCGTTTTCATTTCTTGTTTTCCTTTTTCTGCTTTTTTTTCATTTTGTTGGTTTTTTTCATTTGCTGTGTTTTTTTTTATATTTGCGTTTTGTTGCTGCTTACTAGTGACTTTATGCTCTTTAGCAGACAATCAGCAGCGCCAGAGGGCCATTACAAGGGCAACAACAGCGACAAAGGAAGAAAGCAACAAAAGCAGCGTAGAGCAGCGCAAAAGGGGGCGCGAGCCAGGCAGCGACAGCAGCAGCAGCAGTAAATAGAAATAAAAAAAAGCAATGGAACAGTATAAAAAAGAAAAAGAAAAAAGAAAACAGAAGAAATGGAAGTAATAGTAGAAAATCATGGTCTGGAGTTGGGGTCGAGCAGCGTTTGGACAATTCGCAGGGAAAATGCAAATTAGAATGAATGAACGAATGAATGAATGAATGTTATGGAGCGGCAAGTGTATGACGTCGACGGCGTTTGTGTCATCAAAGATCTCTAAAGCGCTTTGCTATGCAACGTCACACTGCGTGTGTGTCTCTGTCTGTTTGTGTGAGTGTGTGTGCCACTTGTAACTGCTGACTGCTGCGAGTGTGTGCAGAACATTGAGCGGAGTAATGCAAAAGGGGAAAGGCGAGCGGAAGTGGCGGCGTTGTACTATCGAAATGTGAGGGAAGCGCAAGGCGAAAGACAGTTACGGCAAACCCAACTGCCTGTTAAGCAGCAAAGCCTGTCTGCCTTTCTTCTGTCTGTCTGTCTGTCTGTTCGTGCGCTTGTCGGTCCGTCTGTCTTCTTGAAGGTGGCGGCAAGTATGCATGAAGTGTACTTGTAATTTTATGAAAATTACGTATACGTCGTAGCATGTATGTGCATATGTGTGCGAGTATGGGACGAGTGTGTGTGCGCGTGAAGTAAGTCGCTTGGTTTGTCTGTTTGTCTGTTTGTATGTGCATGTGTATTTAAATACGTGTTTGATTGGCTGTGTGTGCGTGTGCAAATGCGTGAATGTTGACGCTTTGTAGTCGCATGACAAATGAAAATATTTTATGAGCTTCAACAGTACAAAGAAATCGCGTACACAGCAAAGCTAGAAGCTAACAGCAGCAGCAACAAAGCAAAAACAAGCCAGCAGCGACAACAACAAGCCAGCAACAATAAAACAAGGTAAAAACAACGGCACATGTGAGCTTTACTTTTACGAGCTGAAATATGCGCGGAAATAGCAGCATATTTTTTAAGATTTAACTCAGATATAAATAATGTATATTACATGGCAAGCAGCAAAGCCAAAAAATAAAAAATAAATACAAAAAAAAGCATGGAATTAAATAAAGCAATGCGCAAGCCAAAGAGCAAAGAAAAAATCAAATTTGCGACAATTAATTAAATTCTGAAATATTATATAAAATATCCGGTTAATAATATTAATAAATTTTGTGTCCTTATGCAGCCAAGTGCAGGACTTTGTGCTGTAAAAAATAATGAAAAAATAAAATAAAATAAAAATAAATGAAGTGCGTTAAGGCTATAGCGACAAGTAAGAAGCAGCAGAACAGCAGGCAAGCAACTCTAGCCTAGGCTGCCGTAGTCTGTGCTGTGAGTCAAAAGCCAATTCAATTAAAGCAAATTAAATCTGTAATGCCGCATTTGCCAGCATATTGACTGCACTTTAAGTGCCAATTTCGCTAAGTGTATTTAATGATGTAAGTATTTACTTTTTTTTAGTTCCTGGTACGCCAATTGCCAGTGGGCAACAATTAGCTGCTACCTCTGAGTGTTGCTCAGCTGTCACAACTAACAGTTTTACTTGCACATTCTCAGCTTAATCATAAGAGATTCGCTTAGTTACTTTATTTGTTATTTATCAAAGTTTTCCGCATTTCTTTTTTTTTTTTGAGACAAACGAAAAAGAAAAAAGTTGTAGAAACATAAGCGTATTTGTGTGCTATGTAGCTCATCTGACAGTGTGCGCGCATTTGTTGTGTTGTGTAGTGTTTATTTTTATGAGTGTTTTTATTCCTTTTGCGCGCCATACCTAAGTAATGCCCTTGAAGTCATGCATTGACAATGGTCCTGCGCTTGTGTAGCGCAAACAGTCGTGACTGGCGTCTGAAAGCAGACTCATTTATAAGGCTTTAGCAGCAATATCACTTGATGACATTTATGATGTATTGCACATAACTAGGACTACCTTGCTAAGCGACTGCTGCCACAGCCATAGCCACAGCGACATCCTCATTCTCATCCCCATGCTCATCCACTGGCACCGCCACAGCCACAGCCACGGCCGCAGTCACTTCCAGTGTGTCATTGTCGGTGCTGTGTCTGCCCATTTAGCTCATTACGCTGGCTCTATTCTTCATTAGTAGCTACTTTTGTAGCAACAACAACAACAACAACAATAATGAACAACAACAATAAGTAAAGAAAAACAAAAAAGATGAAACAAAATAATACAGATATAGAGTGCTAAAGTATGAGTACGAGTGTAATAGAAAAAAAGCGAAAAAAAACCATTCTGCACTTACAACTCACAAAAACATCGACGAGAGTCTGCTAACAAAAGTTTATTCAAAAATATTGTTGAAACTTGTCTGCAATCGTAGTTTGTTGTTTACTACACACACTCACCCACACACACACACACACATACACAGACAGACACGGTTGATAAAGTTTTTACCCACCTACACATCGCTTCCTTTGGCGCTTAGTTTTATGCCATGCCTAAGCCTAATATGCGCAGGATATCATTCGCCTGCCCGTTGCCTCTGGCCTCTGGCCTCTGGCCTCCGACGCTCGGTCGCTCAGTTTCTGCGTTGCTCCATCGCTCCGTCGCTCAGCTGCTGCTCGCTCGGTTGCTTCGTTGCTTCTCTGGCACTTGAGCAATTTTTCGCATTTTTGAACTCATAAGTTCAACATTGTTGCTTGGTCTGCGTTGTCTATTTGGCACTGCAAATTGCGGGGCCATTCACAATTACGCGCCAGCTAGCCTAGCAGTGCTATCTCTGGCGCCGACTCTGCCACTGCCACTGACGCCGCCACTGACGCTAACGCTAACGCTGACGGTGATGGTGTTGTTGATGGTGGCGCTGACTGGGGCCTGGCGTGTCGCGGCAATGTTGTGCAATTTGTCATCGCTGCGACGACCAGGCAACGTGAAATATGATATAAATAGGACATTCGTCTTATTTAGCTGAAGTACTTCGTCGACTGCGATGACGACTGTCAGCTAGCCCAGCTAGCAACTATGTATGTATGTATGTGTGTGTGTGTGTGTGTGTGTGTGTGAGTATACGGCGCACTTAGCATCTTGGCTAAAGTTGCGCGTTGCCAATGTGTGGCCGTGTTGGGCGTGCAGTGGAATGCATAAAATATAGGTAATGAAATAAATGACGGGCATTTAAAAAATAAAAGAAACAAAAAAAGTAAAAAGAAAAAAAATGTTAATTTCGCTGAGTTTATTTTTATTTTGTTGTTGTTTACTCTCGACTCTTGACTGCTGACTTTTCTGGCATATTCGCATAAATATGTAAAAGTCTACTCCTGGCATTGGTTAGCTTATTTTCCGTATTCCCCCTTGCCAGTCGAAAAATTAAACTCTTGAGGCATTTTGCAAGTAAAATTAAAATTAAAAATTTTAAAAGTATAATAGCAGCAGATTCGCCTTTATAAATCATTGCAGACTGCAGGCGAGGAGGCATGGCCAGGCAGGCGAGCCAACAAAGCGTAAAATTATAATAATTTTCTGCGAGGATTGTTTATGTTTTAAGTAAACCGTAAAGAAAATTAACATGCTGAAAAAAAGTCGAAAAAAATTTAAAAAGGAATTTGCCCAACATTTGCTTATGTATTGTTTATGTGTGCCATATCTTTAGACTAGAATGTAAGAGGCTGCTTATATGTTTTCTGACTTACTAATTTGCTGGCCTTTTTTCTTCAAATTTGCTCGCCTTTACATGCTTAGTTATAACTTTGACACATTAATTCGTTCAATAGCAAGTGAAAGGGAAGAGCAAACGTGGGTTACTCCTTTTGAATTCTAAGCAGTGAACTCACTGTTTTCTTTTGCGAAATGTGAAGTTGTTGGCATCGCTGTACATTGTTTTTATGTAAGTGATGATTGTCTGCAGCACGAAAAAGTTCCAAGGCTTACCTAATGGCATAAAACCAATTAATTGGAGATACAATGGCATGCAATCTCCACTCTAGCTTTTATTTTAATATTGCTTAAGGAGTTTCTTTCAACAAAACCATTCTTACACATCTGTTAAATTCAAAATGTTGATTCAATTCTGTTATTAGTAATCTTAGAAAGTTGCAGAGCCATGAAACAGTTGCAGATTAATTAGATTTTTAAGCTGTGTGGTCTAATTTAAAATTTCCCTTCTTAAGTATTTAGTTCAGATATGCTAGGCAAGCTTTAAAAAAGTTCAACAATGCCTTTCTTTTCAGTTGTATTTAAGTGCCAATTAAATGAAATTCATAACGTAACGGATTCAAAAAAAAAAATGAAAAAAAAAAAAATATCCTGAATACAATTTGAAAATGAGGAATTTTTTACAAAGCTGAATAAAGAGCAACTGCACAATATAAGAGTAAATTTCCTCAGCGAAGTCTTATAATATCCCTAACCGACTGGAATGTGCCACATGCGCATGACGCGGAGCCAAGTGCAAATGTCCTGTGCAGGGATTTTTGCTCTTTGTGGCACTAATAATTGCCCACAAATTGTATAAATAACTCAAGCATTGGCATATAAACAAAGTGATAAATACGCAATATAAATTATGCTTATGTTTTGATTGTAATGCGATATTCAGGTCATATGGAAATAAATTGAGGTGCTGAATAACTTGATACTGTAAAGGGGTAGAAAATATATGTAAGGCATTACAAGAAGATGAATAGCTTGTTCTTACGATAGTGCAACAGTGCTGGTTCGTTACAACTTTAGCAAACAATATTCAAAAGCAGGTAAAACTGTTTAAAAAATAAAAAGGTAAACGAAAGTTGACAAGGGGACATCTTGAACTTGAGAAAAAACACACAGCTGACTGTCAAACGGAAAAGTACTTGGGATAGGCCTACTTCATGCTTAAGCACCATCAGCATCAACATCAGCCGCAACATCTACGGCAACGGCAACGGCAATGGCAATAGCAAGTGTAAGAGCAATAGTACAACAACAACAATAACAACGTAGTAAGCAAGCAATATAATTTTACCCAAAACAAACTCAGAGCGTGCTGCAAATAAAATCTGAAGAAGAAACGAAACGAAACGAAATGAAAAAAAAAAACTAAGAAGAAAACACTCAAACAAATTTTTACTTTCATTCGTGATTGAGTGAAAATGTAACGACAGAAATTTCCCAACCAACACGACTGGCCATACGACACACGGTTGTGCTGCGAGCTGGGATGGAGAGCGAAAGAGCGCAAGCCGATGCACGAGAGCCAAAGGACCTGACCGACAATCCATCGACCGTACGAACAGCGCGTGAGGATATTTTGCCTTTCGTGCAACTCGTGCTCGTGCTCGCCACGTCGCTGTGCCATGGGGCGATGACAAAAATTTTTCGCCATAGAATGCTCAGTTTCGTATTCGTGTCGGAACGTTGCGCTACGTCGTGTTCAAGGATACGCAAAACAATTTCAATAAAGCGCCGCTGTCGTTTATCACTTTCGGTTTAAGCTTTTGCTCAGTTCACAGGCGTTTTGGTTTGGTGCGAAGCGTGATTTGTTATATGCGGCAAAGCAAAGTAAAACCATGAAAAATCGATTTAAAATTAATTAAAAATCAATTATTAAAATTAATAATAACTAAATGATCACATACACTGACGGTTACGGTCACGTTCACGCTCACGCTCACGCTTACGCATGCGAGTAGCGCAAATACGCAAATTAGTGCTTGGCGTTTGCGTATGATAAATTAAATGAAATAAAAATACATTTGCAAAAGTAAACAAACTCTGAAACGCTTTGGCGGTTTGGCGGCTTGGCCGAGAGACGCTTACGCATTTGGCGAATGGAAAAGTAAATAAAATATTTGCTTTACACTTGAACCGCCACGGCAAGGAGTTAAGAGTGACTGAATGAAAGGCGAGCTTCCTTTGGCTGAGCGATTGCGATTAACGTGCCAACGACGACGCATAGTCACCCTCACCATCACCGTTACCAAGTAGAGGCAATAACAGGCGGCATCATCGTCGTCCTGAGCAGTAGGTACAGCAAGAACGAAAGCGCCAGCTTGCCGCATGTTAAACATTCGGCTTTGTTAAAGCTGCTCGCGTGTCCTTACGCTCGGTTGCGTTCCTTTTCAACACTCCGTGCACACTGTTGCCTAAGTTTGACTGGCGCTGACTTGCCTGGCTCGGCTTGCTTGGCTTGGCTTGGCTTGACTTGGCTCGGATTGCTTATCGCGCGCATAAGAGCGTGTATATGTCTTTATTAAAATTTCAAGCCTCCAAGAGCAGCAGTAGCAACAGAAACGGCAGCAGGAGCAGCAGCAGCAGGCATGCAGGTAGTTAAGTCCCGCGCGTGTATGTCCTGTCCTTTTTGCACGCACTTTGTCTGCATGTGCGCGTAGTTAACGAAATAAAAACAAAACAGTAACGTTGAGTCGTGTTGTTAATTTTTTTTTTGCTGCTGCCTTTTTGACTGTGCTCCTTGTGCGCAAACATAGCATTATCGGCCTTAAGCAGGAGTACGTATACGCCGTGTCAGCCGCTCGTTGCGCGTCTGTGCGTTTTCTTTTTACGCTTTTCGATTAATATGTGCGATAATCGCTACTCGTTTGTTGCTGCGAGCCTTCGTGCAACATAAATTTAATAGCGAATAATCATAAAAGAAACCAAAAACAAAAAACCAAGCAGGCAACAAAAATAAGAAAGGCGCGAAACACCAGCGTGTGGAGAGAGCGAGAAACGCAGTGTCGAGGAGAGCCAGCAACGCATTAAATGAAATTTCAATTTAATTAAATATTTGCATAAAGAAATCCCAGCTTAACATATCCATTTACCATATACCCGCGAACATATCACTTAAGCTGCGACAATATCGCAAACGCTCATGCACTCACGCACGCACGCACTTACGTCGTCGTCGTTGTCCTTCCGCACACACACACATACCACTGTCGCATACTGCCAATGTATGTCAGTGGCATAGCAAACTTTACATGTACGTATGTGCATGCACTTCTGCCGTCAGTCAGTATGCAGTCAGTCAGTCTTTAATGCATTCATAAAACAATAAAAAACGAAATAACAAACAAGGAAAAAGCAAAACAAAAACAGTAAACCAAACAAACAGAAAACAACTAAAGGCGAAAAAATAAAATCAAGTAAAATACAAAAATTATATACGAGGCAGGCAGACTTACGCGCGTTTAAAAAAGTTGACTCGGCTCGTTTTGGTTCGGTGCGGTGCGGTTCGTTCGCTTGCTTACTGGTTTATATGCGCTGTCAGTCATTGTCAACGCAGCAGCAGCAGAATAAGCAGCAGCAACATATACAAAGAAAACAACAACAATTGTAATGCCAAAGTCGCGCTTATCTGTGCATGCACGCTGTGGGGAAATGTGTTACTTGGTGAAGGTCCTTTTTGTATGCGATTTGTCGCGCTTAATGCAGCATTAATGTTGATTTAAAATGCTGCAATTTAAAAGTTAAGAAGTTCCTCCCGCTTGTGCAGTGCGTTAAGGCAAACAAATGAATAATATTAATAAATGAATAATTAAATCGATAAATACACACAGAAAAGTGCAATCAACCCAAAGTAATTGTTGATTTTTATCAGTGGCAGTCGTGGCAAAAGTAAAAATAAACAGAAATAATATTAAAAATCACACCCACACACACTCACAAACAAAGGCCAGCCAGGCCGCATGCCAAAGCGGCTTAATCACTTTTTGATGAAGTGTTCATGTAAGTTGCTCACTTATGCTACGTTACTATACTTTATTCTACATTGTTGTTGTTGTTTTTGCTGTTTTGCTTATTTGGTTTTTAAATACATTTTTCATTTTTCAGCACTTTTGAAAGTGTGTTTCATAATTGAAAATCATGTTCAAATTACAAAAGCATGACTTTAATTACAAAAATAAGTTGATCTCGCCTCGCATTTCTCTGTGCACATTTAATGCGACTCAGCTCCTCTGCACTCCACTTCGCACGGCTCAGCATTGCACATTGCGCTGGAGATTGTTTTATGGCATAATTTTTAATTGTTGTTGCATTGTAACATTGTTGGGTAATTAAAATTGCAATGTTGCAGTTTGTTGTTGCAAAAGCAATCGACTTAAAAACACATTGAAAACGCTTAATTGGTGAATTTTCTCATATGCATTTACTCACAGCTAAGTGCCAGCTGCATATGTGATGAAGAGCTGCTACTGCTGCCGCTGACTACAGCTCGCAGCTCGCAGCTCCCACGCTACCCACGGCCCAAGAGGGTGCGAATAAATAGAGCGGCAAGCCAATGCGCCACATAAAAGAAATCGCTGTGCAATAAACACTTCACGAACTAAGCCTGGAATGTTGCACATTTGAATGCATTCAGGCAGCAAATCAGCAGGCAAAGGGATTCGTAATCATGCAGACTGCAGGCACTTGGGGTCATTCAGCTGGCATAGCTACTGAAAAAAGTCTCAGCTGAGGATACACATGCCATACTACACTATTTCCAGAACCCTTTGTGTATGTGTGTGTGGGTGTGTGGGTGTGTGCGTGTGTGTTCTCTATGCATATTTAATTCGAATTAAAGTGCACGCAAAGTATTCCACTTAGTCCGATTTAATAAAGGATAACAGTTTGTCCACCTTTCGTTGCCGCACACAGTTAACAGTTGGCCAGTCTTGTGGCTATCCACTTATGCCATTATAAATGTGACAAACTGTTTGCCACATGCTGCTGCCTGCAGAGGATTAGTTTTGGGCTACAAATGCTTCACAGATTGAGCAGAGTTGGTTTCTTTTATACAAAAGTGTTTTTCATTTTAAATGCAGTCTCGACTCTTTGCCAGCATTTTTTGGATTTTTTTTTTAATTTTTGGCAAAACAATTTTAGTAAAATAGTCTAAGCAAGGTATATTGAAAAAGAGAAAAGCAAAAGGATTTGCTGCAATTGAGATTTACTTTTATGCTAAATATCACAGTGGGTATCTAATGACCGTCGGTAGAAAATTTCATGCCACAAAATTCGAAAAAGTGAAACAGGCCTCTTTTGCAAAATTTTAAATATTTTGCTGAGATTTTTGACACAGTAACAGGTTCTGCTGCCTGCATAAGACAATTTTTTCATAATATTTAAGAGATTTCTTAAGTGAGTTTAATTAAGTCTGTCTATGAGTTTTGCAAAAAAGTTAATGCCAGGCATATGGAGATTTATGTTTTATTTATGTATTATTTATGTTTTTGTTATATGCATTAAGAATTTTTCATTTTTTAATTTTTGCAACATTTGCATAACTTTAAAAATGCGAAAATGTATAAAAAAAAAATAAAAAAATATGTTGCTTCATTTATTTTCATAAAGCTGCAAATGTTTATGTGGCACAGCAGCAGAAGTTATTTGCATATTAAAAGAACAAGCGTAAAAAAAAAAAGTAGAAAAAAAAAAATAGATAAAATGTTGCAAACATAAATATATGGTAGCATGTAGCATAAAAACGCTGCCATTGTTGTATGATGTTGCTGCAAGGATTTCATATTTCTTTTTTTGTAAAGTATGCAACACTAATAATTCCTGTAAACATAAAAGAAAAATTTAGGAAACATAAAAAAACAACATACATAACAAAAAACGGCAAAGAAATTTAACTTGAACAAAGGGAACCTACACAGGCACCAGCCACAGGCCACCTGCCTTCACAGCTAGCTAGCATAGGGCAGACAAGGGGGCAGCATGTTTACATGCATGTGCTTACATATGGCGTCAGACAGACTGCGATGTACTATGCTACCTACGAGTATATGCAGATATATACAGATATATATTTATTTGAGTTATTGCGGTGCGACTCTGCACAGCTGAGCATTAAAAAACCGCCACAACTGCGCTGCTGCTTGCCGCCTGCCGCATCCTGCCTGCTCTGTGCCAGTTGCTAGTTGCTGCGGTTGGCTGCCAGGCACTTCAGTTCTCCTCCAGCTGCAGATGGCATGACCAACTGTTGGAGCAAGTTTTGTGTGTGTGCACTTGTTTATTTATAACTCCGCTGAGACAACACTTAGACTGTGTATCAGACATGCACACACACATAAACACACGGGAACACATGGACAGACAGATCGCCACAGTGTCTAGCTGTGATTACTTAAAGCCAACTAAATGTCTTTTTTATGTCTGCTATGCAAACATGTGCACGCACATGGCCAGCAACCTGCAGCCGTGCCCACCTTGGCATGGCGCATAGAAAAAGACTCAACGCACAATGTACTGAAAAAAAGAAAATAGAAAAAAGCGCAAAAATGTAGTAAAGATAATAATATTCTATTCCATTTGCTACTCTCATGCAGCACATAGAAGTTAAGTGTAGCATAGTTGGCCACTAAAGGGCCCTGCACAGACACTCTGCACCTCACGAGTTGCGGTGCATTCGTACGTTGTTAAAACAAATATTAGCAACATTGCCACTTGGTGGAGCAGAAAAAGACGACAACAACATAAAAAAAAAGCAAATAAGATAGAAATGCCAGCAAAGGCATTAAGCAGAATTAAGTGCACGCAAGCGAGTCTGCAAGGATGCAAGGATGTTGACTGCTGCTGCTCCTGAGCTGCGTTGCGCTGCTTAAGTGCTCGCATGCTGTTTGAGGCGAAAACTACAAAACTACGTTTAAATCAGGCTCAAATTGTTGCCAGGCACTGAAAGCAAACAAGTATACATAAGAAAAAAAGTAAATGAGTAAAAAATTATCATAAGCATGTTAAAATATTTCCAAAACATTAAAGAGCTTATAAGAATACTCGCTTAGCCAGAACACATGTTTATTTTTTAAAACATGGCCTAATCGCTTGCAACCAAATCATTTTTTGGTATTTTAAGTATTCAGAATAGTTTGTCTAAAGTATGCATTTTTTATGCCGCTGCATACCGAAATGAAAGCAAAAGCAGCCAAGTATCCTTTGAGTTGCATTCGTTGCATTTTGCTGCAGTTTGTCATCTGCTGCAGAATGAATTTTAAATGGTTTTCTGGTTCATTGATTAGAATTTTATGCTTAAAATAGCAAAGCAATCAATTTAATTAATTTAATTAAATTGCTTTGTGAAAATTTACTTTAATTATTCAAACATTTGTTTCCTCTTGTAATTTTAATTAAAAAGAATGTGTCAAGCACACTTGCAAATTTAAATTTGGCCACACTTTAATTGCTAGTTAAATAAACAGCTAAGACTTTTATGGTTTGCTCTGCACAAACTCGCATATTCGCATAACAGCGCCAGCGCACAAATTTAATTGATTTTTGCTGTTGAGTTAATAATTTGCTAACAACGTTAATGCGTCTTAATGCGTGACAGGCCACATGACAAAGTAGTGACAGCATTTAGACAGCATTGAGACTGTGGGGTGCAGTGGAAACACGCGTAGGCACACCTTAAAATGTTCAACAATTCCACACGGAACGAAACTCAACATGTTGTTTAAACTTTTCACGAATGGCATTTTAAAGTCATAAAAGGACATTACCAAACCAAAAGGAATAACAAAAGCGATAGAGAGGGGGAGAGAGAGAGAGAGTGTGTGTGTGTGAATGGGAGTCTGGGGCAGCACAAACAAAATGGCTACTGGACGGTATTTGGCGCATAAATATTTAAGTTTCTAACAAAGTAAAGTAAAAAGCCGAAGCTGCAGCATCTGCTCTCACCCAGTCGCAGCTGTTGCCTTTGCCGAAGCTGGCCAAGTCTCCCTCAGCACGCAGATAATACTGAAACAATAGAAATTTGCGAAAAATATTTAAATAAAGAAGATAAATAAAAAACAAGGAACAAAATAACAAATAAAAAAACAAGTAAATACAAAATAAATGCTGTGCATTTCCGGTGACGTAACATTTCTCGTTTATTTTAAACAGCAGCAGGAGGAGCAGCAGCAGGAGCAGCAACGATAGTGGCGTAGCAACAGTCGTTGGCATAATGCTGCTGCAGCATTGTTAGTCTGCTCTCAATGGCTATGAAATTTCTATGGAAACCTTAAAATCCCAACAGCAGCAGCAGATGCAGCCAAGCGCAGGGTGCGGTGTGTGCATGTGTGTGTAATCTGCACTCCTACACTGACTTGCTCATGTTTACGCAGCCAACATTGTTGACAGAATCATAACAATTGCTGCAATACTGTTTCATATCGTTGACTTTATGTGCAACATGTGCGTCGTCGCACAGTCTTTGTGTCTGTCCCCAAGCCGAGCCAAGCCAAGCCAGGCACACTGGCAAACATAGCAGCCAGCATTGTGTGCGTGAGTGTGCGAGTGTGTGTGTGACCGTTGATATTTAAGTGTATCCTATTTCTCGGTTATAAAAACTTGATTTTATAAACATTATTTCGCTCTGCCACACACTGCAGCTGCAACTTTTGTCACACACTCTATGCAGACGCTGTACTGTCTGTTGTGGTGTATCCTTTTTAGTTTTTTTTATTTTTTTCTCCTTCTTTTATTTGTATTTGCTGACTGCTGCTCTGCTCTGTGAGTAATCAAAATTTATCTGTGAAAAATGTTTGTAATTTTGTTGCAAATTCTCAACTCAGCTCAACTCCGTCTGCATTACATTCTGTGCACTTTTTAATCTTTTCATGCAGTCGGAATCCATAAAAAATTAGTATGCATTATTTTTGCTGTTACTGTGGCTGTTGATGTTGCACTGTGCCACTGTGGCACTTTGTGTTGACCCAATATTTGTGCTTTGACCTGCTGCTCCATGCCAATTTGGCTTCAATGCTCTGTGCTCTCTTTTTAATCGCGTTTAAGCTTGAGCTGTACTGTAGTGCTTCTCATGTACATTTTACCTTGCGCAACTTCACTTTCAAGTATAACAATAAAATTCCATAAGCACAATCGGCACTTTGTTTAATAAAATGTTGCCAACCGTAAGCGATGTGCTGGCCAACAATTGTGAAGTGCTAAGCAAATTTTGTGTGTTGCCTGCAGTTCGCGCTTATCTCAGTAACAGAAAATGTGCGACTAATCAAAAAAGTACAGCAGAGGCAAAGCTAAGCGTATTTAAATACACAGTTTTAGTGCCTCACACACACTTGCATATGTATATGAGTACATGTGTAGTGCAAATGTACGAGGGGCATTAAAAAAGTTTATGTACTTGAATATTGTGCTTAAAACGAAAAGCCCGCAAAAAAATGAAAAACGAAGAATCGGAAAAAAATGCAGAAATTAGAGGAAAAAGTAGAAAACAAAAACATTTTTATGTTTGCATATATTCGAAAGTTTTAGTTTACAATTTTACGTAGATTTCCGCTTTCCACCGATCGCCGGCTTGGCACGTAGTCTGCATGCGCCTCTGTCCGCCGGTGCGACGGCCCATCTGGCAGTTTGGTCGTTTCTCTAAACAACACGAGGCAGTAAAAGAAACAAGCGAAAACCAGGTCAAAGTAAACAAATGAAAATAATACTGAAATTTTATGCAAAACTCAAATAACGAAAGTAAAAATTTATGCAAGCGCCTCTAAAAATTACACACATAAACATGCAAATAAACGTGGGCATGTGCAAGACGACCTGGTGGCAGCAGGGCGGCGGCAGCGGCGGCGGCGACATTTACATACTTGCACGTGTATGTTGCTGTGACTGTGAGAGTACGTGAGAACAGCATGTGTAGTGTATCAAAATTTAAATGCACACAAAAGTAAAATAATGAATTCTTTTGTTTGTATTTGTTGGCCATGCAGAAATGCCAAAATACAAAACACAAAACACACTAAATACAAAATATAAACTACTAACATAAAAAAAAAAAAAATAAAAAAAAAGAGAAAAACAAAAAAAAAAAGGAGAGAAAACGTAAAAGTACAAATTAAATGCATTAAAATGCGCGTATAAAAGCAAAAAATACATAGCACAGAGTATCTCAGTAAAAAGTATATTGTTGCATATGAGTTTAATGTATGCAAGTTATCGCAAGAATAAAGATTCATTCAAAGATTGCTGGAAATAAAAGCATCAAGGAAACTTAAAAAACAAAAGAAAAAACAAACAAGAAACAAATGAATGTCCTTCAACACAGCGTCGCTGCTTGCGTGTCCTGCTCTGTGCGATTGCATGCCGCAGGCGACTTTCATTTAATTTTAATCAAATACAAAAAACCAAAACGAGTCGACTTTTTTATGCAGTTAGCAAACGATTTAAGGCCGATTCAATGCAAGAGTGTTGCTATATGGAGAAATTTTCCGTAGCACATTATTCGCTTTTATGTTTTTTAATTTATTAAAAATAAAAAAAATATATAAAATAAAGAACAAAAAATCAATATTTAGCTATATTTAACAGCCGAAATACGCATATCTATTTTAGGCTTTGTCTGAGGTCGCGGCTAAATTTATAATCGAATAAAGTTGAAATCAATGTGAGGCGCGGTTTCGGTCATTCGACTGAAAAATTAAATATTCTCTTTTAATTGGATATATTTACCGTTTGAGTGAGTGATTAGATAGAAAGGGCGAGTTATCAAACTGTTGGACAGAATTGTTTTATATTCATATGCTAGCATAAATGCCATCTTTAATGTTTGTGCTTTGCTATAAGTGACGCAAAGTGTCTATATTTGGTCTAAGTATCTTTTGTTAAAATTAAGAATTACAACATAAAATAATTAGAGGAAGTAGCATACTGCAAAACAAATTAGTGACTCAGTCAAATAAGACAGAAAACTTATTTTCGCTTAACGAACTAGTATAAACCAGACGACTGAAGAGGAAAAGGCCAATAGGTACGACAGAAATCCTTGCTGCACTGACATTGAACACAAATTTCACAAGTCTCAAATATTGTCAAAAGTAATTGTCATCCCTAATCAAAGTGATGTATTTATTATCCCCATAATGTAAAGGAACCCAAAATCAAAATAAAAAAATATATTTATTCTTAAACTAAAATCTGCTTTCAGAAAAGACTGCTGCCTGCTGAGTATCCGTTACAAACGTTCTAATAAATTTCGGTATTTGAATATTTTTAATTGCTGAAAACCGCGACGCGATATTTCATGTTTAACTAAAGCCGCAGATAGACATTTAGACAAATGATTTGGACCAGCTCACGAATGCTGTGCTAAATTTTAGCTTATTTGTTTAGACAAGGCCAAAAGCAAATACGGACACGAATGCTGCCACAGCAGTACAGGTACGAATACAAATGGAACAACAAAAATAACAAAAACAAATACAAATACAATAATCAATGCTCAGCAGCAGTAGCAGCAGCAGCAGCAGCATACAGTGAATGACGTTGAAATGGGCAACAGCATGTGCATGAGCTGGGGCATGGACTCGGGCCTGGAGTGAGGCATGGACAAGGATATGTGCTGGGGCGTGCGGTGGTGAGGGCTCGTGCTGAGGGCGTGAGCATGGGCAACTATCTGTACTAAAACATTAAACTTACAAGGAAGCTTCAGGTAACGGTCGACTGTTGCGATGTTGCGATGTCGGGATGTGTGCGCGGGTGGGTGGGCGTGGCTAGGGCATTTTACAATTTTCTGTTCTATTTAGTTCGGTTTGTTGCTGTTGAATAAAACATTTTCACGGTTTGTAGGTTTTTCTTCCACATACGTTTGCCTCAATTGAGTGCGTGTATGTGTGAGTGTGTGTATGTGTGTGTGTGTGTGCACGAGTGTAAACATTCACATGTGGTGGGTCTGAGCTTGGCTCGCATGCTTTAAGTGCTTTTAAAGTGTGTTTATGTGCTTCACTACACTATTTTATGCGTGACGTGAAGTGGCGTAGACTGGACTGTTGTAGGGGGCATGTGGAAAAAGGGGTATGTGGAGTGTAGCAGCGCATGAAGGCAAGCAAGCAAAGTTGAAAATTTGTGCTCGCTTTTGTTTGCCAATACTCCATGTAGCACATGGCTAAATCCTTTTGCCTTTATTTGTAATTTACAGATCATTGACCGTGATTGTGCAAAATTGAACGCGCGTTTCTTACTGTGTATTCGCGATTCGTTTGCTTGGAAATGTTTTCGGCTTAGTTCATAATTGCTGCGTATAATTGGCAGTCTCATGCATGCAAATGCGCCGCTTAGAAATGCTAATAAAGCACTAGCATGCGGAGAACGCAGACTGCGCCCGTAAGTAGGCAATAAAATTTGTTCGTTTGCCTTTAGATAAGCTAAGCGAAACGTAGCAGCGTAGCTACGCGTGAGTGTGTTGAACAAATGTTTAAGTAAAGAAGATTTTGTACAATTGGCGCCGAGTGCATTAGCAGCATTAGTTGCTGCTTTTACACGGTTTGCTGCTGCTGTTGCTGCTACTGACGATGCTGTTTTTTCTGTTTGCGCTAGGCTTGCTGCTGATGTGAACTTTAAATAAAGGTTCATTTCATTTAATGTGCTCTAAAAGCTTTGCCAAACAAAACCGCCCCAAATTTTCATTTTCAATGGAGGCCATTCGAAACGTTTCGAATCACAACCAACGTGGGTCCTAGCCATGCCCCGAGTTTCCTTTCTCTTTTTTGCGTTTGTGTGCCTCTGCTGATGTTAGATAAAACAAATCACTTTCGCTAACGGTTTGTTATTGTATTCGTAGCACAGTGCGACCCAGTGTAGGCCGTTACTATGCACCGGGCTATGCAAATGGATTTTGTTGCATTCGCTGCTTTTCCTCTCTCCGTCACTCTGCTGCGGCATGTGCGCGGAGTGTTTGCATGTAATTAAAGTTGAATATCAACATAAAATTACAACGCCGTGAACGTACAAATTTGTATGTTTGCTGAGGGAAAATCAATACTTTTCATTTAACTTAAGAGAATGATTTCGATTTAGCAAATGATTAATGAATGGCGTCAAGCGTGACTTTAATATTGCGTGCACTTGCCGTACACGGCGTATGCGTAATTTTATTATAATTACTCTGCTGTTAATATTGCTCTTTCATTTACTCCTTTGTCTGCCTACTTATGCTTATTATATAGTATTTGTTGTTGTTGTTGCTACATTGCTCGGTTGCTGCTATTCATGCGCATTTCTTATAGTAAATGAAATGAAATGAAATGAAATGTTTATGGACTTAGCGCATAAGTCGCTATGTCAATTAGTCAGCAAGTCTGTGAGTCGGCGACTTTGCTGAATTGGCGGTCTTGGTAAATGGCGTGTCCACTGCTGGCGTCAACAACAACCGCAGTATAAACACTAACAAACACAAACGCAGAGCAGCAAAGTGAAAAAAAAAGAAAGAAAAACAAAAATAAAATAAAACAACAAATGCAAATAACACACAATAAACAATAATGGAAATAACTGTAATTAATAAAACATCAAAAAGGCAGTTGAAAAACAATTTGTAATGCGGCACCTCCTCAAGGCATTTGAACTCAACTTAGTTCAACTCGACTCCTCTTCTCTCGTCACGACTCGACTCGATTCCACTCGATTGCGATTGCGAAAGCAAATGCCAGTGTCGGGTGTTTTTCTTTTCTTCTTTTTCCACTTTTTTTCTATTTACTTCAGCTTTCATTGCTTTACCTGATTTGACGTAACAGCACGCCAAGCATTTGCTATTGCTGCTCCTGCCATCCTCGCTGGCGTCTACTCGCGCACTTCTTGGAATTTGCTTTCTCACGGACTTTGATGGTAGTTTGCATTGTTTCTTGTTTTTGTTTTAGTTGCTTTAGTTTTTTTTCTTCTATTTTTGTCTTACGTTTTCTTTATGATTTTATCGGAGTTTTCCGATATGACTATTGTGTTAATTATTAACGCATAAAATGCCAGTAACGATATGCAATTAGTTGGCAGCCACAAAAGATAAAACTCAATACAAACCGCTGAAATAGTTCAAATTCTTACAGGCCAAAGCACTCAGCTGTCAATCAGTAAATGTTGCTTTGCAGCTTGTTTAATTGATTTAATTGCTTTCTAGTTTGTTTACTCGTGTGCCACATTTGTAGACAAACCGACGCAGTGCTTCACTTGTATATCTTACAAGGCGCTAAATTGCTGCCATAAGTTGGTGCTCTGGCGATTTGCATACTGCTGTGTAAGGAAATTTTCGACAAACCATAACGAAATTAGAGAAAGTCAATTGGGTTTGCTTAGCACTGGCAACACTTGCCAATGCCTGTGTATCACTATAATAACATGACATGCCCACACTCACACACACACGCATGCACAAGTCACAAGCCACATAAGAGGCACACGACAGAGAGAGAGAGAGCCAATGAAAATGTTTAAAAGTCCTTTTCAAGGCAATGCAAATTAAATTAAGTTCGCTTCATTAGACCCACACTGGCTGGCAGCATTGAAATCAAACGACTACATAAGTGACTAGTTTTGCTTTTTTCCGACGTTGGCCCGGCTGCCAGTTCAGCTTGGCTGTCTGAGTCTGTGTGTGTGTGTGTGTGCGAGCATGAGCCCCAAGCTTCGTGTCTCGGTTAACCCTTGCCAGTGCCATAATGTACACAAGCTCAAGTGAAAGCAATTGGGCCTGTCTGCCTGTACTCGATGCTGTTCAAGTAGACACGACATGACACGACATAACACGACACGAGACGACAAGTCATTGGACAAACAGTTTTTGGGCTTTTTGTAATGCCAACAAGCAAGCAAACAAACAGCAAGCCAAAAAAAAAAAAGCACAAACACCCACACAATTACATACACATGCACATGCATATAGAACACTTAACGTCTTCATGCAGAATATACAAGTAATTATTAAAGCAAACCATCCTGCTGTGCATTCATCCCAGGCAGCTCGACTCGTGCTATAGCAAGGCATCTTTCATTTCATATAAGCAATGTCTGAGCGCGTTTGCTGAGGATGTGTCGTGTGTAATCTTAAAATTTTCGAGGTCAGCGGCATAAGTTAAAACTAAAGACAGTCGAGGACAAGTGGCAGCCAACAGTAGACACTAGCAACAGCAACAACAACGAGAGCAACGTAAGCTGCAAGTAGCTCAGCTGCTTGCCAGCAATAAGGACGACACTGCGACAACAAAAGTATGGTTATGACCGACATGCAGGATTACGTAAGTCAACAAAGCCAAAGCATCCTTGAGAGTTGTTTGCTGTCTGCTTAAGCACAGCGGAGAGGCAACGCTAGTCGCCAGTCGGCAGACGGCAACGACTTCTGTTGCGTATGCAGCACAGTTTTGGCATTAAATTTTCCATATACTCAACGCATCGCATTGTGGCTTGTAAAATGCCAAGCATCTTAATATAAACTATTTAGATATGCATTTTTGCCAGAACATTTTCTTGGTAAATTAAATTTTGTAAGACATGTTTGCCAAATTTCATTGAGCCCGGCTGCTCTTCTGCTGCTGCTCTGCTGCATACTCTGACTGGGCTGACTGCCTGGCTCATGGCTCATTGCGTGCATCTCCTGCACATGCATATGCAATGAATGCGCGTCGTACGTGGGTGTGCGTGCCAATGCGTGCTTGGGCTAGTATGCGTGTAGAAATTTTCAAAACTAATAATTTCATTTGCAAGTGCTATAAATATGCTTGTGGTTCTACTGAAAATTTAATTTTAATTTTGATAATTTATTTGGGGCCATAAATTGGCAGGCACTAACCAAAATTGCTTTACGACTTTTAATACGTATATTACTGTTGCTCCCATTGTTGTTGGTGTTCGTCGTGCTGTTGTTGTTGTTGCCGTTGCTGGCACTATTGCCGTTGTCGCAATTGAAGTTGCTGGCAGGCAGCCGTCGTGCTGCTGTTAATTGAGCTCATTTTAATTGAGTTCGTTAATATTTCAGTAGGTCGGTCGCTATGTTCGTCGTATCGATATGCTAGGCACCTGTGTAGGGGAGTATGGCCTCAGGACATGAAAAACTAATTAACTAACGCTGCGCCAAGCACACACTGCACTTCCGCTCACCCACGTGCTCGACTACACTTGGCCAGGCCACGATTTGTCTGCAGTGTCTTTTTGTTGTTAGATTTGAGGCGTACTGCGCATTCAAGTTTAAATAAATTGAGTCAAATTAACTTTGGAGTGGGCAGCAGTTTGGGCGCCTAACGATTGACAAATGTAAAGGCTAAGCAGCCTGTGGCTACGCATTTTCCTTTACTCCTGCTGTAGCTGAAAAAAAGGTAATTCCGACAATACTCTATTTTAAAATGAACTCTGCAAAATGGTTGAAATTACAGTTTAAAGTTAATAAATAAATTTTCAGTTCAGTGCAGAAAAAAGAGAACTCAATGGCAGTTGATGGTTTGATCCTGCAGCTGCTGCCATTTAAGCTAACCACATTGCATTTGCATTTAATATTTTCATTTGTACGAAAAAAAAAGAAAGAAAAACTCATAAATAAATTATTGTGCTGCATAAGCGACAACGTGGCAACATTTCAAAATCATCATTTAACTGCAACTGTCAAGTATGCAAGGATGCTTCGATGGCCATCATTGGCTATGGATGAATGTAGCAGCAGCTGCCTGCAGAGTATTTACTTTGCTAAATTATGCGTGCAAAAATGTTGTTTGCCAAACGCATTTCAGAGTATGCAAATCACCAAAGTACACACCACGAATCCCTTCGCTCGATTTGTTTCATTTTGGTCAACATTTTGTCTCTTATATTTCCGTGCATCAATTTCCGTTTCGTTTCTTGTTGTCTTCCTCTCTTTTCTTATATTTTCTTTGCTTTCCATTGCTTTCATCCTCTTCTTTTCTGACCAATTGGCTTATGCTTGGCTAAGGCGGCATTGTCGTCGTCGTCGTTGTCCTTATCGTCCTTGTTGTCCTCGTCGTCGTTATTGTCGAGAGTGCGGCAGCCAACTGCCAGTTTGCATTAGTCTAGATGGCTGCAGTTCTGCTCTGCTGCTGCTGTTGACAAACAAAGCGCCAGCTAAGTTGCCGCAGCCTTCAGCAACACGCAGTAGGTAGCTCTGGGCGCACACCCGTTGGGCCTCACTGTGCTCGATGTGCGCTTAGTGGTTGCAGCTGCAGCACAAATTGCACAGGACATTGATTTGCAGCATTATGTGCTTTGTGCTCTGCTCAACGTGGCTTGCATTGTTGCCGCCTGTGTAGCTAAAAGTCAGCGGCGCCATGGGGGCGGACGCAGGGCGGCAGTGCAGGCGGCTATTGTAGCTGATGATGATTATACTGTTGACGTTGACGTTGATGTTGATAAAGAACGATTTGGATTTTCATTTTTATTGCATTATACTTAAAACTATTAGCGAGTCGCGTAACCGGCAGGAGCACGAATATTGCAGAAGTAATGTAATAAAAAAGAAAAAAAGTAAAAAAAAAATAAAATCGAAAAAAACTACGCAGTGAAGTGTCGCAAAAAATTGTTTGCAGCTGTCGTTGGCACCAGCATCCGCGTCATCATTCGCAATAGCCGCGTCAGCGAGAGTGTGTGTGTGCGAGTGTTTCCTGCTGGGTTGCATTAGCAACAAGACACGAATTTAATTTTTCATGACTTCGAAGTGATTTATGCCATTAGTTGTAAGTTCTCGCGCGCCCCTCCTCCCTCTTGAAAGTTGGCTGCAGGCAAACAACGCTCAGCATAGAGGAAATCAAGTAATTAATTGTATGCGATGTATGTCCTTAACAATGTTGTTAGGCAACAGCAGCAGCAGTCTGACGCAAAGGGAAAGTGTGTGGCACTTGTTTAGGTTAATCGACTCTAATGAAAACATTTCGATGCATTGTCAGCTACGCATTTGCTGCTTAAGCCGTAAAATTTATTTGCTTAAAAGCCATTAATCAAATTTTAATAACCATGTTGACTTCAGATGTTGATGTGCGCTAAGATTTATGCAAATAGATGTTCACTGAATGGGAAAATTACTGCATAAAGCGAACAATGCAAATCCACGGGCCAAGCGGACGTTTAAAAACTGTCAGAAAGTCAACGCCTTATCAATAAAATGTTGCACAATGCAAAAAAAAAAAAAAACAACAAAATAACGGAAAAGGAAAGGAAAGGATCTTGATAAAAGTGAAATATTAATTCCAACAACAGACAATAGACAAAACACGACACTGCCAACAACAACAACAACGACAAGAATAGTGACAATGACAATAAAATGTATATAAATTTCAAACAAAACGAAAACAGCAACAGGACAACACAGCACAGCACTGAGAACACAGGAGGACACAGGACACGGGGCACGGGGCACAAGGACAAAAGAAATAGCAGCATTGACCTTTAGTCCATAGTCCATAAACTTGGAACACTACGCGGCTAATCAAGCCACACACAACAGAACAGCGGCGCAACCCCTTCGAGCTGCGACAACAAAAGGTGTTGCGCATTTATCCTTGCCTGCTGTCTGCCGTCTGGCGTCTGCCATCAGTGTCTGTCTCGGGTGTCTGTCGCTGGTGTCATGTCTTTTGTTTGCGATACAAATCAGTATCGTGCCTTTGAAATGTTTATTATGTACAATCGTGAAAATTATAAATTGTCGCCGGCAAGGCGAAGGCAGAGGCAAAGCCAAAGCTATAGTCATTTTATTTATGCATAATGACAACTCTAATATACAAAAAGACGCGTATCGTTATCCTTTAGCCGCCATATTGCGCCGCAGATCTATTTTCGTTTGTGTAAAGTATTTGCCATATTTCATTCTCCGGCCCATTGTCGCTCGCATTTGTGCCGCTCGAGTGCATTTGTGCTATGTGCTGAGTGTTTCGCCGCCTTGTTAGCGACTTGCTTTCGCGCTCTAACGAGCTGCCAGCACGCAAAGCCTTTGTCTAAACCATTCTCACAATGCCAGAAGAATGCCACACACACACACACAGACACAGATACAGACACGGACACATTCACTTGTCAATAATAATTCAATTCAACAGTTCGATAACATTCGATAGCATTCGATAAGCGCATGTCTTTGTGCTTCCCATTTACTGGCACATGTGCAGCACAAACAAAAATTCTATGGGATACACGTAATTGCCAGCAATGTTAGTTCAATTAGTAGCAACACACACGTGTGTGTGAGTGTGGTTTATGTTGTGCATGTCTGACGTAGTCATTGCCTCATTTGAAGTTGTTATGAGTTGTGACATATGTAAGCATAATTTATTAGCAGCCAGCACTTAACGCAACTGCTACAAAATATTGAAAACTGGCAATCAAAGCATTGTTAGGGACACTTGCAGGCATTTAAGTTATAAGGACTCAATATGGTAATAAAAAAAAACCAAAAAACAAAAAATAAATATGTCACTGACACAACACTCATTAACAAAAAAATGGTTCAAGGCAGTCACTCCAATTATTTTTAAGGTACAAATGTGTATACTCAACTGCATTATTGTTGATCTCTAATCGAGTAATCGACAGCCATAGAATAATACAAAACAATCAATCATTATAAAAATAACCACAAGTATGATTGAAGCCGCAGCAAAAACACAAACGTGTAACTTTGCTTGATTGATATGGTATATCATATGCAGACACACGGACACACTCACACTCGCACTCACATACGCTGACACACACTCTGCCACTCATTTTTACACTCACTCCCCTTGTGTACTTGAGGTCGGGTGCAGATACTTTGTATACCCACATAAGAAGTCACTTAATGTACCTTCACCTCTACAGTGGAGTTTGCCTAGAGGCAGGAAGTAGATGACTCCCTGCTCCGTTCACTGCCGTTGGCCATTTGTGGCATGCTTCACTGTTATTTTCGCATTTGCGCTGTCAAATCAAATTGTCTAAACTGTTCATAACCCTTTACCTTTCAATTAGAGCAACTTTTGCACGAGTCCCAGACGTGCGCATGCAGACAAGGCGAAGAACGAGTGGCTCAGCGAGTGGAGTTCACTTAATTCGATTGCTTCGATTACGCTACGACGGGATTGAACTCAATTTCAATTTGGCCGCCATGTCTGCCAGTTATTGACGCTTACGCCCCGGTGCCGGGTGCCGGGTGCCGGCTCGGTTGGTCGCTGCAGTCTAAAGGACGAAAAACTCCCGACCGCCCGACGAGCGACCCAAAGCAAATAAGTGAACTGCTGCTGAACTGCTGCAACCCGAGCACTATGCCACAAAGGCAAGTTTTGTCAGGCCTTTGGCGTTCTTCTGCCTGCCTGCACGTCTCTCTGTCTGCCTCACCGCTTGCCTGGCAAGGCATCAAAGTAATTTAGTTACCAACACGACTACCTTTCAAACTTTGCCGCAATGCGCCGCCATACCCGACTCCCACTCGTACGTGGCTACGTGGCTGGGTGGGTGTGTGTGGGCGGAGACGTATGTTGATTTTTCATAACTCAAGACGACATTTTGGACGTTTCGTTATTATAACAGTTCATGAAAGTTTGTCGAAAATTTCAACTTAAATGATTTCTCAACTCTTTCGCTACGAACTTTGTTGCCAAGGCTGGCAGTTGCGCGGGCGGGCCTGCGTGTGAGGGGGCACTGGCATGTGTCTGTAACTCGGTAAGTGAGAGCACGTGCCCATGGGGTTACCTTTGGGATATGCCGAACATTCGCGTTCGCACAACACTTTTATCAAGCAGCTCTGTGGGTATTTGTTACCGCTTTGGCAAAGTTTTGCCAACACACCCCACCACCCGAGCGGCCCTAGACGCAGGCGACGACGGCCTACCTTGCCAGGCAGTGAGCCAGCCGACACGCCAGCCAGTCAGTGAGTCAGTCAGTGTGCCAAGGTATGCGTTGTAAGCAACATTTTAGAAAAGCCTTTAGACGAAAGTTTTCCGACTTCGATTTTCCATAACCAAAAACGCAAACTGTTGAAACTTTTGCTATTGCCAGGAGTTTGGGATCAGCTCAAGTTTGAAGCTCGGCATCGCTGCCCGCTTCCCGCTCCTCACTTGTTTTAGTTTACACAGGTGCGAGTCTATGACAGACAAAGGCAGCTCGCATACGGCAGACCACGAGCCGAGGAGCCCACGGGGCCAGCACGAGGATGTTTGGTTTCTAATGCCAACAACAATTCTGCTGAAAACTTCGGTTCGCTTGAGCTGCATTTGTGTTATGAATCTGTTGCGAATCACTTGTAAAAATAAAGTTTCTCCGCCTTATTGCAATGCGCTCGGTATGTGTGTGTGTGTGTGTGTGTGCCATCGGACTGTGAGCAATGTCAATGCAGACAGTAATGCGGCTGCGGACAGTTAAGGTGGGCAGGCACTCGGCTGGCAGGCAGGCAGAGTCTTTGCTGCTTGCCTATGCTGCCGCTTGACGTTTTGCGTGTGATTTGCAATGTTTTTGTTATTGTTTTTGTATTTAAATGACCGACGCGAATGCGTTGCTATACTACTGAACAGGCACGTAAATTGACTTAGCAGATTATATACAAACTGCGCCGGGGGACTGCGTTTTATGTGCTGCTCTGCTCTTCATCTGTCTCTCTCGTTGTCTGCTAGCTGGCTAAGTGCTCAGCAGGTACGTCGAGAATTGTTTTTGTTTTTGTTATTGTTTTTTCTTGCAAACTGTTTGCCACGTTTAGCTGCGATACAGGCGATCACGTGGGGATTATAATGCGTTTAAAATGGCTGACAAGTGATTTGCGCAATCGTCGCAGCACGGCATGAGTTTGCCGTAAACTGCGAGAGCAGTTTTACCCCAAAAATTAATTAAACATATAAAAAAAAAAACATTAAAAAAGAAAAACCTTAAATGCACACACACACACATACGTACAACATTTAAAGTGTGTGGCTCACACAATTTTTAATTACGCACACCGTTCATGCATAATAAAATAAATGTGAGCACGCTACTTAAAAATGCGAACACAAATCCCACATCAAAAGCGTTAAATAAATCAATGCCAGGGCGTTATGCAAGAAAGCAGCACAGCAAGCGCGAACAGCATAGAGCGGAAGAGGGAGCGAGAGAGACACAGAAGGGAACAATCGCACATGGCCATACAAATTAATAAGCGTTTATAATACGCAATTACATTTTTAAATCCCCAGTTAATTCCTTGCGTTAAACGTTTTTAAGTGCCAGCCAACGTGTGCAGAGCTGCGAGCTGTGAGCTGTGAGCTGCGATTGTGGCATGTAGCGTTAACCAGACTGTGTCACTGTACAGTAACACAAACATGCACGGGATAATAAAAAATCAACAGCAGACATAAAAACAAATTTCAAATTCAAATAACTCACTCACACACATGGAAGAAAAAAAAAAAAAGAAGGAAAAAAAAGAAAGCAATCAAAACAAACTCAAACCGAAACTGAAACTGTGACCACGTGAGTGTTCGTCCTGCCATAGCAGACAGTGGCAGGTCGCCACTTGGGAGTTTTAATTGCTGTGACAGTCAACTTGTGCACGAGTGAATTTGCATACAGACGAACTTACTTACGCGCATTCACCCGCACAGCCACCCACACACCCACACACACACACACACACACATACCCACTGTCCCATATGAGCCATGTGACCATTGCATGTCCGTGCATGCTGCGGAGTCTCCTTTGGCTGGCTGCTGCTGTGCGTAGAAGCACGTAGCCAAACTTAAACATGCATGCGCCCGAAGAAGAAGTAGAAGAATAATAGACAAAGCGTCGCGGCTTGGCATTGTCTTTGAAATATTTGCCATTTGTTTTTTGTGTTTCTTTTTTTCACATTCGTCTTTTTTGCTCCAACTTGGCATTGTCCTGCGCACTTTTGTTGCAAGCAGAAGTAAACGCGCAGCTCACATTTAATTGCTGCATTTGAGGCAAATTGTTCATCGCATTTGTTTTCTGGTAGTCTGCGGTTTTAATTGTCAGCACTGAGAAAAGGACCTTCTTGCGTGTGTGTGTGTGTGCGTGTCTAAGTGTGTGTGCGGCAGTGATTGCACTTTGCTGCAGCTGCTGATTGAGCTTTGCCGCATAGTCACTTATTCTTGCGGCAATTTAAAGGCATAGAAAACCAGTTTGGATTTAATTTATTTAATATGTCAAACGATTATCACTCAGCAGTCTAACCGGCAGCAATTAGTCCTCCGAATGCTGACTGCAGATTGCATAACTTTTAATTGCGTATTATGCGCTACTGCGGCAGGCGTTTATGAAAAAAATGGCAGGCATATGCGCACTTCAGTGTGCAGGATGCAGTTCTGGGCTGCTCTAATACGGAAGACACTTAATTTGCGCAAAGCCAAAAGTGTGTGTAAAACATGAACTAATTGCAATGCAAGAGCAGCAGGAGCACATCAGCACATCCTGCCAACCGGCTAAGCCATTTAAACATATTTACGCTGGCATAGACACAGACAGGCATGCAGAAGTGTCGTTTGCCATGTTGGATAATAAGTTCAACAGCCAAAGCTTAAATGGCAACAGCTACGACCACAACAACAACAACAACAGCAAAAATAACAACAACGTCAATTTGTGCCACTAAAGTACAAACTACTCAAAGTGGCAGCAATAGAGGAAAAAAGTTGAAAAAAAAGAGAAGCACTTAAAACAGGATCACAACATTTTCATAAACCAACTACAAGCAGCAGCGAAAAATAACCAGAAAAAAAAGGCGAAGAAAAATATGGAAACACTCAACTCAACTCAACTAAGGCAAGCGCAAGTGAACTAAGCGCAAGAGAAGATTATAAGCAAATGTTCATCACAGCACAGCACAGCACAGAATAGCACAGCAGAGCAGAGCAGAGCAGAGCGCGGCAGCTCAGGCTTTGCGTGCTCCAACCAATTTGTTTAAGTCTTTCTTTTTTTTCTTTTCTATGCTATTTTATTTTATTTTTATTTATTTTGGGTTTTTTTGTTTTGCTTTCGTTGTTGTCATGTTTGCTGGGTAGTATAAGGACAGCATGCATAGCTTAGCCAAGCTTCAGCGGTTGGCATTCATATGCTGCATGCATATTTCGCATAATTCAGATTCACCACTTTCGAATGCAATTATACAAAAATATGACATTTTTCTCCTTTGCCACTCGCTTCGTTTGTCCTGCTGCTGCTGCTGCTGTTGCTCTTCATTTTTTCCAAATATTCTTTTCTTATTTATTTTTTATATTTTTGGTTTCTTTTTTGTGTTATTTTGGGACATCATTGTTCCTGCACTGAGTGGCACAGAATTGCTTCGCTGGCGTGCTGCTGAAGCTGCTGCTGCTGCTGCATATGCCAAGTGGGTCGCAGTGCTTCGCCTCGTCTCGTCGCGTCTCGTCTTTTCTGGCTGCGTTTCGGTTCGGTGCAGCTAGTTGGCACTGACTGTGGCACTGGCACTGGAACTGGCTCGTGTTGCTGTCGCTGACTTTGCTGCTCTAAGCTGTGTGTAGGTTTCCTTTTCATTTGTTTGCGGTTTATCCGTGCAATGTTAAAGCAACCCGCATACCTCGCGTGCTGCTGCTGCGATGCTGCAGCTGCTGGAAGAAGGACCAACAATAACAAAAGTGACAACAGCAGCTCCACTCACTGCCTGAGCTGCTCGTATACGTATTATTATTTGCAGTGTGCTGCTGCTTCTGCAGTCGCTGCTGCCTTTTTGTTTTGTCTATGCCAGGTTAGTCCTGCCTTTGTTGTTGTTGCTGCTGCTACTGCCGTCTTCATCATCATCATTGTTGCTTTTGTCGGCATTGCTGCTGCTGCTGCTGTTGCTGCTGTCGCTATGCTGTGCTGCTGCCGTCGGTATCATTTCTGGCATTGTTTCTGTTGTTACTGCTTTATGCAGGATATGATGTGTTTCCTTACGGTAGCGAATTTTATTGCCACATCCGGTTTGCCATTATTGTTGTACTTTCGTTCACTCGCTGCTTCTATCTCTTTCTCACTCGCTCTCTCGCTCGCACCCTTTCTCTTTGTCGCATTTGAAACGAGTTTCTTAATGAAATCGGTTGCTGCATGTTTTGTGGTGCTGTGTGCTGTCGGTTGTCTGTTGCCTGTTGTGTGCTGTGCGCTTTGCTGCTGACACTCTGCGGTCGCTCTGCGTGTGCCACAACATGCCTGCGTTATTGCGTGGCTGTTCTTCACATTGTTGTTATTATGTACAGCTTCATTTCGTATAACATTATACAATAATAATGTATTTTCTCATATATGGTACGACCTTGATTATGTTCGCTATGATTAAATATAAAGCACTTAGAAGAATTAATTTTGTTTAACCCGTCGGTTTTTATATTATATAATATTTATAATCATAAGGTTTGTTGCGAAAATTTTCCGTTTGCCTTTTTTTATATGTATAACAAATTGGAAAATTAAAAAAAAAAAACAAAAAAGTATTGAAATGTTATAAATGAAATGTTTATAAATGAAGCATAAAGTGTATACAATATAATATAATAATTAACTATATAGCATCTATAAAATTGCTGATGTAACTTAATTAGAAACATAAAACTGACGACTCGGCCGCATGGCAAACTTTTGAAATAAATGAGAATCGAATTCGGTTGAGGTTATTTGTGCGTTTCTATTTTGGAAAACACTTCACCAAATGGAAAATCAATTAATGCGCGCACAGCCGCATGCGATCACGTTTCGTGCCAATAACTTCCTCAACGGAAGTGCCGCGACAAAGCCTGATTAAACATTTTGCTGGCAAACTTTGTCGTACAGTCGGCTTCCTTGTCACAGCTCGCAATTAACCAGCGAGCAAGAAAGAAAATGGCAAAAAGGAAAAAGCTGTAAAAAATGTCGAATAAGCGTAGACAGCAGCAACAGCAACAACAACTAGAACAAGAACAGCAACAACAATGGAAGTGTATATGTAGGTTCATGGAAAACACAATATATGAGCAGCTAAAGCGCAGACGAGAGCTGTCAGCAATATTGACTTTATAACCATACAAAGAAAGTTTTGTAATACGCGTACTTACGTAGGCAAGGCAGACACCAGGAGAGCCAGGCCAGGTCGGGTGCCGGGGCTGGCATTATGGCAGGCAGCGTGGCAGTCTACGGTGCTGTGAAATTTCAACGCTGCACGTCGTTGCGCTTGTTTTGTGCGCTCGAGCGTAATTTTAACAACAACAACAACAACAACGAAAGCAGTGAAAAACAGTGCAAACTTAACCTAACTAACTTGGCAAGAGCGCGCACAGCAATTGAGTGATCAGGGAAGAGGGAAGAGGGAGGCACTATGTGCGGTGTGCAGCAGACAAAGTGAGACAGACGTCTTGCACATGAAAATGTTTCTGGCTGCATGAGCAGCACTTTCGTGTTGCCGTTATTATTTGTCGTCAAAGTGAGCAAACTGCGCTGAGCAGGTTTCGGCTGCTGACAGATCGACGTGCCGGCAGACGGACTGATGGATGGATGGAAGGACAGACGAATGGATGAACTGTTTGCAGCTTGCAAAGCTTATAAGTAACAATTTAAAATAGTCATAGCACGCACGCACACACGCCAGAGCGAGATAGTGCGACAGAGAGACTGAGTGGGTGGGTGCGTGCGTGCGTGCGTGAGTATGCGGTAACACGATAAGCAGGGGTGTGTATGCTACAAATTGTTGTTCTTAAGTTCAGCATAAGAATTGACGCGGTTCAGCTTGGAATTGTGCGTGCTGTGAGCTTATGCCAGTGCCTGAGTGTGTGTGTGTGTGTGTGTGTGTGTATCTCTGCGTTTACCTTGTTAATCGCTTTATGCGTGCTTCACAACAACAACAACAACAACAACATTGGCAACGATGGCAACAGCCTCAACATAAACAGCCTAAGGCGTCACACAGCTGCCAAAATTTCGTACTTTCGTACCTTCATTTCAAAATGAAGCAATTAAGCCGAAAACAGAAGCAACATACGGAATGTACGGGACACGCGTGCATATGCGTGTGTATGTGTGTATGCGAGTGTGCCTAACCCTTTTTATTGCTCTGCCAGTAGAACAAAAAAATAAAAAAATACGAAAAAAGCAAAACAGTAACAAAACCACGCACATGCCCGGCACACACAGCGCACACCACTTTCAGTGTCTATATGTGAGTTTAATGACAAAATAATTAGAAAACTTTTTGTGTACATTTGATGTTGTCGTTGCTGTCGTTCTGCGTCTTCTGCTCATTCTGCTCCTTATGTTCGTTCTGCTCGTTCTCATTCTTGTCATTGTTGTTGTTGTCGCTGTTGCCAGCATCGTCAACAAGGCTCTTGTTAGAAGTCGTCAACTTCTTTTGCGCAATCGTTGTTGTTCTGTCATTGCCGTTTGTGTTTTGTTTTTGTAGGTTTGTGTCTTTTGTAATTGCTGTTGTTGTTGTTGTTTTTGTTGCTGTTATTGTTATTGCCTTTCGGTAGTGTGCCAGCAATGCACACACACACACACACACACACACACACACACACACTCATGCCGAGGCCGACTACTCCAAGTACTATACAGATTACATTTAGCAAATTATGCCAACAAGCGAAGCCCGACGTGCATTTTTGTGTAGCATACTTTGCGGCGCCTGTTTGCCATATGAATGCGGGTTAGCTTAGCATCTTTACACGCCTATGCCTATGTGTATGTGCAACGGTTTGCGTGTGTGTGTGTGCATAGTCTACGGGTCCAACATTGTCCTGCAGGTGTGCGTGTGCCTGTGATTATCCCTTTATCCCTTGCTGCTGCTGTGGCTGTCTTTGGTGACACATTTGCAAATTTTTTTATAATTTTATAATTTTTTTTTGTTTTTTTGATGTGTTTAGCCAGCTGCGCATATCTAATTAAATCGTCCTTAATGTGACATTGTTCATTTGTGTGGTTTTGTCAGGGATACGAGTGCGAATGCGAGTATGTGCACAAATTGCAAAGTCGTAATGGCAGATTATGCTGCTGCTCCTTATTAATTAAAGAAGATTTTGCAAATGACTGCATGTTTTAATTAAAGCTCGCTCATTAATTATGTTGTGACTTTTTAAGTGAATGTAAGTCATCAAATGACATTTCATCAAACGCTTTGCAGTTGATGTGAAAAGTTGCACACAGAGAAGCATTTCTGACGCTCCTGCTGCTGCTGCCTTTGCTGCTGCTGTTGCATATTTTATTACAAAAATTAATGAGCAGTTGCCGCATAAATATGGGTGTGATGGCATTATATGGAAAATGAAAACAAAAAGGAAAGCATAAGAGAAATCCTCTTTGAAGTATTTAATACAATTGATGTTTGCTTAAACACTTGCACAATAGCAGCAACAACAACAACAACTAATCGTGCCGATAATTGACTCATCACAGACATAAAATGCTATTAAGCAAAATTAAGCACAACAAAGCAGCAGGCATAGAGCGAATATCCTTCGAGCAACATCAAGTCGACACAGAGTTTTATGGCTGAAGTTTTGCCAGCTTGCCGTAATCAGTTTGCTGCAGAGGCAACTTTGATGAGTGAGAAACATCTATAGAGGCATAATGCTGTTAATAATCATGATTAGAAAACTTAAACGCATTAGTGGCAGGCCACGTTCTGGAAACAGTTTCACTAAGCAGGCAAACACTTCACTCAACACTTTCACTAGGCAAATATTTGTGATACGTGAGTTGAGCAAAAAGGAGAGACTAAGGGACAAACAGAATGTAATGTGCAATTTCAAAAAACCTTCACATCTATTCCCTTTTCATAGGAATTATTTTAGTGTCACCTTTTAAAGTAAAGCCTCAGCTTTGTGTGTTTGCATTTATATGTGAAAGTTCTCTGCTGTGCATTGTCTTGTTAATAAACTTATGAAAAATTCACCTCATTTAGCAAAATGTGCGACAGATTATTCTTAGAATAAAGGAACAGGTACAAGGCAAGCTTAAAATATACAGAGCGCTGTCCTCAAGAAGACAATCGTTGCTCATTAAATATAAATTGCCTGGCAGCAAAATTGATCGATTAATTTGCCGCCAGTTTAAATAAGCTTAACATAAAACGTAAAATCTTTGGGGTCTTAAAGTGACAACGATTTGTCACGTTTATAAAGCTTTAAATTATGTTTTCATAAAACAAATGAAAAATGGGTCAGCAGTCAGCAGCACGACAATCTTACGAACATATGAGTGCAGGACACCGTTAGGCATGGATTCGCTTTGAGCCTGCAGTGCATGCGTGGCTGCATGCAGCAGAAAGTCGCTAACATTTCCCCTGAAGTCAGTTTTGAGAAACAAGTCCCAGAGCAAGTGTTAAATGACCCTGTTTCTGTTTCTGTGTTGCTGACTTGCTTAGTCACCAGACTGGAACAAATTCTCTAAAGCTTTGCCTTTTAGCTATTTTGTTGCTAGTTGTTGTTGTTGTTGTTGTTGTTTTTTTCGTATTTTTTCTCTACAGCATGCGACTATATTTAATTGTAACATGAGCGATTCAAGGGCATTGACTCATATAACAAATATGGCAACGTTATTGGAAAACAAAGGAGAAGCAAAAACGGCAACACTGACGTTGCAACTCAGCTGCAGTCATTAAACACTTCCAAGTTTATTGCAAAACTCAACAGAACTCAACTGAACTCGACACAACTCAACAAAAACGCGGCAAGGCAGCAAAGGATCAACGTATCAATGAGCGGGTGGAGTCGGTGAAGCGCGCAGGGATAGGGTAGGGTATGGTTAAACGTTCACTCGACACAACTAAAACTTCATGAAACGTGAGCAACGTGAGCGACGTGAGTGTCAGCAAGGAGTTGTGCATGTGTGCAGCACGGTGGGTTACTGGCCACTCAACGGCGACGAGTGAGAGGCGCTCACGTGTATTTAATGCCTTAATATGTGCCGTTGTGGCTAACGCAAGCATGTGTCCCTCCATCTCTTCCTCTACAGCCACCCAGCGACTGTGCGTCCGTCTGCATGTCTGCACTTTTGTACAAACATATGCGAGTACAGTGAAACGCGTTAGCAGGTTGTGCAAATAACTCACAACGCACAAAACTCTGCTGCACTCCTGGCAACGTGGCAAGAAATAAATTCGAATATCGCTGTGATACTTGTTTGACGTTGTTGTTGTTGTTGTTGTTGGGGTTGTCGCTGTCGTTGCCGCATGCGAAAAGTTGGCAAACTGAAATGCTTTCGTTTAATAACGAGTGACCAATAAATGCTTAACTATATACGCATACACATACACACACACACCCACGACCCGACGCACACACACCCACATACGCACATGAACTTTCGCATCTAGGCACACATGCACACCTGAGCACACATGCGTGTTTGGTTGACGTGTTTACGCAAAACTTCAATTCCTACGCTTGGACTACGTGTGTGTGTGTGTGGGTGTGTGGGTGTGTGTGTGTGTTTGCTGGTGTTGCTGCTGTCGTCGCCAGTTGCGTGCTGCCAGAAGAGGTTTCGGTGGTTTGGCTTTCAGTTTCGGTTTCTGTTTTGCTCCTTGCTCCTTGCTCGGCTCTGGCTCCTGTTCGCTGTCCTGCTGCTTGCCGCTTGCCTCTATTTTTTGTTGTTTGTTTTCTTTTTTAATGTTGTTGTCGTATAGAGTTTTGTGCTTTGGTTGTTGCTGCGCTCAGTCGAAGTTGATTTTCAACAGTTGAGTTTATTTGTTGACGTACGTAAGTTCGCAGCAGGGGCGGAAGTGGCCAGGGAAGGGCGAGCACATACCGGCACAGGTGAGCTTCGGATTTTTCTTTTTTTTTTGAGTTTATTTTCTTTTTATTTGTTTGGCATTTTATTTGTTGCTGTTGTTGTTGTAGCTGCTGCTAGTTTCTCATTGCCAACTTAAGCGTAAACTGTTGATGAAGTACGCAAACTGCTACCTGCATTTGGCTCCAAAATACTCTACTGCGTGTGTCCTCACCCCCAACGCCCCACTTTTCCGCTGCTCCTTTGCTCTGCTGTCGCACTCTCAGACGCTCCTTGTTGTGCGTTCGTCTAAGCAAAACCAAGTCATGCACAGCAAAGTTTTCTATTGCGCATTTTTCGCCCTTTATTTTCATTTTTTGTGGCTTTGTTTTTGTTTTTTTTGTTATTTTGTTTTTTCACTTTTGGCATTCCTTTCTTCATGTTGGCCAAGTTGGCATGTTTTTTGGGCAAAAATGTCTAAACCATGTGTTGGACATATTTTAGAAAATTTACTGCACACAGAAATTTCAAGTCAGAATTTTTGTTGAGTGCATTCAAAAAGGACGAAGCAGTCGCTTGATTGCTGTGGAGTTTTGTATATAAATTGTCGGCCATAACTTGAATATTTCTTAAACAAATCCAATGTTGCATGCATGGCTTAAAGCTTAAGTCTTATGTGTGCATTATAGCTTAAAGTGGTTTACATAAGGAAAACTAAAGAAAAAGTAATAAAATGAAAAACAATTTGCTAAGGATCTGCACAAATATGTTTTGCGCTTGTTTGTATTTTGTATTTATACGTGAAGAATTTCATTAAAACATATGCAGGCAGGCGAGCGGCCGCAGCGGAAGCGTTGCAGAGGATGTTCGCGCAGAGTTTCATAAGTGGAACATGGCATACACTCAGCAGAACAGGCAGAATACACAACACATAATTCCAAGGACAATGAAACTGTGTTAAACAAAAAATGGAAGAAAAAGCGAAAACACCGAGTGAAAATTCATACTGAAATGTTGCATGCAGCATTTAATTATATACATAATTTAAAAAAGTAGAATGCAACAAATGCAAAAAACAAATCCAAAAAAACAAAAACGAAAGGAAAACATGCATACAGACAATATAAAATAAAATACAAACAAGTCAGCACAAAATTTGAGTAGAAAAAACTTTTTATTTCCAAAAACATAGTAAAAAAGCGTTGGAAGGAAAAAAACGAAAAAAAAATTAAACGAAATGTTTACAATTCATTGCAAGCAACGCTTTCGAAAAAACACTAAAAATTACAACAATGAAATTCGTGTGAGTGGGTTGCGCCTGGCTCACGCTTCACTTGGCTTACAGGGCGAGTGCTCCCATGCCTCCGCCCTGTCACCCGCGCCGCCGCCGTTACCAACGATGCCACGATGGCTTTGAGCATACTCTGGCGGTGCTGACAAACGAACATTGTTTGCGTGAAGCACTGCGGGAAAAGTTTGAAGTGCGCATAATAAGCTGGCGATTGCTGTTCTCGCTTTACTGTGCTAAATTAGTTGCAAATTAGGCTTAAAAACGAAAATTGTGTTAAGATTTGTTGGTACGCAAACCAAACACAAAATACAAAAATAAAAAAAATAAAATAATATAATGGCAAAAAGAAAAATAACAACGAAATTGAAAAAACAGAAATTGTATAAAAGAGAAAGCGAGTTATGTAAATCTTCAGTAAGCATTGAAGTGCCGCAATTGCCAAGTGACGCCTTAAATTGTAATTGCTCGGAACATTTCTGGCGAAAATTGCTCGGAACATTTCTGGCGAAAATTGCGCCACGCTTAATTGGCACACCCCCACCCCACACTACACCCTGCCACTGAGCCATGCTGCAAAGAGACACTGAGATTCTTTATGGCATCTGATTCGTGGTTGAAGTTTGAAGATCTCTTGCCTACTTACTGCAAAGACTTGTGCCAATTTACTCTCAGTCCGTACGTCGGTTTCTGCTGCCAGTAGCCTATTGGAAACACGAGTATGAGTACAGAAATCAAGTAAAAATATTTTAACGAGTCTTTTGTGGCATAAATAAGTTTTTATTTTCTTTAAGTTAACGATACAGATAATTTATATTAAGATTGCCGCGGCCATGGCATAATGTGTGATGAACTCTGCTAGTTAAGAACCCGAGTGTTGCTCCTCTGCCTAACGCTGGCTGTATAAGTGAGCAGAAATACTTTTGAAGCACAAGAAAATCTTTTCTCAGTAAATAAAAGCCAAAGGGAGCCGACACATTAATAATACACATGTGCATAATATTACTATGTGGCTTACTTACACGTATAACGCTAATGAAAACATTTACATAGTAATTAAACTTTTTACCGGTTTCTGTGCAGTTACTGAGGCTACTGTAGTCTTTAAACTGACTTAATAAATCGTATATCACTGCCTTTTGTTATGCTAATAAAAGTATTTTATTCTTTATTTTTAACTTCTCACTGTTCTTTGTTCTATTTACAGATGTCTAACTCACGCAATTGTGCAGCAAGGGCTTAGAAAAAAAGGCACAAAAGCGAAGAAAATAAAACGCGAAAAAACTAAATAAATAAATGGCAGTGTGGAAAAAATCAAACTAAATGCACAGCAAAAGCAGTGAGTGGCTGCAAAGAAACAGGCGTAGAAAAAGTAAATTACAATAAAAGAAAAGGACAACAGCAGCAGAGGCAAGAAAAAGGCAGCGCGGCAAAAAGCGCAGAAACGAGGCCGAAGCCGAAGCGAACACAATGCAGGCAACTTCCGCATGTTGCATACCTCGGGCGCAGATAGGAATCGTGCTGCAAATGCGCTGGCGTTGAACGCTGCCACAGAACGGATGTATAAAACAACTTAATTAGTGAAGTAGTAGTGGTAGAAATAAATACGCAAACAAGAAAAAAAAAAAACCAAGCTTAGAACAATCTAACAGACCAAAAAGGATTTTAAAAAAAATAAATAAAATCAAAAGAAGAAAATTCCAGTCATAAGCAAAAATAAGCAACCGAACACAATTTAAGCAATTTTTGTTCATGTTTGCTTCATTAGTGAGTAAGCAACATTTTTAATGCGGACAACAATAATACCAACGACGACAACACCAGCAAAAACAACAACAATAAATATTACGCGCGACTTATATTTGTGCTTTGTGTTGAGTCCGCAGCAGCAGCAGCAGGAGCAAAAAGCAGCATAGCTTGCAATAAGAAAACTTATGTTGCTTGCAATTTTGTGGTTGTTGTTACTTTATTTTCGTTTTTTGTGATTTTGTTTTGTTTTCATTTTGGAGCAAATTAAATTGCAACTTCCGGCCGAATGCAGCATCCGAAGACCCATTGAAATATTGCTTCATTGTGCGCGTATAAAGCAAATAAAAAAAAAACGGCAACGAAACAAATAAAATAAAAAAAAAAATACAAAAGAGAGAATAAAAAACACGCACATACACACACTTACGCCATATACACACACACATTGAAGAACTTGCCAACCGATATTTTTTAGCAAAGGGCGCAGAGCAAAAAAAAAGAAAAAAACGAGAAAATAAAAACTGAAAGAAAAAATACGTACCTAAGCACAGGCGCAGCAGCGTGACAACATAAACAACAACAAGAACAACAACAACAACGAAAGAAAATATATTATTATAGTTTACACAATGGATTTGTTAAAATTGAAAACAGCGCCATCATCATCATCTGCATCCGCATCCGCGTCCGCATCCTCGTCAACTTCCGCCGCCGTTGGCCATGTAGCAACTTCGCTGCCCTCATTGCTGTGGAGTTTCTATTTCGGCCTTGTAACGCTTTTGGTATTCGCAGCGAACATCAACATCACTTCCGGTCAAATCGATTGGGACGACGATGATGATCCAGGTGAGTTACCAGCCATTTTCATACTGTTTATGCTATACCACTCGGACAAACAACCTCAAAAACAACAACAACAATAACAAAAAAACCAACCAAACGAACCACCAATCGCAACAACAACAACAGCCCAACGACAACAATCGCAACGAAACCAAAGCAAACCAAACCAAACCAAACCAAACCAAAGCAAACGAAAGCAAAGCAAAGCGCGGCAAGGTAAGTAATGGCAGGCCAAGCCAAGCCAAGTCGAGGCAAGGCAATTCACAAACGTGGCAAGTCCTGGCAAGTGGTGGCAAATCGGTGGCAGCTTCTGGTAAGCGTGGCCAGGCCGCCACGCTGCGGTAACGTGGCAGCGTTATTTTTATAACCGCCCACTGGTCGCTTTGGTGGCTACCTTTCGCAGTTCGCTGCTGCCTGGCGCTGCTCGGTGCTGCTACACTGTAGCCTCGGTGGCTATTATACGCGGTGATTTGCATAATTTGAATCTTTTGCCTTGGTGCTCGGAGCACACTAGAGCACAGAGCAGCGCAGCAGGGCACACAGTTCAATAGCTTTGCAAAAAAAAAAAAACGGAAAAAAAAAACACTGCGAGGAACACGCCAAAGGTAGACAATGGCTGTTTCAATAAAATAACAAAAACAATAATAAAAAAAAAATAACTAAAAGGTTGAAAAATCTTTCTACTTGCTTTCCGTCTTTTGTAATTAAGTTTAATTGTTGTTCTGTGTATGTGTGTGTGTGCGCCCTCGCGTATATGCCAACACACACCCACACTCACACCTTGGCCCATGTGGCTGCTGCTGTAGCTGCCAAAGTAATGCCAAAGCGAACGCCAACGCGAAAGCGAATGGGAAACGGTTTAATTAATTTGAGATTTATTGCTTAAGTTATATAAATGGAATTTTAATTATGCAGCAGCTACGATTTCAATATTTAATGAATTCATAAGTCTATCAATTTTATTTCGCACTCACAAATAACAAAGAACAAAAAAAAAAAAAAAAGCAAACAAGACGAAAAAAGAATCTGCAACAAAAAGGAAATCAAATTACAATTTCAAAGCAGTAAGGTGCAAATTTTAATTCATTATGCTAAAGCACAAGGTAAAAGTTTTCCTATATTTTTATGTTTTATGTTTTTTTTTTTTTTTGTTTTTGTTTATGCACTAAGCATTCCGTTGTTAATTAAGTGCGAACCTTTGGCCAGCAGCACAATAAAACAAAGGATGTACCTTAAGTTGGCTCTTTCATTATTATTGTCAGCTACATTATGCACGTGTGCGTGATACATAGAAAGAAATTGGCAAGCAGATAAAAAATGGTATAGAATTCTCAGCAAGCTGAAGTCAGCATGTTGCCTACTTTTAGGCGCTGCCTTTTCCTCACTGCCTTTTCTTCGTTTTTCTTATCCTGTCTCTGTTGTCTCGCTGCGTTTCGCAATTGTTGTCGTATATCAAGCACAGCTGGTTGCCTGCTGGCTCAGTTATATTTTAGATATCCGTACCTATTCGCAGCCCTGCCGCGCACTCCGCAGCTGACAAACCATTAGAGAAGGGGATGGAGAGGGGCTTGTGACTGTCGTACATATGTACTACTTGCTGTATTGCCATCTATATACACTACGACGCGCTAACGATGCAAACTGTAATGTTGACAACACATTTTTCATGCTGCGTATGTTCTCTGCTAAATAAACACGAAGGCGCACAGCATGCGGCTGCTCCTGCTCCTGCAGCCGGTGCTCCTTCCGCTCCTGCGCCTGGCATACAAGCACAGTACTGTGTCTGTATGCACGTGTATACCTACCAGTGAGTATGTGTGTGTCTGTGTGTGTGCATTTTTTCAGGTGTAACACAGCCAGTCAGCCAGCCAGACAGACAGCCAGGCAGCGTGCGGTGATTCCATTTCATACAATTTTTCAGTTGAATATATGGCTTTGCATAAAATTCTAAATAAATGTTGGCTTTGCTCCCGTATTTGTGTAGACAATATGAAAATGTACCCAGGACATGCATTCGTTAGTTCTATTTCTTTTTTTTTTTCTGTTACCTTTTTTCACAACAACAAGAACAAACGACAACATAAATAAACAGTCAAAGACATGTAGCTGAGATCATGCCAAACTGTTTTTTTGTGTGCGAGTGTGAGTGTGAGTTGTTTTTTTTGTTTTGCATTCTTTTTTATTTGTGTCAAGGACCTTTTCGCACTGCCTGCTCGCAAATTTATGCCGGTGATAAATGAAGCAGCCCGCAGTCAGTAGCCAGCAGCCAGCAGACGGCAGCACAACATTTAAGTTAAAGTCAATAAGGTTGGCAAAAATCGGTCAAGCTGTAAGTTCTGCTTATGATATTTATTACCTTCACAAGCGATAGATAATCTATGCAGTACGGCAGAAAAAAAAAGAAAGCAAGATTTTTTAATTGAAACCCTTTTGGCAGAGATCCTTTCTCAGTTGGACAGCAGGTATGCATATATGTTATGTTTGTATTTTTGCATAAAGGCATGTCACCTGACACAGCATTGGCCCTGCAAGATTTATGGCTGAGTAAAAAGTGCTGCTACTTCTGCTTCTTTTCTATTCAATAAGAATCAGTTGTTCTTGCTGTGACCTTGTGGACTGCCATGGCGTAGGCATATTCCGCAGGCAATTGCCTATGTCCAACAAGGCGAAGTAGTCAACTGTGCGATTCACATGTTTGGGCGAATGCTAGTTTACTGGCTGCAGCACCAAGGGCTGACTTTGCTAGAAACTATCACTACAACTGTGCCCAATTGTTGTTGTTCTTTTGTTTAGAAAAGTGCTTACAGCTGCCGCTCGGTGGTCTAGGTAAGCTAGAGTAGTTTACTTGACAGAGTCTGTCTTTGGCCATAGGGATATTGAGAATAAAAAATGTTACAATTGGCAGTATTTCAACATGAAATCTGGCGAATAAAAAATTCTTCTGGACAATTATTGCCATGCATAAAAAGTTCAGAGCTATGGACTTTAGTATTTTTTAATTAAGTTTGCGTACGCTGCTTAGCATAGTGTATATGACGCATCTAGCGAATCTAAGTTTAACATTTTAATTAAAAAACCCAAAAAACTGTATATTAAGCGATAAAAGTTTTATGCGAATTTTTTCTTAGCTTAGGAATGCCAAAGGAAGGAAACAAAGCAGATAAAAATAAGCAACCACATATGAGCATATCGGTGGTCTCAGTAAGCGTAACTAGAGCAAGTGACTGACTGGCAAAGGGCAAAGTAAACGTAACAACAACAACTACAACAACAACAGCAACAAAAACCACAAGCTGCCTGCCTTTACCACATTGTACATGTGTAAGAATCATACAACAAAAGAGACATTAAACGCAGGGGAATTTGGGAAAGGGAGAGAAAATAATAACGACAACAACAAACACAACAACAAGAGTGCGCACAAAATTATTAAATCATAAAAATATTTTTACGATAATAATAAAACAAAAAAAAAAAAAAAAACCAAAAAAAGAAGCAAAAAACGACGATGAGGACGAAAAGGACGATGAAGAATGACTTGAGTGACTGCGCCCAACTTGGCAATACGCTCAGCCCCGGGGCTGATACACTTGCACACTCCCTCGCACATCTTCGCGCGCGTAAATACTCCCGCTGATAGACAGCGTGGACAGCATTGGCAGCACCAATTCGCGAGCAGCGAGCAGGAAGCAGCAATCGTATGAATAGTCGCATACTCACACAGCAGACGTACGAGTTTACTCAGCAATTGCGTGTTAATGTTGAATTTTACTACAGACGACGCACATATGACTTCATTAATTATCAAAGAACTCCAAATGTGGGCAACTGTGCGTGGGTGAGCGTGTTGTGAAATGTGCACAGCGCCACTTGAGCATACACCTGGTCGCCAAACACTTGGCCAGCCAGTCAACCACCCAGCCAAGGGCTGTCTGCGGCAACTGCCTGCTGTCGTGCATGTTCGCTCATGTAGCAACTACGCGGAGGGTAACGCGTCGAAATCACGTATGTCATGGAATGCCACATTTGAACATTTTTATTAGAACATACGGCCACGGTAAGAGTTTGCCTTGCCTTGGCTTGGTTTCGCTTGGCTTGGCTTGGCCTGGCTCGACTCGGCTTGGCATGGGGTACTCTTGCCTTGGGTGGGGTTTCAAATGTTTTCAAACATTTTTTACGATTCAGTGCTGAACTTTGCACATTTCGCTTTAACCCTTATTAGCCTTTGCTTGCTTTGGCAATAACTCATATACTCATATACGTATTGCTTTCATTTGTTTTGATTAAGAAACAAGGGACTGGGGGGCAATAGAGTGAGTAGCGCGTATAAACGGAAGTGAGTGAATTTGTAAGTTTCGTAGCGCGGTATGCGGTATGTGCACGCATGTGCGATCGAGTGGCTTGGCAACTGCTAAGTGCTCGACATGTCTCGAGTGCATGCAGCCCGACGCAGCCAGCCACAGCCGCAGACTTCACTCACCCAATCAACCATTCTCCCAATGCCCAGTCATCCACATTCGGCAGTTCGCGCTGACGAGCTGGCGAGCCACACTCGAACTATATAAAATGTTATATCGGCACTTTACGTGCTGCGGCTCATTTTGCTGCCATCATCATCGTCGTGGTTCATTCGTTCCATCGTTCCATCGTTGCTTGCCTTACTCCTGCACTTCCTTACTCCTTTGCCCCTTTAGAGTCACGCAGTCGTGCGCTCGTTTGAACGTCTGTTCAGTTTTAGTTCGTTTATTGTCGCTGTCGGTCAAAATGTTGGATTAGCCGCTTGCACGCGATATTTTATTTATATAAAAATTTGTAAACGAAAAATATGGCAAAGAAATGACGAAGCGAATAGCGAAATACACCAAAATGAAATTATAATTTATAATTTCGTTTGAAATACATTACGTCTGTACGTATGTACGCATGTATGTGTACGTCGATCCTAGCAATAAAGGACGAGCAAGTCCGTCGCAAATATTTTAGGGCGTCTGCAAGTCGCACCAAAGCTGTTGTGCACATTATTTATGGTAAAAATTTAATAAAAGTTCATATTCATTAAAAATTTAAATACATGCTTCGACTAATTGCTCTGTTTCGAATGTACCGCACAGTGGTGGCATGTGTTGAATTTGTGTTTTGCAATTAATGTCAGCTGTACTATATAAACTATTCTCACCAAAGAGAAACTAGCCTAGTATAGAAGCTCTGACAATTTCCCTATTGTACAGAATACAAAATGCTGTGAAATTCCTGTTTTTGCTTTACAGAAGCTTACAAAATTTTGCGCTTTGCTTTGAAATCTCATGTCACTGTGCAAAATGCAGCTATTAGAAATTAATGTGACGGTATTTGAAAAGCAACGCAACGAAATTTCTCACAGACTGAACTCAAACCGAAAATTCAACACTCCTGGCATGAATAACGTTACTTTGCTGTTGTTGCTGTTATTTCTGTTTTCATTGTTGTTGTTGTTCTTGTTGTTGCTGCTGTTGCTGTTGCAGCAACTCATTTGTAATATGTCAAACTCAAACTGACATAACAATTAAGCAAGCAGTGCGCGCATACCGTCATACTCTCTCACACACACACACACGCACATATGCATACACACACACGCAGACGCAGACACGACGTTAAAGTGAGGAACGCCAACGCGTTTTTGCAACTGTAACCATTATGGTAACTGAAACAACAACCCCGGAACCACTGGCACTGTGGCACCAACAGCTACAACAACTACAACAACAACAACAACAACAAGCGAAAAAAACATAACTTGAAGCAAGGCAAACCAACAAAACAACACTTGAACATGCAGCCCCTTCCTTGCTGTGGCTGTTCCATGCAGGTCACACTCTCAGCATATGTCTGCAGTTAGACGTGTTGAATATTTACGCGGCAGCCCCTGCGTTGATGACGACGACGACGACGACGATGACGATGTTGCCAATACCGTTGATGGTGTGCATCCCTCTGCTGCTCTAAACAAAAATTGAAAATAAAAATAAACTCCGCGCTGATATTTTATTTCTCTTATTGTACCTACATGTAGCAGAAATTAACAAAACAGGCAAACCGCACAAAAGAAAAACAAAGAAGAGAGAGAGAGAAAAAAAGAAGAAGGAAACGCTTTACAAGAAGCACTTACCCTAACTCCTATGCAGCAACAAATATTCTGGGCAAATCTGCTCGAACGACTTACCGAGCTCGAGTTGTCCTCGTGCGGCTGCGGCGCAAAAATCAAACTTAATATGTTCTGACATGCAGACGTGGCGAGGTGTCAATAACTTAAATTGATGTGAATTGATAAAATCACTTTGAGAGCTCAACAACAACAATAACAACAAAAAAACAAGAAGAACAATTCCACTTGCCACTCAGCACTCGCCACATTCCACTTGTCCTTTTGTTCTTGCCATAATAAAATTTAAATTATCTTCATAAGCGGCTGTCAGCGCATAACTTTTGTTTGTGCCCCACCTCCCATGCCCATCGTGCCCCCTCGTACCCATGTCTGTGTCGAAACGAGTCGCTTTGGTATCGAGGCGTTCTGCTAATGGGTTGTTCGCCTTCATTGTCTGCACAAAGGAAAACACAAACGTACTCGTACAATAAAGTAAAACGCAAATAAAATGCAGAGAAAAAAGAAAAAAAAAACGAAGCAGTAAAAAGTAAATAACAGCAAAGTTGGGGTGAATTTGGGTTCAAGTGGAGTTGCTGAGCCGTGTAAAGTTGTCAGTGAGAAGTACTTAAAATTAATAAGCTGCTCTCAAGTGGATTCCTCTTGAATATTTATTCAAAATATTTATATGAAACGATGACGACGACAACGACGTCGTCGCTTACCCGCCAAACAGGAACAGGAAGCGTCACTTGCTAGTTGATACATTTTCGAGTTGGTTTCAAATCAGAAATATGCGTAACTAATGCGAGAACCTGTCGAGAGAGTGTCGAGCGAGTGTCACGATTTATGCAGCACTCGTGTTGAAGAGGTTTCACTGTTTACCCAAGGCACTGATATGTGCAAATGCTTTACTTGCCTACGGCAAACAGCATGTTTAGCCGACAGACTCTGAGTTTGTCCGGAGCTGACATGTTAACATATATTGACATATTTCCAAATTTCAAAGTGATAAACAGAAGCAGCACTTAATGCAATCAAAATAAATTATAAGCAAGAGAAACGATAATGATGCTGCATTGTTTAAGTTTCCTTTAATTTTAAATCAACAACAAAGGAATTGTTGCCATATGTGCAGCAATGATGCATACATAAATCCAAATTAATCAGGATGTGCTTACAGAACATGCCAACTTTATGAATTGCAGCAGAAGTTGACAATGACTTGCCTTCTGACCTAAAAGCACATGAAAGTTCTAATTAATTTGAAACATTTTTGAATCAAAATGTTATTGAGAGCAACCTGTGCAATGATTAGACATGATTTCATGAATATGATGCCACTAAAAGGGTTCAGCAAACCTCGACAAAGCCTTGATAAAATCGATCTATGCCATCAGAATATAAAGGAGTGTACGGCACAGCTGCCAGGATGGCTTGCGAGTGAAACAAGCGTCAGTGGTCAGCATTCGAGCAATTGAGCATTCGCACTTTGTTGTAGCCATGAGTGTGTGTCTGTTGCGTTGATTAGCACACAAAAGAATGATGCCGCAGAATGTCTGCAAATGCAAATGTAAACGTAAGAAAAACACAAGAGAGCAGTCGAGTTAGGCGCAATTCTTCTGCAACTTTTTGCAATACACTTGCAAAAGTTAATTTGATTTTTTGCTGTTGTTATTTGAAAAGCGAAAATGAAAGAAAAATACAAAAATAAAGAAATACAAAGAGTAAAGAAGCAGACTGAGTATTAAAACTCTTTAACATGGAAAATAACCTTTTTGCTAATTAAAACTTTTTCGGCTAAGCGAAAGAAAACAAGCTGCAAAAAGAATAAAGAAAACGAAAAAAATGGGCAACCAAAGTCGAAGAACGAAGCATAGATGCTGAAGATGGCGAAAGAAGGCGATGAAGCAAAAAATGAAACTATTTTATTATTTGGCATACTTAGGGCAACTCTCAATGGACGTCATCAACTGACTGCAGCAGCAACAACAGCAACAGCAGCAGCAGCCGAAGTTCATGGCTCAAAACTTAAACAAAAACTAAACGAAATGAAAGTTAAACTTTTCTTCTATTTTTCTTGCCTTTTTATTTTAATTTTTGGCATGCGCATTGAACTTTTTTTGTTGAATGTGTGTGTGAGTGTGTGTATGTTGAGTTAATTAAACTAAATGTATAGGATAACAACAGGAACAGCAACAAAAATAATAACAATAACAGATAGCAAATGTCCAAAAGTAGCTTTTGATTTTTTATTATGCATTCGGCATAGAAATTTTGCGTATGCAGATGGATGCAGCTTCGGGTGCAGATTCACAGATTGGCTAAATGCATATGGATTGTGCGTTCAATTGCAGCTCAATGTGTAAATTTTGAAATAATTGAATTGCCACGCACACTTGGGAGGTGCGTGTGTGTGTGAGTTTAGAATTAAAATTGTGTGAAAATGCACAAATAGTCAATTATTATGGAAATGCATTTACACTGATTGGCAAACGTTGTGCTGAATTGATTTAAAATAATAAGTCGGTTTGTTGTTTGGCATTTTGATTTAATAAAATAATATCAAACGTACGAACAAACCAACGCATGAACGAATGGCAAATGCCAATATCAGAACAATGGCAGCGGGCAGAGAAAATGTTCGGTGCCGGCTAAAGGAGGCCACAAAGGGGCTTTGATTGCGCCAAAGCTGTCAGCAAAGCGCATATAAGGCAAAATGCACAAAAAAAAGCAAAGAAAAGAAGAGTAATAAAAAAAAAAGAAGCAATTCTTTTTTTTGGTTTTTGTAGTAGACATGCAAATCGCAGTAGTAAGAGAGACAGTTATAGTTGGCAGTATGAAAAATGCATGGATCTGGGCCTCGAGCGCAACGCTTTGAAAATCGTATAAATTTTCTATTGATTTATGCCAAGTTCGCATGCCACTTTTTCCGTTTTGCATAATTTCTGCCGGCAGAATGCAGCACAAAACTGTAACGCAGCTGCATGCACGCTTGACGTGCACCGACAAGCAGACAGACCGACGGACACGCAGACAGACATACTCGTATGCCATCAGTCGCCACTGGTACGGGCACGGGCACGGGCAAGGAGACTGACATGGGGACACGGGCTTGGGCGAACGTGCAACTCAATTGTAGCCATTGCGAACGAACAAAGGGATGCAAGAGCAACGCCTATGGCTGACAGCGACGACCTCAGCCTGTGTACGCCTGCGACTTTACCATGACTATGCAATGACTGCGCTGAATGCCGATGATGAAGTTATCCATTTATCCTTTTATTTGCATGCTCACACACACACACACACACACACACACGGGCACAACTGTGCGCTCTTTGTCTCCGTTTGGCGGCGACGTCGACACTCGACACGCACACACACGGGCGCACACACAACGAGACAGTGACACATGACAAAGCAGCTGCAGAAATGCAAAGGAAGTCACTATTCGTCGTCCTCGCAGTGTAGTTACATGACGGTCGCCTGGCATAAAAAACCGACCAGCAGCAGAGTAGGCCTGACCTGGCGCCTTTTTGCGCACAAAAACAGCCGCAGAGCATCAAAATGCGTCGCACTTGCAGCCAACACAACTCAACTGAACTCAACTCCATGTCACTCAACGCCACTCCATGCCACACTTCCTGCCTCAGCACACGGTCCGCCACTCCGCTCCGCACTTATGATCCGCAAGCGTTTCAGACAGCAAATGAATGCGCGCAGCCGTTTGCCAAATTTTAGAACAATTACAAGCCAAAAGTTAGACTGCCCCCAAAGCGACTACAAAGTAGTGCAATGCAAAAGCAAACGCCAAAAACAAATATATGCAGAAACGAAAAAGTAAAAAAATATATACATAGAGAATAGAGAATAGTGAGCAGTGAAGAGTAGTGCAACATGTCAACGTCGACCCAGTCGTGACACGCAGGCAATGCCGGCGGTTATTTTACGGTTCATGTCATTGTTCATGCGCCAGCTTGTGTGCTCCTCGGTCTACACACACACACAAACACTACATGGCTGCATCATCGTGCACATGCTACATCCAAAATTCACATACGAAAATAAAGTAAAATGAAAAATGCAAAAAAAAAAAATAAAAGATCATATATTCTTATATGGTGTATATATGGCAAAAGTCGTTGGAAAAATGCAAGATATGCGCACAGACACAAACCAACAGCAGCTCATGTTAAATTCAAGAAAATGCAAAGCGTTGACCGCATTGTTAACTGTGTATTTTACGCATATACTCACACAAACACAAATATTTTAAAAAAATAAATGCAAAAATAACGAACATATGCAGAATAATAACAACAACAAAAAACACAACTAAAAAAGGCACAGCAAGTAGGCAAGCTGCGAGCGAATTGTAAAACGCCAGCAAAAATTCGTTGAGTTGAAAATGCGCTCAAGGCTGAGGAATTTTCGCAATAGCAAAGGCGTCTCTTATATGCACTCTGCAGTAGTTCATTGTTTCCCGAACTTCAAATATGGTTTGGTATGGATCTCAAGTTTATTAGCAGGAGCATTAGTAGAAGAAGCTTAGTCAGGCCATGGGTTGCACCTATGAAGGCATTACTTTTTATGCTAATTAATTAACAAATATTGCTCCCGCATTTCAATGCCGAATCCCTATAACCATACAACACAGTGCTTCTGCTTAGGCTTTGGAATGAGTTCACTCTGCTCGTTACTTTTTAGTACAGCAGAAGTGCTGCCTAAATTGCTGACCGAACTATTACAAGCAAAAGCTCTTAGCACTCAACTTGTTCTTTTGTTTTTGCTATTCGAATTTGAAATTATGCTTGGAATTTCGACTGTGAGTAGTCTGATGCCGCTATGCATTGTGCAGTCGCTAGGCGACATCATGTTGGCTAACCAGCAATTCTCGAATTCTCCGAATTACAGTTTTACAATTTCTATTTCTCAATTTTTGGTTAGTGGCATGTTTCTCATTTGCAATCGTGATATATGAAGTGGAACCCAACTTGGCTTATTTTTTTCTATTTTCCTTTCTTTTTTATTACCTCAATTTGTGCTCTGTGCTCCTTGTACGTTTGCTGTCGTGTGATTTGCTTTTTGGTAGACTGTATTTGGTTTTTTTTTTGTTCTGTTTTGTTTTTATTGTTTTGTTGCAGCGCTGACGTTGCTGTTGCTGTTAGTGTGCTGCAGTTGCTAGTAAAAATCAAAATAAACCGCATTTAGCAAACCATGTTGCACATTCATCATTTAATGTAAACAATTTTGATTAATCGTCGTAGCTTGCGCAATAACAGCAAATGGCGGACAAGCAACTGAGCGAGCGGGGGCATGACTAAGTTTGGGTGAATGGATGGCATGGACACACATTCACATACACACACACACACACACACAGTTAGTATGTAGCAAATGGCAGCAGTCGGAATGGTGAAAGCCGCAGCAGTTTATGCAACATTTTCGCAATTGCAGCCGAGTCTGAGTTACACACTAAGGCGCAGTCAGCGCAGCGCAGACAGACACACAGCAATGGCAAACAGACAGTTGTACTCTCGGCGTGTAGTGTTGAGAGGTGCGGAGGCAGGCAGTTGGCAGTTGTGGCAGCATAAAACGGAAGATACAGAGACAGTTACATGTGTATACAAATCGTGTGCAGCTGCTCTGTCCCAGCGCCAGGCACTCTTTGCCGTTGCCGTTGCCGTTGCCGTTGTCGGGTCCGTTACTGTTGCCATTGCCATTGCCTCTGCGTTGTCGTTGTCGGTGTCGTTGGCTGTGCTGTAGCTGAAGCTGAAAGCTGCACTGGCATGTTTGTATTTGTGACATGATCGCTTGCATGACCAGTGCTGAACTTTTGACTTCCGGTATTTTGTGTTTGCATTTGATTTTACGTATTCGTTTTTGGTTTCGTTTGTTGCTCTTCTCTATTTTTTGTTTTTCTCATTTGTTGCTGCTCTTGTTTTTGCTTTTTTTTGTTATTTCTTTTTTTTTGGCATTTTGTTTATTTTTTTGTTGGCTCCGAATTAAGGTATATGGCTTGGCATGACTGCTGTTGTTGTTGTTGCTTGCTGTTACTGGTTCGAGGTACAGTTGTACAAACTAGTGTTCACAAAACTCGAAATGGTTACGGAAACGTATAAGCATTTTTGAAATTACACACTACCCGCATTTTTTCTTGGCTTTAATATTTTTTGCTGACACTGCACACGTAAAGGGCGGCACACGAACACAATGCTGCGATACTCGTTTATGAAAATGAGTAGTTACTGTGCTGAATTCCGATACGATGGCAGTAACCAAGTGCTGACATGCCAGCAAAAATAACTGATTTCATGCAAAGGTCAATGTGATAATTTTCCTATGCGAAATTTGAATTATCGTTAGTCAGCTTGAGTTGCATGTCCAGAATAGTAAATAAGCAGGGATAAAACTATTCAAGACTTATGCCTGGCACAGTCATTTGCCAATAAATGTAAATGTTGGTGCTGCCATCTTACTGCAATTTAGCAGATTGGATACGTTATATACATATTGCTGCTCATAGCTTATATCGTCGGCTGTGTTAATTTTTGCAAATGATTATATTTCAAAGTTCATTTGCTGCAGCCTTAAGCATTTATGCTGTTAGCCACGACAAGGAAAAAATCAAACTCAATTGCCATTTCGAGTGTTGTCTCATGATACACTGCTCAAGCGCTGGGTAATGAATGGGTGGCATTACCACACTTGGTAAACGTGTTGGATAAGTGCTTGCGAAATGCGTGTCGTATACGTAATATTAAGTATACGTAAGTGGATTAAGCAATTTAAGTGCAAAAAAAAGATATGTTTACTTTTCGTATGCAGATCCTTGTTACGTTTTGAAAGGCCACACATCAAGCGCGTCGAAGTCATGCTTGAAAATTCAACAAAATTAAATCACTTACCACACCAAAGGACTTCACTGGCAGCATATCATTAGGCTTAAACTATTTTTGACAACTTTATTAGTTTTCAGACCTTTTAAATGACGCCGAAGAAAAGGGTTCCAATTTCAACCATAAATACAAAAAAAAAAAAAAAAAAACAAACCCAAGCAATAGCAACAACACCAACTGGCAATACAACAAACTCAAGCGACAACAACAACACCAAAAACAGAATATACGAACAAGGCCAAAAACTATTTTGGGTTTTTATTTTTTTGTGCCGTTTTTTTGTAATTTTATTTTTTTTATTTTTCGGTATTTTGGTTTTTTTTTTTGTATGTTTTTGTTGGCCAATAGAAAGAACGAAACAAAAGGAGCCGGAATTTCAACAGTCAAGCAGAAAATTACTATGCGACATGCGTCGTCGCAGCAAAACTTTTCATATATCCATTTAGTCGTGTTGTCACCGCAGCTGTGCGGAGTGTGGGCGCCAAAGGGTGCCAGGACGAACATGCTAAGTGTGTGCCAGTGTGCTTGGCTGGGCGTTTGGGTGCGGGAGTGTGTGTGTGTGCGTGGGTGTGGGTGTGTGTCTAAACTTAAATAAAAACAAAATGACAGCAAACGCGTTACGGTCCAAAGCGAATAAGTCAACGCAGCAAAATGTGTCAAAATGCACAATTTATTTAATTTTTACTATACAAACATAAGCATACACACACACGCACACTCTTCCAAGTCGTTGTAGTTTGCATGCATGCGTGTGTGTGTTTGGGTAAGTGTGAGTTGTTTGTTAGCACAATATGCGAAAAGTCATTTTCATACTTTGTTGCCTTTGAGTGTGTTTTTTATACACATTTAATTTCGTTTACATTTTTCCTTAGTTTTTTGCTGCTTCTATTTTTTTTTTGTTTTTTTGCTTATTTTGTTTGTTTTGTTTTTATTTATTTGTGTTTAATTTTGCACTGCTACTGGATATTGAAAGACAAAAGTTTTAAGTTGCTTTAAATGTCGCAAAAGTTCTCAAAGCCAAATTGGATTAAGAAGGTGTCACTTGGTTACATTCCGGTCTGGTCTGGTCTGGTCTGGTCTGGCATGCAAACTGCCACACACTTGGTCTGCTGTGCTCTGCTGCTTGGCAGAATCTGCTGACTTGGGTCAGCTGCGGCTGAAATTGCAGGCATTAGCGCTTAGTTCAATTGATGGCTCTTTATTTAAATTCATTTAGGTTAAACTCATTTCGAATAAACTTCGCGCTTTGTAAAGTCCTTTTTGGCCATTTTAATATTTAAACACGGTAGGCAGTTGTCATTTTTTTTGTTTTTATTTTTTTGCTTTTGTGTCACTTTGTCCTTGTTGGCCATTGTTGATGCTTGTCTAAGTACAAATGCGTGTCGAAAGGCTTAATAATTGATAATGACATTTGGAGAGGCTATCAATCAGCCGAAAGCATTGAAAAAGGCACCGATTTGTTAAGCGCATTTAATTTCAATCCATCCTCAATCCTCAATGTTCTCAAAGCACTCACATAGCATTTAAACTTAACTTGAGCACAGGTAAGAAAGGCATATGCTGCTGTGAAGCCGCACTTGCTGATGCTTAAAGCAACTAAAGGCATATAGTTCATTTCATATGCCATATATCATTTATGTATTGTATGTGCCATGGCATATAAGGACTTCACTTGCACTATGCCAGGCATCTGGCAAGGCAACTTGTGCTAATAGCGAAGTCATTGCGCAGCTTATTTTATGTGTAATAAATTATCGTTGCTATTTCTCATGAAATTTAAGTTAATTTACGTGACTTGTGTACAATGGCCGGGGCATGGCACGCGGCACGTATCGGCATAGAATTCAGCATGCCAGGAGTCAATGTATGCGCCGCCACATTTCGCATGACGTTAAATAACCGAGTGTGTAACTCAAACAAAGAAGAAGCACAAAGCAGAAAACAGGGCAAAAAAACAAAAAAAAAAAAAAACAAATAAAGAAAAAAAAGAAGAACGGAGAAAAAAGAAAAAAAAAAGAAAACAAAGAGCAAAGCGAAAATAAAAGAAAATTGGGTAATGGCCAAGTGTATTCAGAAACCCAATTTCCATTTACATTACGAATGCTGATTATTTTTTGCTTAAATCAGCAGAAACTGAATGAAGTACGAAAAGCAAGCGAACGCATATTTTCCAACACTTTTTCGGCACAAACACATTTCTCGCATGCCAAACGTGCAAACGCAGAAGCAGCAGCAGCCATAGTAGCTGGCGTAGCAGGCAGCGGCGGCCAAACGCAAAAGCACACGAGATCTAACAGCAGCAGCAGCAGCACCAGCAGCAACAACAACAACAATAGCAAATCCAAAATCCGAAATCAAAGGCACACAAAAGTATTTTCAAGTAGTTCAAGTTGAATTCGAAAATGCGCATTCAAGTTGTTGTTGTTGTTGTTGTTGTTGTTAACGCTGCTGCTGCTGCTACAACTGCTGCTTGGGCTTGTTGCTGTTGTTGTTGTTGTCGCTGTTGTAGTGCGATAAATGGGCAAGCCGCGTACATTGAGTCGAATAAATACTTTTGCGCTGCCTTTTGCAGAAATGTAAGGAATTTTTATTGCCATACTGACAGCTGCTACTTTTTTTTCTTCTTTGGTTGGCGTTTGTTCGGCATTTGTTGGCGTTTTTTCTGCTGCTGTCGTTCGCTTGAGCCTTGGCGTTGTCAATGGCGGTTGGAGTGGCAGCTAATTTACTCGTCTACCGTGACGCTTTTATGAGTTTCATTGCTGCGTTCCTTATGCAAGTCTGTCACATTTCTAAGTTCGGCTATGCCGTGGTTTCATACCTTCCCATAAAAGCACTTGCCATTTGTGTTGAAGCTGGGCTAGGCATGTTTCGCATAAGCCCTTGACGAGTTAAACCGTTTTCTAATCGACTTGGAACTTTTCAAGGCAACAAGGACATGGCTGCATTAACAGACTACACTACGTGAAAAGCCTTAAGCAAAAGTTTTGCCAAAAGCAGGCCAAAAGAAAAACTTGTGCTGTTGTGAACGTGCTACGTGATGTTTTTTGAAGCTGGCTTGATTTAATTGTCTTTGTATTAAGCAGCCTGAATAAGAAAAGGTTTTGCTGCATATGCCAAATAAGGAAATATGCTTTAAATTGCTTTAAAAACATTTCAACTTCGAAATGCATGAATCAGCTTTTACAACAGGCTGCACAAGTTCCACTCTTGATAGGTCAAATGCTTAACTACTGAGTTCCTTGAGTGCTAAGAAAACCCTGCAAGGACATGAAGTGCTGCGCATTTAATTGAGCATGTGATTATGTTGCATTTTCTGCAGGTATCAGTGGCGAATTTGGCGAAACAGATGAAAGCCAGGAGAGGGGAGACCAGAAGCGCTGCTCTGCACCCATGCTTAGGCTGTTGCTTCGGCTGCGGCTGCGGCTGTGGCGGTTGAGGTTACGTCTGTGGCTTGGGTTAGCGTCTCCTCAGTGCTTTGTGGCTCACGCTACGCTTATGCTGCCAACATTTTATTGCGCTTATGTTTGTTGGATTATGATTATGCCGCGCGTGCATAGGCGCACAAAGTGCGTATTGCGCATTAGGTAACTCTCGTTAAGTCACGCAGTTTAACTATGATATGAGGCTGATTATAAAGTATTACACAATACGCTGGGGGCTGTGCGAAAGCGGACTCCGCCTCACTTTAAACGCACTTCAAAGCCAACTAATTAAGCCAAAAGACCCGTCAGCAATGAAGATAACACCCGCACACACACACACCAGCATACACACTCACCAGTTAGTGCCTTTGAGTATACATCATTAGCCGAAATTAGATGCAGAATCTGTTTAACCAAAGTATTCGTGAAATATTGTCAAAGTTTATATCAAACCACTGTGCCACTGTGTGGCGCCACTGTGTGGCCATGTGGGTGGTATGGGGTTGGCATACGAGGGGTGACGCAGGGAAACCAAATCAAACAACAAACAAAAACTTTGTCCTAACCATAAATGTCAAAGTCAAGCAAAAAGTTTGCATAGTTTTTGACTTTCGCCATTGTTAGCGATACGAATATGCCGAGAAGTGTTTGCTGTCAGTCGGTCCTTGGCAATGTCCGTCGGTCCGACAGTCGGTTGGGTTAGGGCGTTTTGGTCTGCCTGCTCGGTTGACATATTGCTTGGGGATTATTAATTGAAACAAGTTAATTTGCACAAAGAAATATGGCAAGAAACTATAGGCAATGCGCGCAACATACTCATAAGCAAAACACAACAACACATCAAAAAAAACAATAGCCAAAGCCAAAACAAATACAAAAACCTACAACGCAAAACGCAAAAACTTGGCTACAAACTTTGTCTTCTTTTGTTGCGTTGCGCATTGCTCAGAGTGATCAGCAGTTACCGAAAAAAAAAAACAGAAAAAAAATTGAAGAGAAAGTGAGAGAGGAGAGCGAAAAACAGCAGATTTTCGAATTTTATGCATATTTCAAATATTTTGTTAGCAAACGTTACAATAATTAGTATTTATAGCAAAAGTTTAGCCAAAAGTTTCACTGCTCTGTTTTGCTCTCTACTCTGCTCCTCTTCTCCCTTGCGTTCCGTTCTTCACAGCCTGTAATGCATATAAGTAAGGCACATAGAAAAACAAAACAAGAAGAAAACAAAAAAAAAAAATCGAAAAAAAATATGCTGAGCATGAGCACAACAAATAAATAAATTTACATATGCCAGAGCAGAAACAACAACAACAACAACAAGAACGGCAACAGTTTTTTGTAATACATATTTCATATGCTTTTTGTTGGCTTCTCCTTTTCTTAACTGGAAATGCTTCGTGAGCTGTTTTTTGTTTGATTTTTTTACGCTCGAGTTTTGCGGCTTGTTCTGTTTGCTGTGGCGCCGGGACTTCACTTTTCGTTTTGCCATCTTTTTTTGTTTATTTTTTTGTGTTTTTTATTTTTCGTTTTTGTTTGTTGCAAGTCGTTGAGCTGAACGAGGATTACTTGAGCATCTAGTGAGCTCAAGAGTTTGCATTATATCTAGTGAAGTGAAGTTAAGTCAGCAACTGAAACGTCGAAAGTGGGCTTAAACGCCATAAAGCACATTTGATTGCATTTATGCCTTAAATTCTCAAATAAACATCACGATTTCAATACACAACATTTTTGCATTTGACTGGCACACACTAAGCGTGTTAGGTACTTAAACGTGTTCGGCAATAAAGTAAAATAAAATAAAATAAATGAGCGCGAAAATATCTTTAAGCATTTGAGCTTAGACAGTTTCAATAGTTAGGAGAAATTCTAGATAATTTTGTGCATTAGTCGGATTAGCCCAGAAGTATGCAACAAATGGCTACTATAAATGCAGAATTATTTTAACAGTTTCCAGTCATCGTTAGTTTCTACATGGCTTTTGTCTTTAATTCATTATTAGTTGAAATAAAAAAAAACAACTAATTTACTGACTTGTTCGCATGTTGATCTGTGCACGCTTTGACTTGAATGAAAAAGAGGTTCACTGCCAGCAGAACTTCTGCGCTCTTAGTTATTACCGACAAATAATCTTCTGCACGCTGCTCATTGTTGCTTTTGTTTTTGTTGCTGTTATTGTGCTTTCATTAGAACTGCCCTTTGCTACTTTTCATTAGTTTATTTTATTACATTTTCTTTATCTAATAACCTGCTTTGCATTAATCTTCCCCCGCTTTCCCCCTGACCTTTTTGTAGCTCGCTGTGAGAGTGTATTTGTTTTGACGGAAATTCTGGTAATTAGCGCTTCATCCTTATGCAAACTGACAGAGCACACAGGGCACAGCACAAGAAAAAAACAAATAAAAAAGAAAAAAATCACACACACAGAGTAAAGTAGAAAAGCAGCAAAACAGAAGCAAAAGAAACACAAAACTTATTTGCTCTGCTTTCAACGCAAATTCACTTCAGCTCACGATTCGAACAGTTTCTGGCTCTGCTTAGTCTTTCTTTCTGGCGCTTTGTGTTTTGCCCCTAGTTTATCTTCAACATTTCTTATGTACCGAAGGCACAAAAAAATACGAAAAAAAAATATGAAAAAAAAGGCAAAATAGAGAGTAAAAACGTTTTCATTTTCTTGCTGCTGCCTGCAGCGTTCACAATATAGTCAAAGACACAGACGGCGTCTCTGCCGCGGATCTCAGCTTGAGCCTCACTTCCACTGCTGCTGCGGCGGCTGCTGTGCCTGATGCCGCTGACTCTGACTCCTCTACACTCGCTGTTGTGTTTGTTGTTGCCTTTGTGCGACTCGACTCGTTTATTATTTGTTGATTTCTCATTGATATTGTAAAGTTTTCTTTGCTGCTGCTGCTGCTGCTGCCTTCATTGCTGCTGCTCCAGTTATTTTGCACTTTTTTTGATTCTTTTTTTCTTAGTTATATTTTTTTGTCTTGACTGCTGTTTTGCTGGCTTTGACTTTGGCTTTGGTGTGCACTCTCCTGCACTTGTATATTTCTTGGCTGTCAGTCTTAGCTGATTTGCTTATTCGTGCGTTGCCTTTAGTTGAAAGTCATCAAGCACATCAAGCACACCTACGACAACAACAACAACAACAATAACAACAAAGAGCTACAACGCGCAACAGTCTACATCATCAATATCAATGCTTGCTTATATAATTTTCCTTACTTTTGCTTTGTTGTCTTAAAGTTGTCGGCAAGCAGCCGCGCACACAAGTGCCAAGAGATAGCATCAAAATCTAGAACGGACGCTGAAGTGGCAGCGGGAGCAGAAGCGGCAGCAGCATCAGCTCCAAAGGCGCAAAAGTTAAAAAGTTTTGTGTAATAATTTGTCGCATTGCGGATGTTGTTTAGGGCTCTTCGTTCTTTTTTCTCATTGCCATCACTGATATTTTTTTTTTTTTTTTTTGCTGTTTTTTGTTTTTGCTGTGGTTAGACCTGCCTGGGCTGGTGTCTGGCGCTTTGTTTTATTTATGTTCCGGTTCGTTGGCAAAGTTGTTAATTAGTTTACTTGCAAAATAGAGAAATTCGCACACACTTACACACTTAGACTCTTACACTCTGCTGGCTACAATTTTTCACGCTTGCCACAAAGTCAGCAAGATTGCAAATTTTCTTTGATTTCCCTATACTACGCGCATTTTTTTTCCACTTGTATTTTTTCCTATTCTCTTTCTTTTCTTGCATATTTTCTGGTTGCTGTTCAAGTTTCGTAGCGTGCAGCTTTGGCGAAACCAAGCAAATAATGTCCAAAACGCAATTACTTACAAATTGTTCCCCAATGCATTCTTTAGATTTCTGCTGCTGCTTCTGCTTCTTCTTTAGCTTCATCTTCATCTTCATGTTCGTTTTGTCTGCTCTCATTTTGTCTTAGGCACAACAAGTTTCCGCTTTGCCTTTTCTTGTTGTTGTTTTTGCTTTTATGCGACGACGCTGCTTTGAAATTTCAAGACAACGCATTAAATTTTCTTTTGCCAAAAGTTTCGCAGCAGGAAGGCAAGCAGTTTTTGTTTTTCTTGTTTTTTGAATTTTTGTTTTTGTTTGTAAAAAAACAATTTTTATGACAAACAAGCGAAGAAAAGTAAAGAAAAAAAATAGAAGCAGCAAAATATGAAGAAATATGCTTATTCACACACAACTCCGCTAGTGAACAGCCAACAGAGACAAGAGACAGGAGGCACTAGGCAACAGCCATGAAGATGACAACAGACGGAGGAGCGTCGCATTTCTGCTCGCTGCGACTTATTCAATTTCTGGCAGAGCAAAATCCGTTTAAAGTTGGTGTTTGAAATGAATTTTTCAAAATATAATTTTAAAAAGTTAAACGCTTAAACTTCGACGCTCGGCTCTTGTTGCCTTGGCTCATCCAGTTTGCCAGAATTTTTTTTTTTATTTCTTCGTTTTTGGTTTGTTTTTTTATGTTTTTCTTTCTTTTTGATATTTCTTTATTTCTTCTGCTGCTTAACAATATTTCGCAGCATTTTAACACGCGTCAAATGCTACGTTGGGGTTTGATAAATGAGCGCGCGAGCATGTGGGCGTGGCGATGAGTGTGAGTTCGCGCGGGTAGGGGCAGAGGGCAGAGGGCGTGCGCGAGGGGCAGTGAATATTTGAATAATGTACTATTATATATTAAGGAAAATATTTTAGTGCTATGAAGTCATACACAATGAGCGTTGACTGCTGCTTGACTGTTTTAATAAACGTCTACACTGCTGAAGGACAAGTGTTTGCATTGTTGTTGTTGCCATTTGTTTGTTGTTTGTTGTTTGTTGTTGTTGCTGTTCTGCTGACGACGAGCATATGACACGCCTTGACTTTCAGTAGCAGCAGCAACAGAGCGTACAATTATCATCAACATCAACATCAACAGTAATAGCAACAACAACAACAATCAGCAACAACAAACAGCAAACAGCAAACAGCAACATCATACTCATCAGCAGCGCGACAGTGAGTGAGCTGACATAATGTTTGCAATTGAGTAAATGTTGGCGTAGGGCATGTTGTCATTTGTTGTTGCTATTGTTGTTGCTGTTGTTGTTGGTTAAGGGTCTAAACATTTTTGAAATAATTTCACGTTGATGCCTAATGTGACATGAATTCGAAGCAGGCACAGCAACAACAAGAACAGTAATAACAGTGAAGCATAGCATTGCCCACAATAGCAAAAGTTGATGACTGACGTCTGAACAATCATCGTCATCATCATTATCATTATAATCATCATTATCATGGGCATATAACAAGAAGAGGCAGGCAAACACGCATGCGAAATTACTGAATATACAATTACAAAGTATACTCTTTCTAATTGTAATTGTAATGCAACTACAACAACAGCAACAACAACCACAGCAATACGAAAAAGAAACAAAAAAAAAAAAAAGAAAAGAAAGGAAAAGCAATGGCAAACAACACAAACACTAGAAACAAGCGGAAGCTGAAATTATATGCCTCTTCTCATATGTGCTCTGCACTCGCACACGTACTCTGCCGACGTAGTCCCGGCCGCAGTTGGAGTCACTCCTCCAACTCTCTCCTTTTCTCGCTCTCTTCGTGCTGGTATGTAACGCGTATCTGCGTGTGTGGCACTTAAAATGTTTGTATAATTATACTTCAGCCTTTGCACATGAGTGTCGTCAGAGCGTGTCTGCATGCGTGTGTGTGTGTGTGTGTGTGTGAGTGTATGTCTATGCCAGCCTTGTGCTCTGTCTGAGCACTCGTTGTCCTTGTCTCGTTTTATTCATGTTCATTTGTTTGCTTAGTTACTGTTGACTTCAGTCATCCTATGGCACAACAATAACAATAACAACAATAACAACAACAACAACAACAATAGAAATAACAAGCAGCATATGAACAGACACTAGAGCAGTCTAAATGCTACATACGCTAAATCGTTCGCTCATTTAGACGCTGCCGGTCCGCTCAGCCTACCGCAGTCACACAATCGTGTCGATGTGCTCGCAAGTGGCACAGAGAACATCATTATCCTCTCAAAGCTGGCGCAATGGCAATGGCATAGGCAAAGGCAAAGGCAGCGACACGGCAACGGCCACGTCAACGTCAACCTCAACGTCAAACTTTTGCTTCGTGTCGCCATAGCCAACGCTGCCATTCCGGCCGCCCTCATCATCCTCGTCCTTGTCCACTTCGTCTTTGTCGCCGTCTTCTTCGTCGTCAGTCATTGGTAGCTGGCTGACTTCGTCCGCCGTTTAATTTACACATGACCTCATTAGCTGCTGAAACGTGACTTGTTATTTGTCTTGTCAATGATGATAACAATGTTTGATAATGTGCCTTGGCATTATAATGCTGATAACGATGATGCCAACAACGACGACGACGACAACGTCAACCTAACGTTGACGATGATGACGATCATGAGAAGGTTGATGATCGTGTTGTTGTTGTTAATGATGTTGTTGGTGTTGACGTGTTAGCACTCACACTCAGCTGTTGGCCTGTTTGTGAGTGTGTGTGTGTATGTGTAACTGCCTACATGCTGACATACATCTTTCCGTTGTTTTCTTTGATTTCCGCATTGGTTTTTATCGTTGGTTCCATCGGCGCTTTGTCTCCTTTTAAAAAGCTTCTAATTTGTGTGTAAATTGTGAAATCTTCTTTGCCTGTGTATGGGTTTGTGAGTGTGTGTGTGTGATTGCCGATGTATATGTCGGCAATTATAGCAAATTAGCTTAGCAAAAATTGTAGCACGGAATTGGGCGCCTGTGCACATGTCTAGCCTACCAAAGTCAGCACAGATTCCAACTGCCACTCTGCTGCTGAATTAATCCTGTCACCTATCCATTTTATACATCTTCTACCTGTGTTCAGTATGGCAAACATTATTGGCAACATGCTGCATCCGTGTTGCCTGCCACATTGTTTGACTCGCATGCTGCAGTCGACCGCACACTAAATATTTGTGAGGGAACTGCTTGGATGAAGTTCGGCAGCCTTGGCTTCGCTGCTAATGAACCGCATTTAAAAACCCACAAAAAGTTTTAAAGTTAATACACATGCAGCTCAGTGCAGTGCCGCGCAGTTTAGTGCAGTTCAGCTTAGTTCAGCTGAGTTTGGATTCATTTAGTTTATGTAAAATGTACGCTTGCAAATTAAATGCTACATAGCATAAAAATGAAGCCATACAGCGAAGTGAAGCTACACCAGGCAAGGTAGGCTGCCAGGCAGGATGTGAGGGGCAAGCAATGGCTGCTGGCGCATATGTTCACAAAATGTCATTTGAACATTTTTTGGCATAATTTAAATGCAAAGGTTGTTAAGCACATTTGTGTGTGTGTGTGGGTATGTGTATGTGCGGCATTTCCGCTTCCGCTTGGCAATTTTCACAATCGTGCGCTTTTATGGAAAACTGAACGCATTACCTCAGCTACGTCCTGTGCTCTGTACTACTCTGCTCTGCTCAGTTGAATCATCGTCACCACATTGGCCTTGATTGCGCCATTTACCAACGCTGCCAAGCTGCCGCTGCTGCCATTGCTGCCATTGCTGCCACTGCTGCCTTGCTCTAGTGCTGCTTCGTTGCCTGCGCTGCCATTGCTGCCATGTGTGCTGGTGGCATATGTGCGGCGGATTAGTAGATTGTTGCAATTTGCATTGCAAACAAAGTGAAAACAATCAATTTTATTGCAGCTGCTTTCAGTTAATTAACACACCCGCCGCTAACAGGAAAATGCCATCAGCAAGGCTGCCATAGTGGCTGGCTGGCTGCTCGGTTGGCTGGCTGCTGAGCTGCTTGACTGCCAGGACGGTTGGATGGTTGGCTACTTGGCATGCAGTTGCAAAGCGTAATGGAAAACAATGCCAAAAAATACACAAAACCATTCAAAATCCATGCGCACAAACATTACGTTAGAATATATGCGATTTGTTTGGGTTTCAAAGCTTAAGTTGTGCCTTTTTTCTTTGCTTTCTTACTGCTTTTGCTGGAAAAGGGCAAAAGAAAAGAAAAATACACGACAGCCACAATTTCAGGCTATGCACATACACAATCTGCTTGAATAAATTAGTTTGAATTAATTAATGCGCATTAATCAAGCTTCGCCTTGCTTGGCTTTGCTCTACTCTGCTCTGCTTACTCTCAATAGTACAGCAGAAGTACAAGTAGCAAAAGCAAAAACTCAACTGCTGCAAAAAAAAAAAAAACAAGAAAAAATAACCACAAAAAAACCCAAAAAAATAAAAAAAAAAATAAAAGAGCAAAACGATCAAACAAAAAATAAAAAAAAAAGTAAGAAAGACTTCGACAACAAACACATAATGGCAACATGCTAAGGCAAACAAAGCAGCACTCACAGCCGCAACTACGCTCAGCTATGCATATATGAGCAAATCGCTGGCCCACACAGGCAGACAAACAGACAGACCAACAGACAGACGCTTACTCTCACTCGCAGTCGCACTCGCTGATGTGGACTCGCTCGTATCTGCTGGGATATATTTTTTCTGCTTTTGATAACTGCGCTGGCCGCTCGCTCAGCCTGCTGATGCTACTGCTGCTGCTTTGTCGTCATTGCTTATGGCATACTTCACTCATTCATTCATTTATTCACTCAACGCGTTTTTGCAGAAGAGGCAGCCAGCCGCCAGCCGCCAGCTGCCAGTCGCCCCCGTCAGTTAGTCAGTATGGCTGTGTGTGTGTGGTTGAGGCTGTGCGCGATGCTGTGGACGGGGAGCAGGGCAATCAGAACTTCAGCAGTTGCCACAACTAATTACGGCACTAATTCAATTTTGGTATTGAGGAAAAACCCCATTAAGCTTCACTTTGTTTCACTTCGCATACTTTTGCGTAAGTATCAGTAAATGTGTGTATAATTTGTGTGTGCATGCGCCGAGCGTGTGTACGCTGGTGCGTCAGTGCCTCTGTGTGTGTGTGTGTGTGTGTGTGTGTGTGGAAACTGTGTGGTCCGTTGCTACATTGGTATGTGCCAGCAAAGTAATACTGTTGGCTTTTCCGTTTGCCCTGTTCCTTGTTTTGCTTTTTCCTTTTTTTTTTTTTTTGGATTTGTTTCCTTATTTTTTTTTTTTTTTGTTATTTTTAGGTTGCGAGTTGTGTTGGGTTGCTTAGTGTGCTTTTTTATATTTACATTTAATTAAGTTTTATTGAAGCGTTGAAATGTTTGCGAGATTTTTTTTCTCCGAATAGTATATACATATGTATATACATATTGTATATGCAGACTGTTGTGTTTATGTATGCAAACACACACACACATATGCGTATATATGTGTGTGGGCCAGTGCGGCACGAAATCGATTTAGGAGTTTATCAATTTTAGCCATATGTAGGCGACTGACTTTATGCATTAAACAAAAACAAATCGGTTGGTTAATCTTTTATAGATTAGCGCATGTTCAATAAATGCCAAGCATGGCACGACTTTGGCTTTTATTAAATTGCCAATAATATTAAAAAAGTTCTGGCGCACGCCTTTATTTTAGCAATTAAAGCTGTGGTTTAATTGCAAGCAAATATTTGCCTTGGCCTTGGAAACTTTATACAGTTAAGCAGTGAATATGCTTGGCATAGCTCAGAGATTTGGCAGCCATATACTTTAGAATTATTTCGGTGCAATCTCTCAACTCGAAAAGGTAGCTGAAGTCATATGCTCAAGTCATTTGTCTTCTTTAAATATTTGCAGGTAAAATGCTTTAGATAAACTGGGTCCCCCGCCCTCCTTCTACAGGCTAACAACAATAAATAACCTTCAACGCAGGGCCACGCATGCATCTTATGCGATTATCATTCTGAAAATGTTTTTGCTATATTGTTGGCAAAACTCAAAAACCATTTTGAAGGCCACAAATGGATTAAACACACATGGCCACACACACATCCACCCACACAGCCACACACCCAGACACACACACACGGGCACATAAGTAAATATTATATATGCATCGGTGTATTGCCGACTTACTGTGGCATAATCCTTAAAGCGATAATCGTACGCTAACACTGCGATAAATTCAACACAACTTCCCCATACGCTGCACACACAAACACACTTGGCTTGGCACACACAGCATGGCCACATCCACTCACACCCACACCCACACCCACACAGCCACACACAAGTGTTGTTTACAGTTGAAACCGAACGTAACCATAAATAAACGCTCGGATTTATGTAGCGGTTTTCAATATTTAATTGAATATTATTCAAAATCGCACAAAGCGTTGATCGGGTTTTGCATGTGGTTCCGTGGTGTTGCTGCTGCTGTTGTTATTCTTGTTTGTTGTTGTTATTGTTGTTTGTTGTTGTTGTTGTTTACCTATCTATCTGCACGTTGTATACTCTCGCATTGTATGTGTGTAACAATTCCATGTTGGCCACATTGTCTGCTGGCTGCTTGGTTTACCTTCTCTCTGTCTGTATGTCTGTCCGTCTATTTGTTCGCTTGCTTATTTCTACTCACAGCGTCTACAATGCAATCCGTCTGCCTGCAATTCGTGAATTTATGTTTGCCAACATGATGGATAATTGCAATGGTACATAGCAGGTGATAAATTGTATATCTTAATGCGCGCTTAGCCACACATACACGTATGCATGCTCTCTCTCTCCATCTCTCTCTCTCATAGTCCCTCTGTTTCACTCATATAATGCTCATGTGCATTCAAACTTAGCAGCTGTGTGCAAGTGCGCCATTCATTTCCTTTCCCTTGAAACATTGCGGCTTTTCACTTTGTGGCTATCCTCAGCATCGACCGCAAATGTAAAACTAATGGCACACGCAAATTTATTAATGTTTGCACTGTTCTGCCCCCCACACTTCACTCCCCTAACATTGCCATACTCTGCCACCGCTACTCGCTCATGGCACAAGTGTTGACCTTTCAGCTGTGTGTATTATTTTGCCATTAGAATGCGATTAGTAGGCAACCCTCTGCCCCTGTCGCTGTCCATGCAGCATCCACACTCGCCCTTAAACGTACACACACACGCGTGCATGCGTAAAGTGACGTCGGCTGCACTCGAAGACGACAGTCAAGTGCTCAGGTATTAGCTTAGCTGGGCTTTACTGTACAGTGCCGCCAGCCGTTCCGTCTGTGGGCTGCTGCCTGTGTTGCGGTGCTGTGAGGAGTGCACAAATGTCATAAGATTTGAACATGTGGGGCTTTTGGTATCGGTTTAATGTTGTCATATCTGTCGTCTGCGTACCACAGGACATTGTAATATTGCAGCACAGTGCAAATGAAGACATTAGCTACGCGATTTATGGCTCTTGTTGCGTTAAGTGTTGCACTTGTGCGTCTGAACGTCGCTCAAAACAATGAAAGGATTAAATATTTAAACTGATGCACAGCTCAGTAAGACTTCCAAATGCCCTACTGAAATTCACTTTGGCATGGCAGCACTCGGGTGTGTTACAGTCAGGCGCATGCGAGAAAAGCCACTGCATTGACTTGAGTAAGGTCCTACCTGGCGTCTAGGCGAGGCTAATGCCGGGTAGTTTAGCTTTGGATTAGGCTTAAGGTTTAATACATAACTTCGGTCGTATACTGCCAAGTGCAGCTGCTGAACATGCGAAGACGAGTCAGCTTAGTCAAGGCAGTGCTGCAGCACTTAAAGCATGCTGACATGGCATCCACTGCGGGAACACGTACAAATGCCCAAAGCGATTTAAAGCAGCCAAATATTCTTTGCCTCTAAGTTATGTTAGTTGCACAAAGTTTCAAAATTCCTTATTTATTTTATTATTTTTTATTTGTTTATTTTATGCTGCTGCTTTACAGTGCGCTTGAAAAATTGCTTAAAGGCACAGCAACTGCTTATTAAATTCATGACTTTGAATTATGCCTCATTGCGCAGGCAATTCCGTATATTGCTGCGCCAACAAATTCGGTAATATTTTTATTTGACATGAGCCAGCGCCAACTCAGTCAAGCGGTGCTGGAGTCAAGAGAGTCAGGGGTTCAGGGGGGTCGGTCGATCTAACTGCACTTGAATGCTTGGTCTGACAGCGAAGAGGGTTCGTGCGGACATTTAACATGAAATTGATGATGATCATCATTATCGGGAACGTGAACGTGAACGTGAATGTAAACATAAAATTGATGCATGCCATGCCAAGTGAAATTTCGAAAAATACATCGACTGCAGCTGCATTGCACACAGAGGCAACAACTTTATTGTTGTTGTTATTTGTTGCAGTAGCAGCAGACAAAAACAAAAATTGAAAAGAATAGCAGGAACAGGCCAACTAAGAAAATTGCTCAAATGGGAAGGGTAGCAGCAGCAGCAGCAGACACGCGCAAGGGAAGATATTTTCCACGCCAATGCTTGCCACTCTTGCCACTCTTCTTCTTCTTTGTCTCGTTTTTTCTACTTTGGTTTAAATTTGTTAATGTTTTATGTTTGTTTTTTTTTTCTGAGCAGCAAGGAAATTGCATAGAAATCAATAAACTATAAACAAGCAACACAAAATGTTGCAAGTAAGCGCGTCTGCATGCTGGCGCCTAAAAGCAGGCAAGTAAATACGTAAGTAAGAAAACGACTCTCTCCGGGCAAAAAAGGAGGAATGGCTGCGATATTGCTTAGCTGTTAGCTGCGTCAGTGGCAATGGCAATGGCACTGGCAGTGGCAGCCTGGCGTATTTACGACTTTAACACATTCTGGCAGAGAGCATTTGCACATTGGTGCACAGCACAGCTCGGGCCGATCATTTGTTTGCCTGTTTCCTATGCCGCACAGGATAATGATTTTAAATAATTTCAACAGCAAGTTACAGCCAAGCAATGCATTTAGTCAACGAACTGTGCTCCTGCTGCTACACTTGACTGCTGCTGCTGCTGCTGTCTGCTGCTGACTCTATACAATGTAATCACTCAGTCGAAATGAAACAACTTAAAAGGAATGCAGTGGCAAGGAGCCGCCAGGCACGTGGGCTTGGGCCCTGCGACTGCAGACAAAATGCTGCTGTGTGCGAAATTTCTATTTTCCAGTATTTTTCTCTTTTTGCTTTTCAACATTTTTTTTCCAACATTTTTATTCAAACATTTTTTTTTTTTGTTTTTTATTTCGTTTTACATTTTGGCTACAGTTGCGGCTGCATTTTCTCTCGGCCTTAAACTCCGTAGCTGGGGCACTCTGACGATCTGGCATTGGCTTCGGCTCTGGCTGCATTTTTGCTTGTTGCCGTTTATTGTTTATTTATAAATTTTGCGAAATGCTCTTTCGACTTTTTCTGTTTGTCTTCTTGTTTTCTGTTTGTTTTTTTTCTTTTTTTTTTTCAATTTATTTGGTCGACTAAAACGAGCAAGCTTTGGTTTTTTTGCTTTGTAGTTTTTTGTAGAGTTGGGGGTTGTAGAAGAAAAAGCAAATGATGTCTGTTCAGTGTTGCCACGAATGAAAGTTGTTATCCTCTTAGGATTAAATGATGATGCCGAAATTAGTTCGCCAGCAGAGTGCTGACTTTGATATTTTGGCTGTGTCCTAAGTGGAAACTAACCAAACTGTAAACGCTGAACCTTGTACGTGGTTTTCTCAGGGTTTCGAAAATAGCAAAATTACGTTTTCAAATTCGCATGGGATTTCGCTTAAGTTCTCCTGCCAGTCAACTAAAGTTGAATTGTTTTTAATTACATTTATATATTTATTTCAGCTTCTATTTTTACCTTATAACAGTCGTTATTTATTAGCAGGGCAAGGAAATGCAGTCAATGTCAATTTGTCGGTTTTTATATCATGCTTGATTTTCGCTTTATATCAACTGTTGCGTGTGCATACTGTCATGGGTTAGTGTAATGCCTGTCACTTCATTAATTGAAATGCTATAAAGCAGCTGAATTGCCTTATAAAATTACAAATTAACTGTGACGTGTTTTAATGTTTTATTTTCGCTTTGCTGCCTCTTCCTCTGTCGCTGGCAGTCTGCGCAGCATTGTGCTGCTGCCATTAATGCAGATTGCCATGCGGCTGCATTGAACCTTGTGCCATGTGCGTTGCTGCCTTCCACACAGCATGGAATTTCACAATTTCCGCACGAGCTGAAAAGAAAAGTGGTGAGATTCCTGTGCCGTGACTGTATGCCAGCCAACGTGTACGCAAACGACATGGTCTCGTCTCATATGCATGAGACACGATGTTGGGCGGGGGAAGCGGGCTGCAGGATGCAGAGCAGCCAAGCTGAGTCTTGCATGCGCGCATATGCGGCTTTAAAGAAGAATGCCATACTTGCTGTAAGTTATTGAGAAGAACGCATTTGTTGTTGTTGCCGTTTGCTTTTGTTGCTTTTATATTTTTTTTGTTATTTTGTTGTATATGCAAATGCGTTTGTATGCATACAATTTTTAACACGTGATTGTTGTTGTTTATTTGTTGTAGCGTAAAGTCATACAACTGTCACATATTGCATGGCATTCGTTACGTGTTGTAATTTCTCGCGCTTCTTTCCGCTTTGCGCAATGGCAACTGCCTGCACTTCCGGCATATGGCGGACGCCAACTGTCAGCTGCCTTCCTGGCTTTCTTCGGCACTGCTGACGCAGCACGTTGCAAACTGCATGCATGCAGGTTGTTGTCACCAACCGACTGTTTATCGGGCAGAGATCAGGCGTTCCCTCACCCTACTCCTGGTAGTCTGCATAGCAGGGATCTGCTGCTGCTGCTTGCTGTCAAAGACTTATTACGCAGCTACGACACACAGCAGGTGTGAACATTTCAAAGAAAGTTAAGACAACTGTCTACCAGACAGACAGGCAGACTGACAGACGGATGGACGGACAGACACTGAGAGAAAGAGATAGACAGCCAGCCGGTCTACGCAGTCAGTAACAATGTCTTTGACTTGCCTGGTGACTTTTGCTCAAGCTGTCGTCATACACTGCAGACATTTCTGCATACCAAGACGAAGCAAGGCAAGACAGGACAAGGCAAGGCAAGTGGCTTTGCGCTGTCAAAATTTATTTAAGTCGATTTTTGTTGCCTTTCCCGAACGTTTTTCTGCTCTTTCCTTTCTTTTCTTTTTTTTTTTTTTTGGTTTGGTTTTTGCTTTTGAATGTCTGTCAGTCTGTCTTTCTGTCTGTCTGTCGTTTGTATTGCGTTGCTGCTGCTGTCACTGTCACTGTTGCTGTGTTGCCGCCATTTGCAAATGATTGAAGTGAATTCCTGTGGAACCCAAAAACGTAGGGCGGACGTGCTAAAAGTTTATTGAGTTTATTCAATTTGGCATAGACACATTGAACTGCTTGGCTACGACTTAGCTACCGAAAGAAAAAAGAAATAAATAAAGCGAAAACCTGCCACTAAGGATATGCGCTGCAAGGCACGGTGCAAGCAATGAAAACGTGTAACATAGCAGACAAATATGTAAGAGCAGAGAGAAGTGGAGTATCAATGCGATGATACAAATCAATGCGAATCGTGTAAGACGTTCGTCGCTGCAGCGTCGCGTGCAATGCCATTAGGTAAATTAACATGCGACGTGAGTGACGTATTCGCACATTCACAGACGCCGCATAAGTCTGCGCTTGACACCACGCACCACACACACACCACACACAATCCACACACACACACACCTCACTAACCAGAGACACCGCGCACAGCACCGAGACTGCCACTGCCTCAGTGTATATGAGGAGATGCCTGCAGTGTCTGCTTTCAATCAGCTAAAGTTCTTGTAGGCGATAAGTCATTGCGCACATAACAGCAAGAGGAAACCCAAAATGAAAGAAAAAAAAGAAAAAGGGAAAGAAAAACACGTCATAATTCCTGTGCCAACTGGCAAGCGGCAACTGGCAAAAGGAGCTTAGGTAACAACACTTTAACCCGGCAATAAATTTGAATTCCTACAACAAACAAATTATGAACACTTAAAGTTGAAAAAAGGAAAACCTAAATGGCTGCTAAGCCGCCAGAAATAAGCGTTGAGCGCAATAACCTTGCACAAATTTTGGGCACAGGCGTGAGGACACTCGCAGGGAGTCAGGCAGCAAGGCAAGACAGCAAAGGTTATAATGGAGTCACGTTTCAGTTATGAAAAATATGCGATGAACGAAAGGATAAGTCAGTCAGGCCGCTGTCTCTTCGTATGTGTGTGTGTGTGTGCGCTGTGGTTTGCGTGCCTAAGTGGTGTATGTGAGTGTATGTGTGTGTAAGTTTGGCAAGTTATTAAAGATTTTTATCAGCGCGTGTGTCGTCGGCGTAATGACAAAAACCAGGCAATGTCCTGCGCCTTTGCGCGTCCCTCGACATGCAATTCCACTTTTTCGACGGTGCCACATTGCCTGCGCTGCGTCGTAGGCGTTTGAATTTTAAACTAAATGGCAACATGAGCACAAACAAGCTCAGCTACACGTTCTGGGTGGAGTTGCGTGTAGGGGCGTCACGAAGCGGCAGCAGAGGAGCGAGGAGGCGTTATCAACATGATGCCGGTGCAGTTTTGCTCGTTCATGTCATTTTATTTACTTTGCACGTATGAATAATCAATATGAAAAGTTATGTCTGCCTCGAAGACTGACTGACTGACTATGCACTCATGTATTTTCCACTTCATTTTTATGTGCTTGCCTATCCCTCTCTCACATGCTCTCAGGCTCTATCTGCTGCGATCTAGCATAACTCACATGTTCTGTGTCGTTGTGCGTGTTGTCATACAAAAGTTGTTGCAGTTGTTTTTGTTGCTCGCTTGTTTTTGTCTTTTTGTTGCTCTAGACTTGCTTGTGCTGAGTATGTTTTATGTGTATACATTTTTACACTTCAGGCTATAAAGCATGCCTCAACTCGGTCGTATGTGTGTGCTAAGCAGATATTTTAATTTATAGTCGACAAGTTTTGTGCATGCAATTTGTTAGAAAAATAAACTAAAAAGGACTAAGGCTATGTAGCACTTACATACATAGAAGGTTTTTATTCATACGCGCCAAGTGCGGCAACCTTGAGCCGGGTGTTATCATTTTCGTGCAAACAAAGTTACCTCGTAAGATGCCATAAAGTGTAGAATATCGAATTAATGATGCAATTGATACAGATGCTGTCATGTATTGTGTACTTGGTTCAATGTTAATTGAGCTCAACGACAGTTCATTAGGAGCCAAGCCACAATTGCGCTGTTTTCATTTATAACCTTGAGTTTATGTTCAAGTTCTAGTGGCATGTAACTCATCTCACTGCCATAATATTTTTATAATTTCTTATATTTTTGTCTCAAGGATAATTTCAATAATTAAAACAGACCTATTGCCTAGTCTTATCCTTGTTGTGTGGCATTTAGCTGCACGCTTAATTAATTCACCTGCAGGAAGCTAATTTTCTCTCAAATATTTCTGCTGTAATCATATGTGATATGCGCATAAATAAATAAATATAATTGCGCGATCGCTTGCTTATCAGTTGTTGGCAATAAACCTGACCACAGATGAGTGAAATCAGATTGTGACTTGCAAGTGAAATGACAAATAAATTATGCATTATGTTTACGCAAACCATAAAAGACACACAGCACACCACCGAAGTCACACAGATAAAGATTCAGGGGAGAACACGCGCAAAAGCTGTCGAAGAACATTTTTAAATGTGAAAATCTTTGCGAAAGCAAAACTATAATAAATTCCAATAAAAACAAAATAATTTAAATTTTAAATGCACGTGCGTCTGTGAAACCCGAGAACGAGAACGAACATGAGTAGCGGCAGAAGGAGCGGGAGCACGCACATGAGGTGGAACGTGTTTCACATTTTAAATATGGCAAGTACAAAATATAACGTATACGCAACGTGGTAACCGACGACTGGCGGTTGATGGCAGCGGATGTAGCGACTTATTGAGAGCACATCAAAAATTGATTTCGGCATGCATGCGAAGCGAGACGAGGTCGCGTTGATAGATAGGCCTTAACGTACTTACCAATGCCAATGTGTGTGCGCTTGTGCGTGTGCGTGTGGGTGTGTGTGTGCGTGATAAAATCAATAAAAAAACGCGCGCGTACAAGTGTGCAACACATTTTGGCCTGTCGTTGCCTTAAGCCAAACAAATAAAAACAGGCACAGGCAGTGGCAGGGACAAGCAGTGGCAGACGAAGGACCACGGAAACTAGGGAGACAGTGTAGAGTATCGGAGAGCGAGAGAATGCAAAATGACAGTAAGACTGCTACAGCGAGACGAGGCAACGGCGCAAGGTTGCCGCATATCATAATAATTCATAGTCGCTGTCCTGGCAAGGCTTAACATTTTATCCGGTAACACATTTACGCGCACTTCCTGTCGCTGATACCAAATGTTTATCGTTTGCTCGCTGCCATCAACCCACCAGCCGGCCAACCTCCCACAGCCTGCCGTCTCTTTCAACAGCGCGCAATGCCAAGCAACATTTTTGCTTATCAATATTCAGACGCATTAAGCGAGGTTACGTACGTACGTAGAGGATTTCGCTTACATGCCGCTCCTTCTCGCTTTCACTCCCTCACACCCTCACTCCCTCACGCCGCTTTGCTCCAGCATACCGTTTATGCCATTCGTTGGTTTGTCCTTTCGTTCATTTGCCACGTAGTCGATTTCATGTTGTTCGACTTTCGCTTTGGGTTGCTTTTTTTCATAAATTTTTGAGTGACATTTTTGATGACATGAGTTTTATCCGTCGCTGTGCGTATTACCAACCAGCTAAGGACACCTGTCACCAGGACCATTGCGAATGTCGTGTGCGTAAGCGTCAAATGTTAAGCAGCGAAGAAAACAAAGAAAGGCGCGCGCACACAAGAAGATGTCAGCAGAAAGTCACTCCTCTGTCTGCTGTCTGTCAGCGAAGTAGCGAAGTAGCGAAGCAGCGAGGGCCGAAGAACCGTGAACCGTTTAAACACGTCTCATACGCACACACACATTCGATGCTTTTGTTATCCTTTCGGGCGTCTTGGCACAGGGCACTTCGCCCTCGTCTCTGACAACCTGTGACTGTGTGTGTTTGCTCGCATCTTGTTCTGCTTCTTCGTCTTCTTCTTAACAAGGTTGGGTTAAGCATCGTCTTCGTTAACTTTATATCGTTTTCGTTGTTTCATTGTCGTGGCTCTGTCACAAATGTGCCGCAGAACAAGATAATCTGTGAAAGGTTACGCAATGCGTCATCACGTATCATAAAGCGCCTAACTTTGTGTGCGGAGGCGTGCGCTCGCCTTTGCCCCTCTCTCTCCCCATCTTTATCTCTCGCCATGTGCCTCAGCCTCTTTGCCTGCGACTTTGCCTTTGTCTTGGCCTTTTGTCTTTGACTTCTGCCCTGTCTTTGGCCCTGCGCATATTTACATAGCCAAGTATGTACTCATTGCTAGACGCGCCCCGACTCAAACCCAGACCCAGGACAAGGCATCCACTGACAGGGATAGGCACAGGCAAATTATTGTTGAAATATTTGATGCGTGACGAAAATCTTTGCTCTTTGTGTCAAAACAAAAAGCGCCTGACATACTTCAAATTTCAAAGCGATTTATTTTTATGCCCATTCCTATGCCTGCCTCCACAGTATCCTGATCCTGCTGCTGCTGCTGCTGCTTCTGCTCCTAATGCTGCTCTGTGTGCTGCAGTCTGAATGCTTAAAAATCAATCGGATCCAATGTTCTCGCAACGCATGCCATTCAATTTCAAGCGAATGTAATAAATGGGCTTACCTCATGTTGGTTTCTGCTGTTTTTCTTGTTTTCTGTTTTTTTTTTTATTTTTGTTTTTGTTTATTTTTTTTTTTTGTTTTGCGCCCGCGTCTGCCACGAAGAAAACCTGAACGATTTATGCGCTTTACATGCTAAGCCCAAAAGTATGCTACATAATCTGCAACTATGCACACACGTACGCTTACGTTCACATACATCCGCACTTCATACACACACACGCACACTCACACCCACACACAGTCGTCAGCTGTTTGTAAGCTGGAATTTAAATATTTTTTTGCTCGGGGTTTTTCTGCTGTGTTTTTTTATATTTTTTTTATTTTGCATCGCTTCGCTGTTACTTGCTTTGCACTTGGCAATTGAAAAAGGGTTCCTGGGCTTTCGCACCATGCGGAGCGGTCGTCTCGGCGGCTGTGCGCGTTGGTGTGTGCATGCGAGTGTGTGCCACGGTTGGTCCTGCGTCGCGCGAATACATCGCCAGAGCCGTGATGTAGCCGGGGCTTAAGCTTGAAATGCCATTTGTCAGCGTTATAAAATCAAACAGGGAAACCTCAGAACGTTTGCGAAATAAATCGGTAACGCTTGCCGCGATGTATGCGCCCGCAAACGCGCAACTATTGAAAATTTATATTGGCTACATTTCAGCGCTTTCCGGGGATTTTCTATACTCACTTTTATAATGCTTCTTCTTCTGGCTTGCGGGGTGTTCATGTTTGTTTCTGTTTCTGGTTTTTCCTTTCCTTTTTCATTTTTTTTTTTTTTTTTTTTTGGTGTTACTGTTTTCTTTCTTGTATAAAATTTGCACTTAACATGAGTTGAGCCTTGCTGCGGCTTAGTCCTTTGATTTACACGTTTTGATAGAGTAATTGTGTGCACTTTTTTAATGCCCTGACATTCCTTTTCTTCTTGTTCATTTGTCTTTAGAGTTTCACTGCAGAGTAAAGCATTTCCGTTTTCATTTTTTTGTTTTTTTTTTGTTTTTTGGGTTTTAACTGTATTATGTGCAAATGAAAGTTAGCATGTTGGCGCAGGAGGTTTAATGGGCAGCCACATTTCCTTCCCCCTTCACTCTGCTACATGTTTCACTTTAGAATTTATTGTAGCAATTTTTTGCACATATGCAGATGAGCTGTTTGCTTGCTTAAGTTTGAGTTCTGTTCAGATTCGCTGCGTTGCGTTCTGCTCGGTTCTGCTCCATTTTGTTCGGTTGCGTTGCGTTGCGTTTCATTTCGTTTGCTTTAGTTATTAGGTTTATTTATTCGCTTTTTTTATTTGTGTTTTCGCTTTGCCATTTGCGGCATTGCTGTTGCTTTTTCGCCTACTGTTTCAACCAAATTGAAAGCTTAACGCGCTAAAAAATTATTGTGGCTTTTTCATGTGCATTTTATTTGTTGTCTTTCTTTTTTTTTTCTTCGGCTTTAAGCGAATTTTAAGATTAACTTGGTCTTAAATGCGAACATATTTTGTGTATACAAAAATTTTGATTTTCTTATGACACGCATAAGGTTAGTATTGAAAAAAAAAAAAATAGGAAACACTTGCACATACGGCAGTTAGGTCTGTGACTAAGCAGAGCCTGCAGATGTGAATGCATAGTCTTAATAAACTTTGGCCCTTGCAATTGAAAGCGGCTTAACGTTTAACTAGCTAAGTTCATTAGTAGTATTTAATCTATACTCCGCTGAAGCCACTCGATACGTTTAAGGCTTATTGCCAAAATGGCAAACATTTTGTAACATAATCCACTTTCGAGTTATTTACTCTCAAGTATAATTATAATATTGTACACATACAAAAACTTTTGCAATATTATAAGCAGTAGAGGCAGCTACTATGTCATTTGCTGCTGATATCCTGCGAAACTTACAATTGTTGACTAAAGCAATGGAAGCAGAAAACTTATACGCAACACCAAACCCATGGCAAGCCAAGGCAAGCCGATAGGGCGACGCCTAGCAACGGCGTTTTTAATACTTTTCCCGGCTTAAAGCCTACTTAAACTTTACTTAAAATTTATGTAAATAAAAGCATAAGATCGTCAAAAAATTACCTTGGTTACACTTTGTAGTACATAATTTAAGTTGAAATCTTATCTCTGCTATGCTGTGCGCTACTCTACTCTGCTGTGCTGTGCTGTGCTCTGCCATGCTGTGTACTGCCGTGCTGCGTTGCTGTTTACTATGCGCGCGTTGTTCCCGTGGGACCTTCAACAAATTACAAAATTTCTTATCCAGCAGTTACGAAAACAACAACAACAACAACAATAATAATAATAGCAAGACTAGCCATAAGAGCAAAAGCAACAGCAAAGGCAAAAGCAACGGCAACATCAACAACAACAACAACAAGCAATAACAAGCGACGTAACAAAGTGGCCAACCCTCATTAATTTAACTGAGCAACAAAGTTTTCTATTAAAATTAATAATGTCACTTTTGCACCCAAAAAAAAAAAGAGAAGAAAATAGCATCAACAACAACAGCAACAATGTCAACTTCAATAGCAATAACAACAATAACAACAACATGCACAATAACAAAGATGATGATGAGCTGCGAGCTGATAAAATGGCACCTTCAGCCAAAATAAAAAATTATCAGCAACATCAATAAACGTAAGAACAAAGCAGACCATCCAACACACCACACCATAGCACATCTTACCACGGCACACGTCATCTCAGCACACCACACCACCCCATACCAAACACAACGTGTATTTTAGCCAATTGACCAAAGCATGTACTGCGCAGCACAGCGTTTACCCATCTTGCACCTCGCACCTCGCACACTTCCCCGACAGTCACAGCGAAATCTAATGAACGTCAACATGCGTTCGGTTGAATGTCGGCGTTGTTTGGCGACTAATTGGGAAAAAGGGAATTTATATTAAAATAGATGCGAGAATGATAAGCTCGATGCAGAGGCGCGTGTCTATGTATGTAGGCAGGTGGGTAGGCACAGAACGGGTGAACACTTGCGTAGTTGGACTCTAACCAATGTTATTGCCATTGCCATGGCCACTGTGAGTGTGACAGTCACTGGGATAGGTATGTCGGAAGTGGCGTCGAGTGATTGCCACACATTAAATTTGAGTTTTCGTCATTTTGGTTGCCCGGTTTTTCTTTTCCTTTTGGTTTGGTTCCCCTGTACAGCAGCATAGAAGCGTCGGTGGCAACGGAACGGGAGCAGGTCATGGACGTCAAGTGACAATGCGGTAAAGCAAGACGAGTGAGTAATGTTCACGTTGCTCGCCGGTGACAAATATTCTGTTGAGTAATTATTCATTTTGCTGACTAAGAATACTTTGCCCCTTTACATATTTTTTTTGGCGTGTGAGTGCGAGTGTGCGGATGTGTGTGTGCCAGCAGGTAAATTAGGCACTTTGAGCCTTTATTTTTACATTTTCTTCAATCATTTGTTCATTTGTGCGATGTGACGCAAAGCGTCACAATGTTGACTCGCTAAGGAAATGTGCTTAAAAATAATTTTTATAATGCCAAGTGAAAATGGGAAAATTGTATTTATTTTTGCCAACTTGCTGATGATTGCCTGCATATAGTGTGACTGCGATCTGGATGGTTAAATTTGCTTTTTACTTAATTAATTGTGTTGGCTTTATGAATATTTCATAGTCAAAGAGAAGCTACAAAAATTTTTAAAAAGCACTAAGCAAAGAAAATAATAAAAATAAAGTAAGAAAGAAAAGTCGGAAATATTGAAATGTACAAAAATAAAATGTAAGCTGTGCACAGGTTCATACAAACAAACAGACAAACAGACAGAAAGACAGACAGGTAGACAGACAAAGCAATGCACAAATATCCGCAGGTAAAAATGACAACAACAACAAAGAACAACAAATTTTTACATAATAATGAAAATGAAAATACAAAATCTTGAAGCACTTTTTCTTTTTTTCTTTTTTGCTGTTTTTCATATTTTTGATTGTATATTAAGTGGGTGTTGGGCGTTGGGCGCTGGGCGGGTATGGCTGGGAAGGACGATAGCCAAAGGTTGCCGCTTCTTGTCTTCGTATGAAGCACTTGAAAAGTAAACAGAATAACAGAATGTCTAAGCAAATACAATCAAAAAAATTAGCAAATAAGAAATTACACAGACAGGCAGGCATTAAAAACAAAACAAAACAAACAACAAAAAAAAAAAAAAAGCTAAGGAAAGCTGAAAAAAGCTAAGCGAAACGAAATGAAAAACTTAATGGAAATGGCATAAGAAGGAGTCGAAGAGAATTTGAGGCAAACTAAATAATTCAATATTGTTTCTCATTCATGTTGCTTTTGATTTAAGTTGTCGACATTCTCGTGCTCCTCCTCATCCTCGTCCTCGTCCTTGTGCACGTCTTGGTCTTTCGTTTTCTTCTTTTATTCTTTGCATTGCTTTTGTTTTGGGGTTTTTTTTTATTTTTTCGTTTTTTTTCGCCTGTTCATCTTTGTTTGCACAAATAAGCAATTGAATTGCTCAGTTAAATGTGGGCAAAATCAGTCAGTTTTCCGAACAATTTTACAGTTTGTTCTTTTGAGCAGTTGACGCCGGCACGCAGGCTTTCAGGCTTTCATTCTGCCAAGCTGCCAGGCTGTGAGGCCGTGAGGCTGCGAGGCTGTCAGGCAGTTAGCAGGCGTAGAGGAAATCAATCGACAAATCACTCGAGTGCGTACTCAAATGCTGATTTCTTTGCTCTTGTTCATCTTCATTGTTGTTTTTGTTGTTGTTGTTGGTGTGTTAGTGTTGACAAAAAGAAAAAACAGCAGCGCCAGAAACAGAATTTGTAAAAAAGAAATAAAGGAAAACAAAAAAAACGGAAAAATAGTAGAAAGTTAGCGACAAAAAGACACGCCACTCAAATCGTAAGCTAACGATTCCTTTGGGGCCAGGCCAGGCCAGGCCAACGCAGCTTCGAGCGGATTTTTGCAGTTTGGACGGGCGTGCAAAGGCTGCTCACTCGCTTAGTTGTCACGCATGCACGCACGTTGCTTCTGTTTTTCCGGTGGCCGGTTTTTCCTGTTTGCTCTTGTCTTTTTTTTTTCTTTCAGTTCTTTTCTACAGTTTTTGTTGTTTTTAGTCAGCTTTTATACGTTTTGTTGTTTTTTCTTTGTTAACAGCGACAGACTGGAAAATTTGCATGTTTTGAATGTTTGGACATGCTGAAATCTTGCTCTCGATTTTCCATTTTTTGTGCACTTAATTTTTTTTTGTTTTTGCGAGGGGAAATGCCGAAAAGTTTTCTGCTTCGAAAATGAAATTTACATTTGTTGTATGTTTGTATAAAGATTTCTGTAGCCTGTGTAAACATGCACATGTCTACATTAAAAAAAAAAAAAAAGACAACAACAACAAGAAAATATTGAAACAATAAGGCGAAAAAAAAAAGAAGTTAAATAAAAACTTTGTACATGGGGTCGTCAGCGTGTTAACTTGCCTCGTATAATTGAATTCAAAATTTTATTGAATTGTTTGTCCTTTAAGCGAATTCATTTATTTATAAGTAAAAGCTGCAGCATTCCTTGCAAACTATGCAAAAGGAAATAATGCCTTGTTGTAGTTTTAAAATAAATTAAGGACACATTAAAATGACAAAGCCAATACCCCAGAGCGGCGAAGGCGCTTAAAGTCTCTTGAAAGATGCAAAGCTTGGCCAACGTTTTGCAGATTTTTAACTTTGATTTTGAACTTGCTCATGTCAGCAGCATGTATGATCGTGATCGGTATAGAAAATCTGCCACGCATACTACATTTGTGTAGAGAGAGAAACAGAGAAAGAGAGTTGCAAATTTTAATCTCGCCATGCTAGAGAAAGAGCCGAGTTCGAAGTGTCACAACCGGCGATTGAAGTAATGAGAAACTCATGTTTTGAACATAAAAACTAAAGGGCAAACCTAGCTGTGAAAGCATTTTCCAGTTAAACTGCAATACTCAACGGTTTACGCTGCGTATACACTTTTTTTTTGTTTTTCGTGCAGGCATATGCACAGATGTGCGCATGTTAACAACGCACTGCAGTCGGCTGGGCAGCAAAGCGAAAGCAGCCACGTCGACAGCTGCAAACCAGCATTCAAGTGGCGCACTGAGTGCCATAGCCATTGCCATTGCCAGCGCCATCGCCCGTGTCCATATTTGCTGTTGCTGTTGCTGTTGCTGCTGCTGCAGTCGCTGCGTGTCGCTTAAGTGCGAATATAGCGGCAATAGTACTTAGCCTTAGCGATGTGTGAAATTTTTTCGTTGTCCTCATTTGTGGCGTGTGACATTTGAGTGCACGCCATGGCATGCTCACACACGCACACACACACACACACACACACTCACACTTCGGACGAGGAGTTAAGCTGAGGGGCAAGCAAAGTCTGGCGCAAAGGATGTAAGTTCAATTTGCGTTACCAGCAGCAAATGGTAAACGCTTTGCTGGCTTGCAACAGAGCAGCAAAGCAGCAAATGCAAAGAAATAGAAACGCATAGCAGAAAAAACAAACCAAAAAAAAGAAGAAAAACGCAATTGAGGCAACAGCAGAAGGAAATTTTGCGTTAAATTATTAGTTTCCGTTTATGCAAAGCATTTGCAGCTGCTAGACACAGTACAGTACAGTATAGCAGAGCAGACCAAGGCACAGCACATTCGCTGCCTTTCTTCTCTGGTTGGCAATGTGAATGTGGTGTGGCTGGGTGCCCAGAGGCGGTTGGGGTAGGCGAGTGCAGTTTGCGAATTAGTACGTGTGACAAGCAAGGAAATTGCAACAGCATCATGTTGCCACTAAATACTGTAGCAAGCAAGGCAAGCAGCCAACTTGGCGCAATGCATGCCAAAAAGCAAAGTAAAAGGCAACCAAAATGCAGCACAGAAATAAAAAAAAAAACATGAAAAAAAAATATTAGGAAGCATGAAAAAAAAAGAGTGAAAAAGGATGATTGCAAAGATGCAGAAAATTTCACTTGCTGCGTTGGCAAAACTCAGCGACATGTGTCTGCAATAAGTACCAGTGTAAGTGGCAGCGGTTGGCGTCGCTTGTGTATGCGTCTGCATGTGTGTGTGTGTGTGTGTGCGTGCCTAGCAAAGCGGAATCAAGCGTTCATGCGGTACACAAATGTGACACACATGCAAGGCGTCATTGGTAACAAATAAGAAAAAAAAAGAAAAAAAAAGGAGAAAACAGAAAAAGGCATTTTTTACAAGGAGCTTTCGGTTTAAAGGGAATGTTGGCACGGTGCTGTATTAAAGTTGCAGCCGTAAGAAAAAAAAAAAACCAGAGACCAAAATGAAATAAGCAACGTACTGCATCTGCACGCTTATGTATGGATTTGAGTGTGCATTCATTTCGAAGTGAATGCGTGTGTGTGTGTGTGTGTGTGTGTGTGAGTGTGCGCGCTTTTTGTCATTTTAATTTTGCGGATTTTCCATTTTCATTTTGCGAAGGACGACACAATGCGATTGCAGCAGCATGCGTCGAGTAGAGCATATACGGGCCGACAGACACGCAGACAGACATACAGGCAAGCAGACAGACACACGCGCACTCAACTTGGCCAAGGTTGACTGAGTGAGTGAACGAGAAATGCAGCAAGAAAAAACACACACAAAAAAAAATGTAATGGGATACGAACTAAAAAATGAAAAGTGCGCAAATACCGACAGAGCTGCTTTGGGTTCTGTGTTGGCGTTGGCGTTGGCGTTTGTACGTGGCTTAAGCGCCTTGGAGTGTGCAGGCGGCATGAAGCACTTAATTGAAAAACGTTGAGTGTCGCTTGTTATGCTCACGATCAGTAAAGCGTGCCGCGCATGTGTTGGTGTGTGCGGGTGTGTGGGTATGCGGTGTGTGGCATGCGTTGTGCGTTGTTGAGTCGCTATTATGGCATAAAAGTGTCACGTCTCTGCCGTCGTTTGGTGATGGGGCGCGCAACGCAGTTCACGGCATTATCCCGATGATTAAAAGTTTACTTTGACTAAATTGGCTGCCCAGCTTACTTTGCTGTGCTGGCCTAAGACGATTTCTGCTTAAGTTTCAATACTTGCGCGCGATTTATGCTCACAGAAGTAGCACATGTGGCTGGCTATGACTCACAGCACAGTAAGGGGAAGAGTGGCGCACAGAATAACTCCATGCATTGTTAGACCTAACTTTTGCAGCACCTGTTCATGCACACACCAGTGTGTATGTGTGTGTGTGTGTATAGGAGTATGCGCACGTCATGCCTGCCACAGTGCAGGCGAGCAAAAATTGCAACTTAACCCACAGGAATCAACGCCATAATAACAATTTATCTAGCTAAGGCAATAAAATGTCTATAATTAGCCATTAAATATACAGATTTCCGGTTTGCGCCAAAGGCGAAACTTCTGCCGTTGGCAAAAGACACAGCGAGAGGAGCCAAGGAAAACTTTCAGCACAATGGCGCCTGAGTCGGCACACACACACACACACACAGAGAGACACAGACACACTGAACTGCAAGTCATAACGATGCTACTTACTGCCTTACCTACTTATAGAAACATAGACTATATCTACTGTATGTGTGTGTGTGTGTGTATACGCTTATGTTAAAGTGAGTGTGTGAGTAGCTGCGCGGACATACCTTATGTTAGGTAATTTAAGTTTGCCGCATGATAAACTACAGGCAAGCAGCCGTCACTGCTGTATATGTATAAACATGCGCGTCTTGAAGCAGTGGGCAGAGAGAGCAGCAGAAGGGCACAAGCGGAGGGAGGAGCAACGGAAGTACTGCCAAGTATGGCGCTTCTAAATAAATGTGCAATTAAGCACTATTCTGGCGGTTGTGCTGCTAAGAGGCTACTCTTTCTTTCATGTATGCCGCAGCATAACTACACTCATACACACACGTACACACATACATACACATACACATACACACACCAACACCTACAAACGCTGAAGTTAGTTGGCTCGCTTGTGCGTTGAACAATTTCTAATAAATCTTTTTGCTTCCGCTTTTGGTTTGCCAACTTCCTACTGCTGCTGCTGCCAATGCTTCTTGGCTGTTGTTTTTGTTTTTGTTGCTGCAGCTGCACATTGTTAGCCAAGACGTCTTTTGTAAACATACATACGCGCTAAAACAGACAGAAACCAAGGCGGACCGACAGACAGACAGTTAGTCAGCCCAAACAGACAGCAACTTCGTTTGTACTTACACACACACACACACACACACACACACACACATACACAATGCACACACACTAAGCAGAAACCGAGAAAACTTGCAGACAGATCCTAAGCTTGGCATGAAAGCGCCACACTGTAAACAAAATCAATGCTAAAATGAGGAGTTCTTGTGTAGCTGTTTAAGATTTGCGGATCCTTCAATGCGCTTACAGGTCAGCTGCCAAAAGAAACTTCGAGATATGTTGAATTGGTAAGATTCGTGCCTCAACTGAGAGTTCAACTTTCATTTGTCTTTCTATTGTGTATTTCTCGGCTGGCAAAGATTCTTTGCATAGGTGCCTTCATGACTTTTGTATCTGCCACCACTTCGACGTGAAGGAGTTGCAGGATTGTCTGTTACGCGTCTAAGCACTCGTCCTCATTTGATTTATGAAGTCTGTTCTGTTAAGCTCAAGTGGCACTTCAAGGTTCAGGTGTTTATCATCACTATTCCAATCTCAGTTTAGTCAAACCTCTCGGCTCCTTTTGTCGCTTAGTGTACCGTTTAAACTTCCACAGCAACTTTTCTTTCTTTTGCTTGCTTTTGCTTTGAAAGAAATAAATCTTTGAGATTTTCATTATTACTAACCGATGCGTGTGTGTGTATGCCACGGCGAGTGGCACCGTGCGTGGGAGTGTGTGTATGTATGTGTCTCCCTCTGGCTATTTAGTTGGCTTGCCTGTCTAACTTAGTGCTGACTGCTGTGTTGTGTATCCTGGCAGAGTTGCTTCTGCTGCTGCTTCTGCTGCTGCTGTGTTTTGCTATTCGCCGACATGCAAGCGTTTCTTGTGTTGAAGCTTTGATTCGCCAACATTTTGTTCTCTTTACTGTTGTTGTTGTTGTTATTGTGATTGTTCCTACTTATTCTTCTTGCCTTCGCATGCAATTTTTTCCATGCGTCCTACTTCGCCTGGCTGCATGCCACTCGCTGTCAGTTATGCTCCGATATCGTAAACACTTTTTACCCTTTTGATTCCTGCGCTGTTGAAAATTATCTTGTCTTAGCTGCTCGACTGGCTGCCATATGCTTAAATTTATGGCACTAAAAACATGCTCACAGAAACTTCTGGTCAGTTCGGTTTGGTGTTTGCTTCAAGTGAAGTGGCAGCTTGCACATCCTTCCGCTGGGCACATCCTTGGCTTCAGCGTCTTGCGACTGGCTGCGCTGTCTGCTGGGTATTATGTAGCTTAAACCAAAAGTAATGTCTGCTAATAATGTCTGTGATTAGAGTGACTTACAGTCGGATATGTTTTTGATATACGATATTGAAAAAAATTACTACATTTTTATTTTGTCGTTTTCCAAAGTCTCTTTCTGATTTCACTCAAATTCAAGAAAAAGCAAATACATTAAAGTGAGCAAATCGATAAAAGAAATGTCTTCTGCAAAGCCGGTCACCATCACCGCGGAGCTACTCAACTGCTGGCGCAAGAGTTTCTATGGTGAATCGAGGAACATACTGGCACAGAACGTGTGCTCTCGCATAGATCCGTTCGATGTCTGCCTCTCACGCAAGGTCGTCGAGCAGACGAGCCATGTCTTCAATCACAAGGTGGAGTTCGAGGCGAAGCCTGTGACCAAACAGGGCAGCTCAGGACGCTGCTGGCTGTTCGCTGCACTCAATTGCATACGATTGCCATTCATGAAGCAGCACAACCTGGAGGAGTTTGAGTTCTCGCAGGCGCATCTCTTCTACTGGGACAAGATCGAGCGTTGCAATTACTTCCTTAACAACATCGTGGAGTCAGTGAAACGTGGCGAAAGCCTTGACGGCCGCCTGATGAGCTTCTTGTTGCGCGATCCAGCCCCGGATGGTGGCCAGTGGGACATGGTTGTCAATTTGATTAAAAAGCATGGACTCATGCCGAAGAAGTGCTTCCCCGAGAGCTTCAGTTGCGAGAACAGTGTGCGCATGAATACGATACTGCGGAGTAAGCTGCGTGAGTACACGCATCATCTGCGCATACTCCTGTGCAAGGCCGATGCCAGCGAAGAAGAAGTCGAGGAGAAGATTCGTCAGCAAATGTGCGAGGTCTATCGCATTGTGGGCATCTGTTTGGGCATACCGCCGGAGAAGTTCAGCTGGGAGTTCTATGACAAAGCCAAAAAATACAAAACTTTTGGACCCATGTCCTCAGTAGAGTTCTACGAACGCCACGTGAAGCCGCATTTCAATGTGGAGGAGAAGGTGTGCCTTGTGTCGGATCCGCGGCAGAGCAGCAGCTACAATCGCACCTACACCGTCGACTGTTTGAGCAACATGGTTGGCGGACGTCCAGTGTTGTACAACAACCAACCCGTGGAAGTTTTGCTGCAGATGGTCGCCGAGAGTCTGAAAGCGGGCGAGGCAGTTTGGTTCGGCTGCGATGTGAGCAAACGTTTTGCGCCCAAGTTGGGCATAGAGGCGCAGGAAGTGCACGACTTCGAGCTGGTCTTCGGCACGGACATACAATTGCCTCTGTCTAAGGCAGATCGTTTGCTCTATGGCGAGTCTTCCATGACGCATGCCATGATCTTCACAGCCGTTTCCTTGGATGAAGAGGGCAATGTGCAGAAATTGCGTGTTGAAAATTCCTGGGGTGATACGCGAGGGGAAAAGGGTTACCTGGTGCAGACTGCCGATTGGTTCAAAGAATTCGGCTTCGAGGTCGTTGTGGATAAGAAATATGTGTCGGAGGATATTTTGAAAGTTTTTAACATAGAACCGATTGTGCTGCCCGCATGGGATCCCATGGGCACATTGGCACAGTGAACTTAGCCATAGACATAGAATAATTATGAAAATGACTTCACAGAGAGTACACTTTGAATAATGCAATTCATTTTCGAAATATTTTAAATCTTTCAAATGTCTTTTTGGAAAAAAACCCATAAATAATTGCGTTTAAAATACACAAGTCGGCATCTGTTTGTGGCATTCTAAAACGAGTTGAAATTTATATATATAATAAAATTAAATTAACTTTTTAAAGCGTTTACTTATTTGTATTTCTGTCATTTCTTTTCAGGTAAATCCATAAAATGTTATTCGTTAGCTGACCACTTTGATCACATGACTATGTATGTATGTACCATATATAAAGGATATAAGGCTTTATATACTGCAGACTGGTCTGAGACTCTGTGTAAAAAGTAATTTAAGTTATTGTTAAATTTGCACATTTAAACCTTGGCCAAGTCTTCAATGGCTCGTAGCTGACCATGAGTCTAGAAAGGCTACGCAGTGTGCGCCGCTGAGAATTTGAAGTGCTGCCAATATTTAAGCACATAATACTAAAAATCTGTTGGTATTTAAAAATAATTTAATTATCAGTTAATTTTTAATGAGAAATGAGTCTGTATGCACGCAAAATACACTCGCAGTCGTTCGTGCGCAGGCAGAGTGTAGAGTAAAGGGCAAATTTCGGATACAAATCGATAATTAAAACCGAAAAAGTATGGCCAGACTTAGACGATCATCATGCTAAACAAAAACAACAAAACCAACATCATCATCATTAACATCGTGATCATCAGCGTCAACGTCATCAGGCAGGCAGGCAGGCGAGCATTGTGCACGTAAAATTAAAATTAATGAATCATTAAAAATATTTACATAAAATGTACATAAAAATTGTATTTGTTGCCATTACGGCTGTGCCATTGTACGTTTAGGCCCGACCAGGCAGCGCCGTAGCACGTTTCCGAGTGTGCGAACGTACTTAGCACAGATGGGCCAGAACGGGTAAGCTGGGAGGCAGGGCGGCAATGCCGAAGCGTGGCACAAAAGGTCAAAATACTGTTGGAGGAAATAAATAAAGGCAAAGTCGGCGAGTCGCTGGCACTTGGAGAAGCAGCAGCAGCAGCAGCAGCAGCAGTAGTAGGAGCAGCAGCAATCAAGCAAATTGCAGGTTGCCATTTCGACATTTGCTACGACACCATTTGCCTGCCCGCTCGCCCTTTCGCCCTCTCGCGCTGCTCGCTCGCTTACCTTCATTTTTAACGAATCAACAAATGTATTTTAATGACTTTTAAATGATTTCTTCGGTTGCATAAGACGTCAAACGGCAAACGGCAAATGGCAAACGGCGCTTGGCTCAGGGCTCATGGCCCGTGGCGAACACGCAAAGCCCCCGAAACTGTAAGCGTAACCGAAACACAGGCTGGCCGAAAAAGGGTTGAAGAATTATTGCAGGGCCATAATAAAATCTATATGGGTCGCATGTAAACGCCGACATCGGCTACAGACATTTCGTTTGAAGTTTGTTGCGGCAGCGCACTTGGCTCGGACTTGTCTTCGAGGCCGTCTCTAATGGCGCACTTATTGATGACTGAGCGAGTGCAGGGCACGGCCAATACGCAAGCAAGAGAGCAGCAGTTGGCTACATCGGCCACGTCGACAGCGTCGGCATGCGGAACTGTGGTTAGTTAATGCTACGTAAAAGGACGATTGCCGGAAGTAATTCACGTATTTACTCGTACAAGCGAATATTCATTTTTATTGCTAATAACTTATGTGTTTATTGCCGCTTATTTGTTGCTATTTGTAATCCGTTATTTCACTTAATGGGCTGCTCCTCACTTGCCCCTCTACTAGACAGGCCCAGCATTATGACAGACAGGCAACGTCTACTGCTAAATGCTGCAGTTAGAAAGAACGTAGTAACGAAATTGCTCACAACTTACTCAATGCAAAGGATTCTTAAAGCAATTGTTTTAAATTGGCTGTCAGAACAAAATGAAAAAAAAAAATAAATAAAATAAAGTAAGCAAAGCAAAAAGTAAAGCAAAATTACATTTGGCTACAGTGAAGAAGTGGGGGTGACAGCGGAAGTGTTCTAAGGACATGCTTATGCGTTGTCGCTGAAATAAGAAAAACGAGTAAAAATACAAAATTTAATGCAAATTTAATTAGGTTTTAAGTGCTTCAGCAACATTGTTTGGTCATGTTTTCAAATATTTACTTTGAGCTGTGAATATACCAACAACAACAACAACCAGCTTCTGCAAAAATACAACATAAAAGGAGCAGGTGACCACAAGCATGTGATGGGGTCTACGTTTTTGTAAGGTTTTCGATTTGTAGCCTTGCTTACTCCTTGCTGTGCTGTGCTGCTGCCTTGTGTGCCGTTTATGTTTTTTTTTTCTTTTTTTTTTTTTTTTATTTTTTTTTATAAATTTTGAATTGATTTTAATTGAATTTTTGTTTAAAATGAATTTGTTTCCGCAAAGTTTAAGTTTCCTATTTTTACCAACAAAGAGCACACAACTCCTGCTTATTATGTTTCTATTAAGTCGCCTGCCACAAAGCATATCACAGTGACAGCTATTAGTATGTGCACTGTCATTATATTAGTAATATAGTGCTGCCTTTGAAAGTTATTATGAAATGCTCTTTGGCTAATTGCCGCACATTTTATTTCTTTTGAATGCACAATTTTATTTTGTTTAAATTCTAAAATTTTTAAAAATTCATATGCTCACAATAATCCCAAAAATCAATGCAATTCGCTAAATAATAAAGATCAATATGCTTTTCTCCGAAAGGGTAAAACCAAAATTAAAACCTAAATGCAGCAAATGGCAGACAAAAAATTGGATTTGAGCATAAAATTCTCTTTTTTCATTGATTTAAGCCATTTTAGTTGTGTGTTTTAAACATTAAACGCATTTGATTAAGTCAATAGACAGACTTACAGTGTCGATTTAAATATTTCATGCGCGTGTTTACAAAATGTATAACATCATCTAATAGACATCCCCTCAGGTTGTGTTCAATGTCCTTTTTAGCGTGTTTCGTGTTTCATGTTGTTTTGTTCTAAATCAATTGGCATGGCAGCGCTGATATTTTTAGTTTTTGTATTTATTTAAGCTCCATGTGTGTAAGTGGGTGATTGGGCGGATGGGAGTTAGGGGGATATTGCGTGAGTGTATGTGCGTGTGCTTGTGTGAGAAGGAAAGTTTATCAATTGCTCGTTTTGTGCATCAATGAAAAAACCAAATACATGTGTCCGTGTGTGCTGTTGCCGTGATTGTGCGATTAAAGCTCCATCAATTTATGTGCATATGCATGAGTCTGCAATTCACAGGCTGCGCTGCGCTGTACTGTGCTGACTCTGTATGTGTTTCAATTGAATACTATACTGAATGCTGAGCTGGCTTAATTGGCAAAAAACTTTACTTGAAAAAAAAAACCCAAATAAGAAAAAACAAAAATTATACTCATGTTTATACACACAACGTCAAAAAAAGGAGAAAACCGTTCATATACATTTTATTTTTATACGATGCTGACAAGTAAGCAGCAGTTGGGAGAGTTCAAAAATGATGAATGAAAGTTGGCCAAGTTTTTTAATAAACTTAAAGCATATAGTAGAGAAAATTACACAACTCACAAATAAGCGACAGGCAAAAAGTTGCTAACAACACAGGCCTGGGAACAGCCTCATTACTCGTATAGAGTTGAGTGTTTCCTTAATTTGATCGAATTAAATTCAATTTTGGAAGCTAAACAGTTTCCATTTTCTTGCCCGCAAAAATTGATTTCTTTATTAGTTCTTATTTAATAAAAATAAGTAGAATCATTAAGTTCCAATATGGCAGCAGCATTCTTATATAAGAGCCAATGGCGCGATGAGTCAGACAGAATAAAGGATCCAGTGCTTGAAGTCAACTTGTTGGATGCTCTGTGGAAACTCAGTTAAAAAGATTTTCCGTGAAAAAAGAGGCAAATTGTTAAATTAAGTCTCTGTAACATTTTTTTTTTTGACGGCAAGTGTGCTCATGCATATTCGTATGTATGTGACTGTGTCTGTAGTTTTATAGAATATATCGAGCATATGCAGGCATTATGTATTCCATGGCCTTTTAAAATATGAAGAGATATAAAATGGAAGCAAACGAATCTTTAACGCATTTCTAAATGCACGAATTACGAGGTTTCACGTTATTTCTGTATTGAATGGTTGCGCCCGGGTGGATGACGGGGCAGGAGATAAAAAAAAGGTGAAAGATGATGATTCTTGCGTATTCTGCGCTGAGCCCGTAGAAAACAATATTAACTTTTCAGCTTTTAACTGCAACCTAATTAATTTTTTTTATTCAACCGCATTCCCGTTTTACACTGTGCACTGTGCAGCATCGCTCGTGGACATCATGGCCGTGTACACTGTGTGAAAATTGTATGCCTGTACCCGCATCATATTTCTGCAGAACATCCTTTGATGTTGCTGCTGCTGCCGCTGCTGCTGTCGCTGTGTCGTCGACCACTTTGTACGTAAATGCTATGGGAACTTTATTTACTTGCATTGCATCTCTTCTGTGGGTGTGTGCGGGTCTGTCTTGATCTCCAACGACAGATCAGATTTGTTGCTCTTGGCGAGAAAACTTAAAAACTGTTTAAATCAAAAAGTTTCACCCGTGCGTTTGTCGCCGACGACGACGCCAAAGCTGACGCACACGCAGGGGCTGACGCTGACGTCGCTGCATTGTGCTCAACTGCGGTTCTTTGGCCGCACGGCACGTTTGTGCAGCAGCCAGCAGCATGCTGGCACTTACTCTGTCCGTCCCTCTGTCTGTCTGTTCGTCCGTCTGTGTGTCTGCACTTCCGCTCGAGCGGATATCGCCGCAACCGTAGCGACGTGGCGTCGACTGCTGCTACGGCGACGCTGTCTTTGGTCCTTTGGTCGTCGTGTTGGGTTCACGTTTTCCTTGCTCAGGCACAGAGCGAACAACTGCAATTAACTTCGTATCCAATGTAATTTACAGCTAAGCTGCGACTTCTGTTTCAGCTTTATGTTGTTTTTTGCCTTTTACTTCTTTTCATCATCCTTTCTTTCTCGTTCCCACTGACTATATTATCTGCAGTAGCAGTTGTGATTGTCGATGTTGTTGTGGTTGTTGTAGTTGTCTTGTTTGCTGTTACATTGCACTGTGCAGTGAACCTGGCCGCAGAAGTGCGTTTGTTGTTTTATTTGTTTGTCTGCTGGCGTTGTTGTTGTTGCTGCTTAGTCGCATTTGCTGCTTTCAACAAACGAAATATGGGACCAGCTTCGTGTTTGTTGCAGCACTCTGTTTGTTGTTGTGATTGTTATTGCTGCTGTGGCCGCCGCTAAAAATATTAGAGAGTCTTATGTAAACCCTTCCATTTTGCAACAATCTCATCGTGTACATTGCTTTCCCTTTTGATGAAATTTTTAAGGATTATCTCATTTTCCATTATTTTGCGTTGCTGCTGCTGCTCCTGCTCATGCCACATTGATGCTTGCATGACCAACGCCAACATTCTTGATGTTGTTGTTGCTATTGCTGTTGTCGTTGGCATAACAACAATTTGCAGCACTAAACATAAATATTTGCTAAGCTTTATAAAATTCTTGCTTTACGGTTTCATAGTTTCATGCGCTTATTTTGCCTTTCGCATTTTTACACAAATTACATAACGAATTAATTAAAAGTTAAAAGATTGCAAACTCACTCGCATGGCAAGATTAAGATCCTGTTGACATGTGACTGTGACCATGGCGATAAGTTAATAGGATCAACAACATTGCAACAGACTTACCCCAGCTCAAATTTGGCTTGTCTAAGCGCACTTCGGCTTAAGGCTCTTACCCACACCCCTTACCCCATTCCCACACGTTGACAGCGTTAATTATTGCAATGGCTGTCAGTTGTAGCCTTGTGAGTAGTTCACCATAATCGTTTCCTTGGTTATTATGTAAATATGATAAACAGATTTGGCAGCTACCCTTCGTATGCGCTAAGCTCGAGCTTACTTAAGTCTTACGCAAGTTTTGCAATTAAAACACGAAATGCATATGTTCCAAAGCAGAAAAATAGAAAATAGAATAGAAAAAACCTCTGCAAAAATGCCATAATCCTTAACTCAGCCGTACAGTAAATCCTTTTGCTTCATTATACTTCAAACGCAAATAATTTGCGTTTTGCATTTTTAAAAATGCAAGTGTAGCTTTAATCTTGTAGTCTTTTATTTTTTAATAATTTTAACGAACACGAAGTATTTCATTTTAAATGACGCAAAATAGTTTTTAACATTTGCAAGTTAACCGCAAAACAAAAAAATATTCTAATAAAAAAAAAAAATAAGCAAAATAACTTACAAAGCCAGCATAAAATTAAAAAAAAAAAGATTTGTCCGCAAAATTTAATGCATGCGATTGCAAAAATAATTGGCAATTTATTGCGGCAAACAAAAAAGTGTTTAACAAAATTGCAGCTGAAACTGGAAACGCATTTGCTGTGGCGACGCCCAGCAGGGCGTGGCGTGACGTGACGCTGCGTGGCGTATGACATGGGCAGCTCAGTTTTTACACCAAATAAATTTGTTGACTAATGACTTTTAACGTGGCAAAGTGTTTATTTAATTTACGCATTTTGGCGGGGCAAACTTGGCGACATTGGCGTCAGGTGTTTTCAATATGTTAACCGCAATATAAATAAATGCAATATGCTGAGCACACATGTTTTGTGCGCGCACATATTGCACAGACTGTACACACAATGCATTCACATGTTCGTATGTGCCGCAGGCAATTGTATATGCGCGCAAGCAGAATGCATTTTTATTTATTCAATTTTCTATGCAATTTTATGTTGGTCAAGCAAAACTAAATGCAATTAAAATGCTTTCACCGCAGAATTTAAATCAATTCGTTTTTCCACGTTAATTTATTAAAATACATTAAGTGGAGCATAAACGCATCTGCATATTGCCCCGTTGGCTGATAAGCGCCTCTGCGCGGCTATTGTTAGGATATGCAACAACTGGAAGCAATTGTAACTAACAGAAAACAGGAGAGAAAAAAAAAAGATACAAACACGCATGCATGACTGGCAATAAAACACGAAGGCAACATTTGATTGTTAGTATTTTATATTTTTATTAATTATGGCAATTATAAAATAAAATAACATAAAATAAAATACATTTTTGCTAAAATCGGTTAAACAATTTGCCTGCAAGCTTAATGTAAAATTATTTAAATTCTGTATATAAATAAATGAGTGTGCGGCTGTCTGAATAATGGCTCATTCAAATATTTCTAAAACTTTTGCGACTCACAAACTAAAATGCCAAATCTATAAGCTATATAAATACGGCAGCTCTTGGTGCACACCATGTTCTGCACAGTATATAATTTTGTGAAAATCACTTGGCATTGGCCCTTCTATTTCGACTTAAACACAAACTGTGCCTGCGTTTGATTAATGTGTGACCGCACAAAACAGTTCGTGTATTTTGTGAAACAGCACAGCAAAGATTAAATTAAACCGAAACCAGAAAAAGTGGTTTTGTCAAAATTAGAGGCGCAAGGCTGTAACATTTTGTATTCTAAATTGAGTAAATAAATTATGACTACCGTAGTTTGGTAAACAAATAATCAAATATTAATTTTCCATTACGAATTACACACCGCCTAACATAATTACTGCGTCGCATCGGCATAGGCATATGCATAATTAATTGGCAAGCGAAAACGCATTGCTGCAAGTCACTTTCGCATTTCCGGGTTATGCTTATGTCAATATTTGTAATTAAAAAAACATATGTCAAAAACTGCAAATTAATGCATATAAATGCTTATTTCAATAAGGCAAATGCCAAATCTTCTCTTGGTCTTACAATTTCTTTAGAAGCTATTAGGCAGACCATTACATCAACTGTGTCTAGCCAACCTGTGGCTACGCAAGCTTCTCATAGACAAGGCGCAGTTCAGCATTGAATTTTCAATTCATAGGTTATTTATTGTTCCAATAATTAATCATGTGCTAAATAAGTAAATGCCACAGACGAATTTCTAGGGTTCTGTTGCCGACGCCTGACTATGTAGCGTGCCCTGCGTTTGTCGCTTAGCACTAAACGATAAAACAAATTTAATATTAAACAAATAACTCGTTAACAAGTAAAAATAATAATATGTACATATGACTATTAATTCAAAGGTCAAATTATAATAATACAATATAAGGCCATAGGTTACATGTGCCATTAATTAGTGGGGCATATGGTTTGGCGTGCGAGAGTAAATTACATTGGAATAATTGTTAAAGTTTACTGTTTAATTGTAGTTTTTTCTTCACACGCTCGGTTATGAATATTATATGTTCTAGCATGCAATTGTAATTAATTTTTAATTTAATGTGCGCCTCGGCATGCGTATATACAGAAAAAGAAAAAAAAACCACAATAAAAAAACAAAGAAAAATATTAAAGCAAAGTAAATTTAATGCAATTACGTATACAATAAATACGCAAACAATTCAAAGCGCACAAGGTCATGTAAATATCAACTCCATTACTGCTTGGAAATGAGACAGCCAATAGTTGTGTAAATGAAACGTTTATTATTACATGTGTGTCTGCCTCGGAGACAATTGTTGTTAATCAGCCAACATGTTGTCGGAAATTTTGACAACGGAAGGCATGAAACAGCACAGCAACTGGCAGGAGACGCATCATGGGGAAATATTTTAATCCGAAATTTCGGGAATACGCCGCAGGCATGTCGCACAAAATTAGTTTATTGTCGCCGCTGCTGCGGCTGTGCAAACTCTGCGTAGGCTGATGTTGCGCGGCGCACAAAAGTATGCAACAATTTTTGCGACTGGATTAGAATTCATGTCTGCTGCGTGGGTAAGTGCGTGACAGCATGAGAGAGAGAGAGAGGCGCGGCAATTCACTTTGCCATTTAACGCCGTCAAATATTCCAAGAATTTTCTATACGCAATAATAATTGCAAATTCTGTTGCAGTCATTTGTCTGGATAGGGCGGGTTGGTGAGGGGCGTATGCGGTGCCTTTCTTGCGAAAAATGGTATGCACAAGTTTTGCGAATTTTGCGTAAGTTGCCTTTTGCACATATGAGTCCATATGTGTGTGCTTGTGCGTGTATGTGTGTGTGGTGCGCGTGTGTGTACAGTTACGGATTTCACTTGAAAAGTTTGCAAGTTTCGTGTTTGTGGTTGCCGCATATTTTTTTGTACAAGAACAAATTGACTTTTCGTGTAGATAATGCCAGTAACTTAGCACCGGCATCTCATGCCGCCCACTGCAATTGTCGAGACTGGGGGCAGTGTTGTGTGGGTGCTGCGAAAGATTTGACATGCTATTAAATTATTGCCTACATGTTCAATGCTGAAGCAAATTGGAAAAGTACAGACAATCCGCACATAATTTACTGCTGCTTATGCCATAAGAAAGACTCTTTCCTTTGGACTATGATAAGCATTTCAAGTGAAAGTCGAAGGCCAATCTGGCCAACTTATTTGGCAATTTGTGTGTCAAGTAGTGTGTCAACTTGGCAAACTTTTCAAGAGAGCGCATTTCCTGGTAAACATATCATTAATCTGAAACATAAAAGCATAAGGCGATGCTGGACAATGCGCAGTTCGTGTTAACTTCCGCGAATATCCTTGAAAGCAATCACTTTGAATGTTATAAACTTTTAAGCATTACCATGGCAGCGAAGGTCGGACAGACAGACTGATAGACACAGCATCATTAACATTATTAGAATGACTCGTGAAGTATAGGATACATTGCAGAAACAAAGCTTGTAAAATAAACATAACGAGCAGAGCACAGCAAAATGGCAAAAAACAAGAAAGCAAAAACACTCACACACTCACACAGAAACTTGTACAACAAAGGCGAATATTTTGTGTTTTTTTCTTATTTGCCTTGTGCGCAACGGCGGCAAAATCAGGGTCACCCGCTTTGTTTGCTGCCAAGACGAAATGGCATTTAGCGTGAAGCAGCATTACTGGCGATTACAAGGATAACAGCTTACATAGGATATCGAGTAGCAAGCCAGCAACAATGTGGCAGTGTCCTTGCTCGCACACACACACACGCCCAATGGCTTTGCTTTGCGCTTTGTCGGTTGCCCTGGCATTAGATCCGCCGAAATAGCTGCATGAAATATTTTGATTGACTCTGAGTTTGATGGCAAACGTCAGAAAACGACGATTATGCGCGCCTCGGGCAGTGCGCAGCTTTAGCTTGGGCACACCCAAGCGTATATTGTCCTTTTGTCTGTAGCTCCCATACAGCTGCCGCCTGCGTGCTGTCCTGCCGCCTACGTACCTGTTACGCAATAGCCACGAGTAAAATTACAATTTCATTTGGCATTTTTGTGTCTGTCACTTCACGTTCAGCGTTCGCTGCTTTGCATAATTCAGCACTTGCCGTGTGCATATTGAATGTTTATTGAAGTATCCTGTAAAACTGACATTGTGTCGATTTTCATGAAGTCGCTTACGTCACTTATGGTTTTTTTTTTCTTTTTTTCGTTGATTTTTGGTCAATGAGCATTTTATTGTATAAGCAAATACATAGAATGAAAAATAAAACAAAACAAAAAGAGGAAAAAACAACAAGAACTTAATAGCCATTACAAATACAATGTAAAAATTTATATTTTCAATTATGGCTTAAAAATTTAATTACGCATATGAATACAACGCATAAATATGCCAAACAATTGCTTGCATGGTACGGTGGGGCGTGGCACGTTGTGGGCGTTCAAGAGTTTATTTGCGTAAACTGACAGTTTAAGTTCGTTTATTACTTGCCAACATATACAACAACAACAATAACAACTGTTTGTATAACCGCAAATGCAACAAAGGCGGCAACAACAACAACTACAACCAGCGAACAAACAACAACAAATTATTAAGCGTAAAATACAATAGCGGTTCAACACAAAATCAAACTGATTAACTTTTAATTTATTTTTCATGTTGCATATGAAATATCCTGCGCAACGTTTGTGCAGCGCAACACCTAAAAAACACATAAACACAATTGCTGCACGAAAATTACTGTTATTTATTTATTTATATCGACACACACACACATACCATATGCATATGCGCTTATATTGTTATTAATTAAAAACTGTGCGCTTTTATATCATATACGTATTTATAAAATATATGCAGCATGCATTTAAATTCGTTTAAATAGAAAAAAACCTTACATATGAGTAATAATTATTGTGCTCATAGATGTGTTTTCAAGCAAAGCCGTCCAAGTGCACTCGGCTGCTGCATGCATTTCACCTTACATCGCAACATATGCAAGTACGCAGATGAGTGCAAATATAGTAATAAATACACCCGTCTATAGGATACCCTGTACCTGCTAACGATATCTTAAAAAACAAAAAGCTTTGGCTTATTTAAAGTCATTTTCCGGCCGATATTTCCTATGGCAGCTATATATGTTAAGCATATAGGTTAAATATGGGAAAAACAAAATAAACTCGTAATGCCCATGGATTGGGAGAGGATTTCACCTTACACCAATTTCACCATACCATTTCGTGCTAAAGGGTATTAAGAAAAATATTTATATACGTGTATATTATATATATGTCTATGTATATTTAATGGTTAATGTTTGCCAATGTGTTTGCGAACGCAATTAGCGGACATCAAGTTCTGCGTCTGTTTGGTTTTGTTTTTTTCTGTGCTTCCGGTTGTTTTTATGTGCTTTTAAATTTGCCAATTTTTTAGGCCCCAAATCTGGCCTACAGACCAACACCCCAAGCCAAAGCCATGGCCATGGCCACAGCCATAAAAAAAATCCAACTCGACGTGTTATGGCAGTTTTTCAGAGAAGAGGGAGATAAAATCTCTTAAGCCGCGTTGCAACGGTGTTTTCAGTTTATGTTTATTTGCATGTTGCTTTTTTAATCGAAATCACGACTATCTGAAAATCGCCTAAAAGCGCGCAATGCAGCTCCAACAGTAACATCCAATGCGCACAATGAGCTTGAGTCCTTTTTTCATTTTTTATTGCACACTCGTTGCACAGTTAAAAAACAAAATATAGCAAGCCATGTGTGCGTGTGTGTGTGTGTGCTATTCACGTTGAAAGTGAAACAATTGTTGGACAACAAAAAATGCGCATTATGCCATTGAAATCGTTTGTAGTCCTGCGTGTTGTACAATTTAGTTTTCCATCTTCTTTTTTTTCGTAACCAATCAACTGACAAAAATCGATGAGATTTTATTTTATTTTTTTTTTTTTTTTTGACTGCTCGCAATTTGGCCAATTGAAATTTATGTGCAATATGAGTTTGTTAAAATAAAATAGGCAACAGCATAAATGCGCATATAGCGAGAAAGTATCTGGCAGTGACACTTCACGCGCACTTGTCAACCTTGTGAAAATTCGGCCTGACAGCTAAAAAATACCTAAAACTGTTACTGCATCACAGGCAGCCATTTTGGCTGAGCTGCAGCACTTGACGCCAAAAACTCAAACGCAAAACAAGCCAAGACTGGCAATTGTTTGTGAAATTCAGCAGAATGTTACTCTATTGCTTTGCATAAGCTGTGAGTAAACTATAGAATTACTTTTAAATTATATAAAAGAAAAAATTCATTTTAGTTAATGCCAAAGTTGAAAAACAAAATTACAGCAAAACAAAAATATTAGCAGGGCAAGCAGCAATCAAAAGGAATGTAAATGTGCTGCCCTTTGGCGCTTGCTGACAAATGTGACATTTGCTGATGCTCGCAGTCGTATCTTAAATATTTGATCTAACAAAGTCGAATCCAAATAAGTTCAGCATTTGTGAAGTTGCCAAATGACACCTTGAAATAATTGATGAGGTGAGCCTTGGCACACCTACTGCCGGGGCTCCACTGTGGCGAGGTAAATGCAATCGAGTTTCGTTATTCGTGTCACTTTGACACTTTGTGACAATTACATTTGCACACTTGCTCACACGCAAACACATACGTTTTTAACTTGTTTTCAATGGCACCTTGGCCGCCGCTTAGTTTGCGCTGAGATGAGGTGAGTTCTGCTGCACTGCAGTGTGGTATGGTGCGGTGCGGTGCGATGAGGTGAGGTGAGTATACTTTGCAGGCTTTCAATTGCTCCGAGCACAAAAGTCGGCTACATGCGAGTAACATTTAACCTCAAATTGTCTTTGTGTGGCCTTGTACATTGCGGTGGCACCTTTGAACCTTCTGTGCCAAGCAGCCCAGGCAGCCCAGGGAGCCCAAGCAACCCAGTCAGCATGCGCAGGGTTATGTAAGCACATGCTAGTGTGTCTGTCTGTCTGCCTGCCGGCTTCTGGCTGTGGCTTGGGCTAAGGTTGCCTTTGCCAGTCGACTGTTGCCAGCAGTGTAAGATAATCGCTTTTGTTGAATTTTTCACCTTTTCTCTTTTGTGGCATTTTTCCGATCTATTTTTTTTTTCTTTTTTTTTTGTGTTTTATTCGCTTTTCCTTTGCAAGGCAACATTTCTCCAGTTGCAGTATTGAGTGCCCCTGCTTTGATAATGCCTGGCACGAGATTTCTTTTCTGCCCTACTCCTTTGCATTGCTGTGCTGCGCCTTTTGCCGTCGATGCTGCTGCTGCTGCAGCTGCTGTCTCGACGCTTTGTTGTCTGAGTGCCAAAGGTGCCAAAGTATGAAATTGCAAACCTGTGGCATTTACAAGAAGCGCCCAAGCGTAACAGCACACACACAAACACACACTCAGAGCAATTGGCCATGCAGTTCTGCCGTATCGATTGCTTGTAGCTGCAGCTCTGTGCCGGGAGCCGCAGGCAGTAAAATCAATATGTGACGCGTGGCTTGTCAAGATAAGTCAACAAACGTCGTACACAAATTGAAGGTCAATAATAAGTATTGGCCTACTCTGCTACTCCTCGTTCGGCTTGTCCATCTGCCTGCCACGTTGGGGCTTGCATTGACAGCTGCTTGACACACGAGTATCCCTGCTGACGATATTGTGCTGAGCTTTGTTGACTCTGACCTGGCATGTGAATGGATGGAGAACGACTCGCTAGCTGTCAGTCTACGGTCTGCTGACTGCTGTCTGCTTTCTCATTTGCTTATCCGCCTACATATTTGGTGTACTCCTACAATCCTGCATTCCTGCACTCCTCCACGTCTCGACTAGTTAACGCCCAAATGTATTATATGTGTTTAATGATTATTTATGATCATGTATTCAAGCACCGTTATTAAGGGTTTGCTTTGTACGACAACAAACAAAACAATAACAACAAGAACAGCAACGGCAACGTCTGCTGAAGCGCCTGCGGGGCCTGAAAGTATGCTACAAAACCATTGTGTATGCCATTTGTCAACGAAAGTACTAATTATTTCCTTATCGCAGCAGAGGACATGTCGAAACTCACAGTGTAATACAGTTAGAAAATGAAGAGGAAACGACAACGTATGCAATAACAGAAAACCAAAACAAGAATACAAAAGCGAAACAGAAAAAAAAAAGAAAACAAAAAAATAACTATCCAACAGATTGTGACGCTCAGGTATGCGCAGACATATTGAGAAATCAGATTGAAAGCGCAACTCAAGCAATCAACTGCCACAATTGCAAAATGCGCCCCAGCCTCCTGCAGACTTGCCTGCTGCGCAGTCATCCCGTTATCGTCGAGCACATTGTCGTCATATGCACACGAGCAGCAGCAGCAGCATCAGCAGCAGCAACTGAAATCTGGGGAAAACAACAGCAAAGTCAACTGCAAACTCAAACTTTGCACGGCAGCGAATTGCGCTGCGTCGCTTTCAGTTTGCACTGCAGTCAGTTGAGTGGCGTCCAGTTGGGTTGAATTGGCCTGGCTTGGCATGGCTTGGCTTGGCTTGGTTTGGTTTGGATTGGTTTGGTTTTGTGTTAAGTTGCTTTTGAGTTCAGTTCAGTGGAGTCGAGTTGAGTTGCGTCGTTATGTGCATATTCTACATTTGACCTTTTCACAGTTGCAGTTCGACACGGGTCAGCAGGTGTGTGATTTCGTTGTGTGTGTGTGTGTGTCTGTGGGTGTGCTGCTGCTGCTTGCGCAGTGCATGGGTCAGCAATTATTTTTCGTTGGGGTCGCATTAGTTGCACGCAGGCAGACAAGAGCACACACACCCCCCACAGCATAGTTGCGTACTATATATAAAAGTGCAAAGTTGTCTGCCACATGCAGCATATTGAACATTGGTTTTTGAGCGCCACGGCTGCCGTAGCTAAGCAGCATGCGGTATGCGGCAAGTAACAAGTACCAGGCGGCATCGGCAGCAGCAGCAGCAGCTGCATTGTCATGTCAAGCGATAAATTCCGACATACGTGCGCGTTGCACGCTGGGCTGCAGCGCCAAACATGCCAACTTTCGTGGCTACACCAGGTACACGTACACGTGTCTCAGTGTGCGTGCGAGTTGCGGCAGCAAAAACTGATCAGTTTGCTTAATTACGAAAGTTTGCGAGTTATAACTTCGCAACGGGACCGCACCTGAAGAGCAACCACAACAGCAGCAGCCAGCTTGACTTATTAAGCAGCATATGCGTGCTTTGCTCAGTGTGGAGTGTCCATGCCATAAGCATTTTAACGTTTAAACCGTCGCTAATGCTGAGAGTTAATGCTTTCTATTGGTGGCATAATGCGCAATTGTCTGCATACAATTAGGGTTTTCAATTAAACCGCATCACCCTAATGACACACACATATTTATATGGTCACACATACAGCCACATGCAGCAGTCACCTTTGGCAATTCGCATGAAATTGAAACGAGTTAAGAAATGTCGCTTGAAGTGGATAAGTGTTGGAAAACGAGCAAATTGCCGCTAAGCTGCAGTCAGCTACTGATTCCATGTACTCCACTTCGTTACGGATACAGTCTACACGACTTTCACGACTTTCCCCAGCAAACAGACAATCAGACAATAGCCACCCTGTGCTGCTCGCTGCTCACTGTTAGCCAAGTGCCTGGCGTCGCTGGCGCAAAAGACACTTTGCCCGCTGGGTCTGTCACTGCACAAAGTGCAGACTTTTGCACTTTTCCCGGCTGACGATGCAGGCAGCCAACCCATCAGCAGCCAGCAACCAGCAGCCAGCAGCACAACTATCAAGTGCGAGTACATCCTGCGTTCATCGATAACTTTCGAGAGTATTTACTAATTGACAGTGTATGTGACACTTGCAAGTAGCAGCAGTGAAGTGCAGACGACGAACGATGAACGACAAACGATGAACGACGATCAGCGATGAACGACGCTGAGCGGTGATGAAGGACGGATAAGTCGACATGATGCTGCTGCTGATGCTGCTTAGTCAGTTTGTGTCAGCATTACTTTTGCGCCCAAGGCGAGCCATTTTTTTATTTCCAACTTTCAGCAGCCGTTTTTCCCCCTTTTTTTCTTTTAATAAGATTTTCCCTCTTGAATTTTTTTTGCTGTCGTTTTTGATGTAAACTTGATTTAATGTTTGTAAATTATGCAAATGGCTGTGCAAGATTTCACAGGCTGCCAGTTTTTGTGCTAAGCTAGGCCGGTTGCACATTTGCAGTTATGTAGACAGAATAAAAAAATAGAATTATGGCAATGCTCTGTAACTTAAAGTTTAGTAAATTTATGTCACTTTGCCATATTCTGTGCAATCAGAAAGTGTCTCTTTGCCTTACTGAGTCTTATTAATAGTCCACAAGTGCGTCATACTCATTATGATTATCCGTTATTAGTTAATGGGCATGCAAACAAATATTTAATAGACCACAAAGTAGGCAGGGCCACATGGCCATCATATGTATATGTACGTATTTTATTTAAAGCACATAATTTTCTTGCACGTAAAAAGCAAAACAAAAACAAAAAAAAAGTAAAACAAAAAAATAGTAAAAATAAAGAAGAGAAAAAGAAAAGCATTTAAGGGCAAATAGAAAGCAGGAGTGTGTAAAGTAAAGTAGAGAAAATCAGCGTAAGGCAAAGGAAAGTAGAGGAAAGGAAAGGCTTATGAAAGGCAAAAATGCCCAATTAAGTTGAGAGAATATTCAAACACAAAAGCGAAAATGAGGTTAACACTTCTTACGTTCTCCTACCTGTTGTTTTTGTTGTTGTTGTTTGTTGCTGTTGTTTTTCTTGTATGCTGTAGACTTTTTATTTTGCAGCTCGTTGCGTTTCCACATTTTAACGTAAGCAAAACGTAAAAACACACGCACAAATAGACACAGCAACAACAACAAAAACAAAGCCACTTTCACTGTACGGCAGATATGTATGTATGTATGTGTGTGTGTGTGTGTCTTTCTTTTGCATGCTAAAGGTAGAAATTAGACAAAAGACTTCGTTTGTATTCAACTAAATTAGTGCAAGTGAAGAAGCGGCTGCAGCCATTCGCTGCTGGGCCAATGCGGAGATGGTGACGGCATTGACGTTGACGCAGATAGAGCAGCTGCAGCAGATACAGAGACGGAGGCGTAAACGTGGCGAAGGTTGTGTGCGCGCGTGTGTGTGTGGGTGTGTGTGTGAAAAAGTTCCCATTGTGGGTGTTGGCTTGTGTGTGTTTGCAAATGCGAATGAGTCTGCATTTGAGTGTTTTTCTTGCAATCTACTTTTCTTATTGCTTTTTGCATCTGCTTTTATTCTTTTTCTCTTTTGCATTTTTTTTTTGTTTTTATATTTTTGTTGTTATACGCTTTGCCTACTCAAACGTGACACGCCTACACATGCAACTACACAGAGTGTACGATTGTGTGTGTCGGTGAGTGTTTGTTTGTTTGTTTGTGTGCTGAGTAGCACTTTACCTTGTGCCACTTAAGCATTCATCATAATGCAACTACAACAATTAAATGCGAAAGCACTCACACACACACACATACACATACACAGAGAGAAAGCGAAACAGACACGTAGATATGCATTAGGATGTTGGCAATTGCAAGGAATTTTTTTTTAAATATTTTATTGCACTTCCACTTAGTTTTGAGCCAATTAAAATTTAATTTTTCATATCAGGCAGGCTTATCTTAGATACAGTATAGATACAACCTGGCAAAGGCATAATGCTTAGCAGAGCAGTAATTGTAGCACAGTGAGTCAAGTGTAAGGCAACGTTGCATTGGGCCTGGATTTAGGCTGCGTAGCAGGCAGCTGATGCCAATTATTGTGAGTTTATATATATAGTGAAGTTAATTACAGACCTCACATCTAAATAATCAAACAAAAAAAAATAACAAAAATCCTTGCCTCTATTGTTTGTGGCCGTAGCAAACAGTTGGAATGTTTTTGTACTGGCTTCACTGTAACTCATTAAACAAAAAATTGTTGACGCATATGCATGCGAGTGTAAAAAAGAAACGTTGGTTTTCTATTCCATGTTATAATAAAAGAAATTTGTAATTTATAAAACTGCGTTGACAACTGCAGCTGAGATCGCCTTAAACTGGCATAAGCAGACCCAGACGGATATGCAGACGCCGACGCATAGCGATGTGCATCTGCGTGTGCACACATGCTCATATGTCTCTATATTATGCACTTTATTTTGCCTTTTTTGCAATTATCGTTTTCATTTTCACACTTGCGTATAAAACGTAAATGTGAATTCCTTTGGCAGCCATTGCTTCTCATCTCGGCTGCCTGCTGTCTGCTGGCTTGCGCTGATCCACAAAGCACGGCGTTGAAAACACAAACACAAAGACAAAAAAAAAAAGGGGAAAAAGAAAAGAAAAAATGATTGCAAGCATAAAAGGCAAAAGCATTTCATAAGCACAACGAAGCATAAGTGGAACTCGCAAGGCACGCAGTCAGCACCGTCAGCGACGTTGCGTGCAAGGCAGATAGCACTTCAGCGATGGCGATGACGACGGCGATGACGCTTACGATGTTGGCTACGGCGTCAGCGTTGGCGGCGACGGCAACTATGGCGACAACCGCAATAACAATAGCACTCGTGTTTGTTGCACACGTGACCTGCTTTTGGCCAGGGTCGTTGTCGAAAAATGATGCAACAAAACGACCACAATTTTTGTGTTTTTCTTGCATATTTTTTTTCTTTTCCTTACTTATACGTATTATAATTTTTTTCTTCTTATTTGCTTCTGTTGTTGCTTTATAATGCAAGCAAGTGTGTAGAACGTGTGCGACCGCTTCTGCTGCTGCATCTGCTTCTGTGTCTGCGGGTATGTGTATTTGCACACTATTTTTTATTTGTTTGTGCTCACATTTTTCTTAGCATTTTACGCGTGAAAATTGCCATTCTCAGACGATGATGATGATGGCGACAACGGCAACGCCAGCAACAACAACAACAACAACAACAACGACAATAACGACAATAACGTAGACGACGTCGGGGACGGTACAACGGCGTGAAAAAACTTCAAAAAATGTGCACAGCTAAGAAGCAGCTCATATACAAGATTTCATTATGCGCATTTTCCAACACTCTCGTTTGGCTCTCTGCGCCCTCAACGTGGCTGTAGCTCCCAGCTGCTCACTCTCCATTTGCTTGCCTCGCTCACTGCAACTTGCTTGCTTTGTGAGGTCGTAGACGTCACTTGCTGCTCTCACTGCATTCGACTTGCCATTCTTTGCGTTCTTCTTCTTCTATTTTATTTTTGTGTTCAACTATTGGTTGTTGTTGTTGGTGCTGCGTTGCTTTTTTTTCTCGTTTGCTATTATGCCAGCATTGCTGAGGTCTTCGTTTTTCGCATGCTCTTAGGCGTGCGTGTATACGTTGCTATTTCTTCTGTTGTTGTTGCTGTTGTTGTTATTTGTTTGTATGTTTGCTAAGTTTAAGTTATGCAGACACTCAAACGAATGTAATTTGCATAAGTTTCGCAGCTTCATCGTTTATGCAACAGACCTACAAAATGTAGATTGGGTTTGCTATATATAAAAAAAACCAAAAAAAAAAACAAAACACCGCCTTTTTTTCTTCTGCATTTTTGCACGTAAGCTGTGTTGTCTGTTTTGTATTGTTGTGTTTTGTTTTGTACTGTGTACGCGCATCGAAATGTCTACAAGGCAACAATTTAAATTGAATGAAAATTAAAAGAAAATTGCAAAAGTTTAAACGCAACACAACTCAAGACAAGGCAAGACAAGGCGTCAAAAGGAAAGCAGGGGAGCGAAAGGCAAGTGAAAACTTGTGGCAGCAGACGCAGACAAAACAGCTGTGAGATGTTGTGAAAGCAAAATATTTTAAATAAGCACAAATCGCTTTAAGTTTCCTACATACTCGCGCACACACACACACACACAAGGACATGCAACAGCAGACGCCACAAAGTGTCAGAAGCCAGTAAAAATATTGCAAGCATAAGAAATGAGGTAAGGAAGTAGATCGGCACATAAAAATGAATGCCTACAGTTAGGCGCTTTCTCAAATAACAATTTTGCTCATTTGTCATTTGATAAATGCGACATGCAGACAGACATTCCGTGCCAGGGCCAACGAAACGCGCTCAACTGTTACTGATAAACTGTTGTACAACAACAACAACAACAACAGTATATATGTTGGCAAACCTGTGGCAACGTGAAATTTATGCCTCGCACGCAGTTGCCACGCCGAAAAGTATGCTACAAAAAAAAAAAAATGAAAGGAAAAACCTGAACAAATGTCTTACATGAAATGCGCATTTCATGCATTGATTTCAATTCGTCGCAAAGAGCAAAGATGAACACTTGCACACACACACTCAAACATTCATAGTCACACGCTTAGTCAGTCAGTCAATGGCACAGTGGCTCGTTCGCATACTACATCATTCGCATACTCAGTCCATTTATGTATTTACACACAAATTTCAAATGCCGCTCGCTTCGTTGATTTTTCTAAAGCGTTTTCCCATGTCTAAGCAGGCAGTCAAACAAACCAGCCAGGCAGTCAACCAGCCAGGCAGCCAGCCAGTCAGTCAGTGAGTCAGTGAGCCTGCCTTCTGGCTAAATCATTCATTACACACACTTACCCCTGGCGCACATCTCCGCTGCCACTGCCTGGCACACACATCACACACACGCACACACACGCACACACATCACAAATTATGTCAATTTGCTGCTTCTTACACGTATGCCTTTTGCTAAAGGACACTGACAGTTGTCAGCAGCGGTGCTTTGGTGCTGTTATTCTTGTTCTTGTTCTTGCTGTGTGTATGGGTGGGTGTAGTGGGTATAGTGGGCCGCTCATTTTAAGCATTTGACAAGATACACGGGAATTACAAGTGGCGCTGGCACTCGTCGTCTTTCTCTGTCCGTCTTTCTGTGTGCGTGTGTGTGTGTGTGCGTGTGAGTGTTTGTGCTTGTGATTTTTCTGTAGGTGTCGGCGGCATGCGTTGCGTCGCTTAGTTGCTTTGTGAGTGTCAGTCTGCCCGTCGGCGTGTGCAAATTTTGTAGTGAAGCCATAAATTACACTGCAGGGAATCACTTTTGCTGTAAAACGTGCGCATATTAAATAAATGTCAAGTATTTTTTCATTTTTTTTATTTTTTTTCCCCTCCCTCCAAAGTTTTGTTGTTGCTCTTGTTGATGTTGTGTTTTGCTTATACTCACACACACACATACACACATGTGTGCAGCACCGCACGATACAGCGAAGTTTGTATACGAAAATTATGCGTACGCAAACTTTTTAGCGAAATTAAATTACGCATAACTTAAATGCATACTTGATGAGGCGACACTGATCAGATTGCGCACTGCAGTGAGCTGGGAATTGGTGACAAATCGAGCGCACACTCAATATGCCATAATTTGAATTCCTAATTGCGAAACGACGTCGGCCCAACTCATCCCTACCTTCCCGCCTGCATAGGCATGTGGTTAGACAGTTAAGCAGCAGCAGGCAGACAGTGTTTACTTTGATTTTCCCCTTTTTATCTGCTGTGAAAGGATAATTTAAGTTTAGTTATTTGCTTTTAATCATATTAGGCGGCGCACACATGGCAAAAGTAAAGGCTTTGCCGCTTGCAGCTTTGCACTGCAGTTTAAGCGCATTTACACTCAACAACACGTGAGCGTGCGAGCATGAGAGCTGCCTGGCAAGTCATTTCATGCACAACACACTTCGTATGCAATTTTGCCAGCCGGGGGCAGCCCACACCGCAACGACGGAGTCCTGACACCTCTGACTGGCTTAAACGCATTGCTTAAGCGCTAACGTAGCCACGTGCCTGCGTCTGCAGTCCTTCGCATGTGTCTACGCATCATACACACATACACACACACACATTCACCTGCACCTCAAGCGTTGCACGTCAAGCCCAACCAAGCCAAGCCATGCCAAGTCGTTTGGTCTATTTGCGCTTAAATTGGCTTTGCCTTGTTGGCAGCAGCGATGCCTTGCACTGGCATTGACTCAGCCTGCGTTGCCGTCGTCGCCATTGAAGTCAAAGCGAAGGACTGAGTCTGTGTCTGAGTCGAAGATGGAGACGAAGACGGAGACTGTGCTTTTGTCTGTGCCGCTGCTCTGCTCTACTCTGCTGAGTTGCCAGCAGAGTTTGTGTCTGTTTGCTTTTGCTACGTTGTCGTCTTTGACATTGGTTATGGCATTTAGCGCTTATCTGTTTTCCCCCAAACATCAATTGCTAGTTTAAATGCAAAAGATGTGGCAGCAGAGAAATCGTCGTCAATTTGGCATTAATATTCCCACTCACGTACGCTTGGCTGTGATTATGCGATGGCGACAACGCTGACACCAACAACGCCAACAGTTTAGACCTACAACAACAACAAGAACATCCACAACAACAATGGCAAGAAAAGCAAGCACAAACAGAGAAACGACTTAGACGACATCATCTTCGCCTACGTTTGCGGTTTCGCTTTGGGTTTTAGCCTGGCTTTGGCTTTTGCTTGGGGATTGGGCTTGGTCTTGGATTTGGGTTTGGGTTTGGGTTTTGGTTTGTTGCAGTCAGTCACTTGCACGGTTAGCTGCTTGGCTTTGCTTGTGCTCTCTGGGCTTGCCGTAACGTGTCGTGTGCTGGGTGCTGGGGCATTTGGGGTGTGGGCCTTAATACTTATTAAACGTTTAATGGCATTTATATATGGCCATAAAACAAAGTTAAGTGGGCAAAACCGCAAAGCGAAGCACAAAAATTAACAACAAATAACAAACGAAGACATTCGAATGCCGTGTTAATGGCCAAAGCCTGTGTCCTGTCTGCTCGCTGTAGTTCTGCATGTGTCTGTCGACTGCAACTGACGCAGTAATTATACGAAATTAAATGAAATAACACTGAGAACACTTTAATGTTTATTTTATTTAGTGTTTTTTTATGCTTGCACTTATTTGAAATATATTGTGTGTCTCTCTCTGTGTTCTTGCAGTCTCCACTGTAGCCGTCGAGGCTGTGCTGGGACGCACCGCATCACTGCCATGCGACATCGAGCCGGAGGCAAAGGACGATCGAGTTTATATGGTGCTATGGTTTCGTGAGAGTGCTGGCAAACCACTTTACAGGTAAGAAGCGTGACGCAAAACACAAATAAATGCCACAGCAAAGCAAGCAACAAAAAACGAATAATCAAGAGAGAATAAAAAAAAAAAACAGGAATAAAATAATAAAATACTCAAACCAAGACATGAAAATTGCAAAACTAAAGAAAAGCACAGACGACAGGCTGGCTGACAGACTGAAAGTCAAACAGAAGGACTCACCTTCGCTTAGGCGGACGACGAACGTGAGTGCCAAAGCGTACGAAAGTGAATAAGTGCGAAAATGTAAAAATAACAACCGCACAAGTGAAATTTAATTGGTTGCGGTTGGCTGTCGCTCACTTCTACGTACATACGTACGTACACACGTCGTATATGCATGTGACGCCTGAGCGTATGCTACAGTTTTTTTCTTTCCATTTTTATTGCACCAGTTACGGTGTGAGCAGAGTTTGATTGTCTAATTTCATAGTCTGTTTGCGTTTGCTTTATTACGTTGCTTTTTAGTTGCTTTTTTAGCACCTCAGGTTGAGTGATTAGAATTTCTAAGTGAAGTCCACATAATCTTTGGCTTTATAACTGCTCTGAGTTTAGCAAATGCAGTTGCACAATTAAAGTTTCCATAAATGAGCCAACCGCAGCGGATAAATTATACATAACTGCAGCGTAATACTCAGCGCCGAAGTTAAACAGAGTAATTGTTTTATATGCTGGCTAACTAATAAACTATGAGGCCCCCCTTTGTTTATGTCCTTTCGCTCATTTTGGCGTCCTGCTTGGCAGCACACATGACGTGTAAGACAAACCTCGCTGTTAAGTTGCTTGCTATCAGAAATCGTGCCACTGTTTATCATAATTTGATGGATAATTTCTTAATTAATCAATCGCGCAGCAAGTCGTGCCTGCGCATGTTTAAACCACATACCGTGCAAGTCCTTTATGCTAAATAGCCGTTATAAATTTCCCCGAACGGCATGCACGGAGCCAATAAGCGATGACTAATAATTCATATTATTATCAAATCCACAAGAAAAATAGCGAACTTAATAATTTTGAAATAATTTATTATTTTAATAACATCATCAATATTACCTCTCATAGACGACTCACTCCCTCTGTCCTTTGCCTTACTCCTACCTGCCGCCATCGCACAAGGCGTATCGCAACGCAGCGGAGGGTAAAGCATCTCATCTCAGCTCGTCTTGTGTCGTGTCGATTCGTTGCCTTTGCTTTATTTTACTTTCGATTCGTTTTGTTAACACAACAGCTCGTATATTAACTCACGTTATGTCCTGCCGCCGCTAGGCATAGCAACAGCAACAACAGCAACAACATAAACAACTGAATAATAGGGGTCACAGCAACAACAACAACTACAACAATAACAATAAGAATAAGAACAACAACCAGCAGCACACTCAGAGCAACAGCAACACGAAGCACAAGTGTATGCCACAGCGTCGGTGACGCTGAGGCCGTCCGTAAGTGTAGCAGCTAGGTGCGGATGTGTGTGTGGGTGTGGATGTGGTTGTGGCACAGCATGAGAGTGAAACAAAGCAAATCGCAGCAATGTGAACCGAGGGCAGCATTTTTGTAATTTATAGAAGCGCGCGTGTGTGCTACGGTTTAATATGTTGCACATTATAAGCAGACATCGATATCCTTTAGCCTTGTCAATTTTGCTTACATGAACTTCCTTTTCAATATGTTGCTATAAATGAGCCAAGTGTGCTGCCAACGTATGCGTGCGCACGGGACGTTGCGGGGCTGTGGCGGAATAGCACAAATCGAGGTATGACATCAAGGGCGTGCTGATTTGTTGTTGTTGCTGTTTATGTTGTCGTTGTCGTTGTTGTTATCGTTATTGTTGTTGTTGTTGCTGCTGTTGGCGTTGCCTGTTGTTAGTCGTGTGTGTTTGTGCACCCAATTGGAAGCAATAAATTTCACTGTTTTACAGACGAGCATGAGCCAGCGAGTAGGTAAACATGTTAGCATGCGGTAGAAAGAGCAAGCTAGACCAAGTATGCGGCAGCGCGATTGCGAGCGAGAAAGAAGAATGAAGACTGAAGAAAATCGTTGAAAACAATAATGTCGCAAAAATTTCCGACTTCCTAACCAAAATATCCGAAAGTGATTCGAGTTCGATTTCCTGCAAGGAAAAATACACACGCACATACACTAATGCACAACCACAAGCACTTTCACACACGCACACACACGGACACAAAGGCAAAGGAAAATAATGTTAAGGAAAATGCTGGCAAAAAAAGGTAAATAAATAAAAGGCAGGAAGCAAAAAAAGTAAGGAAAAGGAAAAAAAAACAAACAGCATAACAACATGTGCTCATTGAAACGTTGGCTGCACTGAGGCAGAGCAGCAGAAGTGGGAGCTGAAGCATTTGGCAAGCAATGTTAGACAAGTCGCTTAGCCAAGCCGGCACCCAGGCAGACAGTCGGCAGGGCTACTCACATGCAGGCAACGTTTTGTTGCTGAGATGCCATTTTCCATTTAAAAAAAAAAAAAAGCAGCCAGAGCTGAGCGAAATGAAAGAAAAACACGCCAAGCAATGCTTGAAGAAATTGAAAATCGGTATATGTATCGTATCGCAGCGCAAGGATATGTAAGGACATATGCCATGCAGGTGTTGCTCAGCTGTGCACAGCTTGCAGCTGTCTTCCTCTGCTCTGCTCTGCTCTATTTTTTCTACTATGTTAGCTTGGCTATTTTGGTTCGCCCTTTTTTTCTCGTTTTTTGGTTTTCTCTGCTTTTCCTAAGCCTGTGTTTGACAGCTTTACACTTGTGGCAAATGCGAGAAAGTAATCTGCTGCTGCTGCCTAGGCCTAACTGGAAAAAAGGAAATCCTTAAGCAGAACACAAGCCAAAAAAACATGAGAAAAAAATTAATACCAAACAAACAAAAAAAAAGGCCAGTCTTAGATCTTTGGTTTTTGTTTAGCCTAAAAAATATTAAAAATTATACAGCAGAACGACTTCTGTTTTAGATTATCCCAGCTACGTCATATTAATGTAGGCTAAGGATTTCTTTTATGTTTACGACAAAAGGCTTAAAGTGACCAAATGCCTCCGGGGCTCACCTCTGCGTGGGTTGGCTTCTACTCTCAGTCACTTCCTCACTCATTTCCTCAGGCGCTTCCTCACACTCTGCTTTGCATTCGTGCTGTTGCCTTTTTCGCCTTTGCGAACCCTTGAAATGCGATTTTCGACGGATTTTGTTTTTATATTAGCTATAAATCAAATTAGCATATTTTATTTACGATTTTGAATAAATTTTTCATACTGGTACTGCTCTGGCGTGATCTACCTTAGCCGGGTGAAAGCCATAAAAATTAATGTATGGGAATATTGGCGCCTTTAAAGTAGCAACAGGATGGCGACCTCGTGCTTGTGCCTGTGTGTCTGCGTGTCCGTCCCTGTGTCGGTGTCGTTGTCGGTGAAAATCCCCGTGTGTAAATCTGTTGCGGCTGCTTTTACGCATGCATGATGCTTAAATATTTAACTGGGTCGATGAAATTGTCGGTCGACTCGGCCCAGTTAGCCACTTGGGCCATTGCATATGGCCAACTGCGCACTCTCGCAGGACTGCAGCAGCCCAAATAATATTTGACCACTCATAAGCATTTTGTCCAACTAAAGACAGCAGGCAGCAGTTTTAAAATTAAAATTCACCAAAAATTTTAGCAAAGTTTGCTTTTTCTTTTCGTTTTTGGTTTTCTTTTCTTATTTTTCGTTGTCAATTATGCCACGCATGCACAGAAGCCACACGGTTGCCTATTTTGACTGCTTAGCCTGTGGCAGACACAACGTTAACGCAGCTGGCTTTATCAACACCGATGTTAGCTGACAGGTTGGCGCGTAAGCACCTCAACTCCCCCCTACCTGCCTGCCTGCCTGCACGACTAAGAGCCCAACTGTCACGTTCAATATTGGAACCTGTCGTGTTTTCAATAAAACCCATCAACATCAACAAAGTCCGTCACGGTCTTAGAGCCTAAAGCTACGTAAAAAAAAAAAAATGAAAGAAAAATAATAAAAACGAAAAGCAGAAACCAAACAAAAAAGTAAGCAAAGTACCTAACAAATAAATAAATAAAAAACATAAAAAAAAAAAAAAACCAAAATAATATTGCTACAGCTGCCAGATGTGAGGCGTGCTGTGCCTACAAGTTATCAGATGAGAATTCTATTGCTGCCACCAGGGCTGCTGTTGCTGCGTTTCTATCGCTGTGACGGTGGCTGTGGTGACGACTGAGGCTGTGGTTGTGGCTGCGTAGGCGCGTCAAATCAGACTGCGAGAACGTACACGTACCACAATCAAGGTTAATTGATTTTTAAGGCCATACAATTTTTTTAGCACACACAATTCGCTGCCATCTTCTCCTGCTCCTGGCGTTGGATTTTTTCCATTTCTTTTTTTTTTTTTTATTTTGGTTACTTTCGCAGACGGCAGCTTGCTTTTCAACAAATTGTCTGCTTATTTGCTGCTTATTGTTGTTGTTGTTGTTATTGTTGTTGCTGCACTTGAACAAATATTATATAAAATTTGTTTAAGCTTACAGGGACTTATAAAGTTCTTCAGCTATGCCTGAATACAAAGAGCAAACCTAATTCAGTTTAAATTAGCGCGAAAATTCGCATAAAGTTGCAAAAAAAAAAAAAAACAAGGAAACATTAGAATAGCATAAAAAAGAAAACAAGCAAATTACATTTAAAAGTAAAAATGTAGAAAGAAAACACGAAGTAAAGATTAAAATTGAGCGTCTGCAAATGAAAATGTTATGTATACGCCACGTTGCACCGCCCTCGTGCGCAGCCAGGTGGCGGCAGGTGTGGCCCAGGGCAATAGTCCTAAGCGCCATGCAACGGCATTAGCCAAGCGCGAATGGTTAGCCAACTACTATACACACAATCGCACTTACACACACACACATACAGCGACAACAAAGTAAAGCAGCAGCCCGAATGTTGCTAAACTTCACTAAAAGGAAGCAAGCAACGAACAAAGCAACCAAAAGGCCAACAACACAACAGCAGCCAGGAAGCAGGCAAAGACGGAAGTGCACACACACACACGGAGAGAGAGAATAGCAGCCGCAGTCAAAGTGGCAGTCGCGCTTGAGAGGTTGCCAGGCTGGATGGCTGAATGGCTGACTGGCTCATCGGTTGCCGCCGCAAAAGTAATAAACCACGAAATGGCATTCAAAATGGCTGGCAATGGCTTGCAATAAAAAGTCGAGCAAAAGGCAATTAAGTCGAGTGCATTTGGTTTTACGACTTTGCAAAGGCGACTTGTGCATTTCGACACAACTTCGCTTGATTTCACATAAGTGCGCGCCACTGCGGTGCGGGCTGTGCGCGGTGGCCAGTGCCTGGGGGAAGAGGGCTGTGGGGGCGCAATTCATATTTAAAATTCTAATTTAATTGCAGCAGATGAGTGAACGATGTTTTGACAATGACTTCCTAGCGCAAATGTCTTTGATTGCCTCAAGTGCTTTGCTTTTGGTCATTAGCTCGAGCATTTGGCCATTTGCAGGCAGGCAAAGTCGTCGGCACACCTTAGCAGCATAACACAAATCCTGCATGTCAATAACCTCTGCTTATGGCCTTACATTTTTATTTATATACTATTTTATGCAAATGTCCTTTTGCCACAGCTGCCCAACTGCTCATTATGCAATGTGCAGAGTATATGAGTTGTTTTTTTGTTTGTTATTTTTGTTTTTATGCCCAAGTGTTGTTATCCTTGAGCTCGGTAAATTTAATGCTTTAAATCAATAAGAGTTCGTTACTTTACTGTGCTCGATTTCAGCCTAACGGAATTGTGTCTATTTTGGCTTACTCTGCACTTGGCCTTTACATCTACGCTTGGCCTCTACAAGCTGCCAGACTGAGAGCAGGAGTAGCGTCTCAGTTGCCAACGGCTGTCGCATCTTATCGCAGTGTCTTCTAACACATATTGTCTACTTTTGTCTACTTTACTGTCTCTTTGTTTTTTGTTGTTGCTCGTGTTGCTGTTGTTGCTTCTGTGTGGGTGTGTAAAACATCAAGTGAAAATAGAGCAAGTGTTTGCGTTATAGCCGGGCCGAGATTAAACACGTTTTTAACAGGTTTTTGCACCAAAGCGAATGTGATGGGAATTACTAATTTACTTGATTGCAGCTGCTTTCTATCTTCCCCTGCTTCTTCTTTTGCTTTCCCCCCCACTTTCGTTATGCTTTTTACTGTTACTGTTTCTGCTTCGACTTCAGCTTCTGCTTCTGTGTGTCTGTCATTGTTGACCTTATGCGTGGGCGTTTCTTATTAACTGCATACTTTCGAATATGCTCTGTCTCTTTCTTCCCTTATTTCTTATTTATATATATTTTCTCCGTCCTCTTTGTTTGTTTGCTTGTGCGCTCATTCATTTGTTCGTTTGTATGCTGCTTTATCGCTGTGTACATATCGGCTGGCCTTGACTCTTAATGAGATTTCGAACCGACTGACCGAGTGACTGAGTTCCTGAGTGACTGTGTGACTGTGGGACTGTTTGGCCTCGTCGCGTTAATGTACTCGCGCAAAGCGATACGTGCGAGAACATGGGAGTGGCCAGCAGTCACTTGCCACTGGCCATCAGCTGAAAGCCATTCGACATTTGCGCTCACAATGTGTTTATCAGGGCACGATCGTAGAAGTTTTATGCACGCGTATTTTACGATTTTGCGCGCCAATGCGCTAATCAATCATAATAATTAATGTCCGCATATTATGATTTCATTTCTGTGTGCCCAGCGTAACCCTGGAGACACGCGATTAAACTTGCCCTTTTACTTTTCCCGCATGACTTTGCTTTTGCCCTCCTGGCCTGTGCGTTTAAAGAGTTGAAGCACATTCGTCACATCACACATCGACAAAAACAAAAAACGACAGCGCAGTGCTTTGATTTCTGTCTGTGTGTGTGTGTGTGTGTGTGTGTGTGTGTGTGTGTGTGTGTGTGTTTGTGTTGCACCGGTAGACGTAATTGGAACTCGACTGCAACAGTTGCATGCCACGAGTCAATTGCGCGCCAAGCATTTGTATCGCGTTACGAAACCACGCCGCTGCAAATGGCTTCAAATGACATGTCTCACGGCGTCAAGTCATTTGCACGTCACGGGCTTCAGGTCGTGCGGCTGCTGCTCCTCCTATTCCTGCTTCTCCTGCTGCTGTTGGTACTTTCCATGTCGTCTCGCGGTTTGTGTGTTCGTGGCCTTCTTTGCTTTACGTTGAGCTGAGCTGAGTTGCGTCGAGTCAAATTAATGGGCCCGCGGCTAAAAGCACACTCAACCACATGACAGTTGTTAATTAAACTTTCTTAGGCCCAACACCCAAGTGCGAGTGCCTAATTATACGCGTACGCGAATATAACTGCACATCCGTGTGTGCGCCTCCAAGGTTTGCAATGAGCAGCGAGCGCGTGACTTGCATCTTACATGTTCCGACATGCATTTTACATTGGCAAAACGCTTTGGCGGAAATTATGTGTATTTTATAAAATTTGTTTGTTTACTTTTATTTTCTTTTATTTTATTTCTTTCAGTACGGAAAAGTATGTGCAGCAACTTTGAATTCGCTTCTCATACCTTGCGTAAATTTAAAAATTCCTTCTAATACGAAAAGAGTATCTCTTTTTGTCTTCTTCATTCACATTCAAAGCTTCGATGAGCCTACATTTCAGTTTTGCCTTTTTTGGACACTTGAAATTCCATTACTGCTCAACTCTACAATGTGAACTTGGTTTGTTGAGTTTTCTTAATTAAGTGTCTGGTGACTTTTTATGTGTACTGTAATTCAATACAGTTAATTTGTTAACGTCATTTCATTGTAATGAAAAACAAAACAAAAAAAAAAAATGCTGCATATGCAGAAAAAAGAAAAAAAGAGGTTAAGCAAAGAAAAGGATACACATGACAAAAAATAAGGGCCAGGGCCAGAAAGTAAGATGAAACTTTTATTTCGAATTTATTGCCAAATTTATTGGGCCACACTGCATAAATTGTAACTTTATATGCGGAAATTTTTCATATTCATATGCTACAAATTATATCCTAAAAGCAACAAGGACAAAAACAACAACCGAAACGACAATAGTAAAGGACAAAAATTGTTGGCAATAACAAAAGGAATTTACAGATATTACACAGCATGGCTCCGAAGGGAACAAACAAAAACAAAACAAAACAAATGAAAAAACAATTTATGTGAATGCGGATGCATCCTCACTTGTATTGTGTATTCGATAAACAAAATATAAACACACACGCACACATATACTTATATATGTATGCATATGTATAAATGTCTTTATATATAAATATATTTATTTTTTTTACATATTAAAATATATATATATATATATATAAATATATATATAAATATCCGCATATGAGCGATATGCAAACCCTTTTTATTTATGCGCTTTGGCCAAAGCTGAACCATTTTCAAAGTTGCTGTCACTTTTCAAAACAAAAGAAAACAAAAAAAAAATAAATAAATAAAATATGTAGCATAACACTATACTACAAAAACAAAAAAAAAAACAAAAAATTGAAATAGAGAATTTAGAAAAAAGTAGCAAATTCATTGTCAAATTGTAGCGGCGGCTACTTTGCGTGGCAAATGTCAACTTTCTGTAAATGTTCAACTTTTGTTTGTTTGTGTGTGTGAGCTTTAGTTTTTGTTCTGTTTGCTGTTGCGTTGTTTTATTTTGTTTATTTATTTATATGTAACAGATACGTTTCACAATTTTTTGCAATTTGCAACGCCTCCAATGGCTCGGCCCCCATGAGCGGCCAATATGTTACAAATTGCCGCCCGCATCATTGCCAGACACAGTTTCTGTGTTATGGCCATGTCCTTTTGCTCTGCCATCCCTGCCTGCCGTGTGCGCTACCTTTTGCTTTGCTTCACATAATTGAAGTTAACACTTTGTTTTCCTTTTTTTTCCATTTCCATTTTCATTTTCTTCTTTCGTTTTTATTTTACCTTACAGTGTTGTTACTGTTATTGTTGTTGTTGTGAGGGAATGGCTGTTGCTGTTACTGTTACTGTTGCCGTTGCCGTTGCCGTTGCCATTGCCGTTGCCGTTGTCCTTGTTGAGTTGGCAGCTTCAAATTTAAACTGTCAAAGTGAACTATGTATTAACCACACGCAACGACATACGCTTTGGCACATATTGTCATAAAATTATTCAACGGTTATTGTCACCGGTGCATGTCCCTTTTTTTCCTTCGCTCCGAACATGCTTTCAATAGGGATTGGCCGACCGTTACAAAGTGAAAAGCAATAAATATGTGTATGCGAAAAACGACGAAACTCGGCACGCTGCGCACAAAGCCAGCACATTTCCACCTTTCTGCTATTTTTTTTTATTATTGTTATGTGTATTGTCCGCGCGTGTGTGTGTGTTTTTGTATGTGTGTGTGAGAGTATGTAAGCGATTGTGTTTTTTTTTAGTGTGCTTTTTAGCTGCTTTATTGGATTTGCCATGTTTTGGCAGTAGAATGTCATGTGTGAAATAGGTTTTCATTTGGCCCAGGCATAAAAGAGGTGAACAAGTTGCAAAACCTTGCGAACAGCAGGAAGTTCTTTTATTAAGTTCAGGAAGCCCAAGCCGCCTATCCCCAAAAAAAGGATATTGTGTTAGCACAGCACAACACATCACAGCACAGCAGAGTTCCGTACTTTGTGTTTTGTTACTTTAATCGTTTGTCGTCTGTAATCCTGCTGCTGCTGCTCCTTGCGGCACGTGGCAATTGGCCTGCGCTGCTGAAGCATTTTCCTTAAGCGCTTAAGGCTTAACGCAATTTCTTTGAATTGCTATTCATATTAAAAATTAAAAGCACCGTTTTCAATTCCTCAAAACCGTCTGTCAAATCGGGCTGTTACTCAATTAAGTTCTCAATTTCTGCAGAAATAAAACAGACGTAGGCCAAATATGGCTTCTGGCAAAGTGACTTGTCGCAAATATTTTTAACAGCTTCCAAGAAATTCAGATTTGCAATTTTTTAAATAAAAAATACATTATTTAAACAAATACGCAATAAATACAATTTATTTTAAGATATTTTAAGGAAGCGTGTGGCAGCCACTCACTCTGCAGCTTTGTGGCATTTCTTTTGTACTTCGAACTTATTAATAAAACGCACGTGCCATGCAGACTGACAACTGACTCACCGCAGTACACAGTAAAGGCATTTAAATTTAAAATGACGGCCACAAATAATTGAAATCCATGTGTAAACAATTCAAATACTCTAAGTTCAAGTATGTCTGCCATTATTTAATTAAGGCACACTTTGCTGGTAACTCTTGGGCTTACTCTTACTCACGTTTGGCTGTCTTGTTGTTGTTGTGCGTTTGCGATATTCAACTCATTTATTCAAGCGAAAGATAAAGTACAACCAATTAACTCAAAATAAATAAAACTCAACTAATTGTTGCCAGCAGTGAAAACGGAAAAGAAAGAAAGAAAAAAAAAACAAGAAAACGAGGGGAAGAAGAAGTAGAACTGGGCAAACAATCTTCTACTTAAGTTGGTTCATTTTTATGTGTTTGCTTTTCGCATTTCCTAGTGGCCGCACCTCCCTTGTGCCCATGCGATTTTTGCAACTGCCACAATGTTGTCTTCGTCTACGTTTGCGTTACTGTTTCTTTTGCTCCTTTTTGGTTTTTTTTTTATTTTTTTTTTATTTTTTGGTTTTTGCTTTTTGTTGTAGCATTCATGCTGTTACATTTTTCATTCATTGTGCAAACTTGGCATTATTGTTGCCTAAGACCAATACCAACAACAACAACAACAATAATAACAACAGCAACAACATGAAAAACAAACATCTGCAGCAGTTCGTAGCACAAAAATACTGAACTCTTGCATGCGGGTCAAAGCAGCCAAGCGAATAAGAAGTGAGAGCGAGAGAGACACAGCAAGTAGCATGACTTTGACCATTTCATTGTTTTGTATTGTGGCTATTGGGGTTTGTGCATTGTATGCGTGTGTCTTCAAAAATCAAAAACAACAACAACAACAACAACAGCGCAGCACAGGGTAGCTCAGTGTTTCAAAGGCAAAGGCACAATTGTGCTGAGCAGCTGAGCCACTGATAAAAATACAAATATGCGTGCCAAGGGCTATGTGAGTGACACGCAGACAGACCGACAATGCGCATAAATTGACATTGCGATGAAGACATCGGCTTAGAGTCATCCCCATTGGCAGTGCAATGCCTATGCCAAATGTCATGTCGCGCTGAGGCCGCGTGTCATTGCATTAGGCGTCGCTCAGCCTGGCCACAATTTGGTTTCGCATTTGGTTTGGTTTGCCTTTTTCCGCTTTTTTTAACGTGTCTGCGACGGAGTTGACATTGCTGCGCATCTATTTAATTAAGCTAATTAGGAGACGTGCTCTTGGCGCATTTTCCTTTGTTTGCACGATATCGCGAGCAAGACGGAAGCCGCGACGGGCCACTGCCGCTGCCTGCGCGTCCTGCAAATCCTGTGTGCTGCTTTAAAGTGTGCGGGGGTTGGGCGTTGCGCCATGCCAAAGGCCGCTGATTAAGTGGGGTTAAAATGTTAATTTATGGCCATAGGCCGGACACATTTTTAGTCTTTTTTTATACTTGTTTTCTATAATTTTGCTAAATTTGTGGTTTACAATTTATTTACGCTTCATATTAGAACAGCTGCACAGAAAAGGAAAATACAGACACACACCCAGTCAAAATTGTGCTCAGCATAGTCCTTAGAGATTTACGCAAGGCAGGGAGGAGCTGGCTGCTTTGGCAAATTAAAAACGACTTAAATTGCGTAGCAATTTATGGCAAGCACTCAAGGACTAGACTGGCCCAAACTATTGGCGCAGCAGAGGAATAGAAAACAGTTGAAAATGCTGAACAATTCGCCTGAAACAGCGACAAGGAAAGTGTCGACGTCGACGACAACTCAAACGCAAATGCCAAATGCCTGAATGGCGGTTGGGAAATGGTGAACGGAGAGTGGCGCATGTGGGCCAGCTGTGGTAGGGGGCAAATGCGGGCATGTAGTGGCACGAGGCGGTGCGACGCAGCATGATAAGCGCAAGAAATATGAGCACCGGATATAAATTGTGTCAGCGGCAAAATGATAAAAAACCACTTAAAGGCGCAAACAATGCCGGCAAGCAAGGACACAAACAGCAACAAAGACATCGCGGAGCACTAACACGGCGACCGCGCTAGGACAATGACAGACCGCATTAAATAGTATTTGTGTCTGTGTGTGTGTGTTAGTGTGTGTGTGTGTACACATGCACAGTAAAACTCAACACGCACACGCAAACGCACACACACGACGGCGCAGACAGACAGACAGATAGAGGGACAGATCGAGGCACAGATAAAGACAGAGAGACAGCGGAAAGGCCAGGCAAGGCTGTTCCTTGCAAGGAACAAAAGTACAAACCGCTGCTCCTGCTTAATGTCACTTCTTGCAGTGTTTCAAAGGTGGTATGTGCATGTTTACATGTGTGCGTGTGAGTATGTGTGTGCGACTGACATTAGCAAATACAATAAAGGCGCTAAAGATAGCGCGTCAGGCTTTTTAATGTGTAAAAATTGCAAACATCGCCAGGAAAGTTGCGGAAGTAATGTGAAACGGAAGAAATTAGTTGCGCGTAAATTTATGTGCGGGTCGCGTAAAATGGCCAACAACGACACGGTTTTCCATGTACTTGCCTGTGTTTATATTTGTATATTTTTCTTTTTTTTTTTCATTCTTTCTTTTTTTGTGGCTTTTTTGCTTGAAGACAGGAAAAGGGTCATTTCTTAGGCGTGAAATTTCAGGCTTGTGAATTCGCGCCATAGCTTCGCTGTGGCGTGTGTAATAAAACAAATGCGCTGCGAGGGCTGAAATGGCCAGTTGCCAGTCAGCAGCAGCAGAACTAATAAATAATCCTTGTTGCTAATGCAGAAAAATATGGCAGTTAAATGTAATACAAAAGTAACTAAATGCTGCATAAAAAAGCCAAAGCATACAAAATAAACAAAAATAAAAATAAAAAAAGAGCAAATAAAACGAAATGAATGCAAACTAAATACCGTTAAGACGCAGCAGGCTAAGGATCCTTTGCAGAGCCAATGATTTGCAATTAATATAACGAGTATTAGCAGCATATTCGAAGGATTCGCGCATTCGAGTATTTAAAAAGGTTAAGTCGCCGGCATTGATTGACGTTTGCGTTAAGCGTCTGAAGCAGCTACTTAAGCACTCTGCAGACAGACTCACGGACAGACAGAAGAACGGAGAGCCAGCCGGACAGCCGGCAAACAAACAAACCGATGCAGCAACGGACGAGCGACTCCTGTTACGCTTCAACAACTTGAATGGCCACTTTTTGCTAAAGAAACAGGAAGGAAAAAAAGTAGAAAACACGGTTCATTTTTTTTGTTTTTTTTTTTTTTTTTTTTGATTTGGGCCATTGCGCGTTTTTTGTGCGGCACAAAGCCCCCCAACCCAGCATTTTGCAGCCAAATTTTTCTTTGGCCGATTTGTTGGCGATTATAAAGCAAGCGTGAAAGCGAATGCGGGCAGCAGCACATTCAGGCAGCAAGGCCGGCGATGAGGCAGCCAGGCCACGTGTTCTGCCACCCGCAGCTGACAGAGAAATGTGCTGCTGCTGTGTGCTTCTCTTTTCGCATAATGTCGCTTGTCGTCTGCGTGTACGACCGCGTGTGCAAGCGTGAGTAAGCATGAGCGAGAGCGTGAGTCAGTTTATGTGTACTCAAAGTCGAACGCAATTGAAAAATGTGCACAAATTAAGGCGGCCAAATTTTTTTGTTTTGTTTTTTTTTTTTTTATAGTATTTTTTATTACGTATAGACGCTGCTGTCAGGACATAAGGCACAGCAAACATTATGGTAATCGCCGCCAGAAAACCGCACATAAAAATATTTCTTCGCTGCTGTCAAAGTGTCTGTTATGTGCTGGCATATTTTTTTCTCTCCCTTTTTGTTTTTGGATTCATTTTATTTTTTTTTTATTTTATTTTATTGGCCCCACAATTTTCGTTTGGTTTCTTTTTTTGTCGGTCTGTTCTTTTTGTTGTTGTTGCTTTGGCTGTGTTTGTTGTTGTTGTCGGCGTCAAGGGCTCCTTTTATTTGCGGCCGTTTAATTTTCGCTGCGTGTTCGCTTGATTGTAAAGCAAACGCGTCGTGTTCGTGGAATTTCGAACAATTGTCTGACAAATCTTATCTTTTGTTGCAAAACATTTTTGCCTCTTGCCAAACAATGGTACGAGCAGCACAAGGCATTGCAGGACTCAGGACTCGTTTTCGATTTTAGTTTTTTCTGTTTTTGTTTTTATTTTGTTTTTTTCCTTTTCCATTTTTTGCTTATTTTAACATTTTGAAAAGAAAATGCGTTTGACGCTAAATTAGCACACAATTGTCAAGCAAGTGTCAGATTATTCATACAAAAGCAAATAATAAAAGCAACAACAAAAGAAAAAAGTATGCGACAGCAAAAATCATTTAAAAACGAAACGTAATGCCAACCAAGGGAAGACACACAGTCACACACATACATAAACTCACACACACACACACTAATATATGTATACATGTATATCAGAAGTTGGTTGTCGCTGCTGATAACCAAATAGAAAGTGACAGTCATTGTCATCGTGACTGGCTGCCCGCCCATGGGCTGCACTCGAATATCATTCAATTGTTTGCCATTTGCATAAATTCTCGCTCAATGGCAGGCCAGGCCAGGACAGACCATGGTTTCGGCTTCCAACTTTCAGCTTTCGGTCGTTCGGGTGTTTCGGGTGTTTTGCGTTGTTTATTGACTCATCGGCATTAATGGCAAACCGGAAGCGATTGTCAAACGCCATCCTCAAATGCTAAATGCACAAAAGTCCCTCGTAAAAATGCGTAAATGCTGTTTGAAAAATTGTCTCTCTTATATTTAACGAGCATCTGTCCCCTTTCCTTGCGCATTCGATTCGTACGAATTCGGGAGTTGTGCACTGGCAGGTCAATCTGCTACTGGCAAGAATCTGTGGTGTGTCCAACACTTCATCTTTGTGTCCGACATGTCCTTACTCTTTTTATGCCTTTGTTGTTTGGGGTTGCCTGCAGGACACTCAGTGGAAGCGTATGCCTTGTAAACATCGAAGTAAACCTTTTGATTTTTTTTCATTTTTTTGAACACGTGTCACAATCTTGGATAAGCACAAAATCAAACAAAACAAGTCATCAACTTTAAAGGGGTTGCCTTTAATTAAACGAATATGCCAAAGCAACGGAAACGTAATTAAAATGGAAAATTAAAGATTCAAAATTTCACAAACATTCTTTTGCTAGCTGTCTCTGTCACTGTCTATATAATCATTTGCCTAGTCCCATTTTATTATACGGAAAGCTAGTATATGTGGCACATAGACATATGTACGCGACTTATTTAGGATTTGAGTATGCACTCAGACCAGGGAATTACATACTACACTAAAAGCGCACAAGTCCTGCAGATGCTTAATGGGAATGCTTTTTCCTATTTGCTTCTGATTGCAAAATTGGTAATATTAAAATTGAAATTCAGTTTCGTGTAGCCTCATGTGTTTTATAAAATGCAATAACAACAATAGCAACAAAATCATATGCAGCCAAAAAAAAACAACAAAAAGAAGCAAAAGGGAAAAATTGTTGTGGAGAATTTTTAAAGCTTTTTATCAGTGCAGCAACAGAAACGGCAACGCGACAGTAAACAGCATAAAACGTTGCAATAATATGCATTTAAAATGCAATGGACGGCAAGCAGCGACATGCCATGCCATTACGCAGACACACACACACACACACAGCCAAAGCAACAACAACAAAAAGAACATACAGATGTGCGAGTGTATGCACTAAATACATTTACATAATCGTTTATTGTGTTAATGAATATTTTTGCATCTTTTGCCTGTGGCCAACTGCAATCACTCAATGCAGACAGGGCAGCAACCAAACAACCGCCAACTGTCAGGCAGACGGACAGACAGACAGACCGCGGACAAGCAGACGGATGGACAATTGAATGTGTTTGCATATAGTAATGCATGTTCATATTAAACATGTACAGTAAACACTCTCGATGTTGAACTGCTTATGTTGGCATGCCCATATGTAAGCCAATTTTATGTAGTCAACATGCATATGCTTGTTAGCTTGATTTCACTGTACATCAGCTGCTGCTACAGTCAAACATTACGCATACGCACGGTAGCCCCTGTCATGCATTTCTTTTCCCACGGCTGCGGTTGATGCGCGCTATGCAAACTCATTACATGCAAAAGTTACCGTATAAAAATGAAAAAGCGCAATAAAGTGGCACAAACAGGACGAAACACGAAAATTCGGACAATATAATTATAATAATTCAGCTGAGCTGCCTGTCTCCCTGCTCGCCTGCTTGCCTGACAAACTGCCTGCAATGTTTATGCGTGCATTGCATGGCATGGCAAGCGTTGCGGTCATACTGACGGACAATCGGGCAGAAGGACAGACACGGGGGACTGGGACATAACGCTACCTCGATGCTCTATACAATGTGATACAATACTTGCACAATTCACTGTCAGTGCGCTGTGCGTTGTGTCCTCATTTTGTCAGTGCAGACGAAGCATGCTCCGCGCGTTGCTTTGTCTGCAGTTAATTAAGTGATCATTTTTCATATATTCTATATAACTTTTTGCATATTGCGGTTGTTGTTCTTGTAGCTGTTGTTGTATATGTGCATTTGTTGCTTGCTTTGAAATTGCAATAATTGAGTATGGTTTTACTTTTGTGTGCTTATTTCAACAGCTTCGATGTGCGAGGGCGAGCATTCGAGAAGGCGCTCTACTGGTCGGACGTGAACTCCTTTGGACCGCGTGCCTACTTCGTGACCACCAAGCAGCCGGCCAAGTTGACTGTCGACAATATACAATTGGACGATGAAGGCGTAAGTAGAACACACATCCCACTGCCTTTTAGCATTTGACAATAAGCAGCACCTGCGTTTCTTCAACAGGTGTACCGCTGTCGGGTTGACTTCCAGAATTCGCCTACGCGCAATCATAGAATTAATTTAACGGTTATTGGTAAGTAAATGTGCCAAATGGAGTTAACCCATTTTTGCAATAACGCAGCAAAAAAAAAAAAAAGAAAAAAAAAAAATGAAATAAAATTCAACTTTCGCGCACAGTTCCTCCACATCAGATACTTGTGTATGATGCCTCTGGACGTGACGTGGCTGGCGCTGTGGGCCCTTTACTCGAGGGCGATAATATTGTGTTGACATGTGAAGTGCGTGGCGGTAAGTAAATCATGATAAACGACACACAGACACCAAACAACAAACCAGCCAAGTGAGCAACCAACCGACAGACAGACCAGACAGCGCAGCCACCGAACAACTAACCAACATTAAGAAGGGGCCGAGCTGCCAAGCCTAGCCATGACAGCCGAGCTGGCAAACACTCGGACGTGCAGACGCGAGAGCCGCATATGGGAGCACGTCGGCGTCTATTTTAAGTATTAAAGATGAGCAGATATGCGCGTTGAGCACAAGAAAGAATGGGAAATTTGCTTTAGTTGAGTTCAGCTCAGTTCGGTTCAGTTGAGCTGAGCTGAGTTGAGTTGAGTCGAGTTCAGTTGTCGGCCTCTAAAAGGCTGAATTGTCGTAAATAATAAAAATAAATGTCTGCCTGCCTGACTCTGGCAGCAATGCCTGCGACAACTCAATCCCTCAATGCCACTTCTACGCTCACTCCCTCACTCCCTATCTCTCTCACTCTCTCCCTTGCTGTCTCTCTGTCTTTTGGCTTTTGGCGCGCTTTCTCTGCTGCCTGTTCCTATTGCGCCTGTTCCAGTCTGGTTGACTGCTGGCTGTTGTTGCTGTTGTCTTGTTTGGCTTTGCAAAGTGCAACAATTTCTATTTTTATCCTTTTTTCTATGATGCTGCTGCTCTGCTGCTCTGCCGCTCTGCTGTGTGCTGGCGCCTGTCTGCGCTGTGACCTGCAGGCATATGCGACATCGTAAATCTTTAAAAAGGTCCCCAAGGTGAAAAACCGCAAAAAATGTTTGCTACAAAGTGTGAAAAAGACGAAGATGCTTTTTGGCTTCAGCTTTTGCTTGGCGCGCCTTCGCTTCTTCACTCCGCTGTTGGCATTATAAATCATAAACTTTCTGACAATGTTAACGGTTTTTCTAGTTTATTTTTCGCAACTTCTTCTTCTTCTTCTACTTCTACTTCTTCTTCCGCTGCTCTCTTACTCCGCTTTAATAATTTGTGCCCCACCACACGCTCCGTTCGCTACCCCAGCACTTTTGGCCTAATGTTTAATAGTCTAGCGTGCATTTGCTTTGCTTATTTCACTCCTCCTCCTCCGCCTGCGCTCGCTCACTTTGGCCATGCAAAGCCGCTCAAAAGGTTTAAAGCAAGTTAAGCCAAGCAAAATGACATACAGGCAGCGCCAGCATGGACCATTAGTGCTGTGTGTGTTTATGGCTAACGAGCGTGCGCTGGCTCATTGAAAGGGCTGTAAGAGTACAGCAGCAGTCAGAGCAATAGAAACAACAGCAGCAGCCACCATAGCAGCAACAGCAACAGCAGCCCACGTCATTTAAAGGCATTTGCTTAATGTGCCGAAAACAATACGGAGTCACAATTTATGCGCAAATTAATTGAATCAAGGGCAAGCAAGCGAACAAGCAAACAGTCGGCAGCAAGGATAACATTAAGAGTGAAAATGAAATGTGTTACAGTACAGCGCAAAAGTCATCCGCTTAACGATTAAAGTATGCAAAAGTTTACAAGGCACGCAACAGCAGAGCGAAATAAGCCAATGCGCGTCGTGCCGTTGAGCTCCGGCTGACACTCACCCGTTTATGTATGCATGATGCTCGTTAGCGTCCCCACACATGCGGGGGGCTGCGTGGACAGCGTGGACAGCGCGGACAGCGTTCATCTATTTACAGTTTGGCCAGACCCTTGGGCACTTTTAGTAGCACAATGACACACATTGAAAATGCGAGCTTATAAAATGTGCATGTCGCAGCACATGGCACGAGCCTTTGCCGAGTATTTGCCAAGCTCATAAAGCAAACAACAAATTCAAGGACCTTTGGGCATATTTACTGCATGGCCGGCAACTAACTAAAGCAGACAAACACAATTTTGGCAGCCAGTCAAAAATTGCAAATTAAAATGTTTTGATTTTTATCATTTCTCCCCCTTGCATTTGCTGTGACTCCCTTTGCTGCTGTTCTTGTTGTGGTTGTTGTTGTTGTTTTTGTTGTTGTTGTTGTTATACACTTTGCATATTGAATGCTTTAAAGAGTCTGGCAAAATGTTCACTTTTGAAGCCAGATCATGGCCCTCAGTTATGCTTCAAAGTTATTAGCAAAAGTGTTTGTGAAATTTCTCATTAAAACTATTTTCCTTCCTGCTTTAATCTTCATCGTATTTTTGCCACGGTCTCGTGCTATAATTATTATTCCCACTGCTTGTCATAAATATTAATTATATCCCTTAAAAACAAATTTTTCAACAAATTTTCCAGACGACAGTGCTTAGCCTTTTTAACTTCGTAATTTATAGTTTTGTTTATTCTTTTTATTGTGCGTTGTGCGCTCCGGCTTTCACACACCACGGAGCCCTGACAGCGAAGCTGTTCGCCAGCCCCACACCCTCCATGACAGTGCAGTGGAGTAGCAGCCAGTTGCTCCCTTGTTGGCCTCAGAAGTTTTTAGAGTTTCCTCCGAACACACTCTAGAAATTAGTTTGTGCGCTGCACGTGCCCCTGCTGTCCTTTGGCGCATAGTTGCCGCACGAACTCTAAACAGCGCTGAAGTGTGTTGCATACTTTTGGGGGAAATTAGTATATTGGCACACGAGATAGGCAGACGCAGGCTTAACTTTCTGTTGACAGTAACTAAAATTTACATTTTTAAGCTATGTCTAAGCTGAAATGCGCTCTTAATTAAAAAGAATATTAATACAATGGCTTGGAGCTAATACGCAAACAGGAACAGGAGCATGTAGCATAAGGCCAGCGCAAGTAAAACAATTGCCAGACAAAGCATTTGCCTTAACTTTTATCTGTTATTACAACAGCAATATGCTAAACTTATTCAATGCGAGATCTAAAGAGCGTACTGCAAGCTACTCTTGGTATGCCTTCTGCCTTCTTAGATAGACACTTTATATGTGAGAAATTCAACATTTATTGTGCCTGAATTAAATATGCATACCTCAAATCATTACACACTCGCACACACACGGAGCAAGAAGAGGAGGTATCAAGTGCACTCACAACATGCATTAGCAGGCGTTAGAAGTCAGCCGGGGGCAAGAGCGCAATGTGCAACAGCAAATTAAGCGACTAAGGCACGCTTAGCAACTTCTTAACTGGGTCAAAAGCAAAAGACACAAAAAAACTGAAAATAAAAAGAAAAACTACAAAAACAAAAGCAAGATTCGTCAACGAGTGAAATGCTGCTGCAATGCATTCAAACTGCGTAGCTGGCATCATGCGAACAAATGCGAAAACAAAATAAGTCCACAATTTTGAGTTATTCCTTGCTTAACTCAAAACAACAACAACAACAACAAGAATAACAACAGCAACAACTAATTCAACATTAAATAAACCAACAAAGCAACGAAACGAAACGAAAGAGAAAAAAGACTACAACAAAAAGTTTTGCATCAACTTTTGTGAAGTTAAACTGTAGCTGACGTCGTCGTTGTTGTTGTTGTTGTTGTTGTCTACGTGCATATTACGCACTAAATTTGTTCCTTAGTTAATGCTGGTTGTTGTTGTTGTTGTAGTTGTATGTACATTGATAGTGTTGTCGCTTGTGTTAATCTTGTTGTTGTTGCCGCACACTGCACACATGCTTTGTATGCATTGTGCTGATGTGTTTTTAACAAGTTTCACAAGGCAACAAATGTAAATTTATCTTTGACTGTTGTTGCTCTTGTTGTTGTTGTTGTTGTTGTTATTGTAACACATTTTTACGCTGACTAAGTAAGTAAATGCAGTTTGTATAACTGCCACAACAGCAGCAATATTGAGTTAATGATACACGTAGTTAAAAAAGAAATACACATGCATAGCAATTATTTATTTTATTTTTTATTTGCATTTCCTTTTTCACTTTTTTTATTTTGTTTTTTATTTATTTATTTTTTTTTTGTTTTTTTATTTTGTTTTGCACAAAATGAAATCAATTTTTAAATGATTTTGGCATTTTGTGTGTCAAAGGTTTTTGTGGAATTTTAATTCAGCGTTGGTATTTAAATTTCTTAACGCTTCACTGCTGCGCGGCAACAAAACGGAATTCACTTTCAATTAAATAATTTCAATTTCATTTCGATTAAAACTTCACTAAACCCATGCAATTTCAATATTGTATGCGGCAGCAGCAGCAGCAGAAGCATCCGTAGCAGCAGCAGCAGCATTGCAGGCGTTCGTACGTTCGTTTGTTCATTTGTTCGTTATTTGGTTGACTGCTCGGTTGCCTGCTCGGTTGGCTGCTTGGTTGGCTCTGTGACGACCCCACTAATCCCACAGCTTCCGTTTTGCAAAACGTGCAGCATTTGGTTGCACTTCAATGCTGCCAGCAGCAGTCAGCAGCCAACAGCATGGACAGTGACAGAGGCTGAGGCTGAGGCTGTGGCATAGGTGATTGGGGTGGGGCAGAGGGGCAGAGGGAGGGTCGGTGCCAACAAAATGTGCAACGTTTAAACACGCAAAGCCTAAACGGGTAAGCAATCGAGCGGTCGGCATGCAGTTGACGCTCTGTGTGTGTGTGTGTGTGTGTTTGAGTTTGTGTGCACAACAAAACGTTTTATGGATTAAAATGTTTACGTGAAATTGTTGCTTCCCGCTGGCTTTTGCAGCATTTGAACTGCCAACTTAAGTGTACACTACAGGCATTCAAATGAGGCGTTGAAGCTTAAATAGCAAACATGAACTTTCAAACACAAAGAAAAAAAAAGGAAACAACGCATTTATTTTTACCTATACAAAAAATAACAAAAAACGATAAAAATAAAAAAAAAAGTAAACGGAGCATAAAAAATAAATGCAATTAAATATTTTATTTATTTTAATTGAATACATTTCATTTTCAAGTCGAATTGGTTCGCGCAAAGTGTTGCTTAGGTGTTCGCTTAAACGGCAGGATATCGGCATTGACGCCGAAGCGTATGGACAGCGCGCACAGGCGGATGCCTTGCGTCATGGCTTTGCTGCTGAACTTTCAATAATTAAATTGCAATTGAATTAACTGAATGCTGAGCAACGATTTCAAATTGTTTGCGATTAAATAAGAAAATAAAAGCCTTCAATTAATCAACGCATTCGCACATTTTGTGTTCGACTTAATTTAATATTGTAAAAAGGATCCTGTGCCTCTGAACTGCGAAGCTGCCTTGGCTTGGTTTGGCTTATGTTTAATATATTTTCATTGCTTAGTTTAATTAAATGTCAATCGTAGCGCAGACTCGGAGCAGGCGCAGTGCTGCCGGGCGACGTGAGTGTGGACACAAAGCAACATGACAACACTAATTGTCTGCTTAAATGTCACGGGCAACATAGACGCTGGTCCAGGGCGCAGGCAGGCTGGCAGACTGGCAGCGAAGGACATGCGGCTGAAGCATGCGGCCGCACGCCGACAGTTAGTCAATTGCTCTGTACACTCACACACACACATACATACAACTCACACATAGATAGGCACACACATAGATAGGCAGCCAGCTCATGTACGCCAAATCACATCACAATCTCTATCAATCAATCTATTGTGCAATCGTAGACAGACGCTGAGTGCGCCAGGCAGGCAAATCAACTGGCGAGCGTAAAAAAGAATATGGACAAGCGCACAGCGGACAGCGGCACCCAGTCGCCCAGGCACAGTGTCGGCCAAAGCGATAGACAGTTGGACACGGATAGACAGTCAGTCAGTCAGTCAGTCCGTGAGTAGGGCAGCCCGGCGAAGGCACTTCAAAGGCATTTCATTTGTAATCCGTAAAATGCTACAATTGCAAATGCTATGAAGGGAAAAATTATTCTCTACTTTTGCTGCTGTGCGGCCCAAAGCAAAATCAAGAAAAGCTGCCTGCCAAGACTCTGCCTGTCTGTCTGTCTGCCAGCCTGGCTTGGTAATGAAGCCGAGGCATGGGGGCAGAGACACGCATATCTGGGTATATGCTAATAGGAAATGCTGGAAACAAGAAAATTACTGTTAATGCTTTTGATGTTTGCTCCATGAGCAGCCCTTGATGGGCTTTGTTCGTTATGCGGCTGTCATAAGCGATGTTGAACTCCATTTGAGTGCGCCAGGCAGACCTAAAGCAGTCCCAGCGATAAGTTGAGCACAGGAAGCGAAATTAAATCCTCTGAGTGGAATTATCGATAATCAGTTGATCGTCAGCCATTAACAGGCAGCCGAGACGTCCTAGTTATGCTTAGCGATTGCCTCATAGCATATTACTCTGGCATGGCATCATGCGGGTGCAGTGGGTACGCTCCGAAGGATTGCACATGTGCTCTGCGTGCTGTGTTCGCGAATCTGTTTTGAAAACTCTTAGTGGTGCACTGCGCAGTGTTTGCAGCCACTCCTTCAGTGTATTGTGCGCATCCATGCTGACATGTTTGCCCGCAAAGTAGCAAAGTTCAACTCTTAACGCAGTTTTCTCAGTTCCCAGCTGGTCAACTTTTAATCGTTGACATGCAGCTGAGCGAACGGTTGCCAGTTAATTAATATTAGATTTGGTGGCTGCTTCACCTGCTTCCTTGTCAGTCCTTGGCGTGCTTCGCCTTGCCTTGGTTCGCTGCACACGTCCTGTGAAATGGATTTGCAAGGCACACGCTGGCAGACTGAATTGCCATTTGCTTGCGACACTTTGTGTGTGTGTGTGTGCTCAGGTTTTTTGGGCACCATGTCACGTCTTGGCGCTTTGCTTGTGCCCCGACTTGCAGCGAGCGGCAGTCAGAGACGCACGGCGCTCGCTTGTGTGGTAGGGAGCGAGTTGCGATAAAGCAATGAATGACATGAATTGACGACATTTGCTTTTGACACCTGCTGCGTGACGTGCTGCTCGGCAGCACTGCTACGCTGACGCAGCAGTAACCAGGATGATGATAGCATCTGCGCCCGCTAGTATGCAATACTTTCTATACACATTGTGTGAGTGTAGCGAAAAGTAATCTCACTCGTGAATTCTGCATGTGAGTCCTGTTGGCAGGCGATTTTATTAATAGTTTGTTTATTCTGGCGCAACTCTTCTTTGTCAGTTGTTAGTTGGCTGCATTCTGCTAACAATTTGCTTATTTAGCTGCTGCTAATGTCGCCGGCAACGCGTAAACAGGCAATTTCATTAATCATGGTCGCATTTCGCTTGGTTTCCTCTTCTTATTTGGTCTTTCTTTTTTTTTTTTTTTTTTTTGCTGGCGTGTGTCCTTAACACAAATGTACTCTGCGGGTGTGCAGCAAATAGACGCGTTATCTAAATTACTTTATCAACTTTATGAAGTTCGACTAATCACAATTAATCCCGGCAATAAAAACCTAATCTAAGGCAAACAAAGGCAAATAGGCAAAGCAAGGAGCAGCTTAGAAGAAAGACTGCTAACAATTTTTTCAACTAATTTTCCTTTTGTATTGCAAGCGAATAATGGTCACTTTTATTACATTCGTTTCATCGTTCGTTCGTTCGTTTTCCACTTGGGCAAACGATGCGTTGGAAGGCATGGCGTGGCATGTCGTGGCAAGGCGAGTTGGGGCTGCCAATCTGGCACACTTACCGACTATGCAAACCCGCATGCATGACTTTCTTGCTTTCTTGCTTTCTCTTCCATTCATTGCTTCGCCTTGTTGTTGTTCTTATCCTTTGCCAGCAACGAATTGTCAACGACCTTAAGTATGGCATTTCGCCACTGGCACAGCTTTGGCTGCCAATAACAACAGAGGACAACAATGCACAACAGGCCCGAAGACAGACTGGCGGACAGACGGTCAGGCAGAGTTTCAAGGACGGTCAGATAGCTGGACGTACAGTCAATGTATGCCCAAAAGAAGTTGTTATTTGCCTGCTTTCCTTGCCTGCTTCGTGCCACGTTTCGTTGCTCTGCCGTGCTGTGCTCATTGTCAGTGGATCTTACCGCTTATTGTCGTCATCGCCGCAGTCAACGTCGTCGGCAATGTCATTCTGTATCCCTTGCAATCAACAAACATTTAGGGATAACATGTCTCAGGCATTAAATTCACATACACACACCTCCCCACTCACTCTAGCACACATATACACACACACATCGCAGGCACTTGCAGACACTCGCAAACGTTGACGTTGTCCTTTGAATTCCTTTAGTCTGCGTGTGTGCGCCTTAGTTAGGCTCGACACGACTCGGCTTGACTTGGCCTGGTTCGGCTCGGCTCAGCTGCACGTTGTCATTGTTGTTCATTTACTCTGCGCATTTTGCTCGCACAATGACAATCTGCTTTCACTTCTTAGATTATGTTTGTCTGGTACTTTAACAGGATTAAAAATATTTCATTCGTTTTATTGCATGAGTTTGTCTGCCTGCCTGCCTTTGCAACGGCCTCTGCCCTGCCTCAGCCTGTGCGCTGCCCACAAGCCATGGAGTGTGCCTGCATAAAGACGAACATGTAATGCTGAAACCCTTTGTTGTGCCTACAATTTGCTTTGGGCCCCAGTCCTAATACTTGGGCACTTATTTGTAAACGCATCTCATCGCATCGCATGCCATGCCATGCCATAGCACAACAAATTGTTTAATTCATGACATCGACTAAGCATTGGCTCATGTGTGGCAATTTAAAGCGTTCCAAGTAAATAAATTTTTCATGTGGCCAATTAAAACGGACGACCCTGTGCCGAACTTTGCTGCATTTAGTCGCCTGTGAAGTCGGAAAAATAGAAAGCATAATATGAGACAAGTTGGCATTTGCTGCAATTGAAAGCTTTGCATGTCTGATGCCGCATACTTTAGACAATTAAAAATTTCAACAAAATGCTCAGTTATACTTTCCGTCTGTGCACAGGCCATTTGAAAAATTTTGTCTAACTGCAGGCATAATTTTTTAAACAATTTACATTTCTCAATGTGCAAAAAGAAAAAAAAAAATTCGTCAACTTGCAGTTAAGTTTTTTATGTTGCTAACTAAAAACGCACAAACTTTTGCAGAAGGCCGCCAGCGATTTGCATAGCTGCTTTACACGTTGCCCAGCCCTGTGTGGATAGCTCAGTGCTCACTGCTGCATTGCGCTTATTAATTACCATTCTCACAGGTGTCGTAGAACTTTCAAAATAAAAAAAGCGAAAGAGTAAAAAGTTAATTAAAAAAACAAACTGCAAACCAAGCGCACGTAAGCTAATGAGCGCATAATACGTTCGCCAATGCCCCTTAAACGGCGTCGGCATTATTATAGCAAACTTCTGCATTTCAATTATTTTTGGTGGCTTGGCCTGGCTTGGCCTGGCTCGGCTTGGCAAATCCCGTCCCGTCGCGTCCCACACCGCACCGCAAACTGTCGTTCACAGCCAATTTAACTGGCTCAAAACACAAAAGTTTTGACTCAAGTCAACCTCAACGCATCACAACCTTCTTGCGTATCCTGCCGCTGCCAGCAAATATATATTTATGGCATATTAAAAAAATTAGAAGACCAAAAAAAAAAAAAAAAAGCTAAACTACTAAATGCGCATTATCATTAAATCGCATGAAATAAGTTTTTAATAATTTGCGCAAACGTAGGGGGAAAAAAGGAAGCAGCGCGTGCATGAAAAAGTTTTATACCAAATACATATAATTTTTATATGCACACGGCTCACAGTTATTGTGACGTCACCCCGTTGCCTCCACGTTGGCATGTTTGAAACGGAAAAGTTTGCATTCAACAGGAATAAATTATATATGAGTTCATTAATCATTAATTGTTTGTGCTTGCCTGTCAGGCAAACGGATCCTTTAATGTTATATTTAGCTCTCGGCAAAGTTCAACGACAGCGACAGCAACTCAAAAGCGAACTCGTGCATACGTGAAACACTCGATTGCAGATGAAATCAAAGTTAAAGGCTGTAACGGCAACTTTAAAATATTTTCTTTATTGTCACAAGCAAATAAAATAAATTACCATTCACTTGTCAGATTGAAAGTGACATATAAACGGGTTGCCTCACTATATAATGGCTTCCTACTTTTTTGGGAGCCCGCACATCTCATAAACATAGATCTTCTTTGTCATGAAGATCACAGAACTCTCCAAACATGGATTTTAATGTATAAATGAGAAGGGGTAACATACGTTGAAATTAAATTTAAATAAGTATACAAAGCATTTGTCGTGCTTGTCAATTTCTGCTTTTTGTTAACCCAAGTGAGTTAAAATGCATTAGGAATGCCAAATCTCTCTATTTTACAAGTTTAGCCAAACCACTTCGCAGCACAAGATGAAAGTTCTTCTTTACTAAGCTCGAAAAGCTTGAATCAAACTGCTAAGCATAAAGATGCTCATCAACAGCATTTACTTTTAGCTTCAGAATTTCCAATTTCGAGCATTGAAATTTAGACCGAAGTGTGCTCACACAGCTAAGCTTAATTACAGTTATGACATTTAACCCCAACGAAAGCATCAAAATTCAGCAAAATATAGCAACAATAGCTACATCAGCAGCAACAAAATGACAAGAACAGTGCACTAGACGAGTAATAGCAATAGCAACAACAACAACAACAACAACAACAATGTCAACTACAACAAATGCGCTCACATTTAACGAAGAAGCAAAAGCAATCAAGGAAACTTGCGGTTCTTGTGGAAAATGACACCAAAGTCAAGAACTTGCTGAAAGTAATAATATTTAAGTGGTGTTCATTTCCTCAGTGACCGACCGACCCGTAAAGTCGTCGCCTCAATGAGCAGTGGGTGGGTGCCCATGGCTGATAACTGATGCTGCTGCATGGCACACTTATTATATACTTTGGCATTGTCGCTGTTCAGCATATTTTCGGTTATGCAACGAACTTGTCAGCTCACCCCCATGTACCCATGTCCATATGCCGAAATAGCCAAGTATCCAAGAATGCGTACTCACGCTCTGTTGCCTTCTGCAAGTTTTACTTGCGGTGCGTAATGCTGCCATAGTGCCGGCACACTTTGGCCAGTACTTATCGTTCTAGACTCGCTTATTGTTGTAATCAAGCAACAATTGCACTTTGAGGCTTAACTTGGCCTGTGGTGTGGATGCAGTGGATACGCTGCCAGCTCCATATACTACATATTTCCTACTTTGCCTGCCTGGAACAAGTGTTAAATGTGTTGCCTTGGCAGAAATTACTCTTGCTTAATGTTAGTGGCGGCCGGCGGGACATGCGAGGAGCCGACGGCATTGCCATCGCTGGCCATTGCTGAGTTGCGGCTGGCAGTCGTCGAGTCGCCAAGGCAGTCGTTATCTTTATGGCTTGCCTGCCATGTTTGGTGGTGCAAATCTGAGCGAAACATTCAGAAAGTTGCGTCAATTCTGTGCAAGACATATTGGGCACATAAATTTCAATACAGCCAGCCAACCGCACCAAGCCAACGTGCATGGGTGAGAGAGAGAGACAGAAAGGGTGTGGGGCAGACAAACTTCGTCTAGATATGTGCCCGTGGGCTACACTTCAAGGATTTGAAAAATGTTTAAGTTGTTTTTGCTATAACTATATTATATTTTATTTTTTTTTTTTTTTGTTTTTGGTTGTATTCCAATGCAGGACGTCCTGAGCCAACAGTCACTTGGTTGAATGGCACACAGCCACTAGAGGCAGGCAACGGCGTGTCAATGGGTCGCCACGTGACCGTCAATCGCCTCGAGGTGCCGCACATCACACGCTCAGCGCTAAATAACACTTACAGGTGCCAGGCATCGAATACGAAATTAGTGGCGCCAGTGGAACGCAGCATACGCATAGAAATGTTATGTAAGTAATACAAAAACCAACATAAAACAATAAAAAAATGCTTAAAAAGCATGAATGTCAACAAAAATGTAATAAAATGAAATAACAAAAAGATAAAAACGAAAAAATAGAAAATACTGATGTGTATTTAATCCTGCCTGCTTACAGTAAAACCCACATCGGTCAATTTGACAAACAAACAGAAAGTCTTCTCCTCGGGCGCACAGTATAATCTCACGTGCATTGTGGCTGGCTCAGTGCCAGATACGGAAATCAGATGGACACAGAATAATCGACCCTTCAAACGTGGAACGGTGAGTGTGTCAAGCATTCTGCAAACACTACACATGCTACTCATCTGTGTGGGTGTGTGTGTAGGTGTGCAGTATCCTCTGGCTCCATTTTAATCAATTTATTATCGCATTTCTTGCTGCCAACGCCAAACAGCTGACAACAATTCACAGCAATGGCAGAGTCATATCGACTTTGTCGTTCTACCCGCAACCTGAGGACGACGGCACAATGCTCAAATGTGAAGGCTCAAATCCCAGATTACAGAACTCAGCAATCGAAGACTCACTTATGCTGAATGTGATGTGTAAGTTGTGCAAAATAATAATAATAATAATAATAATAATAATTATAATAATGATAATAACAACAACAGAGACAGGTAGGACGAATTGCTATTGCTATTGGTTAGGGTATACTTCGTATTGATATCCTTGTAGAAAAATAGAAAATCAATTTTTAATTTTCATAAATGCATGTTACAAAACCATTCAACTTGCCCTGCTTTGCTTTACTTCACTCTACTCTATTTCACTGTACTCTGCGCTGTTCCGCTCTGACCTAGCACGACATGGCCTGGTCGGGGTAGGGTATGATTTCGTCTCGCCTGGTCTGCTTATGCGCTGCTTTTTGGCGCGCTGCTCTGTCGCAGACGTAACCACTTCAACAAATAAATCTAAATTAGTTTGTATGTGTGTATTGTGTACTTTGTGTGTTTATTTGTGCTTATAATTTTTATATTATTTATTTGCTGACAATATAATAACAATGCAATAAATTTTACTTGATACGTTTATCAAGCGAAAAACCGCGTAACATACCAAAACCACACTCACGAAGGATAACAAAACACAGCAGCAACAACAAATACTAAAATCAACACACACTCACATGTACATACTCATAAAAGTCAAAGCAAGCAAGTCGCGGTAAAGTTCGAAAATCATAAGAGCAAATATTTTTTGCCAGAGTTATGATCGACATGGCACAGTGGTTAGGAATGTGAGAATGTGTGTGCTTTGGCAAAGTTTCAATTAAGCTGTTAGCATTTTATTTCACTTGTTTTTTCGCTGCTGTTTTCGTTTTTGTTTTATTTATTTGCATAAACACAAATTTATTGAAACTCGACATCAGCTACTGCAAGTCAGTCCCAGTGGGAAGTGCCCAACTGGGCCACTTGCAGCCGCATAACTTAGCTGCTGCTTTGCTCTAATACATTTTCATTTTACTTACACAGAAGCAAAGAAATCGATTTTTAAATGTTGTATTGCCCAAAAAAAAAGAAAAAAGAACTTTATCAGTGTCGCCGTAGAGTTTTCAATATCAATTGAAAATGGAAAGTTTGATTCGTATTTCTTTGCGGGTCATAAATAATAAATTTGCACAGGGGCGCGTCAGACTGATACCAGAGACTGTGGCTTGGGCTGAGTCTCTGGCGGAGTCTGGGCCTGAGTGACATTGTAATATTTTTAGGCAAACTTGATAATGAACATAAATGGAAATTTACCTTTCAATACAAAACCACAAAAACAATGCCGTCAAAAGCAAAGTCGATTTTCGTAGCCAATGGCAAAAAACAAAAAAGGCACAACAATAAAATATGAGTATCTTATTGCTCGGGGTAAATTGTACTTTTTCCTTTTGCTTTTTTTGGTTGATTCTTTTTTTATTTTTGCACAAAGTTAAGCGAAAAGTGAAAAAGTTTCTGCGCTGCTGCTGCACTTATTTTGCATTTTATAAATAATTCTCAGTTGTCTGGCAAAGGTTTCGACTTGGGGTCAATAAATTGACTTTACCTTTTGCCTCGCAGCCGGTCTACGATTTCAAGAACTATTACTTAAACACAAAGCAAATATTATTTTTATATGTATAGAAAGAAGTCAACGAAATCATTGCAAATTTATGCATTTGTGCAAACTTTTCGCAGTCAAAAAGTAATTTTTATGAATGTTTATGTTTGTATAAACACTTTTATTATTTTCATGTCCTCAACTTGCTGAGAAAAAAAAAATCCATATTTGAAGTGCATAACAAAAATTGAAAAAGAAAATTGGGAAAATTATTTAGAAAATATTTTAAATTAGCAAAAATATAAAAATAAGATTAGCACAAAGCTTTTCATTTGTGTTTTGTGCGAAAAACATAAACAATTTTTATATGCCAGGCTGGCTAAGACCTATAGGTCATAACAAAGTCTCAATCAGCAGAATTTAAATACATATCACAAAAATCCTTTACAATGTCGTTAGTTAGGACGAATAGGGCGAATGATAATGGGGAGGGGCGAGAGGCGAGAGAAGGAAACGCAAATGCCAAACATAAAATGTTTCATAATGTTATAAATATAAAAGGACACTAAAATTTATATGATTGATCATCAATATTAGGGCGCAGTGTGGAATCGATTTTAATTTGGAATCCTCTTGTGGAATTCCCACGCTCTGCTTTTTGCTGTTGTTGTTGTGCTATGTTGCCTGTCAGCGTCATCAGCAACATCATGGCTGTTGTTACTTTCCATTCACTCTGTTTATTTTTTTTCTTTCTGCTTTTATTGTTACTGTCATATTAATAACATTTTTACAACTTTTCTTCACGTCATCAGACTCTGCTCTGATGTACATTTTCATTTTGCTACTTTATTGTGCCATAACATTTATCGGTTTTATATTAACAATCGACCGTTTAAATGTTTTCGCTGCAGAGTGACGCCGCACAAGCTTCTTGCATCAAGAAAAATATATTATGAATTGATTTGTTGTTAAATTTGAATATAAACATTAAATATTTATTAAAGCTTAGAGATTGAGTTCTGATTTTGCGGTTTATGATTTTAATTATGTAAATATACGTACTTTGCCAGATGCAAAGCACACAATGGATTATTATGTGTGATATGCTGAATGTTGTGAACAAGAAAAAAAAGCACATGAGTAATTTTGTATAGAGATTGCTCGGGCATAAGACTTCTGATTTATTTTTATTTTATGTTCATTAAGCTAATTAAATGCTGCCACACATGCAAGTTAGTCTGTCCAACTTGGTCTAGTAAAAACTTTCGAAATGAAGCACCGCCTGGCTTGTGATAAACAGTTATTAAAATCATTAATTTTTCGAATTGTTGTGGTAATGAAAAGCAGCAGCAACAACACTTAAGTACTCTGCTGACGTACTTCTTGGCAACTTCCAGCAACATGCGCCCGCACGACGACGACAAACCAACAACAACAAACCATTCGAGCAAAACTATTAAATATGTTAATGAGGGCAAAAGTTTCCATAGACACACGACTTCAACAAAAAGTCACAACTTTTTTACACTCCCACATGGCCGCATGGAACAGCTTGCAGCGGAAGTCATTGTGACATGCACAAACACGCATATTTAATTTTTTTTCTTTTACTTCTTATTCTTTTTTTTCTTCGATTTTTTTTTTCTTTTATTAAAACGTGCTACTTGAACTCGAACAGTTATGAAATTTGTAATATTTTCGAGTTAGACGACTTCAGACACTTCCGGTTTATGCAAAATAAAAGCTCGTAAAAAATTTACGACAATTTTTTTTATTGTTAAGCGATTTTTTTGTGCTTTTTTTTCGTTTTTTTATTTTTTGGCAAGCAAAATGCTTTATGCGCTTAAATGGCACACTCGCAGCAAAAACAAAGAACAAAAATAAAAAAAGGGGAAATGAAATGAAAATCCAAGTTGAGGAAACTTAAGTTTTTAGCTGCAAGCATTTGTACACAACAACTCAGTGCACAGTTCTCAGTAATTTTTATTTTTGTTTATTTGGGTTGGATTTTTGCATAAAGTTGCATGAATTTTAAACACTTACAGTGTAAATTATTCATTTGGGTAACTAAGCATATCTCAACCGCCCATGCCGCCCCTTACTCCACAGCAATTGCATATTCGTATCAAGGGCTTTAAAATTCATTTACTTACTGATTTGCTAATGATTTGCTTACGTTATTTGATACTCATACTTTTACTCATTAGGGCTAAGTATTTGGCATGTTAATACAAATTTAACATTCTAATGATTGCATTTCATTTTTGGACACTTTAAGATCCGCCACAAGTTACTTTGTCGCTGGGCTCAACGCTGAAACCGGATGACATTAAGGAAGGCGACGATGTCTACTTCGAGTGTCACATTAAAGCAAATCCCAAGGAGCACAGGATCACTTGGTCGCACGATGTAAGTGGCAACTCGCATAACTCATACTCAACTGCCAGTCCAAGTAACATTTAAACAACAACGCTGCTGTTGTTTTTTTCTCTTTTTCTTGCAGGGCATACCGGTCACACAGAACGTGTCCTGGGGCGTGATCATCTCCACGCGTTCGCTTGTGCTGCAGCGTGTGGCACGCGTGCACGCCGGCTACTATGCCTGTGCCGCGGCCAATGATCGCGGCGAGACTCAAAGTGCTTTGGTCAATTTACGCATTAGATGTGAGTAGCAAAAACTCTTCTGTATCATGCATATCAGTAAAATATTTATGCAGCTTTTGTTTTTTTTCATTATTTTTGTTTTCTTGATATCTATTTTTATTTAAATGAAAATTCACATTCATAAATGTCCAACATAATTAAGCAGCAACGTTGGCAGCACAATTCTGCATGCTGAGACGGACGGACGGGCGAACGGACTTAATGCAAAAATTATGTTCGCTCATATGTGAAAATTCTCATTGCATTATGTCGACAGTCGTTGTCAGCCACTACACTAAAATTGCATATTCGTATGCGAATTTATATTTTTGACAATGATATTATCAAAATGTATGATAAATTATAACACAATGTTCCATACCATATACAGTATAGCATACACAATAAATAAGTGAGCGTGACGTGGGCAGCACTAAAAATACATAATGCGATTTTGAAAATTTAACAAAAGCATAAAAAAACAAATACGAATAAAACCTCCAAAAAATTTAAATAAATAAATACAAAAAACCGAAGCATATTTGCACAAATATAAACATCTGCGAGTGCATGTGTATGTGTGTGTACTTATGCATGTAAGTATGTTGGTGTGTATTGAACGCATTTATTGCTTCTCATTTATTTATGCACAAAAACGAAATGAACGCACTTAGGCAGAAAATATAAAATCAATGTATATTTGAATTTTATGCCTTTATGCATTGCAAATATGAAATTAAACTGATTTAGTTTGTCAACGTATTTTGCTTTTTTAATATACATTTACATACTCACCCCCCAACGCACCTCCCTTGCTCTACTCCACACGCACTGTGCGTGTATTTACATTCAAATTTATTTAAGTAACTCAATTAGAGTGTGTGCGTTTGCGTGTGTATTTGTGTATGTGTGTGTGGCTGTGTTTAGTAAGTCCCGTGAGTATCGCTGCTGCGTTACCATAACATTTAATAAAGCTCAATGCCATTCAAGTTTGCTCATTTTTATTTATTTATTTTGACGTTTATTTACATTGATTTTCCAATAATTACACAAGCAGCAGCACAGCTTCTGGAATTTTGCTGAAAATTCAACAAATTATGAGAGCTTATTTTCAAACAAATGCAATTAACTATGCGCCGACTCGGCAAAGCGCCTTAGACTATTTAGGTATAGTAGTCTAAAATGAAATCAATATGCTCAAATATAATTGGAAAATAATAAACACACCTACACTGCAGGCGAGGTTCGTTTAAAATATGCAGAGTTAGTGCGCTGCAATTGCATTATTTGAGAGGCACTCTGCGGTCAATGCTGCCAAAACTGCAAAGCAGCACAGAGCATAGTGCTAGCCAAAATTTAATTTCCACTATTCAAAGTCGGTCAATAACAGAAAGCTGTGCAATAGCATGGAAGGAGATGAATGCTACGTTTAAAATAGTTAATAATATTATTAATTAATGTGCTTATGATTTATTAACACTTATTGCAACTAATAACAACTTATCATTATCAAGCAGCAAGCATAGCTTATATTTCTGAAATATACACATGCTTAAATTAAAGCACAAAACATACATACCAATCGGCTTCCAACAATTGCTGGTTTTAGTCATTGAAAAAAATGAACTACGCTTAACTTATTGAAAATGTCTCAATTACCGTTGAAAATCATTTACTTCCGTTGGTTATTCTAAATAATTAATGACCACAAATGAAAGGTCAATGCAGCTGCACTAACACATATATCTATACCTATTTAAATAAACGCGGGTATGTGTATGTAAATATGTGTGTATATATGTGTAAACATATTGTATATGGCTATGCAATTATATTTGCTATGCCTGCCTACCTACAATCAATATGAAGACAAAGCGGCAACGACTTTATGGTAATAAAAATGAATGATCTGCCATTATTGGAACACATACTCATTATTAAACCATTAATAATTATAACAGCGACAGTGTGCCATGAAGTATGCAACAGCAACAACAACAGCCACGTCAGCAGTGGCAATGGCAAAGGCAAAGGCAGTAACAATGCCATTGGCAAAGTGGTGGGGGGTCGGTGAAAGCAACGCAGAAACAATGCGAGTCATAGGCGCATACCGACACGCATATATGCTCCTACATTCATTCGCTGCTGGTTATGTGTTCGTGCATGTGTGCGGGGGCAAATACAAATATGCGAGTTCGCCACGTTAAGGTAAATTCTGTACAGGCGAATTCAATTTCCATGCTGAATTTTAAATGCAGCACAGCAATGGCGAATATGCGAGTACAAGAGCACAGGACTCAAATGCAAAAAAATAAAGATTGCCTGTTGCAAATAAAAAAAATCTCAACAATTTTTTAATTAATTTGAATTAAATTGTTTTCAGTTGTTGTGTATTTTTTGTGGTGTTGTTGTGGTGTCTTTATATTTATTTTATATTTTATTTGTTTTTATTTTGTTTTTTCTTTAAGCAAATTTGTTTAATCGTGAGTTATATTTTAATAAATAAGTAATTAAATAAAGCCCTGAGTCAGCATTTTTCGCACTGAGTATTTTAGGAAAACGCCTTATTAAGCCTCAACTGAGCCGAAAATAAATGCAACGTAGCATAGCTCATTATTTCGTGGGAATCATATTTGTATTGTCTGCAAATACGAGTGAGTGAGAGTCAAACAAAATGCTGCTCAATGCAGGAAATGATAACATCAGCAATATGTGCCTCGGATAATCGAGAAATTAAGAGCAGCTCACTTCGTGAGACATGGCTCTGGGCTGTTGGCTGTGGGGTGTGGGGTGTGCGTTGTGTGCTATATGGGATGGGATATAGGGAATGTTGAATAGTCAGTTGGAAGCATTACAAACGTTCAATGTTTATTTTGTGCATTTTCTTTTCATAATTAAGGTAATTGAAAGTAAACACTTCATGGCATGAGCGGCGCCGACAATCGACAACCGACATCCGACAGCCGACAGCCAACAGCGCAGCAGCGAAGATAATATTTAAACGAGTAAATTCTGACATATTTACAAAGTTTCGATATTTTCTGGCATGTGCCACACACACTCATACACACATACTCACATTTTATATGAGTGCACGCATGCTTTAGTACTTCACAAATGCCAATATGCCGCCGCAATCCCCGCAGCCCCCGCGCACACTGCTCCGACATGAAGCACTGCTCATGTTTGCATATCCTGTGCGCGTAGTATTTGCTTTGAATATGATTAATAAACGAAACTATGCACGAGTATCCGACCTGTCGGTCTCACATCCAAACAGCCAACAGAGCTAAGTGCGTGTAACGCTCTGTCAGACACTTGCCTGAGTGGCGCCTGGCACAGTGCACACACATGGAGTATCATCATCGTCTACATTTCGTATCTAAATTAATCAGTATTTGCAAATATTTAAACATAAGCATACGCAAATATTTACCACACAAAGAACACAGATTAAACGCAGCTGACTTAAATTATTGTTGCATTATCCACTTAACAAAGTCACTAAAATGAAAGCCCCTTGCAACGTACGAACATACAAGGATCAACTATTTTCTATGGCAGTAGGTTAATTCTTTTGGCTAAGCAAAATATATCCTTTATACAAATATTTAATTGCTCGTTCCTTGTTTCAGCTTAACACACTTCACTGGTGTGTGTGTGTGTGTGTGCACATAGACATTCATTTAAGATCTCGTCAATTAAAAATGTAAAAAACTGCAGCTTGCAATCCTGAAATTTTCAAACAAAAGCTATGAAACGAGTGAAAACGTTTACAAACTGCAGGCAACATTCTCTCATGCTACCAACAGGCAGCAGATCCTTTATTTAAATACACAATAAAGCTGAGCTGGGCAATTGTGAACTTTTAAAACTGTTGAAGTATTTATAATGGTACGTTTGGCCTTGTACATGTGCACCATACAGCAGCCAGGCCAAAACGCAGACAGACAAAAGCAGTCCAGCTCACACAAAAGGAATCGAAACTTTGCAAATAATCAGAATGCTGTATCCTCTTTTTCGCATGAGCATGAATGCCATTGCCACATTGACAGGGTGGCTGCCATGCACCAGCAAAAGTAATGATGGTTACTCTGCTCCAAACTATGATCTGCCTAATCGTTCGCCTTCTAGTTTTGGGCAGCTTTTATCTGTAATTCTATAGTTATAGAACAGCGTTCTCAATGCTTGGGGTTGTGTGAATTCTTATGGCACTCAAAAAAATTCATAAAGCCGCTGGCATTTGGTTTCTTTTTTTTTTTTTTAATTTAACAAAAATCTACACCTCACCAAATAGCATACGTGGTATGCCAGTTCTGCCTTAACTTAGCATAGCGAATGTTTTCTTATGATATCCTTACCATCTGCACATGTTTTTTGCCTATTGAAAAACTTTGACACTTTTATAGCTAACACGAAGTTTTTCCAAAGCCTTTTTTTTATTTATTCATTTTATGTTTTGGTTTTCTTCGGGATCTTTTTTGTTTTTTGCAAAATAAAATTCATATTTATGATATATGCAATTTCTCTACTTGATTGTTTGTTTGCCTGTTGGTTGTTGCTTCTGCATATCACTCAAAACTTTGCGAAAGTTCAATCGCTTGGAAAGCTTAGCTTACAAACAAATAAACAAGCAAACATTTTTGAATGTATATATATGCATATGTACATATATAATAAATAAGTTATGCGTACATTTTGTCGAAAGCTAAAATCTTGTGAAGAAATATTTACGCAGCAAAGAGAACGAATACAAAATGCAAATTTTTTGTCAACCACTTTGCATTTTCTACTATTTTTCTTCTTTTTTGTTTTTTATTTTTCTTGTTCGATTTTTTAAGGAAATATGTTTTTTTTTTATAATTCGTACTGGCTAACAGAGTAGGATGACATGATGCAAGGCAAATTAAGTTCCGCACATGCTCACACAGAATGCCTTTCAATGTCAACAACTCAGCTTAACGCAAATCAAATCGAGTCGACTCAACTGAACTGAACTGAACTCAAGTGTAGCCAAGGCAAGGCAAGCCGAGCTAAGGCAAGCCAAGCTACGGCAAGTTCTATGGCAAATGATTTGCCTGTCTGCCAGTCTCTCAGTCTGCCCTGACTGCCTGAATGCCTGTCTGGCTGCCAGATCGCCTGCCTGAATGCCTGAATTCCTGTCTGCCATCAGTTCATTTCAATTGCAAAATTTGCTGTCAATTTCTTGAGCATGCATCATTTTTTTTCACACGAACGAGACACTTCTATTTTTCTGCATCATTTCGTTGTGTTGGACACGCTGACGATGACGATGACGCATACGCAGACGCAGATGCAGACGCTGAAGCTGACGCTGTTGTTCACGTTGTTGTTGGCAAACGTAGTATAGCAGGCGACAATGATGTTGATATTGATGTTGCTGCTGAAGAAAATAAGCATTTTTGTAACGATTTGCTTGCATGTCTCTTGCAGATGCGCCTGTCTGCAGTACAATTGCTGTCACTGTCATCGGCGCCTCGCTCGAGGAGGCCGTGCCCATACCGTGCCGTGTGAACTCGGATCCGCCTGAAATTGAATTCGAATGGACATTCTCCAGCAGCGGCGAGCACTTTGAGGTGCCATCGGGTCACTATGCCACCATACAGGAGGCAACCACAACAACAACAACAAGTGACATACATCGCACAATTGTCGAATCGAATGATACGCACTTCGAGACTTATGGTAAGTACGCAACCAATCAATTCTCTGCAGTCACACACACGCTTCCAGAGTAGCCAAGTGAATTGCTCTTTTAATCATTTACTCAGTTTAAAAACTTTAAGCAGATTTCATGCACATCTGCATATCAGCAATATGCAGCAGCAGATATATGTTTGATGGCTAAGCTAAAGTATAGCCACATATGCTTCCTTACATTCCTTAAGCAAAATAGTTAAAAATTATTCGAAAAAAAAAAATCGAACATTGTTCGAAGAAGTATTTAATTTAATTTCTTAATTGTTTAATTTATTTTTTTTTTTTTTTGTTTAAATCTTTTTAGTTTTGAATTTATTTTGTTTATTGAGAGACTACTTTCAAAATGAAAATTACATTTTCGAAATTTATGCTAACTTGAGTTTTATCAATATCATGCACATAAATTGGATTATCTGTGCCCCAGTTGGCCGCCTCTTGCATACGGCACGGCACAACTTATTTCATTTAACTTTGCACACGCTCCTCCCGCTTGGCTGCACCTGCATTCACACTGTACTGCAAGGTGCTTATGAACGGCTTTCTCTTAGTTATTGTTAGCAAGGCTGAACATTCGGCCAACGTCGTGGGTCAGTCAGCGTGTGGGAGGAAGCCAGTCAGCAGTCAGGCGTATTGACTAAATGGAAATTTAATATTATTTAAACTTAGACCACACACTCATGCTATGCCTTGTGGATTATTTTGTTTCTGTGTGTGTGTGTGTGTGCGTGTGTGCTATATTTTCTTTATTTATATTTTAGATATTTTATTTTATTACAATATTCTTATCTATTTGCAGTTGAGACTGTAAGCGAACTCATCTACATACCCAAGGGCGAACGGGATTATGGCACGTTGGCCTGCTGGGGCCGTAATTCAATAGGCAAACAGTCGGAGCCGTGCCTCTTTCAGGTTGTGCCGGCAGGTGAGTCACCCATGCAGCAGTTCAGAATTCGCTCAAAAATTTATGTATATTCTTTAAATAAGTTTCGAGTTTTAATTGAAAGTTGCATATTTAACAACGAACAAAAAGTTAAAGCAAATTGAAAATTCATTTGGGCATTCTAGGGAATTCAACTGCAAGAGCTGATAACAGCCACAACAGGGCACTGCCTTTGTTGCTTTCTCACTTCCGAGAATTTCGAAAAATGCACACTTGCTTACAAAATAATATGCAACTGAAATAGAATTTGTGAGCTAACCATTTTTCATACGTGTAAATAAATTATATACAAGTGAAATAAACGATGATATAAAGGAAATGTTTTCATTTTTTTATTTTTGTTGTTTTCTTTTTGTAATGCTTACAGCGAAACCGGGCGCATTGCGCAATTGCACGCTGCGTCCATACGTGGTGACCTCAGCATCGCTCAATTCATCGAATCAGACAACAATGCACGGCAATCAAATGTTGCAAACACAATACGGCCGTCATGAGGCGAATTACCCGCATATGGAATATGTACGTGAGCGACATGACAATCAAACTGCAACTGACAGCAGCAGCGAAAACAACAAAGACAACAACAGCAACAACAATCGAAAGTACAATGTACATGCCAATAAAAATATGAAAAATAATATTAATGCTGACAACAGCAGCAGCAGCCACAGCAGTCACAGTCACGGCAATGGCAGTGGCAATGCCAACAACATAAAATCTAATAATCAACAGCAGAAAAAATCACTAGGAACAAAGACAAGCGCAGCATATCAGCAATATCAGAAACAACAACAACAACAAAAGCTAAGGTACCGTCAGCCAACACGCATGAGTCAACAACAAATGCAGCGTTTAAAAAAGCGAACATCATTTACGCCATCACAGACATTGGCAGCAATCAAACGACAGCAGCAGCAGCAACAACAAAAACAACAACAACAGCATCAGCAAAAGGGCAAACCAAGCAAACAACATTCAAATGCAGGCCAAGTTGTGGCCACTGCGCCGGCAGCAATCGCTCCAGTGGCCACAATTGGTGCTTCTGCTCCTGCGGCGGTTGCTGGTGCTGCTGCTGGGGCCGTAGCAACTTCCGGCGGTGGTCCCACAATGGCATACATCAATAACAGAACTGATGGATTGCTGGCCAAAACACGCTCGGACAATGGCGCAAGACGCATGCGGCGTGCGGCCGTGTCAGATGCAGCTGCAACAAAGAAATTACAAAAGTTGTCAACAACAGCAGAAGCTGAAGCAGCAGCACCGGCAGCAGCAACCGTGTCAGCAATAATGAAAAAGAAGAAGAAACAGCATTTGAAGAAGCAGCAACACCAACATCAACATCAGCATCAGCTGCAGCTGCAGTCGAAAATGCAGCAGACAAAGCAAAGTAAGTCAAATTTATCATTGTCACATGCTGCCCAAGGAGCTGCCGGCAGCAAGGAGTCGCCGGGCAGAAGTTTGAGCGCCACGGCAAAATACTTTTACAAACGGCACAAGAGCATACACAAACGTGCGCTAAGTGCAAACGAAATAATCCATCACAATCCTACTATAGCAACAGCAAAAACTACAACTACAACCAACAGCAACAGCAGCAGCAGCGGCAGCGACAGAAGTACGGCATTTAATCGAAGAAAACGCCAAGTGGCAGCAAATGACATTAAGTCATCGGCTGAGCGTGTAAAGTTGAACAAAAAGTCAGGAGCATCAGTAGCAACGGCAAGAACAGCAGGAATAGCAGGAACAGCAGCAGCGACGAGGATAACGGCAACAGTGCTGACATCATCATCGGTGGCAGCAGCAACAACAGCACACGCGCATAGCAACAACAATGACAACAACAAGGATAACAAGAATGGCGACAAAATTCGTATACGCAAATCTTTGGCAACGACTGGCAGACATTTCAGTCTGAGTAACAGCAACAATATTAGCAGCACCAGCGGCAGCAGCAGCAGCAGCATTAGAAATGCCAAGCAACAACAGTTGCAGCAGCAACAACAACAACGTTTACAAAAACAACATGGCGCACCACCAAATACACCACAAATTAGCAACAAGCCTGTGCACTACTACAAGCAACAGCAGCAGGTGCAGCAACAAGAGCAGCAGCAACAACAACAACATTTGCAGGCAGCAATTAGTAGCCACAGCAACAACGAGATGAACAACAACAATGACATCATAGAAGTAACCAACATGCAGCAAGCAATTAATGAGCTCAAGACAAGTGAACGCGCTATCAGCAACAACCACGACAACAACAACAACAACAATAATCACAACAACAATGCCGACGACAACCTCAACGACAACAACAAAGATAACAAGAACAACGTCAACGACAACGACACTGAAGAGGAACTCGGCGAAGAATCTGATGTTGATGCTGATGTTGACGACGACGACGACGATGATGATGACGAAATCGCCGTCGATGTTGCTGTTGGTGTCTCTGTTGGCGTTGCAGACGAACAGCAGCAACAAGACCAGCCCTTCGTCAACGATGACGATGACGATGTTACGGATGATTTTGCAACTAATTTCCATAATGAAAATGTTGAGGCATTGGCCAGCACAAATGACGTCGGCATTGATGGCAACGCCGATGATGAGGATGACGATGACGATGATGATGATATTTTTGCTGACGAACATGGCAACATGATCGAAGCTGAGGACGTTCCGGACGGCAACGTGCCAGAGCACGACGACGACGACGACGACACGGATGTTGCTGCCGATGAGGAAGAATTTCAGATACGCGATGAAGATTTCATACCGAGTGTCAATGACGCTTTGCCCACGCTGACAGCCACGGCCGGTCTCGGTCTCGGTCTCGATCCCGGGCTGGACAGTCAGGCCGGTCTGGCCGACTGGCAGCAACCGCATTTCGATTACTCACGCATGGAGTACAGCTTCAGCAACGGTGTGGCCACACAGAGCCTAATTGGTGGCGGTGGTCACGACATGCTAAGCGGCTCTGGCGGCAGTGTCGGCAGCATTGGCGCCGCTGGAGCTGGAGGTGGCGGTGGCGGCACTATCAATTTCGACAATTACGATAACATTATCTACTCGACAATGGAACTGGAATGCATGCCGGGCTACGATGGCGGACTGCAGCAGCAATTCTACTTGGAGGCCTACGACTCGAAGACGAAGAAGCTGCGATTGAATGCCACCAGCACGTACTCGGATGTACCCATATTCCGCATTGACTTAAGCGGTAAGTAAACAAATTTGGCATGTTCAGGCATAAGCTATTACACACGTATTTAGAATGCGACAAAATAAATTCAAATTATGAAATATGTAGAAAACAAACACGAAGCAGTAGAAGAATAGGGCAGAAGAAAAGAGAAAGGTTACAGCCAAATGCGCGCTAACGTAGCGGAAGTGTTTATTTCTCACTTTATGAATTATTATTATATTTAAATGAGGCAGAACAAATGGCCATGTGCTATTAGCAGCCAACAGCCAACCGCCAACAGCCACCAGCCACCAGCTACCAACTACCAGCTAACAACAACAATGAAAACAACAACAAAAGTAACAGCAATAGAAATAGCAAAAGCAAAGGCAAAGGCAAACGCACGCAGGCCAGCCAAGTAGCGGCAAGCCAAGTGACGGTGGGCCACGGCAGGCGAAACCGCAAAACCCATGCATAACAACCGCAAGACTAAAGACTTTTCCTGGCTTTGGCTTTCACTTTGGCTTTGGCGTTGGCTTTGCAGTTGTTGCTGCTGCTTTCAAGTCTTGATACATGCAGATTAATTAGTTGAGGCCGTGTCCGTGTCCGTATCCGTGTTGGTTTTGCTCGTCGCCGTTGCTGGTGCCAGTGTCGCTGCTGTTGCTGTTACTGCGGCTGCTGCTGCTGCTGCCGATGTTAATGTTGCTCGTTGTTGTAATGAATTTTGGCTTGTCAGCAAAACTTTTCACGTTGATAACAACACGGCAGCATAGCAACATGCCCACAAATGCGCCCGCTACGTTGTCGTATCGTTATCGTTGCAGAAAGTGCCTACAGCAGCCAGCCAACACCCAACGCATAACACACAGTACACGACATCCCCCATCAGCATGCCTCCGTCAGCAAGCAGCAGCAAGTCGAAGCAACAAGGCAAAAATTTGAATTTAGTTGTTGAAAAACGAGATTTATATCGACAAAAAGTCATTGCATGTCGAGTGAGTGTGTGTGTGTTTGGTATGTGTGTGTGTGTGTGTGGGCCGCAAATTGTTTTATTAGATTTGAGTCTACGCAAAAAAGTTGTGCCGCCACGCGCAGATTTTCGTTGTTGGCCATGGCAGCAAGAGCGACAAGAGAAAGAGAAGCAGCAGCAGCCGCTGCCAAGGCAAAGCTAGGCAAGGCAAGTCGCGCACTCGCGAGTTAATGAGCCGAACTTTGATTATTGAAGTTTTGTGCGTTCGCCTAATCTATGCAGTAGCTGCTGCCACCACTCACCGCCGCTCAGCACTCACCACCCTGACATTCACCATGCAAAACTCACCACCCTGCAGAGCAAAGGCGCGCACGCTAAACACACAACGACGGCGGCGGCGGCAGCCTGGCAAAGTGCTGGCTGCTCTTTTGCTTTTGTGTAGGCGCAGCTGCGTGTGAGTGTGTGTCTGTGTGTCTGTGTGCGTGTGTGCGTGTGCGCGCTTTTTGGCAGAAATCTATCGACGAAGCTGTTTGTTTGGCAAACGTTTGCCATGGCGCCTTTGGCTTTGCCGACGACTTTATTTGCAAAATCAAACGAAGCGTAAAGTCACGATTAGTTAGACAAGCGTGTTGAAGTCTCAGCTGCTGCTTCCTCTCCCTCTCCGTCTGCCTCTCTTTCTTCTTGTACTCCTGCCGCTTTTTCTGCTACGGCTGCTGGTACTCGCATGCTGGCAATGGCTGTAGATTGGCTTTGCTGAACTATGCCCTACGCGTGACCATGCCAAGCAGCAGTAGCAGCAACAGCAGCAGCAGCCAAGCCAGGCCAGGCCAGGCTGTGAAAGCAAAAACGCAAGCAACCATGTGAAATACAATGAAATGTTTGCATGTACCGCAGAAAGTTTGCTACTGTAAAAAACAAAATTAACTTTACAAACAAGAACATGAAAACAGAGCAAAGAGCAAAGCGAAAAGTTCACGTTTGCGTTTACGTTCACGTTCACGTTCATGTTTCACGTTAAGGTTTTACGATTTGTTTTCCATTTAAGATTAGTTTGTTAAAATGTTGCTGCATAGTTTAAGGCGCCAGCTAAGTACAGCAACTTAATTAGCTTAACGCTTTGTGGAATTGATGATGTAATATTTATACTTAATGGAATACGTGCCACAAGCCACGTCTTGAAGGCTAACAATTATACAGCATATATGATATATAGACTATTAGGCAACTAATGTGCATTTGTATATAGCCAACACTGGCACATAAAATTTATTGTAATGCTTTACTCACTTGAGCAGCGTGTTTTAATGGTGTGAAAGTGGCAGCAAATAACCTAGCGTCCTTGCTTATATGTCACGAGTTCAGCTGAAGGTTAGCATATACAAAATAACGACAAATTCATGGGTTATGTGCAGCATACTCCACACGTGTGCAGAGGCCTTCGCTGCCTGTCACAGGTTTACAATTATTGCAATTAGGGTACACTTAATGCAATAATCCGTTGCGACATGTATAATATAATGTAGCTCACAAATAGGATATCCTGTTTACAATAACAACAATGAAAATGCCAAGGTAAACACACACAAGCACACACACGCAGACGCGCGCAGACACACAGCGTTCGGTGTCAGCTTTCAAACCCAATCGTCATGTCATACGCCTAATAAAAAACTCGAGGCGTCAGTACTTTAATGCACACGCGCGACATTGAGAGCAACAACAACAACAGCGACAACAACAATAAAATAATAATATCACTTTCACAATTTAATTTTGCAGATTTGACACCCATGGATTACTATCCCGACCCGAATCCGGCGCTACATCTCGTCGTGTACAGTGTCAACCAGAAAGGGCGCTCCGAACCAATTGTGCTTGAAAATGTGCCAATAAATGAGGCGGATAAGCGCACAGGTAAGTCGAATTGAGCGCGCGCGCACTGCACGGAGACGTGCAGCTTACTCCTACATAGAAGCCAGCTACAAATATGACAGGCAGTAGGCACCAGGCAGCAGGCAGCTGGCAGCAGACAGCCGGCAGCAGTCAGGCCAAGGCGAAGCCAAAGCCAAAGCAATAGCGAAGCCAAGGCAGAATAAAACCTTCAGCTGTGCATTTGTGCCGTTGCTGAGTAAAATGAAATTTATATGTTTGAACACAAAGCAGACAGGCAGACAGACGGACAGACACACGTATATAACCAACAATATTATGCCATGCTGCTTGCCTGTCTACCTGCCTGCAAGGCTGCCAAACTGCCAACCCGATCCGCCAGTTATTTCAGTTCAGGCCAACGGCGCAGTGTAATGCCGAGCTGCTCTTGGCATGCGAGGTTTCCTTTTACTGAAATCTTAGCGCGTGTCTATGCCCGTGACTGGGACTATGACTGTGACTGCGAGTGTGACTGTGATGTTGCTGATGTTGTCTGCGGCGTAGGCGTGCCCCACGGCAGCCTTGTTTCGCCTGAGGCTTATGTAGGTTGGCACATTCGAAAGCACTCAAGTGCTCGTGCAATAAAGTGTTATGTATGTGGCTCTATGCGTGAAATGTGCTAATGAGCGGGTGAGCAGCTGAGCAGGTGAGCAGGTGAGCGCCGACTGTGGCTAACCATGGCAGCTAATTGCGCTACAAAAAGTGAAATTATACTTTGGCAAAAGCATTCCTGATGTCTGGCAAAGTGTAACGTTAAATGCCAAAGGTAATTGAGAATTGGCGTCGACATAAAGCGAAAGATAAATTTTCGTGCTACTTCTTTTGACGTTAGACGCTGCACTGCGTTGCTGCTGCTTAGTATATAATGGCGCTTAGCTGAGAAAATGTTTGCTTTGTAAGTAGTATGTGTGTGTGTGTGTTTTCCTTCACTACTTTTGTAAGTGCAATGGACATTTTTTCTGCTATATAACAAAAAAAAACAAAAAACAGTCTGGCTGATTAGAGCAAATGCTTTACTGCTTTAAAACAATAAAAATGCTTACTTAAAGTTAACAAGCCGACATCACAAAAATTGTTGCTTTCTACTTTCGCATGTTATTCCTCAACTCCTCCAGGGAAATGGTAATTCATACATAATAATAAGCGTCTCGCTTGCCATGCACAAACCTGCGCCATGCATTTCTGCTTACTAAGCTATAAATTTTGCATGCAGCTGACGAATCGCTGTTGCCTTGAGTTACATTCAAAAAGGGACATTTGAATTCCGAAATCTCTTAACTTGTTGCCCGCTTCACTTTGTAAAGGCTGCACAACAGCGCAACAAATAAAACAAACAGCTTTGCTTCATGAGTCTCCTCGCTGTGCGTGGCGCATGATTTAGCAGCAGCATGCTGGCCTTTATTTGCATACACAACTGTAAGCAGACGACAAAGCCGCGCTCGGCACTTAGTGTTCTCGCTTCGAATGTCATCATTGTGTTGTGCTGCTTCTGCTTCTTGTTAAGTTCTCTGCTTATTTAAAATATCTGCTACAACTTACAGACAACGCAGGCGAATGGCGAATAGCGAATGGCGGAAAGCGCCTGGCGATGTCATTGGACCTGCCTGCACGCACATGCCTTTACTCTTTGGCATTGTCCACTTGCACAGCGCGCAGCCAGGCGCCCGGGCAGGCACGTGGCAGGAGGGAGCGATGAAAAAGAATGTTGACTAGCAAGTTTATAGAGCGAAATATTGTCGTGAATAGAGTTAGAAGTTTTTTTCAGTGACGTTCATTGCTTTTTAAGCACCATTTCACCTTTAAAAAGTCATTCAAGTATTTGCATATTCCATTCTAACCATTTTAGCTTTTGTGTAAGTACAATTGTTCTTTTATTTAACGAGTTTTGTTGTCGCAGCGCAAGTAAACAACAACTTTTCTTTTTTTCTCTCTCTCTACAATTTTTTCTATTATTGTTGTTGCTATTCTTTGTTGCTGTCAGGCACCCCTTACAAAGTAGCAAACGTTCATCGCTAATTTCTTTAAAAGTTTTTGTGAAAAAAAATCTAGAAAAAGAAAACATTCAAGAAAATATAATATAGAAAAAGATTGGAGGAAGAAAAAGGTAAATTACTTTTCTACTTCTGCTTGCGTTTGCCGTTGCCCTGCACAACTGAATGAATGAATGTATGAATGGAGAAGCCCCCCGCTGGGTTTGTTTGTGTGAAAAGTTAAAAGGATTAAAATCGGCATGCTCACCTTAATCAATTTCTGCTTTAATGCGTGCAACTTTGCCCATTTATGAATTAAACGCAGACGAATATTGCATTTTTTATGTTATATCAGCTTTTTTTCTTTTTTAGTTTTATTTTGTTTTTATGTAAATTATGCATATTTTTAAAACAACAATTCTAGTATAATTTAACTGCATATTAAAATTCATCATACGCACCGTTGCACAGTCCATTCTAGTCTTCATTTAAATAATCGTCTGAGTCTTCTGTTTATTTACGAAAAATAAAAAGAAAAAAAACTACATATAAAACAACAAAAGTCGTAATCTTATGGCAAACAAACTTGCCACAACAAAAACAGAAACAATGTGCAAAAAAAAAACTGTATTTTTGTTTAGCTATCAAATACTCAAACAGGGAAGTCTGCTCTGCCAATGCCATCAACTTATTTACTCATAGTTTCTGCATATGCATACACGAGTATTGTACGTATTATGCGTAAAGCAAAGACTATGCAAGTGAAAGTGTGTGCATGTGTGTAGCTTAGATAAATATGCAAACTCGATAATAAAAAGCATATAAGAAATAAACGAGTAAGCAATGACAACTCCGCAAGGTTGATAAACAAACACACGTGCATGTTGCAAATAATAAAAGCTCAAATAGCACAAAAACAAACTACGATTGGCAAAAGGCAAGCAAACATTGACAGAGCACGCACAACGCACAACCCACGACAGACAACGCACAAGACACAACGCAGCAGCAATGTGTGCACGCAGAGATACTCCATATGAGTACATAGCTCTGTGTAATTAAACTTGTGTGCGTGTGTGTGTTTGTATGTGTGTCTATGAGGGCGTGGATTCTGATATCTTGAGAAAGGTGCTTAACACAAAAAGCATTCTTACACTCAGAGCAGATGCCTTGGCAAGCGACTAAAGCAGCGCAGAGCTGTGGGAAAGCGTGGCTTTCTGTGCGAGAGGCAGACAGGCAGACCGAATCGGCTTTGCCACGTATGTTAAGCAATTTCTGTACATGCCAAACATTTCTTAGCTTTGCTGCTTTCTAACACAGCACAAAGTAAGCCACAAAGCGCCAATTTGAGTGGAACTTCGTCTTGAACATGGTCTCGTTTACCTACGAACTCTTCACGCTCACTTCTTGCTAGCCCGTGCATATCAAGAAGTAAAGTGAAATTCGCTACATCATGTACAGCTTAAAGTGCATATGGAAATGCAACTGCTCAAGCTAAGCTCTGCCTAATTTTGCAACAATTATAAAACCGCAGCGCACAGCACTGTGGCACCATAGGCAGCGTCTACTTAAAGAACATGGTAAAACACTCTGAATTTGGTTTGTTTTTTTCTTCTTTTTTTTGTCAGTGTGTGTGCATAGCTTGGTAGGCTGCGCGTTTCGAGTATGTTATCTCAGAATCAATTAAAATGAAGTTCAGGTTTTTATTTTTTTTATATTTTTTGTCTGGTTTTTTTCGGTTTGCTTTGGTTTGGTTTGGTTTGGTTTATAAGCCACTTATCTGCATTACAGAAGGCGTTCTTAGGTCAGAAGCTGCCTACCAGAGGCTTGCCTTTACGTAACTGTTCATTGCACGCATTGCGTGCGCACATAAATCAGTTCTACACCACACAGCACAGCACAGCACAGCACAGCCAGCACAACTATAAACACACTACACCACAACACAACACACCACGCCACATCACACCGCAACGCAGCGCAAAGCAAAGCAAACGTATAACGACGCATTGTATTGGCAAAGATATTTCAGAGGCTCGTGTATCGGCTCTAGTAGCTTAATGTATATGCCTACTTCTGTGTTTGCGCATGTGAATGCGTGTGTGTGGGTGTCTGTATGTGCCTCACGCTCGTGCTGCTCTTGTGTGCTAAATATGCATTGCGTAAATTAACAACGCAAATACGTGCATGTCCGTCCGTCCGTCCGCCCACATTGGTGTGGGCATATATTTGCTTAGTTAGTGCAAATAATAAATCCCAATCGTTTAATTTATTTATCTTTGTATCTTTTAGCTACTTGGGAATTATTATGAACGCTTTTGTATCATCATCATTTTGTCTATCTAACTGCCTGTCTGTCTGTCTGTCCCGTTGTCTGTTTATGTTGGCATTGTGAAATTATGCGGAGGGCTTAGTACGCGGGGCATAGCTCATTTGGACGTATTAATATTCCGCATGGTATCATATTTCGCTCATAATTAAAGACTGCTTACATAATTGGCGATTTGCTTGGCTAGAGACATTCAATATGGAAATTCGCATTTGGCAAAAGGGGATTACTTCAGTTAAATGCTGCGGGCAATACGCACACACGCACGCATACACGCAGCCTTAGAAACACGAGTATATAATTGTATACGGATACACATATACCCATGCTCTTGGGTTCGAGGCATAGATGAAGGCATATATAAATCTTAAAATTGTAAAGCAGCTTTTCGTAATTATTACACCTTCCCGCCGCAATGTAGACCCGGCGCCCGTAATGTATATTTACCGCAGCATAATCAACATTTTGATCGCATGCACGTTCGCGTATATTATAATGCAAAGGATATTTCGCTTTTGTCTCTTGCCTGATTTAATTCGATAAAACAATTTATTAGCAGACAGAATTTCTAATGCCAATATTTGCGTTTGAACGAAAATTTCTGCGCTTAACTGAGAGACAAAGGACGAGCGCATTGCGGCATTGTGGCCATGTACGCGTTCTCATAAGTAAGGAATGTGTTTTACATAAAACATCAGCATTACATTAATGTAAATATAATCAATTTCATGTTATACCAAAAAAGAATATCTTGTTATGCTAAACTGACACACAGAGATTCCCCATGAGTTACATTTTCTGTACGTAAATATGCACATGCCAAGTATTGCCACACTAGGAGGTCCTTTCGTGTTAGAAACACCAACAGCAGCAACGGCAGCTGACTGGCAGAGACACCTGCAAGTGCAAACACACACACCAACTCATAGTCAGACCGCCACAGCATTATGTGCTACGCTTATCGTCCACATACACACGCATACATACACCCATACCCATACACGTACACTTGCGCAGCAAGGCGCGAGCGTTGGCAGGTGGCTGGTGGCTGGTGTCTGGTGGCAGGCAAGTGAACGATGTGCTGCCGCATACAGCAGACTACATTTACGAGTAACAAAATATAAACGATTACTGTAAGACAAGAAAAAATACATTAAACTTGTCTTATCTGAATAAAATATCCCAAAAGACAACGATAAAAAAAAAAAAGAGAAGAGAAGAGAACCAAATAAAGAAACATTGTAAAACAAAAAAACCAAGTGAAATGAAATAAAAAATTGAAAGGAAAAAAAATTAAGCCCATGGTGCAGAAGAGTAAGAAAATCGAGCATTGTGTAACGCGAGTAAACTGTCTGCAAGGACAACGGATGTGTATGAGAAACGGCAGGAAATGCGGCCGCAATGCAACGTCAGCAGCAAAACAACGAACAGCGTCGCTTGGTACCTTGAGTTGTGCCAGTCGGCAAAGGCAAAGGTAAAGGTAAAGTCAGAGATAGAGCGGCTAGAGCAACGCGTCAGCAACACACCCCCACACCCACATTCACCCCACCATTTCCCAGCATCATGAACACCATCAGCATCAGTATAAGCATCAGCATCAGCATCACCGTCAATGCCAGAGTCACTGCCTTAGCCACAGAAATGTATTTATATTTTTACAAAGGAATGAAATATCAACATAGCGGGCTGCACGTGAGTGAGTGCGTGCGTGAGCGAGTGAGCGAGAGAGCGAGCGAATGAATGTTTGCTGATATTCCCAATACATTTTAACCAATAGACTTTTTCATCATGCCAACGATACATTTATATCACAATCGGGAGCATTAAATCGAATTAAGCTTATAAGCAGCAGCAAGTGGCAGCAGCAGCAGCACCATCAGGAGCAGCAGCGAGTGGCAGCAGCTAGCGCCGTTGGGATGCAAGGACATAGGAACAAAGCAAACCGTAACAGCAAACAAACAAACAAACAATTGGCTTATGAAAGGCGGAATTGGCAGCATTGGCAGCATCGACTGTGTGGGTCTGCAGCGGCTAAGGGAGAAGGGGGCAGCATTGGCAGCCATTGGCAGCAGCAGGCCCAATCGACGCACAGGTTGCCATCATATCTACGAGTAGCTGCTGCTTAACATGCGCTGTTGTTGCTGTTGTTGTTGTTGTTATATCTGTAGATGTTTTTCCTTTTCGGTATTGCCAAATATTTGCGCAAGTGTGAAAATTTCATTACGGTTTCCACTTATATTTAAATTAAATTTCGTTGCTTATCTCCACTGTGCCTGGCTCGTCTTTTCGCATATCACTGGCTCAGCCGTATATTTTTTTCTATTTTTTTCATTTGCTGTTTTGTTTTGTTTTTATTTCCTTTTTCGCTCTCTTTTTTTGGTCTGCTATTTGTTGTCACTTGCCTGCCTCGCCACCCGCCACCTGCCGCCTGCGAATTTTGTAAGCATTTTAACACTTTGTATGGACATGGCAAAGGTGCAAATATTTTTATTCTCTTGGTATTCGTTTTTTTCTTCAATGTTTGTGGTTGTATTTTTTGTATTATGGCTTACAATGAAATTGTTTTCATTTCTTATACAAAAATATACTTTTGTAAACTTTGACAACATGTTGGCTACAAAGACAGAAATTGCCAGTTTTGACAGAAATTGCACACACACAAGTTAAGACAATCGCATGTGTTGAGGTTAAGCTGCAAATTAATTTACGCATATCCACTACAAATCGAACTTCGATTTAACTTTTCTCTCTTATCTAACTAACAGATTTGCCTGTTGTCATTCACGAATGCCTACAGTTGCTGTACACACAGCGTAAAAGAGATTTTAAAAGAAAGTATCTAAACTTTTCGAAAAAAGGGGCACGCTGACATGTGGCTGGATACTTTTGTGGCTACCTGTATTTAGCAACGCAACAGCCAAATTTGCATTTTGCAATATGCACAAAACTCTTCACGCTCAAACACACTTCAGCTGTCTACGGTCTTGTATTCAGCGCTTTGCATATTCCTGAAATTTTTTTAAAATAACATTTTCCGGTTACTGTTGGGCTCAACAGATACTGCGCCTTTGGAAATTAATTAGAATAAAGACCCACTGTAAACAAACAAAGTTTTTGCTGCTTGTTTATTAAGCACAGTAGGAATTCGGAAATTATTTAAAATCTGAAAATCAAATTTGAAAGCGATCCACGCTGCACTTTATATCCTTTATATCTGGCAATAATAAGAAGATCACACACACTGGTCATAGTTAGGACAGAAAGGAGAAGTTCCGCCCCTTGCAACTGTATTGCAAGTGAGTTGAGTCAACTTAATGCAAAGTTTCAGGCTGCTCATTAGAGGTTCTAATTATTGCCTTTTCTACGAATTTCCACAAATGTTTGTTTCACTTAACATTTTCATTTGCCACTTCTGATTCAAGTTGGCGGCTAATTATTTTTTTTTTACTTGTGCCATACTCGCATTTGAGTTAATTGCTGCCGCCTTGGTCCTTGACCTTAACTAAATGCTTTCTAATGCAAATACATACATTTGCCAGGACTCATTCCTAGGCATACGTTATGCGAGTGCTAAAATTATTCGTGTGCTGGCGCAGGTTGACACAAAGTCATTTGTTATAGAAATTGTGGCCCATCACTAGATGAGCAACAAAGCGAAACGATTAATCAGCGCACAGTGAGCCGCAACCGGACAAATAGTGAACGCTAGCCGTGACGAGTGTTGTGCCATTTGCTCAGTGGGCCAACCCACTGTGCAATTTACGCGTCATTTGCTTTTGAAATTTTCCAAAATATTTAACAAATATTCACTACTCATTGCGCATTGCTCGCAATTTGTCGAATACGCCTGCATACCAATGTACGTAAGTATGCGAATCCGAATCCGAATCCGAATGCGAATGCGGATGTGAATGCGTATGGCTAAACATAAATTATTTCTTCCATATCATGCGCGCAATAATTACCATAATTATTAGTCAAATTATGCATGAGTGTGCCGCAGTGAAAGTGGGTGCTGGCGAGTTGCTTGCCTGCCTAGGGGTGCCTGGGAGTGCCCGGGGGGTGATGGCGGCGAATGTGTTTCTTTATTTACATGTCTATGAGTTAACATATTATGCAACACAAGGACCAACGCTTTCAACAGCCATCATAGAAATGTGTTAAATTAATTAATCATGATTAAAACCAACACTCACACAAGTAATTAATCACATATACACGCACACAAACACATGCACACACAGCCAAACACACACGAATATACAGGCGGGCTAATGTGCACATTTGCACACATACACGCACACAATCGCGCATTCATGAATGCAGAAGCCGAAGCAGAAAAATAAAAAGAAGAAGACCAAGAAAACTCTGACATGACACATGCCTTGTTTCACACACACACACACACATAAACACAAATACAACAAACTGGCACAAGAACATTCCTTGAACCTTTCGACTAATTATGAGCTAATTAACGCCATCTTTAAAACTTTTATCCCTTTTCATTTTCATTTTTGTTTCTGTTTTTTTCATATGCACGTTTTTTTCTGATTTTTATATTTCACTCTGCTTTGCGTTTCTTTTTATTTTAGTGAAAGTCAGCGTTTAAAAAAGTTGAAATGTTGCGGATTTTTTGTTTATTTTTATTTTTAATAAATTAAAACTTCAAACAGACTTTTACGCATGTGAACCTCCTGCCGTGCATTAGCTTATAGCCTGTACACAGAGAACCACTCGCACACCCAATCAACCCAACCACTCAGCCACGTGTGTGTGTGCGTATGTGTGCATATACATATGTCACACATTTTCCATTGCCAGTCAGTGAAGCATAAATGCGCAATTTCTGCAGCAAGCTCGCATTTCGTCAACATTTCAAATTTATCGATTTCAATCGTCGTTTGCGATCTCATCATATTTGTATATTTCTGCATGTGACTGTGTCGGTGTCTGTGTGTGTATGATTTTTTTTTCTGTCTGGCTCATTTATAAATTAGCAACAGTTAGCAGCAAAATCTACACCGATACACGCATCGTGAAGCTTCACCGCAAGCCAACATTAACAACAACAAGAACGCCGTCATCAAACCCCATCCCAACCCAACCTTTAGCATCCCATTCCATTCCATGCCATTCGATCCCAGCGTCGAGTGGCTCTTCTCGTTGATGGCATTAAGCGCAAACAAATGCTTGACTCGGCGCGTTCGAAAATTTTTGTTTGCTTATTGAAATTCTATGTTGCATATCCGCAGGCGCGCATGATTTGTTGCTGCTTTGTATGCGAGCCGTCTATGCTGCTGTGCATACCGTACACCTACACACACACGTGACGTGCACGTACGGTTGCGAATGCGAATGCGAATGTGGGTACGTTCGCCTGCGACTATAAATGCCTGAATAAATGTGCGCAAAAGTATTGTATTGTACGTAATGAATATTCAATTATGCCTACAGCAACCAAATTGATTTTCAGCTCAAATTTGCATTTAGCGAAAAAATTGAAAAAAAAAAAACAAAAATAAAATAGATTACATTATTTTTTTTTTTTCGCTTTGCGTTAAAAGATTTAGAGCAGACATATCAGCTATAGGGTATTTGGGGCATTCAAACTGTCGCTTGTTCTTCATGTCTGCGGATTTGGCTGCAATTAGTCAAGTTGCTCGCCAATCTGCACCAGCCGGTAATAATTTTTAAAAATACATTTAATACAAATTTAATAAATAACTAAAAAGACAATTATTAAATGCACCAGCCATCAGACAATTCAGATACTCTCTTGTCTGCTGGTGCAACACTTTTAAAGATATGCTGGAAAATTTATATGCTCTTCTTAGAACAATGATTTAATTTTTAACAACTCAGTGTGAAAATCGCAGTCGGGCACTTTGCAGCCTTTTGAGATTTATAAATAAAAAACTCAAACGGAGTTTTTTGAACTTGGCAGACATTCAAGCAAAGGCATTAATATTGTTTTAAGCTGCAGACGAAAACTTTCCTTGGGATTCATGCGATAAGTGCGTTGAAGTACCAGAAGCCCTTGCAAAGGTCATTAGCAACACTTAGCAGCGTCTACGCCTGCACCGATGTGTCAGATTTTATTAGTGTTTGGCTATTTTTATCAGACACTTATTTTATTTTTCGTACATGCTGCAAATATTGATATGCGTGCATTTTATGTCGCCACTTGTCAGATACTCCTCCTACGTTCACTGCGAAATAGAATGCCCTGCACCGCTGCCCACTAGACGCCAGCGTGCGAACTTGAAGCAAGTGTCACATGTTTCCTAATAGCCGGGACATTGTCTCTGGCAAACACCCAATAAAATTTGTGCTGAGTTTGATATTTATTTACGCATATGTGCACTTTATTGATTTGGCGCATGTTTATTGCAAGCCCAATAAAAAACAACAAACAAAAAACGAAAGCAAAAAAACAACAGCAAAAATAACAAAGAAAAAGTATACCAAGCTTAAATCAAACCATGTCCAGCTTGAATTGGAATTGCCTCCCTCACACTTAACGTAAATAATGCATACCCTGGGCACGAGTGTCGCATTGTTGCCAGCTTTTTATGACGTATGCACGTTCGCTTAGTCATATACAAAACTTATATATGCAGTGAGTACAAAAGAACAGAGTTAAGCCGCAACAATTAGGAATATAGGACAAGCGCAAGTAAAGGCTGACGCTGCTGAAGGCGGCTGCTGACTCTCACTGCTGTGCTTAAGTGCGAAGTGCAAAAGTATGCTGTGAAATGATGCGACAGCCAACAGAGCGAGAGCCTCATATGGCATTTTAATTATATTAACGACAAACGATCGATAATCAACATTCGCCAAGTCATTCAAATTTAATAGCATGGCGCGCATATGTCAAAATAAACGAAAACGAAACGAAACGGAACGAAAACGCAGCCAGGCAGCTGAAAAAGAAAAACATGCAAGTTGCAAAAGAAAGTGCTAAAGTTACCAACTTTACAGCAAAAATAAACAACAAAAATACCAAAAAGAGAAGAAAAAAGAGAAACCGAAAAATTGAAAAGTTTCATGCTGTATTTACAGTCAGATTTTTCACATGACACTCTGCCGATTCATTTATAACGTATTACTACAGACAGCAGCAAAGTTGCCTTGCTCTCCTTGCACTTCCCTTTTCCCACGTTGTTGTTGTTGCAGCGCAGCGCAGTGCACACATGCGTCATGACACGTCACGTTAACGCTGAGTGCTGCGTCAAGGATTGTCAATTATGTTCTTATATGCAGGCATCATGTGTACAATTTATCGAGTTATGACTGTACGCATGCTACGTACATGCATTAAGTAATTATCTGTCTGCAGACTGCGAGTATCATTAAATCAGTCGCACTTAAACAAAGTTGCCAACTTTTCCATGGAAACTTTCGTTCTGCCCCAAGAAATTGCTATAATGCTCAGGACTATGACGCAGGACTCTAAAGGTCTACATCTTCTACTTGCAGATGGACGCATGGGCCTCTCGATACTGCCGCTGGCTGCACTGCTCACTGGCACGCTCTTCACCGTCGGCATTGCCGTGCTCTTTATCGTCGTGATCGCCGTGCGCAAGCGACGCTGCCAGGGCGGCCGCAACATGTGCGACGACAAGGACAAACATTTGGGTAAGTGAAGCCGCACATAAACTTGCCAAACTTCGCTTTGGTCGAAGTTATTTTTCAATTTTCACTTGCTTCGTCTGCGGTCTGGCCACATAAAATGCCAACCGTGAACTGTTCGTCAATTAATCTGCCATCTGCCTCTCTCCCTCTCTCTGGGTGTGTGCGTGGGTGCAGGTATGGACGTCACCGTGACGGCGCCACTCGAAACCGGTGCCGGGCATCAGCGCCTCGTTGTGGCCTACACGCTGAAGCAGGGCATCGAGAAGCAGCCGGACATTCTGAGCGCGCAAAAGAGCGCCACGGCCAGCGACACGTCATCGCCATTGGGAAATCGACCGAGTGGCTTATTTATGGCCACTGCTGGCATAGCAGGCGGTGGCGTCGGCGGCAATGCAGGCGGCGCAGGTGCTGGCGTTGGCAGCAGCCATGCCGCAGCTGCCAGCAATAAAACAGACTTTGCAGCCGTTGCACTCGCGGATTATGTAAGTTTAGTCTATAATAAAAAAAAAAAAAAAGTTTTTTATTTGGTTTCTTTTTTTCCTTTACTGAAACGTTATTTATTGGCACGTGTGTTGTTTGTTTGTTTGCCACTACAGGATGGCGCCATGCAGGATGCCAACGCGTCACACCTGAACAGTCCACCCTCGCAGTCGAGCACACTGAAGCTGGGCAGCAATGATGCGCCCTCGAAGAGCTACCAGAATGCATCGCTGCTCTACGATGCGCTGCCCACCGGTCGTCACGACATTTCACGCTACGATCCGCTGGGCCTCAACATGAACTCAGCCGTCAGCTATGGCGGCAGCAACAGCACGCTCAGCTCCGGCGGCAGCGCCGGCAACTCCTCGCTTACGGCGAACAATGCAGCGACAGCGCTGCTGCAAACCTCCTCCTTGGCGAATGGTCACTATGCACTCAATCATCATCACACTCTGCCGCACAACACGACGGCAGCAGTGGCACTCCAGCATCAGCATCAGCAGCAGCATCATCAGGATAGACAGCAGCAGCAGCAGCAGCAACAGCATCAAGCCAGTCTTCAACAATCGATTGCGGATTACTTGACCGCCAGCAGTTTGATTGACTATAATCTGAGTAAATCGGCAGCCACCGCCTCGCCACTGACCGGCGCAGCAATTGGCCCAATGGGCGGCGGGGGCGGCGGCGGCATGGGCCATATGACGCTGCCGAAGAGCATGGGCCTGGGCTCCATCATGGGCATCGGCATTGGCGGCAGCGGAGGCGGCGGCGGCGGCGGCACGCCCACCACACTGACGCCCTCGCCCGCCGCTCAGAGCACGCTGACAACGATCATACAGAAATCGAATCCCAGTCGCAATCACATAATCACCGACACTCTGCCGGGTCCCGAGAGTTGCGTCTAAGTGCGAAAGCCACCGCGACAGCAGCAACAACAAACGTCGGCTAACATTGTAAACTATATTCGAACTATAACCGAAAAGACTGGCGCACATAGACATTTTTTGTAAAATAGAGAGAGAAAAAAAAAAGAAGCAAAACAAAAACAAAAACAAAAACAATGAATTGCAAAGCAAAAACACTCAAGGCAACGCGAGTCCTTTGCATAATTCCTCTTCAACAGCATTAAGCAAAACCAAAAGTATAATAATTTAAATTAGCAAAATTTAAACAAAACAAAAGCAAAACAAAAAACAAAACAAAAGAAAAAAAAAAAAACAAAACAGCATAAGAAAAAGCAAACAAAACAAGAAAATTAAATAAAAACAAAAGTAAAGAAAATTTAAGTGAACTCTAAGACGATGTCAGCAATGCAAAACGAAAGGCAAAATACATTCTACGTGTTTAGTTTAGTTTAGCTTGGTAAGATGCTGCGTACGCACGCGTATGCGCTAGTCTAGCTCCTAGCTCCTAGTCCTTAGTCCTTAGTCCTTAGTCATACTCCATATCATGTCTGTATGTAAAGTGTAACTGTATGTAGTTCTACTGTACTTTAGTTGTAACCGACACTAGCATAATTATTGTATGTCTGTATATGTCTACACACAAACACGAATGCACACACACACTCACACATACGCATACACCATCGCAGCCAACTAACTGCAGATTTGTGCTTATGTGTTTGTGTGGGTGTGTGTGTTAATTGAGTTGTGTGCATAATTCGTACGTGTACGAGTACTTCCAGCGCGTAGTGTGCTTTATGCATTTTTTAACTCGTATAAGTAAGTACCTAGGTTAGTTGTTTCATTTGTTTGTACTGCTGCAGACCACAGTGCAAAAGCGCCACTCAAAGGCAACAACAGGAAAAACCAAACAAAATGCATTTAAATGTGCGCAACACTGCGCGGTCTCTCTCCGAACTCTACAAGCACATATCCCTGACATATCTCTTCACATATCTCTTGACAAATCTCTACTGTGTTCAAAAGCGTTCAGAAAAGTCCAAAACACATATCGCCATGTCGCCATATCAGCGCATAGCTGAAAGGCTGCCTCTACTGTGATGCAGCAGCTCAGCAGCGTTGCCAGCAATATACGATGAATGCCACGTAGAAGTCCAAAACATGTAGATCAGCTAAGTTCAGCTAAGGATGCATGTGCAGGCATGCATTTAACACTTACGCGAGTAGTTTCGGCCAAAGCGGCTGCTGCCACTCAACTCAACGTGGCCAACGTGGAAAATCCAAAGAAAGCTGCTCATTATCATTGCTAAAAGTTTCTCAAAATAACAAAAAACATTGCAAAATCCTGGCACAAAACCTTTAAAGTTTCTCTGTCTCTCTGACCGCCAGCCAGCAGCCGAACGAACCGAACTTGACTCTACTTCGACAATGCTATGCAAATTAAAATGCATAAAACCAAATTGTGTGCGTGTGCGTGGGTGTGTAGGGGTGGGGGGTGTTGCGTGAATGCGTGCGATTTTATTGTATTCGTTGCTGCTGCTGCAGCATTGAAGGACATTTAGCTAAAAAGTTGTGTTATATGGAAAGTTATATTGGACACGTTCAATGGGCACAATGTCCAGCGCCACGAAGCAAAAGCCAGAACAGACAAGTAACGAAGGCAGCAGCAGCAGCAACAGCAGCAACGTGCTAAAACGCAGCGTGTGTCCTTTACACAATTTGACAATAAGCAAACTTTGTTTTCGCTGAGTCCTGTGTGCTGGCTCCTATACTTTCTTTTCATTTTTCTTTTTTTTTCTTTTTTCTCTTTGATTATTTCATCTCTTTTTTAAAGTCATTTTATTAACGTTTGCCGTTTTGCAAGAATCAACAATTGAATGAACGTTTTTATGGCGTATGCGGGTAGTCAAACAAATTCAAAGCCAAACTCAAACCCCCCTCCTCCCAACCAAACCCACATCAGTGCCAACTGCCTGGCGAGCAGCCAGTCAGCCAGTCAGCCAATGGGGCAGTCGGTGGGGCCACAACAAGTGAGCAATAAAGAAGTTTACAAAAGTACCTAACCGCCATAATAATAATAATCTCACAGGCGATTGACTGGGTGTCAAGTGTGGGTGGCTGGCGTATGGAGTGTAGAGTGTAGTATGCATGTGCAGGGCTGGGCACGGGCGGGTGTAGAGCACACAATGTACTTGCGCTTATGTTGGCCACTCCGCGCCACTTCACTCCATGCCACTCCATGCTGCGCCAGGGCACGGTATGTTGTGGCAAGCCAATGCTTACAGAGATTTGTGCGCAGGATAAGGCAAATAATGATGACAATAAATGGAAAAGTTTTTAATAAGCGCATAAAATGATTTATACAGCACGATTTGACTGGGTTTTTAGCCGGATTATGGCTTGTCAGCCTGCGGGTCGGCGCCACCGAATGGCCGCCAGCTAGAAAGTGATTTGTGCATTTGATTGAGCTATGCGACATGATGGCCACTAAATAAACATATCGTTTTCTGCTTTTATGGCAGCATACACTCCCCCGGCGCATCCTAGTCGCGCATCCTGCAGCACGCAGCGAGTAATCATATTTTCTATATGGCATTTATTTTATTGTTTTATTGGCATTTCCCATTTGATTTACGGGCAATGCAGTCTAAGCACTCTAAGGATCAAACATAGCTCAAAACGTTATCTCTATCCCTCTCTCTCTCTCTCTCTCCCTCTTCCGCACTCTGTCTACTTTCGAAAATGTTCCGCAGTTTGTGCAATTGTAAATAAATTTAAAAAAACAAAAATGGAAAACCAAAAACCAAATACATTTTATTTAATAAAACATAAAACAATTAGACAACTAAAAAATGTGTATGTAGTTGGCAAAATTCTGCAAAATATTACCATAAAAAAAAGTAAAAAAAAAAAAAGCATAAATTAATTAGTTTTACATTGTTAAATGTAAGCTGAAGCAGATCTTGAATTATTGTGTACGAGTATTATATGATGTATGTACGAATAATTCAACAAAGCGTAATTAAGACAATAGTAGCAAAACCGAAAGCGAACCGCAGAAGAGATGAACAAATCTTCAAGTTTCCATTTTTTATTTGCTAAAATAGCAAACAAATTGTAAATTCCTCAAAAACAAAATAAAACACAAATAAAAACTGAAAAACGAAAGCGAAACCAATATCATAATTAAATAAAATTATCGAAAAATGTATGTAACCATTTCTGATTTCCAAGCAGTGCAGTGTAATAGATAAAATTGAAATACCTAATTAAAATATAGTCGAATGCAAAACAAAAATGAAAAAGAAAAAATGAAAACAATTATGAATAAAAATATGAATTGAAACAAAATAAAAACGAAAAAATAAAACCACAAAACGAATCGTGTAATTGTTTATGTAAAAATGCTTATAAGAATATTTGTGATAAAATGGTTAAATTGGAGTAAATAACTAAATAAATAAATCAATGATTGCAAAATAATTGCATTATGTATGTAACATATTAAAGACATTTGAAATAAAACAAAAACTAAAATAATCAAATATAATTGCTTTTATTACATTATGTTTTTATATTAAAAACAAAAAAAAGTGTAGAGTAAATTTGATAGGATGCATTCAGCGAATTCGTGGGTCAGACAATGACAGAAGAGATATATCATAAGCCACTTTATAGTAAATTCATTGCACAGATCCGCATTCTTTTATTATGTATAACGAAGATCGCAAAATTTCGACTGGTAATGGTAACCAATCTATATTGAATCATATTATGATTAACATTTCCTCTGTCAGCTGCGGAACGGACTGCGTGAAGTGGAAAGTTCCGTCGCACTGGCTCGTCACCTCATCACTATAATTTATTCCAAAATGTGGCCTAAGTCAATTGTATTTTCTATTGTGACAAATTGCGCCCCCGGTTTCATACAAAATTTTGAGTTGTAAGCCCGTCATACAAAATTGAAACGGTTTACAATTCATGCAAATGCATGACTAAAGAAATAAAAGAATTGCAAGCTTATGACTCTGCATTCTGGATGTTGCTAAACATTATTGATAAAAAGGGATACATGCTTCAGCAACATGTTTAGAACTAACAAAATTACCCCAAGCGCCACCTACATGATAATGTTGCCAAACGGAAGCTTTTTTCATGTGACAGCTAGATGGTGTGTGCAAGCGGAAATGAGACGGTCATGGGTTTGTTCACAGACTTTCGGCGCCACCTATATGAAAAAATATAAGCAAGTAAATTTTTTGTACACGAACTTGTGTGTTGCTGTCATGGGTTAGCGTGAATTATAAAATGAAAACTTAGGCATAATTTCAACGAAAGTGTATATATAAACTTATCAAGATCGGATTTATCAATGTGGTCATCCTTTAATAAATATTACACATCGGATTGATAAATGTTGTGTAATTCGAAGGCGCTGTCAATATAAAAACTTTCAGCTACAGAAAATTCGTTTTCTCCATTTTACTTGTGCAACACTTTCCCTCCCATGCAAAAAAACTATAATTTATAAATGCAACTTTCTTAAGAAAGCAAAATTTGCAGAATAAAGAATATCTTTATGAAAATAGAGCCAAGCAAGACACTGGCAGCAAAAAAAATCATGATAATTTTCATTCTGAGCTCAAAATCCTTTCATTCCTTTTTTTAATATTCGTTGCATAATTTTACTGCAAGAAACAGTCGGTTTTGTGGGACAGGTGTGTATCCCTATAGGGAATAATGTTTATATTTGTTTTATTCAGCATGGCTAGAATCAGGAACACATCCTGACTAATGACTCCAGTCCCAACTGCCAACAGTTCTTTGCTAATCTTAAAATGCGTCCACATAGACGCGTGAACGTGCTGATTTACTCGTATTTTGTATGCGCTAGAAGTTAATTGGTCCACATTAAAAATCCAAGTGTTCACCTACTAAATGGTGTCAGGGAACAACAGACCAGGCAAACTATAAAAAGAAAGTAAACGAAATGTGCCTATTCTGGTTGCGTTAATGTAAACCATGATGACGATGAATAATGATCCAAAGCACTTTGTCATTAAAAATAAAGTTTACTTTTCGTCAGCACAAGAGGCAGCAGGCAGTAGGCAGCAGACAGCGGAAGGAGCAGCAGCAGCAGCAGTAGGAGCGGAGGTGGAGGTCGAGTGAAAATTGGGCAAACGTGAGAGCAGCTACTCGCATCATAAAGATTAGAGTAATTAATATAATTCCCAACACAATCAATTCATCAAATAAACTAAAGCAATGAAACCTGAAACGAACGTCAAAGGACTGCTTCAGGACTAGTGGCCTGCGCCAAGTGGACAGGGAACGGGCGACAGACAACAGACAAACGAGTAAAAGGGTCATTCAGTTGGTTAGGCAGACAAACACAAAACCAGACAAACACACCGATAAAGTGTTGGACAGACAGACAGCCAGGATGAGAAAGACTGACAGACTGGCAGAAGGACAGACAGCAGACTATGCAAGAGACAAGTAAACTTGGACGAGTAGAAGTCAAGTTGCGCTTTGTTTAGCTTTTGATGGAAACGGAAAGAAAACAAAGGCATCTGCAGCAATTGCTCAAGTTTTTGAGCTCATACAAGCCGATTGAGCGCACAGATAATTTCAGTATTCCAGATTAAAACACAAACACTTAATGCCCGCCTTACACTTGAGTTGAGTTTTGACCGTCAGGATATAAAGTTGCCAGCTTGGTTATTTCTGTTTACTCGCACGACGATGCCGATGACGATGGCGATGATGCTGCCGACGATGTTGATGATGATGACGTGGATGTTGGTGGTGTGTGGGAGCAAGTTGACGATGACACAAAGCCATAAAGCAAGCAAACAAAATTAAATGATTATTTTCATAAAAATGTGACTGTGTAGGCTGAAGCTGTGTGCAATTGCCCGGTGTGCCTTCGGAAATATGTGTGCGGCACATTTGTGTAGCATACTTCTAGGGTTAGACGTACATAAGTACTATCTGCTGTACACACGATGCAAAGTGTTGCTGCTTACTCAACTACGGCTGAGCAGATACTTTAACGAGACAGCATCCTAAAACTACACGGCAACAGCATGAGAACAACTTCATTATTCAACTGTGTAGAGTGAAGCCTGCGTAAGCTCATAAATCAAAGTCAAAAATGATTTGTACGTAACTGTGTTAAGGATTTGGCAGTTTTCAACTTACACTTGCTGTGTATGCCAGCGAACGCACATGCACACGCATGTGCCCATGCCTATGCTTATGCCTGTGGCTGACTGTCAAAGTGAGCGGCTAGCATCGGATGCATGTGCGCAGCGTCTTAATCCGCATAATGCGTGCAACATTAAAGCGTAAACCAAAAATTTGTCATTGCTAAAGCGGCAGGCACATGAACATGGAAATAAATACCTTATTATTAAGCGCTCAGCGACAAGGACGAGTAGCAGAGGCCAGCCAAGAAGAACACAGAAGCAACGCAGCTGACTGCAAGTGTCATTTGAGCGTCTAGCGGCCATCCAACACCTGAATGGTTAATGGCTAATGTTTCCAATTAAATTTATCACAAAGATTTCAACGCATACACAAACACGGCACGCGTGTCTCGTGGAAGCACATTAATTACAAGGCAACCGGCTACGTTTGTCATACGATAGCAGAACGCTGACATAACGGTCGCAGGCAGCGACCAATCATACCTGCCTACCATGCTCATTTTTCACAGGCCACAAATAAATAAAGCAACAAAGGCAACATTAAAAAAAAATAATAAAAAAACGAAAATAATTAACAGAAAAAAAAAAATAAGAACACAAAATATAAAAAGTGAAATGAATATTAGAACGAGCATGCTGGCCTGTGATGGTAGCTTGTGAAAAAAGGCAGGCAAGGGGCAATTGCACTTGGCTAGAGTTGGCTCTCAATGCAATTGACTATCCCTACAGAAGCATCTTAACCTGCTTCATGTGACAGCCAAGTTGCCAGCAGCTTGTGACAGGACGACGACTTTACAGAAAAAGCCGATGTTGCCTGCATTGGGCAAGTCGACACAACTCAGCAATCTTTCAAATCTTAAGCTGCGATGCAGAATATTTTGCCAATTTAAAGATCAACTGTTGCTCCCAACTGCAAGACTTAATTAAAGAATTGTCATAGCCAATAAAGCATTCAAAGTGTTATTCTGTTTTCCCTGATGCTTGTTTGCTTAGTAATCTCAGAAATCAGGTGAGTAAGGCAAGTCACGTCACGTCAAGCCACTCACGACAATCAAAACAAGTCGAAAATGTTTTGATTGTCGTTATATTGCTCGGCTTATTGCATGTTCTGCCGTTAGCCAGCAGCGTTCGCACTTCATGTGTACACTCACCTCACTCACCTTGTGAAAGCCTTTCTTGTTTCTGTTTATGTTTTTCTTTTTTTTTTTTTTATTGCTACAGTTATTTATTTTTCTTTGCTCGCTTCGTATTTTTGTTGCTGGAGAAACATGTCAGGCAGTTTGTGGCAATAAGTGACACCTTTTCACCTTTGATGTGGGTGCACAATCCCAAAAACGAGTTGCAAAAACTTTTGACAAATGTTTAACCTTCGCTTTTCGGGCGTTGCAAAATGTTTCAATCTTTCAAAATAAAAAACAAATAATAAAAAAAAAAAAAAAACAGAGTGGAATGGGAAGGTAAGTCTAAAAAGGCAGAGCAATTAATGCAGAGGAAAAAGGGAAAACTAAGTAATAAGGAAACAAATTATCGGTTTGCCTGTGACATTTATAGGATGATTAAAATTCACCGAAAATGCGCAACGACAGACAATTGTTGAGGACTGCGCCTGCCACGACCCGCACACACTCACACATACACACCAACTGCCAAGCAATATGCCTTTGCCTGTCTTTAACTGTCTGTACGTCTGTCTCTCTGTCCGTCTGCTTGTTTGTTTGTTTGTTTGTTTGCATATGTATCTAAATGTGGGTCGTTTCCAGAGCCACCTACAAAGGTTAACAAACGACAAAAGAAGCAAAAAATAAGGCAGCAGTTGACAAAAGAACGCCCATATTCTGCTGATGTGTGTGTGAGTGTGCGTGTGTGTGTGAGAGTGGATGGCCCAAGACGATGGCCAAGATCGTGCAACAGCGACGACGACTTTTGGCACACAACCAGTTGAATAATGTTGTTAATAATGTGAGGCCAAGGCGAAGCCTTAAATAAACATACGTGCGAGTGCCGGCGCTGGCCTTGTGCGGCGGCAGGCAACAACAGGACACAACAGGCAGGATGTGCTGTCGCCCACACATATGCGGCACCAGAATGTTTTTCTGCACTCATATCTGCAGGTTCAAATCGTATGTCATCTTTTGCGTATTTCTTTCGCCAGTCGACAGTCGGCAGTCGACATTCGACGGTAGTAAATTTTCCATCACTTTTCACAGACTTCTGTCTGTTGGTCCGTCGATTTGCCTCTGTGTGTGAGAGTGTGTTTGTCTGGGGCAGTGTGGGCGTAGCTGATTTGATTTTTCATACGTTGCTTTTCGTTCTATTGCTGCTCAAGTTGATGAAAAATTGCCACAGTCTGCCCTGGCGTGACATGCAAAGTGTAAAATGTGGGTATGCCGTGCTTTGAGTCGCTACGCTTAGCTTCACTTGGCTTGGCTTGGCTTGGCATGTGTATAAAAACGTTGCCTCACTTGTTAAACACGAAGCCAAAACACGAAGGACAACGAATTGACAAATTGCTTATACCTATGAATGTAAATGCATTCGAGGTAATTTGATTAAGTGTGTGCTCAGCGTTTAGCTGCCAAAGGTACGAGTGGCACAACAATAAAAACAACTACAACAACACTCAATACACTCAAACACTCACACTCACGACGCCCACACAGGCAAGTGGCCAAAAAAGTTTATTTGGCACAGTTTTTGCCTGAACACGCTTTGAATTTTGCTAAAAGCAAATGAAATGCATGAAAACTTAATGTGTATGGGTTATATGCATAAAACCTTTTATAATTTTGCTCAAGAGTGTGTCTAAGCTAAGAGGTGATATGCGAGTTATGGCATTTGCACACTCACTCCAAGGACTTGCAGGCTGCTTGCCTTGCGCCCAATCACAGCGCAATGGAAACAAAAACAAAAACGAGAAAAACAAAATATGAAAAAACGAAAAGCGCAATGTAAGAAAACTTTTATTCCTTTTTGCTGCGTAACAAGCTTTGATCCTAATTAAAATTAAGCAGCAAGCGAAAAACAAAAACAAAAAGAAAACAAAATCAAAAGAAGACGCAGCAGCAGCAGCAGCAGCAGCTTAAACCCTTGACATGAACGACAAGTGCAATGGTTTCCTTGGTTGCCTGCTCCCTGGCAGCTGGCAGCTGGCATTTGCCTTTCGCTCTGCGCTGTGAGCTGCTGGCTGCTTGTCAATTGGGTGGCTGAGACAGACATGGCCTGGCATGAGTTGGCATGGCCTGGCCTGGCTTGGGTTAGGGTGATTTGCGTTTTGTCAGTTCTATACATAAATATTTTGCATTTAAGGCACATTGCCGCAGCAATGGCAGCAATAATGAGATACATCACACGTCGACGCTGGACCCCTGGCGGCGCAGGCAATTGGCAAAATCTGTAAGTGTAAGTGTGAGTGTGAGTGAGTCGGCGAGTGCCACAGCCAAACAGCCATACGTCAAGAGCACACAAGCGCGCACTCACTCACTCACTCACTCAGTCAGTCAGTCATTCAGTCAGCCAATCATTCATGCACAAGTCCGTCGGCATACACAAACACTTACACACAGCCCGCAGCCTAATACGTGCGGCTGCATACGAAGCCACTTGAACCAGCGTCTGCCTACCCCACCCCCCGTGTCTCCCCACCGTCACCGCATCACCGCCTGCTCTGCTGCATACACTTCAGGTGCCTCAAGTGCAGCTGCAACCGAACGCTGACATTTTACTTCACGCGGCGCCCCGCTCGCTCCCTCTGGGCAGGCGTCAGTGGCGACAGCACAAGGCTGCATGGCTAATGCGCATATGTAATTAGCATTTGCGAAATTTAAACACTTTCCATATGAGTGTGGAATTCGAATAATTTTCATATCCACACTTGCCGGGATTTGTGTAATGCGTAACTGAGCCTGAGTTTTCATGCGATTTTTCGGCCATGCGTTGCCTGCTTTCTGCTTCCTGCGGCCTGCTGCCAAAAGGCAAAAACGCTAATTAGGCGCACATTTATTTTATGTATTCATAGCTTTGGTTTTTCTCTACTTCCCATATTTGCGCTGCTTTAGTTTTGGTTTTTGCCTTTTTCGGTTTTGGTTGCACATTAAGCAGATTTATTACGCATACGCCGCATTGCATAATACGAATTTTTTACACCTGCTTGCGAATGTAATGCCAAGCACTTTGTCGCTGTCTGTTGTCTGTTTAGCAACTGAAGTGCATCATCATCGCATGAGAAGTACTAAAAGTCAAAACGAAGAAGCAGACAACGACAAAGAAGACCACGAAGACAGAGACGAAGACGAAGAAAATGAAGATGAAAAAGTTGTAGATGCATGTGGCTGCTGAAAGATGTTGGAGGAGCAGGAGCAGCTGGGACTGCATTAAGGTGAAAAAATCAAAGCGCAGCATACACATGGCAAACACTTTGCCGATAACTGTCTACCCAGCAGCATCGTCCCCCATCCCCGGCGCAACTGCAAGTTAATGACGTCGGCAACAGCAAACATACAGCCACACACACTTACATACATACACACACACACTCACACACCCAGGCAGCCATTCTCGGCAAATGGCGGGCGGTTTGCTCAGCGTCGGTTGGCTTATGCCAACTTGAAGAATCATCTACTATATCTTCATCACTTGAGCACGTATGCAAATTTCTGAACTCACACAGTTGCATGCACTAAATGTGATTTGTGGCGCGTTCCGCTGTGCAGCAATGTGCAGCACTACGCTTCAACACGGTGCGCTCCTGTTCTGCAATGCCAAGCGCACACTGGCAGAAAATCTCAACCAAGAAGAGACGCCACAACTGACGAAACAAAAATGAACAGCATCAAGTTTAACCAAGCAATTGCAACTTATGCAGATCTGGGACCCCTGGAGGCAAAATAATGTAAGGAACTAAGCTGCCAAGTCCCGCCGATTTTATATTAAATGGTTGCTTAGTAAAGCGCAGCATCTATTGATTCTGTAGTCTCTGTGACTGTAACATATAAAGCTGATTAAAAACTTCAAGAATTGTCCTTTCTACTTTCAATGAAATCCAAGGCGTTTTCCGCTGAATGCCGGGAGTATGTGGATCTCTAAGCCAAAACTCTTGCATATACTTAGGGCTATGAATAGAAGAGACCTGCAGCTGGAACTGCTGTTTTAGATCGACTCCAAATGACAGTTATTTTATTAAGCATATTGCTTGCGTTTTGTTCTAACAACGGTGAGAAAGAGACAGCGAGAGTAGGAGCGGGTAAGAGTAAGTAAGCACACTGTGGCCGATTTGCGCACCCGCAGACATTTTAGTTACAATATCATAAAACTGCACTAAGCAAACACCAAAATCCTTTTTAAAAAATATGCACAAAAAATAAAAAAAGGAACAGAATAGAAAATAGAAAAGTTTTTGATATTTTTCGCTGTGTAACTGACAACTTTCACACTTTTTGACGCTGCCTTAGGGGTTTTGGTTAACCAGCTTTGTTTCATTCATTCAAATGCTATACATATAAACTCACTTGTATCTGTGTGTGCGTGTGTGTGTGTGTGTTTTTGCAAAATGTTCTCGTGTTCGTGTTCGTGTCCGTGCGCTTTGTGTCTTTTTTCACTCCTTTTTTTCTCGCTTTTTTTTTTATTGCTAACTGAAACATGTTGACACCGTGTGTGTCTTTACTCCTGTTCAGGACGAGAGTAGATGCAAGTGGGAACATGCATGAATATGGAAACTGAATTTGTTTTTTTATGCTGTTACTCTTTTCTTTTTTACTTGCTGTTTGCTGTTTCATTTTTGTCATGCGTGCATTGCATCTCATTATCTGTTATTTTTTAGAGTTTTTTGATTCACTTGGCTCTCTCACTCTCTCTCTCTCTCTCTGCTCGGCAGTTGCACTTTCTCGGCTATGCGCTGAAGTATGTTGCATGTCCCTCTACTCTTGTTGTTGTTGATGCTGCTGCTCATCTAGTTGTCACAGTTTGTCGCAATGATGTGTGGAATATACAAATACAATTTTGCACAGCTCGTCAGCAACATCATCATCATCATCATCATCACCATCATCAACATCAACATTAACAGCAACAGCAACAGCAACATCGTCTTCTTCTGCTGCATCTTGCTGAACAGTACCATCAACGTCAACGTTGCCTGCGATCATCATTATCATCATCAGCATGTTTGCTATGCGCATAGACAACGTCATCTATATGTGTGCTGCTGCTCGTCAAAGTCGTTACCAACTTTGCGCCCATTCTTTGTTTTTTTTTGCTCGTTTTTTTTCGTTTTCCATTTTTGGTGTTTGGTGTGCTTTTTTTTTTTCTTAGTCTCATTGTCCTTGTTGGCTTAGTTCGTGCGGTATTTGATGTCTGTAACATTTGGCAGTAAATGTCTGTATTGGCATGAGCAGCTCCGCTAAGTTATTTTACTTTTACGTCTTTCGTTTGACTTTTTTGGCGACTTCAGGTGCTGGCTCAGCACAACCAACGTTTGAGCGCTCGTGTATTTGTCTGCCTGCCTCAGTGCCTCACTGCCGGCCTGCATGCCACATGTTGTATTGTGTGTGACACAAAACTTTTTGCATTTTACAATGGCTTGGCTTGCAACATGTGCGCTTACATTGTCAGGGAAAATGCGAAAATGATAGCGAAAGAAAAGTCAAGCGCTGGGCGACAACTGACGTCGACGCCAATGCCGACACTGCCGACACGGTTGCCAATGTTGCTGCTGCTGCTGCTGCTGCTGCTGCCACTGCTGTTGCTGTTGGCTCTTGCTGTAGCTGAAGCTTAAGCTGAGTATGCAACAACAACAACAAGTTCGCCGACGTTGACGACGCCAATGACTGACTGTGGCAGCTTAACATTGCCAGCCAAGCTGTGCGCACTAAGCTGCCTAAGTGAGTGAGTGAGTGATATGAAAATTAAATTTTGGGTTTAACTTTGCAGTCTTAAAAACTGTAAGTGTCTCATAAAAGATGTCGTCAAAGTGTGTTAAACTGACTTGATTACCCTAAAATGTGTAAATTTTGCATTGCAAACAATTTTCACTGCTACTTCTGCTGATGTTGCTGCTGATGCTGCTATCTATTTGTATCTACAAATTGCGAACGAGTGCAGCACACAGGCACGGACACACGGAACCGTGCTCAATGCCAATTGCTGCAGCGCTTTGTCACTTTGCCTTGCTGCCGCGTTGCCACTTTGCCACGTTGCCACTTTGCCACTTTGATTTGCAGCAGATGTACAAGAGTTGCATAATAGAGACACACAAAGCATGAGTGTGCACACTTAATCATGCCTAATAAGCACACACACACACACACACACACACACACACACACACACACACGCACACATTGAGATACTTTTGTATCTACACTTCGGGCTACACTGCCGCTTGTATGTACTCGCATTTATTTCTGTGCCATAAATTAGCACATTTAAGTGAGTTCAATTGAAGTCGATTAAATCTGCGCAATTTTCTCAACGAAATCGTGTTTTTTCATATTTTTCACTTTTTTTTGTATTTCACTCGGTGTGAATTGTTGTTGTTGTTTTGTAACTGTCGCATAGACAAGCGTCGTCTGTCGCTGCTGGCCGCATAGACAACGTTCCACGCTCCACGCTCCATGCGCTGGCTTTGCGCTTATAACAATTGTTGTCATCATCGTCGTCGTTGTCGTTGTCGTTGTTGCCGTTGCTGTCGTTGCTGTTGCTGCTGGTCGTGCTGCTGGTGCTGGTGCTGCTGCTTGCGTTGTATCCAGGCGAGTAGATACAAATGTATCTATGCAAGTTGCTATTATTTGTGCCCGTTTGTATATGCGCTAATGCCGCCATTGTTATTTTGACTTCGGCTGTTGTTGCTGCTGTATTTGTTGCTATTGTTGCGCACAGCAAGTGTTGCATATTTGGTATACATTTTGCTTTTTTCCATTTTACTCCATTTAAGCTCATATTTTCGTAGTCGCATTCGGCTTCGTTTGCATTGCCTTTGTTCGGGACTGCGCGCAGAGATACACCGTCAGCGTAGCAGCGCACTCCCTTAGCGAAAACCAACAAAATCATCAACAACATTATCAACAACAACATCATCAACATTGTCATCATCATCATTGACATCATTATTGTCAGATTGTACGCTTTGGCTTGTTGTCGTCTAACCGTTCTATTGTTGTGTGCACACATGCAACAAAACGTTTGACACTCCATGACTCGGTTTTGTTGCTGGTTTTTGTTGTTGCTAAATTGAATCCTTTGTGCAGCACTCAATTGCTGAAGATCGCTAGTTTGTGATATTTGTTTGCTTTCCATTGATTTAAATACGTCAATTAAGATAGTCACTCACATAAAGCATTTCGCAGTTCACCCGCTTGCTTGCGCTTTGTCGAAGATGTACGTTGGGGGAGGGGCCTTGGGCACCAGCAATAATTGCACCACAATTAAACAGAACAAATAAGGCATGTCCATCAAGGCTTTTGTACCTCTCCCGGGTATACGCAGCAGGGACGTGCAGACACAATGCGGCAGCGCACTAAAAGCCGACGCAAATAGATTTTCTTGATTATAGCAAATACTTGCATATGTGTGTATGTGTGCAGTTAATATGGCGGCTGAAGTGATGCATATCTGGCTGACATACATGATGTCTATAAAAATATGTTATGGCTTAAAGGTTTATGACAAAGTCGAAACGATGGTTTGGAACATTAGGCTTGGCTTATTGACAAGAATGCTGATGCAAGGGAAGTAGACTATTGGATCATGCAGCTAGCCAGAAAAATCAATGGTTTATGTATACATAATATATTACATGTATAAGCTGTGAGCACTGCCTTGTCACAGATGCAACACTATGACAAGATACACAGCTTTTTAGTTACATAAAATATTTAACATATTACTTTAAGACATCAGAAAATCATAATGAAATGAAATTTAGTGAAATAAACGAAACGAAATCAACTTTTAAATGTTGCAAATGGAAATTGTAAGCAAACGGAATGTTAAAATAAGCACAGAGAATTTTAAAGAGACCCCGCGTTCCTCTGGGATGATATAAGCTCGGGATGGGATGGAAGAGTATGGAATGGGTATGGTATAAGATGGGATGGGATGGGATGGGATGGGATGAGCTGATGTGGGTTGCGCGCAAGTGCTGACTTACATTTAAATGCGTTAAAGATACACTCGCATGTAAGCAAATGCAGAAGCAGCAGGGAACAACAGCAGCAGAAGGAGCAGAAGACGCAGAAGCGGAAGAAGTAGAAAAAACAAGTCAGCAGAAATCTTGGCAATGTAAGTTGGAATTTTTAATATGCACGAAGTAATGTCTGTAACAGATTGAAATTAAAATTCTCAAAGTATTTACGAGAATTTCGCAGTATGTGAAATTGTTCGAATGTCAGACAGCAAGGACAGTAAGACAACTGAGGGAACGCATAAGTGATTGAGCAAACGCGTAACTGACTGGCTGACTGACTGACTCGCTCAATGACTCACCGAGTGAGTGTGTGAGTGAGTAAAGTATATGACTTCATCACACAGTTCTGCGAGTGAGATGGTGAAGCTGCTGCTGCTGCTGCTGATGCCGATACTCCTGCTGATGCCGATGATGATTGGGATGAGTTGGCTGCTGGCATAGGTTTGTTTCAACATGTCGCAAAACTTGGCAATCAGCTGCTTGTTGGTCTACGTTGTTGTTATTGCTGATGTTGTTGCTGTTGCCTTGCAGCAATCGTCAGCACTTATTAAATCACAAGGAAAACCGAGCATTGTACGCTTGTAGTGACAAACAATGCGACACCAAAGAAATCCTTGACATTATTCTGCATTTTAACATGAAAATATTGTCATTACATGCCACGCAGCCATATGCCTTTGTTGTTGTCATTGTTGTCGTTGTCGTTGTTGTTGTTGTTGTTGTCGTTGGCACTGTCGTTGCCTTCATGGCTGTTAAACATTTGATTCGTTCTTTCGCAACTTTAACGACTTAATCCGGAATGTTTATTTTCTGCACTTCTCCTTGTGCTCGCTAGGACTCGGCAGCACTGAATGAGCAGGCAAACTGAAGCGTTTAAACGTGCGTATGTTCACGTGGCAGCGTCAATGACAGTCAACTGTGAACAATCAACAACATCAACACACTTAACGCAAAAAGTATGCTACATGGCCATAATTGCTCTTGCTGCTTCCCGCCATTAAAACTAAAGACTAAGATCTGAGTTGATTATTGAAAGTAAATTGCGTAAAAAATGAATATAAAATGCAGCTGACACTAACCGCAGTCGGCGGCATTGTTCTGAGGACATTGTGCAATGTGTGGACATATGTGCATACTCGCGTAATCCTCTCCTGCAATCTCTCACAGTGGCAGTAATAAATTTTCATACGCACACAGCACGTAAATGACGTCGGGGGCAAATCTCTGTCGATTTTCATGCCACAGCTGAAGGTCCCGCCGCCATAACAATAGCTTTGTCAAAGCATTATCTTGCACGTTCGCCATTGCGCCGTTGTGCCTCTAAGAGCATTGCAGCGAGCGCATCAGGAAAAGGATATCCTAACAGCACGAGCCATGCCTGAGCCACGGGCGTGAGCATCCATTCAGATGCTTGAGGCAGCCGCAGTGGGCATAGTTGTTGTTGTTTTTGTTGTTGTTGTGTTATTATTGTGTGCTCGCTGAAGAAAATGAAGAAAGAGAAAACATAGATCTGCTTGGCTTTAATAAAATTCACACATCCTTGCGTGTCGCCTGGCGACGTTTTTCGCACTTTTGGCGCAAGGCAACTGCAAAGACATGTCACATGACATATGAGAAGCTGCGTCGGAAACAGCAGCGCACAGACGCCAGCAGAAGACTTCACAGAAGAATAATTATAAGAGAAGCCGAAGCCAACATGCCTGTGCGGTCGTACGTTCACGCGGCTACACGAGTATATTGTAATTTGCAAGGACATACTGCAATTTAGCAAGTGAGAAAAAATTTACCACATGAATGCTTGCCATGAGAAATGCTAACATGCACCGCAAAAAATGCTTCACTACACTTTGTCTATTATTGCTTATGGTAAGCATGGCATGTAATGCGAAGCATGGCTCGAAAATATTCCTTGGCTAGCGCCGGCAAATCTGAGCTGTAAAGGTCCTTTAATTGCCAAGAAAATCTTAAACATCGTTTATAAAAATAAAAAGAGAATCACTCAGCCAGCTTGTGAGTGAGAGAATCTACACGAATGCACACATTTTTTTGCTAGGGGTGAATAGGTATTTGCTGTGTGCCAGACCAAAGCGTAAGATATAGGGAAGTAAGTGTGGAATTTTGTGCCGTGTACGTGTCGTGTTTCTGCTGGCATCTACACTGCAGCAGAACCTTGTACCGGATGTTCTTGCGTTTGTGTTACACTCTTCCATATTTTTGTGTCTCGCTGATTTTTTGCCTAGCGGCGCATGGTTTCCTTTTTCTCTATTTGCTTGCTTTTTACCTCGTTTCCTTCTTTCCTCCTTTTATTTTATTTCTTCTTTTTTTGCTTTGTTTGCCGTGCGGCCTAACAAATGTCTTTAATTTAAACATTTTTTGGCTTTTACCGCAATGACTGTAAATTCGCAAGCGGCGCGTTGCAATAACGTCGAGTGTTGTGCTCCGTATGTTCGCATGTTCGCATGTTTGAAATGTCCTTGTCTGTTCGTCTGTCTGTCTGTCTGCCTGCCTGCCTGTCTGTCTATGTGAGTGCGCGAGTGTGTGACTGCTAATGGCATTTAATGCTGCGGCGGCATCACTTCTAACGCTGCATGCAACTACGCGCAGATGTACGAGTATCTGCTTGCCTAACCTTCCTTTCGCTGCCCGCCTACCCGCCTATCCCCCCTGTCTGCCTATTTGCGTTTGTGCACACGATTATAAATATATTTGCATGCTCCTCGCTCGCTGTCTCACTGTCTCACTGTCACCGACAGCATCCGCTTACCTGCGCCTGCACCTGTAAGTGAACCTATACTCTGTCCCGCCACTGCACTCCAATACACTCCTCTGGCTGCTACCTGCTGCGTGCGCGTCAGAGTGCTCGGCTCATTGTGTGTGTGGTTTTGTAATTTAGTGACACACTCTGCGGCTACTCGCACAGTTAACTGCGAATTCCTTTCATTCGCTCAGCGCTGAAACGCATAACTTTAATTGTTTTTCTATTTTTGTTTTTCTTTGCCTCCATTTATTTTTAGCGTTTTCGCGTGGCATAGGTTCATGCATGGGTTCGTTTGTTTATTCGTATGCAGCAGTTGCCGCATTTGTAAAATATTCTACAGTTTGTAAATCACTCCAATAGCAGCTAAAGGTGTCCTTTCTATCTAATGCGGCATTGTGCAGCCTTCCTTTCTTCCTTCCTTCCTTCCACACCGCCGTTGGGGTTTTGGCTTAATGCACATGCATTCACTTGACTTTTGTTTTAGCTCAAATACTTTTAGTGCAAATCACATTGAATTGGCAGGCTGTAGATCGACGTGGCAGCGCCATCTTTGCATTGTGGCTAACACTCTTCTATATGAGAGATTCTTTAATAGTAAATTAATTTTAATTATTTATATATATTTAATTTTGGTTTCAGTTTCTGCTTAAGTTCATAAAATATCAAATTTTTCCTGTGCTGAACTACTGTGAACTGCGTTTGCATGCGCCACATTTCAGTTTAGTCTAATTAATGCATTTTATGGCTGCCTGCACTTACACTCCGCCCCGCAACCCCCGCTGCTGCTAGCCGTCGTGATCTGCACTTAATTCGTTTGCTTTTGCAGTTGTTGCCTTACGCAAATTGTCACTTCTTCATAAATCTGCTGCTGTCGCCCATGCTGCAGTTTATTGTAAGTTAATTTAGCTTTTAATTTTTTTCCACTTTTGTGTTCTCGTTTTTTTGTTTTTCTTTTTTGAGTTCATTCTATTGCACTTTCAAAGCATTTAATAGGATTAAATCAGTTTATGTGCTCATAAAAACTCAGTATGTCAGCAATTCGCGGCGCGGCTGTCGCTGCCGTCGACACGTATTCTGCCTTTATATACGTAAGTAATTTCACATTGGTCGGTTCTGGGCTCCCGCCTTAAGTGATACATGACAAACACAAGTGTCACGTTTAAGTGATATTTTTCTTACATTATTGTTGTTGTTGTAGTTGTTGTTGTTATTATTATGCCATGGTACTTTTATCATGGTATCATCCCATGCCGCGCTAAGCGCATTTGTAACTGTGACCGTTCATTTGACTCCGCTCCATTTCAATTAAAGTATCTTTTCATTCCTTCATTTTGAAAAATTACTATTTTCTTCTATTCATAGTCAACGTTATCCGTTCCTTTAGCTGCCTGCGTCAACACTGTCACCTCCATCGCCACCGATACCATCGTCAGCATCGTCAACAGCTTCACTGTCGCCGTCGCCGTCACCGTCACCGTCACCATCATCATCGTCGTAGTCGTCGTAGTCGTCGGTTTGGTCGCACTCATGCGCTCGTTCACTTGATTGAATAATTTCTTTAGAGCAAAGCTTGAGATTTTCCCATCAATTTTATGTGTCAGTGTAGTTGTTGTTCGTGTCTTTGCTTTAGCTGCTGCTGCTGTTGCTGTTGCTGCTGCTGCTGCTACTGAAACTATTATTGTTGTTCTTGTTCTTGTTCTGGTTATTGTTGTTGCTGTTTTAGTTTGCATGAAGTAAATATTCAGCATTCAATTGCAGCATTTATTATTATAATCATCATTATAGTTATTATTCTGCTACTTTACTTTCGAAATGGAATTTTCGTTTCGGCTTAAGCAGATTAAGTGACACTTGTCGCCATTTGTTTTTGCCTGACTTTAGTTCCAGATGCATCAACGTATTCTCCTTCTTATATTATGCAAAACTGAGTTTATGATATTCCTTTTTCATTAAAAATAATTGCATTATTATTTAAATAAACGTCTAAGCTCTCTCAGCTCTGTACATGCTGCAATAGATTTTGTCTTAAGAAATGCATAAATATCCTTCGCAGCTCTTATCCTCAACATTTTTAATGAAAGCATTTGGCATTGCATAAGTGCGAGTGTTATATGTTTTTGGCTAAGGCAAAGCTCAGCAAAGGCTTAAGTTGCAAAGAGCGGCTCGTGGGAGCAGCTTAGCAACAGAAATATTCGCAAAGTGGCTTTTGTTTCAGCAGAACAAAAAAATAAATAATTGCTTGTACAAATCGGAAATGCATAATTAAAGCTAGCCTCTGTGCTAGAGAGATCTCTCCGAGCAGTCCGAGTAACTATTATACATACTTGGGATTGTGCGCCACGTAGGCATATTAAACGCAGCCCACATTAAAATCACGAAAAGCAGGAAATGACATAAAAATCTTTTGCCATTATAGGAAGATGTACACAAGCACACTTACACACTTATTTGTATATGCCCATATACACACGCAGTTGTGCTTACATTTGTGAGTGTGAGGCATTTACATAAGTGACATGAGCATAAGCCTGTACGGGAGTATGTATCTGAGTCTGTCTGTTGACTGAGTCGGCTTGTGCTTATGTCGATATGCATGTTGCCGGGCGCATTGTTCAGTCATTTACTCAAACACACACACATGCATACACACGCACACACAAGCCTGCAGCCAGTGAACCAACGAACCAACGAACCAGCCAAGCAGCTAACCAGCTGAGCAGCCGAGACGAGCCAACCAAGGCAATTTGGTTTTCATTGTGAAGTCGTTAATTTGAAATTATTTTTGTGCGCTCGTTTGGGCAATTTTAAAGAGCGATTCACGCAGCAGACATGCAGACATGCATGGCCAGGCCCATGTTCTCGCTGCCACTTGATCTTGATCATCTTCGATATTTCATGACATATAATTGTACATAAAAAAGCAGCAACAACAACGACAACAACAACAATAACGACAAGCTGCGGCTGCTTTTGCTTTAATTAAACGTTTACATACGCATAATTTAAAATTATATTCAAGATTCCACGTTTCATTAGATTACGCTGCCAAGTGGGCGGCTGCGACTGACTGCGGTAATGAACTTTTGTTTATATTATTGTAGCCAAAAAATAAAAAGAAAAAAACGAAGTAGGGGAAGAAGCAGAGAATAAGCAATTGTTTGCCTTTTATTTGAATATTTGCATGCGTATAGGCCATTCAGCTGCACCGTGACGTTGTTGTTGTCATACCCATATACAAAATTGTAATCCCATAATTGTCGAAAGCATTCGAACATTAATGCCATGTTGCTGACACTTTCCTGTATCAATCAAATGGCCAATTAAAAACCATGCATGACGCACTCAACTGCGTGTACTTCCGATGGCCACTCAAGCCACGCTGGCCATGTGTCGGTCGTGGTGGCTGTGTGTATGTTTGGTTTCTAATGACCAGCGCCGGATCAGTGTGACCGCACGAACACTCGAAATCAATTATGCGAGGGGAGGAACCCTGCAAAGCGTTGTTCGACGAATATTATTCAATTTAAAGGTCATGAGTGTGACGCAGCGGGCAGAGGCAGGCAGCAAGGCAGCCAGGCAGGCAGGCGTTGAGAGGAAGCCAACGTTAATGGCAACGGGCAACGGGCAATGGCCAACGAATGCTTAACAACATTTCTGTGATTGTAAAATAATGCCGCGCACCATGTTGTAAAAGATGAGGGTCAGCTGTGCAGGAACTACAAGTAAAGTGGCACGAAACACAAAGCGAACGAAAAAAAATGAAAAAAACATAAAAAAAAAACGGAAAACAAAAAATGAAATCTTCATCCAGGGTAGCGGCAGGCTAAAGTGTCTGGAAAATGTGTGAAATGTGGTCACACTTGAGCTGTGAATGAGAAAAGAAAAATGCCTACTTAAGAATTTGAATGGCAGACGACGTACGAAATTTAGACGAATATGGGCACTTCCTATTGTTATTATTTCCTGTGCTCAATGCTCAAAACATGTCCATCCCGTTGCCTGCCCTTTGTACGAGTATGTGCATATCCGCATGTTCGCTTTGGCTTTGCGCTGCGTCTGCGTCTATGTCTGTGTCCCCCCTGTATTTGCGTGTGTGTGTTTGTGTACGTTTGGGTATTTTGGAGTGTCGGTGTGTCAGTGTGCCGGTATATCGGTATGTGGCGTATTGTGTTTATTGTGTTTATGTTTCACTTCTCCCACGATTACAATCAATATAAATCACATTTACCCAAAGCGAAAATGTTTTCTACTTCAGCGCAAAAGCCAAAAATTCATACGCAACAGGGGAATTTTTTCATCTCCCGTCTTGGTGTGTGCGTATCTGCCACACACAGCCAACATCGAACGGCCAACAACAAACAGCGCAGGAGGACATCAGCAGCATCAATGGCAGCCAGCAGCCAGCAACCGACAACTTTAGCAAACGGCCAAAACGCAAAACAAACCTGCCAGCTGTAGTGTGTAGGAATCATCAGAAAATTACATATTTTGCTACATTATCAACCAAAAAGAAAAAAAGCGAAAAAATAAAAAAAAAACCAAGAAAAAGAGGAAGCAGAATACAAAAAATATGCAACAAATTCTTATTCTGAACACGCACGCAAATTTCTCGACTTCACCTCATAGTGGAGAAAACTCAGCACAAGTGCTTCAACTTACAATAAAAGAACAAAACAAACCAAAACAGGAAAAAAAAGAAAAAAAACTGAACTTCACTATAGGAAAATTTCTTTTCAAATGTGTTACAAAAAATAAAAAAGTAAAAAAAGAAAAAATCGAAAAAGAAAATCCATTTGTGGCAAATTTGTGGATTTCACCTTAATATATTTCATTCTCTTTTCCTGGTCCTTGTTTTATTTTCTGCAGAGTGTCAGTAAAGGGTTTCAGCCGTGGCTCGTCCTTTCAGCACCCCTTGGAGTTTTCGACCGTTGGCTTTTTTTTTTTTTTTGGATTTTGCAAACTTATTTCTTTTCTTGGTAGAACGGGCACGTTCTATAAGTTTTCTATAAAAGTCATTTAAGTTTAGCACAGTGAGGTCTTTGAAAGAACCAAATCGAAAGAGAACAAAAAAAAAAGAAAAAGAAGAAAACCCAGCATCACATATAACAAAATTTATGTCACGCACAATGTTGGAATATTCAAGTGAAGATGTTTTTAAGTGTAGCCATTTTCCTTTACTTTCTTCCGTCACGTTAGGTTCCATGCTGTTCCATGTACTGTTCTGCTCTGTTAGATTCTATGCATTGAGGCATGGCTGTGTCAACTTGAAAAGTAATTTTTAATATGTTTTGACTTAGGCGATAAGATTTGCCATAAAGTTCTGGAATGTAACCCCTAAAGATTCAAGAGTTGTGGATGACTTAGAAATACAAACGTCGATTCTTATCAGTTCTAGCAACAAATTTACAAAACTGCACATTCTTTTTGAATTGCCTATTTGCCGGCATATGGCATTATAATATATTATTTTCATAGATCTGCATACATTAATACGAGTAAACAGCCCTTTAGAGGAAAGTTTCTATCAGAGAAAAATCTTGTTAGCGCATTGCAATGCGGAGCTTTGAAAAATGTTGGATTATTCTATAAATTCTCTGCAATAAGAAATGTAGCATTTCAAATATTCTAACCACCAGCAACAGCTGAAGGTTTTTGTAAAAATTGTGCAATCTGTGGAGTTTACTCTGCAGGAGACATTGAAAATATTGCTGATAAAGTGAATATTTTATGTGAAAATGACATTATGAGAACAGAAGTGATATATTTTTAATGGCGCCTAGGTATGCCTTTTGATTTCTCATTTTATTTGCTCTGCGCATTTCGACTGCCATTTGCAAGGAAATAAGACAGGCAAGCCAACAGGCGACGTACATAGCCGGCAGCTATTTTGGAATTTTTAAGTTGCGAAATGATTTCCTGATTGACTTTCGAATGTCACAGCGACACACAGATACACACACACTCACACACCCACACGTACACTTACAGATAGAAGAGTATTTTTGTTGCCAATTGCTTGCATTGCTCATTGCGCTGTGGCAACTTTGTTTCCCGGTGACAGGATGCTTTCAGGGAAATGCGACGGAAGTCATAAAAATGTATAACTGCCGATGAGTCAATGTTTATTTGGCATAGAAGGGGTGCAAAGGCACACACTCATACTACACACAGACTTGGGTTAGTCAAAATAATGAAAATGAGGTTTAAATTTAAAATACATTCCGACTAAATCTTGCGTAATTTTTAAGTGAAACTCAAATTGCAATGTAAGACAAAATCCAAGCGATTTATTTTAAGAACATTAATACGAAATTGAAGCAATAAAAAATAAGTAAAGACAAAAAAGTAAAAAAAAAAAGAAGAGTGAAAAACAAAAGAATTAAGTGATTGCCAGGCGAGTAATGAACTGAGCAGTGACAAAGATAGCGATAAACAACATGTGAAGTCGACTGAGCCGAGCACAGCAGAGCAGAGCAGAACGAAGCTGAGCTAAGCTAAGCTGAGCTGAGCTGAGCTGCAAACCGCTGCGAAAACCAAACATAAATGAGAATATAATGAGCAAAGTGACAGCGGTGTAGCCTGCAGTGAGCAGAGCAACGAGCAGCGAGCAGCGTGTAGCTGAGATGTTTGCCACCCCTACCCCCGAGCCACACATGCACATACACACAGTCGTGTTCGCTGTCGCCGCCGGAGTCACATACTATGACACTTTTATAGCGGTGGCTTGTGGTCGACAACAATGAAACCCCGAGTTCAGCTTAGGCCGCCAAAGAGGCCGCGGGTCAGAAACAGCAGGAGCAGCAGCAGCAGCAGCAGCAGCCGCAGCGGCAGCGTCAGCAGCATTGCAAACAACGTCAGCTTATGTGGAATGTCATTTCGTTCAATTGAATTAATTGAAACTGTTAAATTCGATAGAACTCGGGGCACTGCGTGAGCGCTAAACGCTAAGCGCTGAGCATATGCATGTGAAGCTGAATGAGACAAACGGCGCTTGGCGATTGCAAAAATGCGATAAGACCGAAAGAGATGAAGCTGTAGGCTGTCGCTGCGCCGCGGAGATATGCGGGACAGCATGCGCAATTTTTTTCATTTGTGTTTCTTTTTTTTTTTATTTTCCCTACTTAATTTGTAATCATGGTACGCATACTCGTGTATGTTTGAAGATGTGGGCACATACGAAAAACACACAGACTATGTGTGCGTCTGCCGGACTCTGGGCATTTTCAAAAATCCAATGACTTTGGGCGTATGCACGAAGCTGAGATCAGTTTGAGTCGCGCGTTCGATCGGTGCTGTGGTCCGTGGTTCGTATTCCGCCGCCAACACACAAACTCACAGCCGATAATCAAAATGTCTGCTATTGAGGAAAATTCAAAAGTTTTATAAAATTCTAAAATTCAACTCGCATGTGTCGCCAGCCACGCTCTTCTGCAGATTTCGACTGAGACAATGATAATGACAACTACAACAGCAAAGCTCAGAGCGTGCAGCCGCACAGCGAGCAACATTCTTTCGCCTTGTCGCGAGTTCAAGACCTCATAACGCGCGATAATGCCGCCTTATCGCTAACGCAAAGTGAACGCCTTGCTGTGCACAGCGCAGCTCAGTCACAGCTCAGCCCCAGCTCAGTCTGAGCTCCGCTTAGCCGGGAACTCAGTGCTAAGTGTAGACGGCGTGTGGATCGTTGGCAGCAGCAGCCTGCAGCAGTTGCAGCTAAAAACTCGTACAGGCAACGCTGAAAGTTGCCAGGCATAAACAAAAATTGCATCAAATTAAAAACTAAAAAATCAAATAAAAGTCAAAAAAAATAAAGCAACTAAAAACAAAAACTAAAAAAAAGCAAGCAAGACATTTTAAGTGCCATCAAAACTAAAACATACTGCAAAATTTTAATTAATACACAACCGACCGACTTTAATATGCATATGGAAACTAATCTAAAGTGCATAGAGACTGCACATGCATACCCATACACACTCACACACACACACACACACACCAAATGCAGTCGCATATAGTGTATAGGGTGTAGATGGTGTATAAGGCATGCATGCATTTATTTCTATAAATAAACTTGTGCGATAAGCCAAACTATTTTGCCGTGTGTTGTTGTTGTTGCTGCTGCTGCTGCTGTTGCTGTTCTTTGTGTGCGTCTGACATTTTTTTAAAACGCGTCGCGTCAAATTCAATCTGATAAAATTGTTCACGCGCTGAAATATTTCATACATCTGCCACATAAAATATGCACATGGAAACCCATCAGCTCGGGTTCAGGCTCTATCACACCTCTGTCTCGCAGCCGATAAATGACAATTATGATCTTTAAAGGTAAGTGCATATTGCTGTTTCAAACTTAAATTCATATTCATCTACGCCTGAGTTGGCAGCTTTAAGTCCTGTTGACAGACTGCTGCCCAACACAGGCCATGCCGGCCATAGGCCTTTTCTGTGAAATGGCTATATCCAATCTACAGTATTATGCCATATGCAGTATAGATTATTAACTTAATAATACGCGGTTGGTAATTTTATTTGCTTTGCGATGTGTGTCTTGAGTGCATAACTTAATTTCTTGATTGCCTGCAGTCGGCTGTTGGCAGTTTGTGTACAATCGCAGGCGATTAAATGTGATTTGATGTGATTTAAATTGATTCGATAGGATGCATAGGTCTACATATACTCCTACAGTTACTCACTGTCCATAACGAATACGAATATGTCAAAACTGTGATGAGTCAAGCCACAAAGAGTTTACGCAGGCAGGCAGTAAGGCAGACAGGCCGACAGACGGACAGACAGACAGGCAGACAGGCATGTAGGCAGGCAATTTGCTCATAATAATTGCAATTTCAATTTTGAACTCGAATATTTATGACTTGGCTACGGTGCGCTTGTGATGTGTTTGTTGTGAGTACATGTGTGTGTGCACATGCAGCACAACAGCCACAGCAACAACAACAACAACAACAACAATTGCATGTGTGCAAGCGCTGGTGTGGCACACAATTGACTTGTGAACGTCACTCAAATGAGACAACAAAGCCAACAAAGGCCAACAACGCGTTAAGACAATTCGCACAATCAGCGACTAACATAAAAATGTCAACTGGCGCACAAGCGTAACAAATTATTTTCAAATCGATTTTGTTAGCTTTCTTTATGTAATTTTAAAGAAAATTGTTAGCGCACAGCGATAAAAGAAGCAGCGGCAAATAAAGAAATGAAGAAGAAATATGCAAATTACTTCTAATGGCCGCAAGTCAGGTGAGCAAGAAGGAGCATGTACCGGGACTACAAGTAAACGCACACACAAAACCAACAACAACAACGACAACAACAAAGTAGAAGAAAAAAAAAACCAAAAAAACAACAAAAAATTGGAATCGCATGAGAGCAAAGTGGCAAAGTGTAATGCAAGGGACGGCAGCTAGGGAGCTGCTGAGCTGGTGCGGTGCAGAGTCGAGAGTCGGTGAGGTGTGGAGCTGTGCATGGAGTGTAAAAAAATGAAGCAAGTAAGCGTTAGAACTTAATTTATTGCTGTTGTTGCTGCAACGGCAATGGCAGCGACACGTCCTGGCTTTGAGTAAATTGGTGACGCTTTGGCTGTGGCGCCTCGAAGCGAATACTTTCGCTGAAATTTTCATTTCTTTTCATTTCGTTGCTTTGCTTGCTTTTCTTTGCTTTCATTTATTTTTTCTTTTTTTTTTTTTGGTGTTTGTATTTGTTATCAGTGAAATTACGCAAAGAATGCAAATTCCTGAAAAGTCAAATTGAATTGTTGCCTTAAAGCGCACTACACCAACAATAATAGCAACAGCAACAGCAACAGAAACAGCCACAACAACAATAACAATGGCAACGCTAAGCCAAGGCTGTGGAGCTCTGTTATGCTCGCATTGTGCGACAGCGCAGGCAACTAATGTGATTGAGTTAAAAGTTCGTTGCATACATTCAGGCGTAATAAGCACTTGACTTCAAGTAGTCGCCCGCTACTTATATGCGATATTTTCCTTTCTCTGCTTATTTTGCTCCTCTTTTCCGCATTTTATTTTTTTCTCTTTGCTTTCTTTTCATTTTTGATTGCTGCTTTTCACACACATATACGCGTGCAATAAAAATATTTTAAATTGGTGTCGCTAGTGTTGTTGCTCACGTAATTGTTGCTGTTGTTGCTGTTCAGTGCTCCTTGTTGTTGACTGTACAGTTGTTGTATTTTTTTTTTTTTGCCTTTCAGTGAAAATCACGGTTTGCCGTTTTTTTTTTTTCCATGTTGCCGTGATTGTTGTTGTTGGTGGTGTTGGTGTTGCCGTCGACGCTTTTGCTGTTACCGTTGCTGTTGTAAATGTCGCCAGGCTTCAAGTGTGTTATTAGCTGAGACGCCTGCTTCGCAGTGTCGTAATTTGCTAAAATATTCATGTAGTTGCCTCTTAGATTGTCGTCAACATCATCACCAGACCCATACACATACCCATTCCCATCCACATTTCCATCGCCATCGCCATCGTCATCGTCATCGCCATTGCCACCAACAACTTCATCGTCATCGTCAGCGTTATTGTTATTGCCCACATTGTTGTTGTTATTGCTTGTTGTTGTTGATATTACATTTCGCTTCACCCTTACATACTTTGACTTAGTTTCGTTTAGTTTTTATTTCCTCTTTTTTTCGTGATTTATGCAAAACTAATTCCTTTAAAGTGGCATTTTAATGGTAGCGTCAAATATTGCATATGCACGCCTTTATGTAGTGATGATGAATGCTGATAGGCACTTGTTCTTGAGAGATTCCGAAATTTACAAAAGAAACAGGCTTTGAATTTTTTAGTTAAGACCAAAATGTCCCTACTATAATTTGTTCAATGAAAAACATGCTGCATAAAGTTCTGTGTCAGAATAGTCTGGTTCAGATTCAGCGCTTAGCAGAAAATTAAATGCTCTCAAATAAATACTTTATTTGAATAATATTAGCAGTCTATAGAAAGCAGCCTTAAAGAACAAAATGAACTCAATTGAATATGGGTGTGAAATATAAATCAAATTAAAAACTAATTTGCTCGTTTGAGACAATCTTTGATAAAACGCAAACAAGTTCATTAATTTTCTTTTCACTTTTTTTTCCTTTTTTGGGCGGAATAATTCTTTTGGCTCATAAAGAATTTGTTCAGATTTATATTAGCAGCGACTTCCCATGCTTCTACACTCTTATGTGGCATATGCACAGATCGAACTCGCACGTACATTTGCGTATTGCACTGGAGTGTGAGTGTGAGTGCGAATGTCTATCGGAATGTTTGCTCATTGAACACGCATGAAAGAGCGTGCAAATAAATGAAAATGAAAAGAAAGCCAAAGAAAATAAAGCAAGAGATAAAAATAAAACCGAAAATAAACCGAGTTAATGTAATTGCATGCCTTAGGCGTTCGAATTTGGTTACGTGATGTGGAAAATGCAATTTTCGCAATTTGAATTGAGTATCGAAAAACTTGTTAGAAGCTGTAAAAATTCTCAAAACAAAAAAGAATAAAACAGAGAAAGAAAAATCTCGAAAAGAATATATAAACTTAGAGCAAACAAAAAAACACGCAGAGAAAATGAGGGGGGTTTTTAACATTGTAACCTTGGCAAAAAGCGAGCATCCAGTAATTGCGCTTAAGACTGAAAACGAAACGAAAACCGAGCAGCGAACAATGAAATGCGAAAGAAGGCAACGACTTGACCAAGCTAGGGAGCAAGGCAGGTATGCGAGGAGAGACAGGGAGATACAGGTAGAGATAGAGGAGAAGAAAGAGATGAGCATGCTTATTAGCAAATACCGCATCTAAGCAGCAGAGCAAGCGTCGATATTCGACTGCATTGATATCCTTTCACATGCAAATCTAATTAAATTGAAATTGCTTTTGTTTAGCTTTCATTCCGTAGCAGTACAAACCACTTCCATCCGCTTCTGCACTCCTTTTGTCTCCTCTTCTCTGCTCCCCCTCTCGCACACACCTTTGACACGGTTTGCTCTGCCATGCATGTGCAAAACCTGTGAATGAACATTTTCACTTCATAGCTTTGAGTTTCTGTGCTCTCATGCTGCTGCTGCCGCTCCTGCGCCTGCACTCCTTTCTGTTCCTGCTCCTGCACAATTTGCGCTTATGCTCGTTCCCATACAATGCGAACTGTTTTGTCTGCTGCGTTTGCTTTCCTAGCGTTTTACTTTCACCGTTGACATGTTTGAATAAATATTGACACTACGCCCCACTTACTCCACCGGCTCCTGCGGATGTGCCTTACCGACTAAATGGCATCGCCTGTTTGCCCACCTGCTTGCACCCTGCTGTGTTCGTGTGAGTATGTGTGTGCATCTGCTTTTCTACTTTGGCTGTGGCAATGTGAATGCCTTTGTTGCTTACTGCAAAGGTGTGCTGCTCCGCTGGTGGCAACGTTTCTCGATTCATATGTAAATTTCAGTATCTAATTTTGCGACACCGTGCCAGAGTTCCCATGTTTTGTTTAAACTCGCTTTGCCGTATAATTTGTTTCGTTTGCCATTTCGCTTTGCATTTGACTTTTTCATTTTCATTTTCGTTTTCATTTGTGCACTGCGCCGTTTTGTATGCAACTTTTTATTGCCTGAAAGTTGTTTGCCTTTGCAATGCGGCATTGTCGTCGCATTTAATTAACCAACTGTAAAGTCTTCCATTATCAAACTCGGAAGCAATGGCATGATGCGCACCATATGACCCAACTCGAGTTGCTTTGTTGAGATTAAAAACTTGCGCAAAGTCATGTGCAGTGTTTAGCAAAAAGACAAAGGACTAACTGTCACCCAGCCATTGTGAAATGCTGCTGAAGAGGAACAAAACCACAGCAACAGTCCCAGTCACGGCATATTGCTGCCAATACACGAGAGCAAGCCACAAGGACCCCGTTGTCAGAGTTAGATGCTGACACTATTATTGCATATGAGGGTGCCTTTGTTTATGATGTACTTCACGTCAACATTGAATGCTCATATCACAACCTTGACTGCTCATTGCATATAAATGCGATTTTATATATGTATAACCAATGTCGTCTTCATTTACGTTCAATGCCTTGTCTATTTTGCTTATCGCTCTGCGACTTTCTTTGTTCTTTTTAAATGCCCCAACCTGTTGCTCGCAGCATGTAAGGCGACACCGCCAAGGCCATGCAAGTCGCAGCCCTGGATCAAACGTCAACCGCGAGCGTGAGCATTGACACATAGACCCGCACAGTGACTGCGAATTGTGGGCCAACTATTTTTGAAAAGGCGTATACTTTCTTCGCTTAGTTGCAAACTTCATTAAATTAATTAGCAGCGAAATCTATTTATATTGTTTTTAACAAATTAATGTCAAGCGGTCAGCTGTTTGACAGTTTGCGTTAATTGTGTTAAATATTTAAGCAAGCATAAAGTGTCAATCATTTGCCCATTACATTACAATCGAAAGCCAACTGCTGGCCTTGTTGTTAACCTCGAAGGAAGCAGCAAAAGAAAGAAAAAGCACAAATTTTGTCAAACGAAGTCAATTAAATTTTTCAATTTCATTATTTAATTGAAGAACAAGACATTGCAGAATAACACAATGAATAAAATAATAATCAGCAGCTACGTCATCGTTACGTTTTAACACTAAGCAAATAAACGAACAATCGAACAAGCGAACGACTGAACAATAAAAACACATAAAAATAGAAAATAAAATTCAATTAGCAAAGCAAAAGCCGACGGTCACTGAGACCAAAACACAAATACTCTCACACACACACACATACACATGCACATACTCAACTGAAATGCAATGCTGGCACTTAATCAAATGAATAGCAGGCAACAACAACAAGAACAACAATAGGCAATCAGAAAGCATTGCACAAAATTTGATGCAAGCAAGTTTTGTAACTATTAAACATTTATTTAATTATGGCACAGATACACGCCTCTGCACAGTGGTACAAGTTTATCTAATTGCTGTATCATACTCACAGTGTATGTATGTGTATGCACTTATATATTAATTGTGAAATATGTGCAAATGCTGTTTGTTGTTGTTGTTGTTGCTGTTGTTATTGCTGGCAATGTGCCGTTGCACTTGAGACATGCATTTGTATGCAATTGAAACGATGCGCAACGCACAAAAGATACTTGCACGACAAATGAACAACGGACAACTGGCAGACGGACGGGCGGACAGACGGACAGCTGGACAGACAGACGCAAATTGAGTGACAAAACTACAAATGTGGAAGTGACTTTGAAAACCAAAACCAAAAGTCAAGTTGTGTCAAATCGAATCGAATCGAGCCAAGTCATGCCATGCCATGCTATGCCATGCTATACAATGCCGTGCCGTGCCATATCGTGCCGAGCCTAGCCGTGCCGTGCCTAGTCAAGTAGTCGAGTCGAGACGAGTCGAGTCGAATTGAGTTGAGTTTAGTTGAGGCGGTAGGCGGCATTCGGTTTTCGGTCTGCGGTAGCTGACAGAGTGGACGAATGAGGGTCAATTAAGCCAATTTAAATTTAATAAACAAGGCACTTATTATATACTCGTATTTTACATATACATATGTACATACGTACGATATAAACATATATGTATATGCATATGCATAAGTGTATATTATGTATGTGCAATGGTACAAGAAGACACTAAGCAACGGTATGAAAGTCATGCACACAGCTACGGATGCACAAAAGACATGCATACTTGTAAATACTCGTACTCACTTTCGAACTCATTGAGCATACACAAACACACACACACACACACACATACACATATAAACACAGTCAGACCCATGCGTATAAACGGACAGAGAGACAGACGGAGAGTCAGATAGACAGTAAATTCGTATCGACTCAATTTGTATTGAGTTGAATTGTGTTAAGTGCAGTTGTAGAGCATACAAACAGACAGGCAGACAGACAGTTTTACAATTGGACAGACAGATAGACAGACAGACAGACAGACAGACTCACTTTTAGCTAAATTGGAATGTACCAAAGTGCCTTAGTGGCGTAAAAGTGCTGAAATAGTTGCAGACACACACGAATCAATGCATGCTAAGGACATGCCGACAACGGGCAGCAGTATGCCACTTGCTTCAGTCTCTTCTTCTTCTTCGTCGTTGTCGTCCATGTCGTCGTCGTCGTCGCTGTCGGAGATATGCAAAACTGTTGGCTATTTCACTTCAGTCTGCTCTATTTGTCGCCACTCGTGTGTGTAGTACACGTGTCCTTCGAGCTGCGCTCGTTGTCTGGTGTATGGTTGCTGCCACTTTGGGCTCTGTTGTTCTGTTGGCTGGCGTTGGTCCTTTAGGTTAAAGACATCATCATCATTATCATCAACAGCGTAAAAAATCAACGACAGCAACAATGGCGAGGCTACATTATATTTGCCATTTAGCCAAGTGTTGACTGTCAGCCGCACAAGAACATATCGGCTAAGAAGAAGCAAGAATGGCAACTTTAAGAGGCAACAATTGCATAGCAAATGTTTTACGTATTTAATAAGCGCAGCAGACGAGAATTTAAAAGAAAACACAGATGGGCTTTTTCAACTTTTGTGTGTCCTTACTGAACAGAATGAATACCTTGGTTTATCTGCAGTAGATCGCCCTTTGCTAAAATGAGGCACTGATGCCAATAAAAATTTCCCTGTCTATATTTGTTTGTCTTTTGCTAAAAACAAAAAAAAAAACAAAACAATAAACAGTTTTATCAAATTAAAAATGTGACTGTTGCTGCAAAAATTCTGATTGCCAAAGCAAGGCCATGACATATCACGTTAATGTGACGCAGAGCGTTGAACAGTTGATAGGCACCCACGCAGCTTAGTGCCAATGTTGCTCAAGCTGATTGTAATTGTTATTGCTGTTGTTGTTGTGGTTTTTGTTGTTTTTAGTGTTATTGTTATTGCTGTACACTCATTCATTGCACATTACAATCAGAATCGGAAGTAGTCAACGTTTTAATTGAAAATAACGTCATGCCATGATTTGCCTCAATTCAGCTCAACTTTATGCACACTCACACTCACCCACACACACACACACACATGCACTTTACTTATAACAAGATAAACCGCAAATTTGCTAAATATGCACACCCAAAAAAATATGAACAAATCGAAAAAACAAAACCTGCAGTTATGACTATCCACACCCAAGCGGGGCCAAGCACAATTCATGCAATTATCTGCATAAATGTCAAAATGGGATTTACAGAATTGAAAAAAAAAAATAACAAATTAAACGGGGGAAAAAGTATTAAGCGAAAAAAATTCAAATGAAAGCTTAAAAAAAACATGCAAAGCGAGAAAAATATGTAAAAACGTGCGAGACGCGATAACTGCGGCGTAAAAACCATTAAAATGTAATTATAATTATGGTCGCATTGTAGATATGCACACACTCACACCCACACACTCACACTCGCACTCATACTCAGGCGCATACATGGGCACACCCGTGGTGCATGCTGTGCACTCGTGTAAGTGTTCGTCTATGAGCGCTCAGCGTGTTTACGTTAGTGTACGACTACCGGTTGACAATAGTCCTGGCACTTGCGCGTACAGTGCGAACAACAAGAACAACACAACAACCCGAAGCAAGGAAGTGGATTCATGTAACGTCGCAGCAGCAGCAGCAACTTAAGGGGCAGACAATGACAACAAAAGCAAACAGCAGCGCATCAGTCGTCATCGAAGCGAACAAAAGGCTCGCGAAAACAATAAAATTACATATATGCACGACTCACCAAAACATGCATACTCACACACACACACATACACACACACAGAGACACAGACGCACACATGCATTTATGCAAACAAATAGACATGTATATATTAAATGCTAAAGGAACAAACAAAAAACACACATGCATTCTCTCACATGCAGAGACGCAGCCAGCGGCTGCGTATCATAACAACAATGAGAACAACAGCAACCACAACAACAACAACAACAACAGCAGGCAGGCGCTAGCAGTTGCATTCGCATTCGCATTCGCAAACGTTGGCCTGCAACTGATGCAGGCCTCTGATTGTCTGCTGGCAGCGTCCGCATGCTGGCAAGGTGACTGCCGGGCTGCCGTGGCTGCCTGCCTGTGTCGCTTTCTGACTAACTGCATGTCCTGTCTGTCTGTCTGTCTGTCCTCGTGTCCTTCCGTCTGCATGCTTGTCTGCCTGCACTCACGTTCCCCTATTTATATACCTGCCATTTACATGCTTTGCCAGCGTCGCCCGCAGTTTTGTCATTCATATTTCTCTTGTTCCTCTGCTTTTTGTTGTCGTGTCCCTTTATTTTATTTTGGTTGGGTTTTTTTGTGTTCTGTTTAGCCACGTTATGTGGGAGTGTGTGTGGCTAATTTCATTCTTGCCACCTTTTTTCAGAGAAAGTGTAATTATCGCAGACGGTGCGCTTCAATTTGCACAGCAGGCGGCGACGCTCCGTGTGCCATGTGTGCGCACAAAAAACAAACCAAACAAAAAAAAAAAAAAAACGATTTGTAGGCAAAATGTGCGAAAGCATTTCTTATCTAAAGCGACTTTAAATTCAAAAAGGATAACACATGCACACAGCTTTAAGTCGTTAGGCAGCCGTGGCACCTAAGGGCGAAATTTAATAATTATTTTAGCCTGAGAAGTTAGAACTCAGCTTTTCATGAGCTCTGATGCTTAGAGAAAACCATAATGGGATTACGTAAACTGACAGAGCCGAGCTAAGTAAGTATGGCTGAGTATATGTTTTACTTTTTCTACTTCTATGGTTTGAGGCAAGGGACTGAGAGCCTGTTTGGAATTCTCAAATTCTATGCATTCATTTTGATCTTCTTCTATTAAGTTAAAATTGTACTCAACTGCAGTTTTAATGTATTTTCTTTTTTTTGCATTTTCAGTTCAATGTCTGTCTGAGTCAGATACATTATGTGACGTTCCCAGGGTCGTACTAATTAGCGAAAAGTTGCAATGACACGACGGAAGCGCATAAAAAGCAGCAAGTAAATAAAAACGAATAAATAAATGGCCATGGGATTGTCTTACTTTATTTCTGTTGTTCTTCTTCTTGCAGGACTCAAGCATTAATTGAGTAGAGACGGTAATAAGCAGCGTATAAAATTTATGCGTGGCCAATCACATGAAGTAAACAAGAGGAGAAATGTGAAAACGACAACAATAAAAACAACAATGTCGAGCATGATGGCAATAGCAAGGCAAACAGGAATAATCAACGAGAAATAAAAAGTGAAATAAAAAATAAATAAGTAAATAAAATAAAAGTGCAAATCAGCGATAATGCGTTTGTGCGTCCATTAACAATAAAAACAACTGCGTTGCGAGCACAACAACGGCGCGACCGCTAAAACCAACATCATCACCAACACCCAACACCCAACACCCTGCACCCCACACCCAAACATCATTGCCATCATCATCAGCCCCAACAAAAAACAACAGCAGCAACAACAAAAACAACAATCATAAAATTGAAAAGGCACGAAGTAGCAGAAGGTAGAAGCAACAAAAACGCAAACGCAAACGAGAATGCTGATGGGAACAGGAGCGGGCGCGAGAGCGCATATGAGGCGAGCGGAAACTGTAGCGAATACAAGAACACGCTTAACCAGCAACATCATCAACATAAACATCAAAAAGTAAAAAAGTAAAAAAACAAAATATAAAAAAAAGGCACCAATAAAACAATTTATTAAGCCAACAGCAAAAAGAAATTAATCTGAAACAAACACACGGCAGAGCAACGGCAAACGTCAGAAGCAGAGGCAATGGTGGGGACAATGGTGGATGCCAAGGCGCTGACGAGGAGTGTGAGCAAATAAAAAGGCAAATAAGAGCGAAAATTTGCAAACAGTATAAAATTACCTGACAGGCAAAGTCAAAGCGGAAAGCAGGTGAAACGACGTGATGAAAAGAAAAGAAGAAATATCCACAACAACAACAAAATGGACAACAACAACATGCGCATCTATTGGCGAAATGCTTGGCGCTCAATAAAATAAAACTCAAGCATAAAAACCGCAAGCAGAAAATTGTTGCCTAACTTCAGGCGCCGCATTTTGACGCATGTCCATTTTTGTTTCTTTTTTTTCGTTCGTTCGTTCTTGTTTGGTGCGACGCCATTTTGCTTGCGGTCGCACGCATCAAGATCTCGCCTACGTCGGCTTAACTGTTTTACTTTGTATTTATTTTTTTTTTTTTCTTTGTGTTCCTTTTTTTTTTGTTTGTTTTTTGTGTGTTTTGTAGCAGCTTTAATAAACTGACTGGGTAAGTAGGAAAGTGTAAGTGGGGCATTAAAAGCCGCAATTAACATTTATGGCGCGCGCTCCTTGGTTCTTCAACGTGGGAGTGCACTTAACACTTTTACAACGCGTATTTGCGTGCAATAATGTGCTAATCAGAATAAAAACTGTCACTAAAAGCGTTTTGGCCAAGTATTGGCCGGTCAATGATGGCGTCTCTTTTTTTTTATACTCGTATGTGTGCGTGCATGTAGTGTCGGATGGCGAACAGCGGACGGCGTTACAACGTATGTCACTTTTCTAAGTACTAGTGCCGCAGGAGTTATTTGCAATTAACGAGAACCCCCTGCTGCCCAAGTGCTTATCAAAGAGACTAAGTTGCCAGCGAGAAACCAAAAAAAAAAAAATTCTAGTTTTTGTGCTTTGAAGTTAAACGTAGTGCAAATTTATTATAACTGTGAAATGGCACTTAAATGTGGAATGGATCAAAACGCTTTAAAAAACTTTTCGAATAAAAGAAACAGTATTTAGTATATAAGTGATGTAGACGAACTAAGCGAAAATAAAGAATGTTAAAGTCGATTGCCCCCTACAGCGGCTGAACCTAAAAAATAACAAAGTGAATTAGTAAAAGGAACAATGAGCGAACCAATTAGGAGTAAAAGTGCTTTACTAACTTCAAGCTATTGATGGCCTGATTAGATTAAACGCCCGGTTAGTTACCGGTTTATTGGGTTGATAGTTAATAACTTTCACTGAATGATTAATTACAAAAAATTTGGACGAAAAATTGGTATCAAACTAATTAAATTTTGGAATGTTAATAAATTCTACCAAGGAAACTGATACCATGATACCCGGTTACCCATTTACTGCCCGGATGGTTAAGGCTCTTAAATAATAATTCGAACTAATAAACTACTTTTTTCTTATGCTTTACAGCAGCTCAGGCAACTCTGTGCCAGCCAAACCAAACAATCAAACAATTGGCAAAGGCATATTATAATGAGTGAAGCCCAGACGACGTCGCCCGTCGCACAAGGACTGAAGTAAATTTTATTTTTAGATTTAACACATTTGTAAAAAACGTCTGTCGCAAATAAAACTGCCACAGTGACTATCTTTGACACAAATCAGCAGGCAGCAGACACAAGTAAGTCGCGTCGCCTAGCAGCCGGGAGCAGGCGCAGCGTGGCACGCCTCGAACGCGTGGCAGAGCAATGAGCAGAAGAGCTTTTGCATAATCAATGCGAGACATGTTTGGCATCGAGGCTAATTAATGCCTGAAGGCATGCAGCGAATAAACACAAAACACGAAATGTTGCTGCAAGGACGACTTACGCGTATTTAATGCGTTCTAGTTTGTTTCGTGCGTTGTTTGTTGTGTGTTTCAGCTTTATGGCGCTTAGCGTGAAAACACCAAGATGAGTGCTCTGCTGCTGCAGCTGAGAAAGACTGTGTGGCTCTAGGATCAGCGGCGTCTGAACTATTGGATATTCGAATTGAATTTGTTGCTGCGAATGTTTTAGATTTTAGTTTAGCTTAACTACACATTACATTTGTTGCTGTTGGTGTTGCTGTTGTGTGTTGCTCTTGTTATTGATGTTGTTAAATAGCAATAACAACAACGGCAACCATAACAACAATAACAATAACAGTAAGCATAACAAGAACAACAATGACGATAAGACGGAGACTGTGACTGAGACTGAGAAGGAGGTTGGGCATGAACCTGAGCATGAGTCTGTCGACGTCGTCTCCAGCGTTCGTCTGCATCTTCGTCTTCGCCTCCGCGTCGCAGTCGTCGACGTCGTCGTTGTCGAGGTTGGCAACAGCAATGACGCGGCACATACAAATTGCCTAATTAAGTAATCGACAAAGTGAAATTAATTCCATTTGTATTCCTTGGAAATTCGTTTCGTGTGCAATTCAAATTGCGCACAATGGCAAACATTTCGCGTTCTGTGTTCCGTGCTCGGCGCTCCTTGTGTGAGTGCAAGTCTGAATACGAATACATGCATGTGAGTGTGTAATGTATTTATGTGAATACATACTGAATAACAATAACAACAACAACAACAATAAGCAGTCAGAATAGCAATTCCAAAAATAATAACAATAACAACAGCAACAACAACACGCCCCAAGGCTTAATCTTGTGGGCAATACACAATACGTTGTGTTTTACACATCCCCACGGTCACATCACACGTTCGCCTGCGCTGCCCGCGCTGCCCTCCTGCCTGCATGTCCTGCGTTGCAGCCGCCAACGGATAATGCTGCATCTTTGCTCGGTGCAGCTACAGTTACGCGTTTGTAGCTTTCGTTGCATCATTGCACTCAGCAGTGTTCGCGTAATTGCATTTTGGGCCCCCAACCAATTTCTGATAGGCACAACAGGACACTGCCGCCCGCACACCTTTGTGTATCCTTCGCCTTGCGCGTATACATATGAGTCTGTAATGAATTCGTTTGCTTGCTTGCTTGTTTACTTGTGCGTTGTTGTTGTTATGATTTTTGTTGTTGTTGTTTTGATGTTAGAACCACGTAGCTTATGTAATTATGGCGAAACACACGATATTACTTTTATATCTATATCAGTTTCGTCTGCTCAACGTAATCAACAACACCCATTCTAGCATCAACACACATGCACACACACAGACACACCACACACACATATAAGTATCGATTTTGAATTATTTTTTAATAGCAAAATAATTTGAGCCGCTCAAATTTCTGCAGTTATGCAGGCCGAAACACATTACCCATGTTTTGTTCAGCGCTGGCTCACAAATTAGGAACTAATGCAGTTACAGCCAACAACAGTCAACCCAGCAACGACCGAGAATGCATTGAATTCGGCCATTCGACCAAACATTGCCAGTTAATTCTGAGAAAATTCGATTGGTATACATGGAATGAAGTGCTTTAGCTTGGTACCCATATTTATCTGCTCTATTTACTGCCTTGGTATCATCCTCATCATTACCATCATCATCATCATCATCAGTTCCTTTATCTCCCCCCGGAGCATAAGCCCTTAACAAAACAATAGACTTTGGGAAATTCGTTTATTTCTTGACATTGTAGTAATTTATGCTCCCTCTTGCTGCTCTTACCTTTAAATATTCTCTTACATAAATTTACAAAGTCTTTTGCATAAAACCATAATTCAAAATGTTGAATGCCTCAATTTAAATTCCTTTTTTCGAGCAGCATGCGTGAATAAATTCGGCATAATTTTGGTGTCATAAGCTAACCACTTTGCAGCAAATATGAACAAATTTATGATTTCTCATTGTGGCAATGCTGTGGGAATCCGACAACTTGCTGGCACCACACACGGCCTGTAGGAACTGATGAGCAATGCGTCGATGTTTGCAATAAACAAACAATTGACAGCAAATTTATTTGCAAAAGGTGCAGCTGCTTCACGGCAATTCAATACAAGTAATAGAATATACCATCCGTGTCTTTCAATGCTAGGTTCCAGATTCAGTACATTTGCCAATAGCTGACAACCGACGCTGTCATATTTCAGCAGCATTTATTTTACCGGTTTACGATTAACTTTCTTTATAATAGACAGCTGCCGACGCTGCATGTCACGTTGTTCTCTTCGTGTGGCATTTTCACTGTTGTACCGACTTGACTAATAAACAGAAAAAGAAAAAAGGAATGGAACCGAATAGGAACCAACTCATATATGTGTCAGACAAACAAAGCTGCCAATTAAGTGGAATTTATAATTGTCATTGAACTTGTTTGCTTCATTTATCCAACTTTGTCTAATCCGGTCAATTAAGCTTCGTTGGCACAGAGGAAGCAACTGTCATAACTGTCTATTAGGCTCTTTTGGCGTTTGGCAAAGCAAACTAATGGAAATCAGAGGAAAATGCAAAGGTAAGCGTCTGCCAAAATGTACGAGCGTCCGCAATATTTACGCAAAGATTACCAAAGCAAATTTATTCAAAATCTATATGAATTATAAAGTAACCGCAAACAAGATTGAATGTTTTTTGTTTATTTTGCAAAAATGTTTACCTACGTATACACATGAGTGTGTCTGGTTGTGTGTGTGTGTGTGTGAGTGTATGTGGCATACATATAGTAAAAGTCCATGTGTCCGCATGTCCTTAACGATATGTGTGTGTGGCACCAATTCAGGCAACGCACAAGCATCGACAGCACGGAACGAACGAATGAACGAATGAACGAACGATCGAACGAATAGCTGTCTGTTAACAAACCAAGCAGCCAACAAACCTCATGCCACAAAAACAAAACAACATAGCAGAGGCTACAGCAACAGCAACAGCAGAAGCAGCAGCAGCAGAAGAGAAAAAAATATACCGAAATAGCAAAAGCAGAGCAAATGTTGACATTAAAAGAAAGTAAAAAAATAAAAAAAACCAAAATAAGAAGCAAAAAATGTGAAAAAGAATCGTTGAGCATTGAGCGATGAGGATGTGAGAAGTGGTGAGTGTGGTTTGTTGAGAGTAGAGGGAAAGAGTAAAGTAAAGTAATTCATACAGAGCAGCGACAGCAACTGCACATATGAGCGCCGAGATGTATGCTACAATAATGGTTAATCGATATGCTTGTCATGTGGCGTATGCGTTCTGGTGAACGTGTGCAAAAAACTGGAAATAGGCACAAGTGCAAATATGAACGACATATGTAGGTACTAACGCACACTCTATGGCACACACACACACACACACACTTACACACGCACAAAGCCATACGCACTTGTATATTTCAACATTCATGCATTCAACTTGAAGTCAAGGTGAACTAAAAGGCTGACAATGGGCAGGCAGCATGTCAACGAGCAGGCAGGCGGACTGCGGGGGTGGTCTCGGCACTTAGGCAGTCAGGCAGTCAGGCGCACAGGCAGGCAAATGGCACAGGATATGCACGTTATGCTGTGCTGCGGTACGAGTGTATAGTAATTAGTGCGTCTCCATATGCTGCCGACTGCGTGCGACACGCACAGTTAGACAAAGAAAGGGAAAGCAGCAGCAGCAGCAGCAGCGGAGCAACAAAGCATAAAAATGTCATGGCAAAACTTGAAACTTTGTTTTCATTTTCTGGCCAAACGACAAGCATGAGAAACTTAAAGAAACTTGCACAAGTCAAAAGTACAAAGTGTCGAAAGCACAGCACAGCAGAGCAGAGCAGAGCACAGCCCAGCACGGCAAAGTACAAAGCTGAGCAGACATGTACAAAGACGAGACTGAGGCGACAAAAAAAAAAGGAAAATAGAGGAACCCAAGCGAGCAGTTGAGCAGCTGAGCGGATGAACGAATGAACGGATGCACGAAGGACATCGCATTGTGTGTGTGTGTGCGTGTGTGTGTGTGCAAAGAACAAAAACCGAAAAACGAGAAGAACAAGACGAAGAAGAAGAAGCAAAAAAGAAACTTGTTTGTTGTGTCAAACGTGCTCTAATTTCAAAATAAATGATTTTCGAAAACTTAAATCCCAAAGAACCACAAACTGTTGTGAAGATTGTGCCACTGCTGCTGCTGCTCCTGCTAGTGTTGCTGCTTCTGTCACAGCTGCTGCTGCTGCTGCTGTTGTTGCTGCTGTAGCTGTAGCTGACGCAGGAGCTGATGCGGATGCGAATGCTACACAAGATCAAAGTTTGGCACACTTAAGTGCAATTACTGACCCCGTAAAATGTACCTCGTCGATTGTGGGTGCCAAGTGTGGCGAGGATTATGTTTTTTTCTTCTTCTTTATTTTCATCCTTTTGTTTATGTTTGTGCACGTATTTTCTAATTTTAAGTTAAAAAGTTTATTTTCATTAAACCAAAACGAGTCTGAGCAAGATGGAGTGAGCCGAACTGCTGCTGCTGCTGTAAGGCCAGGGCAACTGCGGATGCTGCAGGGTGCAGTTGACAATGTTCATGAAAGACTTTTATGGCTGCAAGTGTAGCAGACACAATGCTGAAGATGAGCTGCCCTGCTCTGCGCTGCTTTGATCTGCACTTGTTAATGATGAAGTCCGTGTTGTTGCTGAGGACGATGATGATGATGATGATGACGATGACTTCGACAATAATGAGTTGAATTCGCACGCAGCATTTGCATTATTTGCACGTACAAAACTTGTTAACATTCTTGGTTTTTCTTTCTATTTTTTGGCAAGTCGTACAAAAGATTAAACAACGTTTACGAATTAAGGTTTGCCGGTTATGAGTTTCAAAGATGGAAATACTTTATGCTGCATGCACTTGCACTTTTGTTTGGAAATGTCGTCTTTAAATTTAGTTTATTCGAAGGAAAAATTTAAAGCACTTGACTGTAGCTGGGAAACATTGTGCATCAATGTAAAACTATATTGTTCGAATGCTGTTTATGCTTACATTGCCATACCTGCAAAATTGTTGGAACGTGTCATCCAAGGTGCCTTATAGATCAGCTAAGATAAAGTTGACATTCAACTGATTCAAGCCATTTACTTAATACTTAAGTCATTTTGACAGCGCCGCTCAAAGGACCCTTGCTTTAGCAGACGGCTCTTGACTTACTTGACAATTATACCTCACACACATGTAGAGCGATTTCAATTCAGTTAAATTCTCATATAAATCATATGCATGGCAGCAACAAACAAAAAGTATTACATAATAGTGACAAATAAGTGAGGAGTGTGGGGGGCAATTACTGAAATAATAGCTACGACACAATAGCAAATTAAATTTTACAAAGTTTCAACATACTAAAATTGTTGGCAAAAAGGAGACTTAAACAAAAAATTGACAAAAACAATTTTTGGCTTCAAAGTTTTACAAAAATGTTTTACAAGCTTATCTCATTCTCGCTTGGCTGCGCTTCAGACAAGTTGTTGCTATTGTTGTTGTTGTTGCTGTTGCTGCTGTTTTGCCTTTTAGTTTAAGCGCCGCACAGGCAAACCGGCAAACAAGCAAAGTACGTTATTCATAACATATAATTTTAAAATTTGTGCACAAGGATGAACGCACGCCTGTGCCCAGACCGGGCGCCTGCTGCCCCCATCCAGGAGTGGCACCTACAGTAGTGCCAAAAAATGTTGCCGCCGTTTTAAAATTTAAGCGAGTTTAATGGCATGCGAATATGGCAAAAAACTAAATATAAAAACAAAAAAGAAAAAGAAAAGCAAATAGAATAAATGGCAAGGAGAAACCCTTTTGGCATGGAGCTGCGATTAAATGAGTAAACAAATAGTAAAAACCGTAATAAAACTTAAGACGTTGACATAAGAGCTCTCGCTATGCCTAACGCAGAAGTGTCTGCGCTTAGCAAATGTCAACATAACTAACAACAACCAGAAGAAGCAGAAGAAGAGGAAGGATAATAACAACAGCAGCAGAGCAGCAGTAGCAGGAGCAGCAAACAGCTAAAAGAACTAAGTGTAACAAGAAAATAAGCCATTTAACAAACCCCAGCCTGCAAAGCTTCTAACCTGCAAAATCATTTGCTGATGCTGCAAAATGCACTAATGGCTTACACACACACATACACACACGCATACACAGTGACCCAAGATGAGAGGAGGGAGTTGAAGCGAAAGGGAGTGCGAAAGTAGACAGACAAACAGGACAAAGCCATGCCGCATACGTGCGTACTTACATGCTACATGTATTTTAGGTATTATTCCTAAATGAATGCACATATGATTGTACGAATGCGTATGTGTGTGTGTGTGTGTGCGTGTGTGTGTATGCGTATGTGCTAAGCTGAAAGCTGTGTTACATAAAGCATGTAAAGCCAAAGAACAGCAATGAAAACAACAAACGATGACGATGACGACGACAAAGACGACGCAGAAGACAACAGCAACAACAAAAACGAAAACAACAATAAGAACACTGAGAACACTACAACGACGACGACGACGACGACGACGACAACTAAACACGAAAACATAACCTAAATGTTTAACCAAGTTATTTAACTTAAACTTCAAGTTAAATTAAGCAAACAATGAAACGGCAACGGCAACGGCAACAACAACAACAACAATAGCAATGACAATAACGGAGAAGTACACGCATATAGCATGATAATAATAACAACAATGACAATGGCAACAACAATAACAACAACAGCAAGTAGAGGCCACAGCACAGTAGCGAGGACAAATGCTAGAATGACATATAAGAAGCATTTGCTAAAGGACCTCAGGTAAATATTTAAAGACGCTAAAATACAGACAGTAAGTCTGGCAAATACACTCACGTAGACAAAGCAACCGTTCGACCAACACACACACCCACACACACACACATACACACGTAGACTATAGCTGCCTCAGAAGACGCCTTCGCGGGCGACGGCACCAAAATGCCCCAGCAGCAGCAGCAGCAGCATCAAATCCAAGGCAACCGAAAGCAGCAGCATAATTGTAGCAGTAATACCGCAGATAAACGCTACAACAACAAAGCTACGTACGACTTGCGGCAGATACACCCACATACACACACATATGAACACACGCGCGTATGCAGGGCATATTTCCGTGTGTAGGCATCCGAATGTAAACATTTGGTTTCATTTCGCATAAAGCGCAATTAGGCGTGTGTAGTAGCTGCGCCCTGTCAGGTGCACCTCCCCCATTCCCACTCTCACTATCTCCACCTCCACCTCTTCCTCTACTCCTCTCGCTCCCTCTTTTTTTCTTGCTATGTTTTATGCTTTACTGTAGGCATATAGACGGCTTAGCTAGAAAAAGCCGCTCGACAAATATTTCTATTTGCCAAAAGGATTTTCTGTATTTCGCTATTGTGTATATGCTGTTGTTGTTGTGTTTTGTTGTTTATTGTTTTGTTTTGATGTTTTTTTTTTTCGAAAGTTTAATTTAACTAATTGTGAACATTTACAAGTGGGCGATTGTGGCATAAATGAAATATGCCGCCTCTGTCGCACAACTATGGCAAATCACATGGAGCTCAAATTGTTTGCTTTTAAATATTTTACAGCGCATTGGCGGTTGTTGTTGTTGTTGTTGCTGCTGCTGCTGCTGCTGCTGCTATTGTAGGCGCAACATGCTGAGCTGTGTAGGGCATGCCAGGATTTATTATTATTTGCCGTTACTGCCGTGTGCATGTTAATAAACATAACAATAATAATAATAAAAATAAAACTGACTTCAGATAAGACTAATGAGCATGTTTATTGCCTCAGCGGCTCATGGGTGATTATTGATTATTTGTTAATAAAAAGTAACTGCAATGCGATTGTGAATATGCGGCAGTTATACGAGTATTATTAGAATATTTTTAAAGAGTTGGCATTATCTCCAAATGTTAAATATAAAAAGAAAGCATTTGGAAAGAAAAAACATTTATAATTTCTTAGCAGCGCAATAATGATTTTATGTTCTTATTTTTTGCATTGCTTTCTTTTTAATACGATTTGTTATTACATTTTCCGTATATTTTTCACTTTGTCATGTTGTTGTTGTTGTTGTTTTAAATTAACGCTTAACTCATTTAAACACTTCTAAGGAATTTCACAGCCAATGCGTTCCGCCTGATTTGTCTCTATCTCGCATCCTGCTTACGTAATGCGAGCAAGGAGCGACGAAGCACAGCATGTACTGCCAATGAATTAAAAAACTTGTTCCACTTCAGAGTGTGGAAAATGCGAGGAAAATTAATGCGAGCATCATCAAATGGCAAATATAAACAGTTGCTTATTAGCAACAGCAGCAGCAGCAGCAGCAGCAGCAGAATGAGCCTTCATTGGAAACTTGCTCTGCTGCAGTCAGCCTGTCTGTTGCTGTTGCTGTTGAGCGTAAAAGTTTCTACAAGCAAACAAATAAACTTTGCTGTAAACTTTCTTTCGCTATTGTATATATTGTAAATACAAGCCCACACATTCGCATGCACTCCCACATATCGGAGCATACTCGTACCTACGAGTGTCTATCTATCGAGTATATACTGTATGATTTGTTTTTTCCTGCTTTTTCGTTTCGTTCTTTCTCTTTTTTTGCCATGCTTTGCTGTTTTGTATTTGAGCACCTAAACCGAAAGCAATACAATTCCGTTGAAAAGTGCAGCAACAACAACAATAACGACAACAAAAACACAATCAGCATCTGCCTCGGCATCAACGGCAGCATTAAGAAACACAAAACTATTGCCAACTTTTTGCGCTAAACTATTGAAATTGAATTGGCATGCGGGGCAGCAGGCAGGGGCGGACGCGCAGCAGCAACAGCAGCAGCGTGAAAGGCATCAAAAACTTTAGATATCATTGTGTAGTGTAGTGTGTAGTGTGTAGTGTGCAGCAGCAAGGCCGGCAGCTAATAGAAACGTATTTGAACAAAACTTTAGACATCGCCATGCCAAACACACACACACACACACACACATGCAACGCAGCATCGTGTGTAGACAAGCAAACGTCAATTAAAGCCAACGTCAACATTAAACGAAGTAAAAGTAGTTTCACACTCGAAATGTTGTGATGCCTGATTTCAAATGTAGTGTAAGACGCATTAGTGCGTCACTACGCAGTTGGCAAATGTTCTGCTACTTGTGATTGTTGCTGTTGTTGTTGTTTTTGTAAGTTTTTGAGTTGCATCCAAGGCTACACTGCATCACTGCACTGACTCAGACCGCTCTCTGTGCATAGCTTGGGCGGACTGCGAGACAGCAACAGCTGTCTTTAATTGGAAAAATATTATTAGAATAATTTTCTGTGCATAGAGAAGCGTCCGCAGCGTTGACAGCATTGATGATGCTGGCAGTCTTTAAGATACTCGCACTTTTGGAGCGCTTGTGTTGCTGGTCTCAAAGTGAATTCGCCTGTCGAATTGGCAATTAGCAATGCTGCAACACTCACAGCTGGCTCTAAGTGGCTGGGGTGAAGTCATTCACTTGCAAATGCTTACCACAAGAAGGTCGATCACAAATAAATCGCATGACTGCACTTGAAAGAGATTTATTGTGTACTAATTGCTGCAAAGGCATAAAAAATATGTTTTTATATTTTTAATTAATGTTTTTACTTGCGAATGCCATAACTCAGCTGCAGTTAAATTTCTATGTAGCACTTACCCAGGCTGCTTTCCGATTAATTTTGTAACAAAATGTTGTTAACCAGGCAAAGTCTCTTTAAAGTTAAGTATACGCCATGTGATGCAAACATTTTTACACTGGTGCTTGAGTGAACAAAGCAAATTAATTTATATTTTTTGCCAATATTTATTAAAATGATTGTTTGTTTTTTGTTGCATATGAAAACTTGGGTAATTAAGTTTATTATATTTAGCTTACATTGCTGTCGATAAGTAATTAATTCTCTCAGTCAACCACTTGAGAGTCGAGAGTTGGGAGTTGAGAGCTCAGAGTTAAGAGCCGTTGTTGTGTGAAAAAATAAACACATAATTTATATTGGAAATGAAAGCAGGCAAATGTTGACGCAAGTTATGCTTTGTTTAACAATTCATGGCTGCAGCAGACAAACGCAGTATCCTTTGCACAAAGCAAGCACAGACACACACAACTACGACTACATATGCACATAGACAGCCAACACTCGTAACATTAACAAGGACAACACCGACACCAACTTCATCATCATCATCATCATCATCATCATCAGCATCTTCATCATCACGATTAGCATGCGCAGAGTATTAAGTGCCGGGTGTTCTGTGTACTTTGGCCTAATCAGCAGGTTAACGCAACTATTGATTGATGGGCCTTTCAATGAACGAACTGGCAGTTCACAGCATTAACAGTTTTGAGGCCATACCCCGAGGCGCAAGTGTGATGTGCATGTTTGCATAGCTTCACTTGCTGGTGTGATAAATCCATATATTTGTTGTTTGTTTACGCAACCATTCAGCTGCCTGTCTGTTTGTCTGCCAGGCTGCCTGTCTGCCTGTCTGTCCGACCGTGCGTCTGTCTGCCATTCGTATACCCAAATAGCTGCTGCCATACGTGACGCTTGCAGAAGAGCGCAAGCGCAAGCGCAGCTCAACGTCAGTTTATTGCTTTTGTTTGGGTAAACATGAATGCTCCTGCATAGTGCCATGCTTTGCTTAAAGTTAATAACTTGTTTGACAACATTTTTGATCGGCAAACTGTTTCTAAGAGTAAACACCTTTGAAACTGAGCAGTAAACACACAATCTAGCACAAAATTCTAGCTTATGTATACTGTATTAGTATGCCCAAAGTAAATTTGATTCAGCTATCTTAACGAGACGCCGAAAATTAGGATAAAATTTTTTCAAATTAAAATAATTTCTTTTTTGTTTGATTTTGGGTCCGTGTAACTTACGACGCGCTTTGCTTAGCGATCAATTAAGAGATTCCACGTTAACACAAACATATTCAAATTAAAAAAATAAACCAAAAACAAGTTGAATAGAAGAAGGGAAAACTCTCAAATAGTTACACGCGCAATCACACAGCTGCAGACGCTAAAAGCACCCAATTGCTCATTGAATTTCTCACGCTCATCACCATTTAACACTTGAATGTGTGAGTGTTGGCACAGCGCACACCATGCGCGTCTCCTTCATCGCTGCGTAGCGTGGAAAGTGTTTATTTATAAATATTTATTTATTTGAGAAAGCATTTCATCAGAGCGCATGTAGCCAGCCAAGTACGAGATTATGTATTTCCGTTTCCGTTTCGAGCCATTTCGAGCCGTTACGTTGTTGAAGTATGTTGCCTCATGACTGTGAAAAGAATAACAAAAACAAAAAAAAAATATATACGAAAATGCTGGCTGCGTTTCTTTGGCATTTGGCTTTTGTGTTTTCTGTTTTCTGTTTTTCTTTTGGTGATTTGTGTTTGTGAATTTCAATTTATTTGGCACTGCTGCTTATCCTGACGCATGAGCTCGATTGTCATTTGAAATGCGTTGCACGTGCGCCAGCGAAACGAAACGAAAATGGCTTTAAGAAAACGAATCAAACAAACAAATAAACAAACAAACAACCAAACAGACAGACAGACAGAAGGACAGACTGGCAGGAAGGCAGACTGACACACAAACAAATAAACGAAGAAGAAGAAGCAACACGAGCGCCAAAGAGTTGCACTGAGGCGAGGCGCATGTCTCCATCGCGAATGCGGTGGCATCACTTGTCAATGGAAATGCGAGTACACACATATACAAACATTTATGTCATGGGTTTTTAAAGGCAATTTAATGACTTAAAGTTAAAACAACAACGACAACAACAACCGGACAGAACGAGAGCATTTTATAGACGCTACGTGCTGGCATTTAATTGCAACGCATTCGGCAGCCAAAGGTGTGAGGAAATCAGTTTGACTCCCAGTTCCCCTTGCCCACCCACTTTCACTCATTCCCTCCCTCCCGCTCTCTTCCACTCCCACGCTGGTTTTCACTCGTGGCTTGCAGGCATTTGTTTCTGGTAGACTGATTTGAAAAGTACTAATTTAAATGACTTCAAGACAATGCCGTGACCTGCTGCTGCTGCAGAGGTTGATGATGATGACGATGTTGCTGCCGACGCCGTCACTGTCACGGGCCTTCCTCGCAGGCCACGCAGTTGTTTCAGTGCACGTCCGTCATCAATCCTTTGGTGTTCATTTAAATGCCGCGCAACCTAATGTCATGCAATGGCGGTGCGCGCAGTTAGGCGAAACTGGCTGCCGGCTGCGACGGAAGCGGAAATAACAAGTGCCACAGTCGCAATCTGCATGTGACACACGCGCGTCAATAATGACATTCGCTCTTGCCGCTGCAGCTGCTGTTGCTGCTGCTGCAGCCTCTCGGCAACGTTGCCTCCATAGCGCAAAATTTCATTGTTGTCATTGTTGTTGCACTTGATGTTGTTGGCGTTGTTTGCTTTGATTTTGTGCCTGATCAAGTTTTTATCACTCCATTCCGGTTGCTTTACGCTTCTCTGCTCGCTGCTGCTGCTGCCGGCTTTTTTAATGTTCGTATCAATAAAATATAAAAATAAGTCCACAAAACAACGAATGCGAATGCGAATGGGAAAATGCTATGCGCTGCTCGCTCGATAGAAATCTTAATATTCATGATGGAAATCGATTTTTACGAGCAGCGAATTTTACGAGCGTCACCCATGCCGCCGACCGACAACACTCAGCTACCCACATAGCCCCCACTTAGCTCGCAGTCAGCGTCGGCTAACGTCAGTCGGCAGCAGTTGGCAGCAACTTCAAAATGCGGGAAATTGCAATGAAATTGGCAACACGGGAATAATCGACTCAAACAAATTGCTCTAAGTGTGTAAGTCAATTTGAGACGTTGTCGAGCAATGCAAAAAGCGAACACGAACACGAACACGGAACACGGCACGCGGCAGGGAACAGGGAACAAGGGAAACTGAACGCGCAACGGTTAACTCAATGCAAGTCGCGAACTGTATAAATTACATTACATGGCTACGACAAAAATGCTGCTGACGCATTACCAGCGACTTACATATGAATGAGCTTAGCTCATAAGCCAGTAAAAAACAAAAAAGGGGAAAGGAACGAAACGTACTCTTGACTTTTAAAAGCTTTTGCTAATTGAGTCTTAGTAAATATGCTTACATTAATAGAAGTATTTTTCAAGATCCTAGGCATTCCTAAACAATTCACAGCAGCAGATCAAGTTCCTATCAATTTATAGGCATACAGATTTAAATATTGTAATCATAGTCAAATCGTTGTAATTTCCATATGGGGTTCCTCATTTGTTCCTCCAATAAAGATTCGACGTGTCCTTTGCAGGAGTTCTTTACAATTAACGCAAAAAAAAAATAAAAAATTTCTATATAAAGGAATATTTTTTTATTAAGTAAAAATTTTGCGTAGGTTTGCGGAAAATGCAGTTTTCCTTGCGTTATTGCACGATGTATGCCATGCCAGTGTAGGGCATGCCATGGCTGCGGTGGCCGGGGCAGCGGAGGGCAGGCATTCAGTCAGGCAGTACTACGCAAATTATGTTGAAAATGAAGTTCACTTATTTTCCGGTGAAATGCCAATTGCCATTTTTTCCACGAGTGCAGCTGTTAGTTTGGCAACATCCTGGCACGCTTGAAATATAGCGAAGGGGCAAAAAATATGGGAAAAAAACAAAAAAAAAATCGGCAAACTGCGCTTATTACATTGCAACATCGCAACAACAGCAGAGCAGAGCAAAGCAGTGGGTCGGGACGATGATGGCACTGCAGCTGCCTCGGGGCTGACGGGACTTGGGGCAAGGTTTTTGTGGCAAAAACTCAAGCGAGCGCGAAAAATGTTTCGTTTTGCTTCGTTGATTCTACGCGAAACTTATCAACCGAAAATATTTGCGGAATGCACGTCGAATATACAACACACAGCACACAGCAGATGTCTGTGCACGCTCTGCACGCGAGTGTGGGCCACACCGGGCCACTCCCCCCGGCAGGTGTGGGAGTGGATGTGGGTGCGAGGGTGTTTGTGCATATGTGCGTCGCCGTGGCCCAAGGCAAAATAGCAACACTCAAAGCGCATGCCAACAGCCGCGTATGCACTTGTTTACATTTTAATTTCAAATTTCAATGTCATTTTATGCCAGCAGCACACCACACAATCATCAGCCATTGAGTTCCAGGCACACACATATGCACAACGCGGCTGCGACTGCGACTATACCTGCGCCTGTGCCTGTGCCTGTGCCGGTGGCTGTGGGTGTGGGTGCGGCTTATGCATGTGAATGCAGCCGACAGCGTCGATACTTTTGCCAGGCAACCAAAAATAGTTGCCGCGTGTATTTTAATTGAAACCGAAACCATTCGGGCTGCACGGCATTTAAAAGTGAGTCGCTGTCAAAAGGAACTTTGTTGGCTATTATAAAGTGTTTCACATTCACAAACATGCATAACTGGCAGTGGCAGCTCAGAGCTAATTAACAGCAGCGACTTAGTTGCAGCGTGGGAATCATTTGACGACACCACACAATGCTGCACTGCCGGCTATGCTGTAATGCACTGCAGCAGGCTTAGTGGCAAAAAATATGCATTATAGTACAACCAATGAAAATCACACAGCTGCCAGGATGCGATGCCTGCAGCAGTGCAATGTATCAGTGACCAGCATTTCAGCTGCATTAACAGCTGCGGTAAAAGCTGTACAGTATATGCTAAAAGTCTAGCTGCGTGTGCTGTTGGTCCATGTACACTGTGATGTTTAGTAGAGCTGCCATGTTGCTAAAATTGCTTTAATCTATTTGGTCTTGTATTTATATTATATTTCAAACTGTTACGAATTGCACATTTATTGCAGTCACTGTAGTGGCTGGCAAATGTCATTTGCCGCTGACAAAGCAAATTTAATATTGACTCTTGTAACAAATTTATTTAAATACAAGTCAAGCAGCAAATAGAAAGCAAACACTAACAAGACTTCTTCATTGTTAATACAATCTTTTATATATATTTTTTTTTCTTTTTTGCTTTTTATCGTTGTTATTGCAGATGTTGTTGTATAACGTTTTGACAAGCCAAAATGATAATAAATAAAAGTACAGACAAGTGCGACAAATTAAAACAACAAACAAGCAGCACTTGGAGCGTTATTTGCGCGAGTACACTTGCGATTTTAACAAGGACAACAGCAAAGACATATAAATAAATTCTGAATGTGCACCCAGCAGCAGTAGCAGCATACTCACACACACATCAGGGTTAAACTGGCACAAGCGATGAATGCAGCCGTAACGAGCAGGAGTTGCCCGATTGCCAGTACGCGGAAGGATAGAACAAAAATGATTTCTAGGAAGCGCATGTAAGCGTACCAGAGCACAGCATAGCACAGTAAAGCACAGCACAGGGCAACCCACTCTAGGCAAGCGAGCCCACGCTCAGCCATGTCATGCCTTGCCTTGCCATTGCCATTGCCAGTGACTCTATGAGCGACGTAATAATATTTATTATTTCGTATTTTTTCATATTATTATTTCATCTGCGCTGTATTTTTTTTCCTTTCATTTTGCTGCTGCTAGAATTTCCGAAACAAGCAACAATAAAACAAGAAAGAAAAAAGGCGAAAAAGCAGCGAAAGTAAGCGAAGAATGAAGCAGCATCGAGCAGTAGGAGTAATGCTAACCTGCAGAGCGTGGGCTATGCAACAGAGAGAGAGTGAGAGAGAGAGAGGCAGAGTGAAAGTGAACGAAGAGATGGCAAGAAAGAGCAGCATGGCGCTTGCCATCGGAAGGAAGCAACTACTTCTGCAGTGACGTTGCTGATGCTGCTGCCGATGCTTCTGCTGCTGCTGCTGCTGTGGCTGCTGCAGAAGTGCAGAAGCAACAGCAACAGCAACAGGAATACAACAGCCAAGCCAACATCGGTAGTTGTAACAATAATAACAACAACAACAATAGCAGCAGCAAATATTAACAAAAAACAACACAGGACACAAGAATGCAGCACCAGCAGCAGAAGAAGCGGAGAAGGCGACGAGGAGATGGGAAGATGGGGAGCAGTGGGATAAAATGTAAAATAACCAACAACTAAAGTAAAAGCAACGGCAACAGCATCGTCATCGGCAACAAAGAAAGTGTACACAACACAATTGCAATTTTATGCATGTTGGCAACTCTTAACACAACGCCACTATAACCTTCAAGAGCCGGAAATATAAAATAACGATCGTAAAAATAAAAATTGGCTTTTATGACGTTGTTAGCGAAGCGTTGCGAGCTGCGAGCTGGGAGCAGAGAGCCGAGCGCTGCAAGCTGCACATTGCTACAGGGCAGCCCAGCAGCAGGGCGAGAAATCGAGTCCAAAGGACACTGTAAAGTAAACTCAGCGTAGAAGGAGTAAAAGCGAAAACATCGCATTGTATGCCATTGTCCTTCGCAGACGACTGCGAGAAAAAATGAGCAAAGATGCGAAATCATAAACAAGCAGCGGCAGAGCAAGAACAATTGCTGAGGACAGGAAGCAAGCGTGGACGTTTAAATTTCATTGTTTGCTGTTTTAAGCACCGTTGAAAAGTGGCAAAGTGGCAAAGCGGTTAAAAGAAAAACAATAAAGCAGAGCAGAGACGCAGGAACGCCGCAACGCATGCGGCAAAGGATAGCGAGAAGAAGCAGCCGTGCATAGGAAGCAGCATACACAAATTATCGGACACACTCGTATACCAGCATGCGTGTACGTGTACATGTGTGTGTGCGAGTGCGAGTGTGAGTATGTGTGTGTGCGGTATGTTAATGACGCAATGTGTGACTGCAATGGCGGATGTGCCACTTGGTTTCTTTAATTAATTTACTTTATGCATTGCATGTGTAAGGCAAACACAGTTCCTGCCTTGTCCAATGACCTGACAGCTGCATAAAAGTAGTTCCGGAGTTGCCATATCCGTGTGAGAGAACACAAATGAGCAACACCAGCTAAGAATTGCGTATTCTTAGTGCAAGATATTGCAGGCGAAATCTTCTCAATGGCGTTTAATGCAAGCTTACGCTTGCTTGCAGAGGTAGAACAATTATAAATTGTTAGTTATATTATTGAACGGTTAAGTGCGGTTCTGGCGCTGATCTTTAAGCGAAATACACTAAAACTTGCCACAAAGTAAATAAGCAAGTAAGTAAAAGTCCTTGAAGTATTCAAGAGCCTATTGAAAACTTTTCTTTTGCTTGGGCTTGTTCATCATTGCCTCTGCAAGATGGCTTGGTTTATTTTTAGTTGCAACTCGCAGAGCAACCAGGCACCAAGCATCCAATTAGCAACCCATGCATGGCACGCGTAGCTGCATTTATAATAAACTTACCACGTGGCAACGCTTGCCAGTGACTAGCAACGCAACGCAACGCAACGCAACGCGACGCAGCGGCATAGAGCACATGTATCAGCGTTAAGCGCAAACCGTTAAGCGAACTCAATTATTAACAAGTTGAGAAAGGAGCAGCACAACAACAACAACAACCACAAAAAAGAAAAAAAATGAGCAGCGAAAACTACGCATAGTTAAACTCCTTAAGGTATGCAACATAACTTATGCACAACAATCTAGCAAACATAATTACTATACAACAAGCAGTTGCCCGTTGGGAAGGGGGATGTATGGAGGTGGGTAGGGGGGTCAAAGCGTAGCAAATAAAGCAAATCTCTATGGGGTAATTTTAGATAAACGCAATCAATTACCCAAGCGGGGCAGCACCACTGACGCAGGCAGGTGGCCAGGCAGCAGGGGAGCCAGGCGCTGCCAGGATGCGCTAAGCTGCGTTTGCTGCTGCCAAAGACTGCCATAGCCACAGCAACTGTGAGTGGCACTGTTAGTTTTGTTGTTATTGTTATTGTTGTTGTTGTTACTGCTGCTGTTGCATGATAAGCAAGAAAAAATAAATCTCGTAATCGCGCAGCAAGTTCCCACTTCACGTACACACACACGGGCAGTGAACACTCAGGTGTGTCTCAACTATTAAGCGCGTTAAGTGTGTCAGCAGCAGCAGGAAGCAGCGGCAAGCGCAGCATAAACCCCAAACACTTGAAGTTTTAGCGAGTCGTTAAGGATCTTTACGGTATTTTATTGCGTCTCATAAGTCAACTTCAAGAAAGTGCAATAAAACAAACGATGCGTCGTATCAATGGCAGCACCAAATGAACCAGCAATCGGTTCAAGCGAAAATCGCTCATTATCCCCTTCGCACGTGTCCTTAACACACACACACACACACACACACACTCACACACGCGCACACAACAATGCATGCTCGCACGCAGCTGGCTGGCCCAGGAGCCCAGCAGTGTGTGGCATATTATGTGCGATGCTCGTATATCTTTTCAGCTGCCACTCGCCAAGGCTGGCAATCGCCAGGGCAGGACCACGTAATTTTGCAGAAGAATTGCATTTAATGCGTTGCTTTACTTAATTTTCGCATTTCGCCCAACATGGCTTTTTCAAATCTTCGCAAAGGACACTCAACCAAATCTATACACATTTTTGTGTGTTTTCGTTGTCAAACTCCACACGTTGCACGCTGCGTATAATGTCTGTCCGATGGCGGTTGGGCCATTTTGGCCAACACCGTAAGTCACTATTAATTTTAGTTCATAAATTTACGTCCAAGAATACTTTTCGCCATTTATTGTTTGCCTGCCAAGCCAACGTTGCCACAATGCTGCCCGCTCTGCTCCTCCCTCTTTCTGCGCCTCCGATGCCGCTTTCTGGCTGGCAGACAAGCGCGCCAACAATTTTCATTGTTGCCGTTGTCGTTCACTTGATGAAGCGTCTCAGCTATAATCTGCAACTGCATGAGTCTCTATGTCACTCTATGTTTTGCCTTTGCCAAGGAGATACCTTGCCCCCTACTCGGTGCTTGTCGCTGTCCTTGCTTTGTAGTATGGAGCTTGGCTTGTAGATTTTTATAAACTCTTGGTATTTTGTGCACTCTCTGCACTATGCTGGGCTGCTGTGTTTGCCACAACACACAGAAATTAACTTGCCGCTCCTAGACGCAGCCCGGCCGCCTCGACTTCGGCCACAGTGCGAAGTGGAGTCCTTGAGTCGTTTGCAGCTCTCGCACATCCACACGTATCTGTGCAGACAACACATAAGTTTCGCATCAATGCCGTTATTAATGTTTTTGCTCCTAATGCGTTTGTCGTTTTGCGAACGTGGCACATAAACTACACCACAACACACACACACACACACACACCACACACACACACATATTCTTTCGTTTCGCTTCATGTATTGTATCCGTGCATGCTCCTATGCTCCCATGCTCCCTTCCTCGCATGCTTCAATGCCACAAACTCCAAGTTCGCTTGCCTGCGCGCTTAGTAAGTATCTCTCGCAGCCGGGTAAGTTCATCTATTTAGTCTTTATTTTGTCTGAGGTCAGATAAACTCCTATTAAGCTGTTCTTGCCGCGTCCCGCCTTGCACACTTTTCGGCATTCTCTGGTACACATCTTCACATCTCAGATGTTGTATTTGTTGTTCGGTATGCTTTGCTTTCGTATTTGTGCTGGTTGGCACTGTTAACAACATTTTGTTGGCAATGATTACTTCATACAGCAGTCACTTCATTGCATTAGCGCAGCACGTTTTCTCGGATTTTTATGAACTACAACGCATGTTCACGCATTATCCGAGTTCTTTTATTATGCTTCTGCCAAACAATTTATGTAGAAATGTTCGCTCGTGCAAATGCAGCTGCCACTGTAGCTGCCACTGTAGCTGCCGCTGTGTTGTATTTGATTTTATTTGCGAAGTCATTCCAAGGATGTGTCTGTATTCAACATGAAGTCGACATTAAGCGGCAATCTATCATGAACAGTATTTCAGTAGCTCATCAGCAGATCCAGTATGGAACGCTAGAGGCTTGCAATGCGCACAGAAAATACAGTAGACATCGCTAACTAAAAAATACAAAATCCCGAAGGGGCACAGTTAAATGCAAACACTGTATACAAATAAGAGTTATGAAGCCAATGAGTATGCCATGGGCGACCAATATCCAACAACTCATAGTACAACATCGGAGTTTGAGGCAACTCATGCAAGACACATGAGTTCCTTCCCTTCTCTTCTCCAGCGTTTGCTTAGTGTTCCAGTTTAATCTGGACTTCTGCCATTTTCTTGGCATAATAAGCAAGCAAATGTATTGGGAAAACCATTCATGGGAATTGCAATGAACTCTTGTTTGGTTAAATTTAACCAAAACGGATGCAAACAAAGTGTAAATGACTGACTGAAATATTATTAAACATGACAACAAACAAACGCCAAACGTCAATCGACTTTTGTCTGAGTGACTGACTGACGTGTTGCCTGCCAATGCGAGCGAGCGATCGAGTGTGAGAGAGAGAGGGAGGCGGAGACAGGGACGGCGATTGACTGGCAGACTGCATGGCGTGCTGTCTGAAAAGTTGCTATTCGAAGTCCTGCTGCTCTGCTGCTGCTGTTTCTACTGTTGGTGCTCATATTGCTGCTGCTGCTGCTGCTGTTGCACTGTCGGAATGTCTAAATTAACAAAATTGGATGAGAAACCTTTGGCACGAACACATAGCTTTCCCACTTGAAAAACGGGCATGCAGGCAGCACTCCTACACATTCGCCAGGATATGCACTCAATCATAAAGCAAGTGGAAATAAGTGTAGCATAACTTCAGGCGTAAAAGAAATGCCAAACTTAATAAATGCCTGCAAACGTAGCTAAACAAACGCCGCCATAACTGCACCCACACATACCCACTCACACGAGCCATGCGAAACATACATAAAGCAAATAAGAGAGCAAATATGGCGTGAAATGTTAGAGGAAAATTATAACGTCAGTAAAGGAAGTCGTCGACAAAAAAGAAAACGCAACAACAATAATAATAGCAACAACTGCAGAAAAAAGAACGATAAGCAGAAAATGAAAAGAACAAAGAAAAAAAAAAAATAGTAAATAAAAATAAATTCTAATTACGAAGTGAAGTGAAGGCAATTCGAAACTCTGCTGCACGAAATTACACCAACACTAACACAAACAATAATAATAGCAGCAGCAACGGCAACAACAACAGCACTGACAACAATAACAACAAAAAACAACAACTAGAACAAAAGCCAAGCAATTGGATGAAAAATTGAAAGGAAGGCAATAACGTTACTGCAACATTCCGAGCAGATGTAGGAGAAGCAGAAGGAGAAGCGGAAGCAGCAGAAGAGGGAGCAACGGCAGTCATAGGTGCTGCGGTGCGGAAGGGAGTGAGCGAATGTGAACGTGAGTCGTGCGCATATTGCACATGTCTGTCGTGCTTTGCACTGCTTATGTCAAAAGTTGTAATAATTTCTCATGGCAGCGTAGGTGTTTAAGTTGGTTTTATTATGGCACCGGTTATTATTGTTGGCGCATGTTGTTTGGATTTGGACTCGGATTGGCCCGAGTGAGTGAGTGGCACAAGTCAAAGCGTGTTGCTGCCTTCAATCACCGACTATGGCAAACTTATCGTGCAGTTGCCGGTTGCCAGTTGCCAGTTAAAAGTCTGGCCATGTTGAAGTTAACAAACTGAAACTTTAAAAGCCTAAATTAATTTCAACTCACCGCAACATTTAAGGACTTTCTACAATAGTTAGAGTCGCTGCAATGTCAAGTCATGTTTATTATCAAGGCTGAGAGAATGGGGGAATGCGCAGATCTATTATACTGCAGAGTGGAGCTTTGCTTTAAAGTCTTGAAGGCATTTTTGTATAGACTTCACTTGACAGTTGCCACTTGGTTCGAAGATAACTTTCAAGTATTATTCTTCTTTGATTCGAAGTTTTCTTGCAGAACTCTGCATTCTGCATACATTTGCCAAAGAACAACTGACGCAGCCACCAAGTTGCGTTGTCGCATTGCCTAAGTGTAGACAAATGCTTAAACGTTATGCTGATGATGATTCATTTAAAGCAGCAATGTCGCTGCATACGCCATTAATGGTGATGCGTTAGCAATTTGCAATTGAACAAAACAAATCGAAATCAAAAGAAACGAGCAGCGAGAAACTCGAAACGGGGAATTCGAAAATTGACACATGCAAGCACTCACCTGCAATGAGTGAGTGAGCACAAAAAGCCACAGTGACGCAGGTGAAGCATGTGGGGCGTAACCAGCAAATAGGCAAACAAATGCGCACACATGCACAACGTCGCAGTTTTCGGTAGCAAGGACATGCAGGCGGGAAAGTGGGCAGACTTGCAGCGCACAAATCAAGCGGCAGGGCAGAGAAGTCGTCGCGCTGCTGCACAACTCGGATTGCACATGGCGCATGTCGAATGGCAACAAGGTAAATTCATTTGCAGCGTGCCGAGCAAGGAGACAACTTAACGTGCAAGCGAGCAAGTGAAGCGTGGCAGGCCGGGCGGGCATAGTGGCAAGTGGATGATGCTTGATGGCTGCTGGCAGCTGGGTGAGGGCAGGTGTGGCAAGTGAAAAACTGCAGCATACAATTAGGCGTCAAATTTTGAAAATGCCTGCCAGTGACACACACTCGCACAATTCCACGGGCCATGCTGATTGTGCGACACGGTGCAGCGTTGTCCTAGCACGAGGACTATCAGCGGCGCCACACATGCATACGCGAATACGTCGTCCTTGCTTACTTTATGTACGTACTCCAATGCCAGGCGCAATTTCGGCAAAGAAAAAAAAACTGTGTGCATGTGCGAATGTCATTGTGTGTGTGTGTGTGTGTGTGTGTGTGTGTTCGAAATAAAGCCAAGTTTACTTTTGACATTCAATTGGCGTGAATAATTTGTCGTTGCACGTTGACTCATTATTTTGCCAGTAGCTACAGTAACCGAGCAGCACCTCACGAACACAGGGGCATGAGTCTTCAGCTATGAAATCATTAAATAAATGACTGCCTAAAAGTATGCAGCACATTGCCAAGTGGAATTGCAACGGCATGATTTGGCAATTCGTCGGAATTTCGTGGAAAATTCGTGTGAAACTGAGTCAATCAGTCAGTCAGTTAGTGAATCAGGCAAATTATTGTCTATAATTTCTATTTAGCAAAAGAAAAACTAACGAGAATGGCAAGTATATGATAGCAAGAACCACAAGCAAGTAATCACAGAGAGGAAAAGGACAATTTCGGATAGCAACATAATAACTTAATTATTTTCAAAAATTACACGACTGGGGTACGTGTCAATATGGATTAGCTCGTGTTTTTACATGTCCTTGTGTGTGCCTTCGCTGCTGCATATCGCGTGAGCTCAATTCGCCTAATTGCTGTAGACTGGCATTAAGCACAACAGCAAATTGCGCAAAAAAAGTACGCGAGGGTAAATACAATACAACAACAACAACGAAAGCAACATACAAGGCTGTGACCCAAAATCATTCCACACTTTAGACTTTAATATTAAAAATGGTTCAACTTTAAATTTATGAATTTCATATTCGCATAACTTGGCGCTGCCCTTTCGAGAAGGGAGCAAATGTCGCTTAACATTTTATAACAGTGACTGACTTTAGGGACCAATAGTGCCGCAACTTATTTACTAGTGTGTTTTATACCATTATGTGAGAACTCAAATGGGCCCACAAACCGGCGCTTTCGGGCTCAGAGCAATATTTTTCAGATCATGTAAAGTTCCTTGGCAACTCACCCATTTTTGGTATAGTCATAGTTGTGAGAACGTAAACACCAGAAAAAGTTAGTTCCAGCAAATATTGATTGACAAATGCAGTATATATGATAATGAAGTTCACTGGGCATGATAATGCAGACCAGTAGACATGATAATGCGGTATACCTATTTCACTTCTTACTAATTTTGTCGAAGTGTGTTTGCTTGGTTGGAAATCGACATATCAACTGAGTTCCGTGCATAGTTCAGTGTATGTAGCGTAACCTGAACGCCATCAATTTTAATAATTGGCAAATGTCAAATCAATTTCAATAGCGATGCGGCGGTACCACAACAGTTCGACTGTTGTTAGTCGCCACGCATTTGTTACATCATTTTAGCCCCGAACGTTGACTATGTGTGTAATAATGGTAACAGCAACAACGGCAAAAACAACTTCAACTACTCGTACTATGTTTTTCACAACTCGAGTAAAAACAACAACAGCCATAAGGAAGTTCATAAAAAATTCAACTCTAATTGATCGATGTTTGTACAATTTATTTGGACAGCCAATCAAATGAAGTTTATTTACGTGGAAACGTGCAACTTTTTCACAAGCAAACTTTTGCGGAACAGATTTTCCGTCATTTTGCGCAAAAACATTATAAACGAAAGATCAGTTGCACTTTTTAAATGAATGAACGAGTGAATGAATGAATGACTGAATGAATATAGGATGGATGGATGGATGCTTGAACTGCTCGGCTGACGCATAGTTAGCTTGCTATCCGTTTGGTCAACTGGCTGACTTGACACACACTCAGTCGCACACACACACACACACGTAGTCAATGTACACGTGTACGTTACGATGATAAATTACATGCTCGCGCAATTTCATCATTAATTTCACAGGTAAAGGAAATGGAGGAAGCGTTCGTTGCTTTTTGGCCCGATTCATCGCATGGGAAAAATAAGTCATCTACGCTCATATTTTATGGTCATTTTAAATAAGTTGTCATTTGTTTTATTTTCTCATATCTTGCAATAAAGGGAAGGACGTCCTGATGTCGTTGTCGTTGTCATTGTCCTTTTCTTTGTCGTTGTCGTTGTCGTTGTCGGTCTCAGTGTCGTTGTCGACGTAGCTGCTTGCCTTCGTTGTTTGGTAGCACAGCAAGTGCTAAGAAGTTGTGTGGGAGCGTTGGCTAAGGTCAGCGGTTCATAAGCTAAACCTGTGTTACAAGTTAAAAATTTCGTTATGTTAACAAATCACTTTTGACAACGAAATGTGCGCCATGTGTGTGTGTGTGTGTATGTGTGGGTGAGTGGATGCCTGTACACGGTGTAAGTGTGTGCTATGCTTGCTGTGTGTTAAAAGTTAATAATCGTGCATTGATTGATGGTTGTGCTTGACATGCTCCTAATAAGCTAGAAAGAATGTGACGCGCAATCATTTAGGGGCAGCAAATAAGCATGTCAACGTCGGAACCTCTTCGACTTCGGCTACACGTTCTTTTGGCTGTAAACAAACGTCCTTTTCAACTGTTTTTTGTTTTTAAAGAGCTTCATCATGAATTTCGACATTTACGTTTGCCATTAAAATCAATTTGCGGCACATTAAATATATTTTTTATGTGTACATAATGAGTAAAAAAATAGCTACCCTTTTTAAGAGCAACTGTTTTAATTTGTTTTGCAAGGCATGCAAATGTTTTATAATATTTGTTATATGAAACAAGGCATCGAAGAGTAACACACAAAAATTTTAAGGCAATTGACAAACTATTAGCGAATGCTAACAACAAAGTCAGTAAATCACTGGAATGTGTAGCTTTATTTGCATGCATAATTGTTAGCAAGAACAACGACTGGAACTCAGCAATAAGTATGTATGATCGAAAGAGAACGCATTTTATCAAACAAAGCTGAGCGAACAGAAAGAGAACATGCAAAATGTCTTCGTCATTAGAGTCAGAACGTTATTCAGCAGATTATTTTCTAATTTGTAAACTAATGGCAGAATTTAAGTAAATGAAATGTAAATTAAAATATGCAATAAATATTTTTATGTTTATATGTTTAAGCAGGTGTTACAAGTTAAAAAACAATAATAATAAGCAATTATGTAATATGAATGTCATTTAATTTTGCATTAAACTGACTATTCAGCAGCATTTGCTATACAATCACATAAAAAAAATATCACAGTACCTGGTCTCGGGTTCAAGCTCCGCTGGTGAGGACGATCCGATTGATTTATTTTGTTGAATTATGTATTACACGACGCGATTGTTTATTTTTTTGACACGGATTATTTGCACTTAACATTGGCAATTATGTCTTTTGAAGGCACAAAATTACACTTTTATTTTCTTAAGTGGCCGCAATAAATTTACTTTTTTATTTTAAATAAAAAAATTTTCGAATTACTCGTAGAATAAGCGAGCGAAGAAACAGCTGAGACAACTATGTTGTGCGTCGTCAGCTGACTGCAATAATTGATATATTTACTCTCTTTACTCTCTCACTCCAGCAAACAAATGCGTGCCAAATTCTATTTGCAAGACAAATGGAAAAAAAAACAATGAGAAATTTTTGACAAAGATATTTGCTACTCCCTCCATCATTGTCGTAAATATTTAACGCCAACATTAGGTGAGTAATTATGAGAATTACGTATTACACGACGCGATTGATTATTTTTTTGACACGAATTATTTGCACTTAACATTGGCAATTATGTCTTTTGAATGCACAAAATTACACTTTTGTTTTCTTAAGTGGCCGCAATAAATTTACTTTTTTATTTTAAATAAACAAAATTGCGAATTAGAATAAGCGAGCGAAAAAACAGCTAAGACAACTACGTTGTGCGTCGTCAGCTAATAATAATTGATATATTTACTCTCTTTACTCTCTCAATCCAGCAAACAAATGCGTGCCAAAATCTATTTGCAAGACAAATGGAAAAAAAAACATGAGAAATTTTTGACAAAGATATTTGCTACTCCCTCCATCATTGTCGTAAATATTTAACGCCAACATTAGGTGAGTAATTATGAGAATTACGTATTACACGACGCGATTGATTATTTTTTTGACACGAATTATTTGCACTTAACATTGGCAATTATGATTTTTGAATGCACAAAATTACACTTTTGTTTTCTTAAGTGGCCGCAATAAATTTACTTTTTTATTTTAAATAAAAAAATTTGCGAATTAGAATAAGCGAGCGAAAAAACACCTAAGACAACTATGTTGTGCGTCGTCAGCTGACTGGCAATAATTGATATATTTACTCTCTTTACTCTCTCAATCCAGCAAACAAATGCGTGCCAAATTCTATTTGCAAGACAAATGGAAAAAAAAAACATGAGAAATTTTTGACAAAGATATTTGCTACTCCTTCCATCATTGTCGTAAATATTTAATGCCTACATTAGGTGAGTGACAAGCGACCCCTCGATTATTAAATCCTAATGGCAGAAGCAATTTTTATGCTTACATCTGGTGATTAAATTTTAAAGCCATGCAGCGTTGTGGCTCATACACGACATATGCATGCAGATAAGCCATCGGCCAACAGCCACAAGGACTGTGCGCGTAATTAGCACCGCAAAGCATTTAGGATTTAAGCAATGCTGCATACGCGGCTACCCATAATATTTTGAATGCCATTTGTTTTTGTTGCTGTTTGAGCATTAGAACATGTTACGCGTATGCGAGAATGTCATGAGGGAGCAGCGCACACCTTACCAAATGAAAAGCAACCGCAGAACATGGCTTGTGACTTTTCAGTTAAAATTCATATAAATTCTGCAAGCAAATCACTTTCTAATTACGGCAAATGTGCTTCAATGGAACGCACAAGACCAACAGCAGCAGCAACAGCAAGGAAGCGGCAGCAGGAAGCAAGCGCAGGACACAGCACAGCAGAGCAACAGCAACAAGGACAATAACAATAATAATAATGACGGCAGCGAAGTTGCCAACAAATGAGCAGCAGCGGAAGGCGAAAAGGTGCACACAACTGACCGCATTTGTTTTGCTCCTTTTCCATTTTCCTTTGTTTGTTTTTGTTGCTTTTTTTTCATTTTTAATTTTTCTTCTCGCTTGCTGTGACAGCGCAGCACAATGCTGGGAAATGCGTGAAGAATTTACTTATAAAACCGAAATTCATATTTTTTTTTTTGTTTTTTTTTTCCACTTTGCTGTGTGTGAAAGTACATTTGCCCCTTTTTATGCATTTATTTTCATTAGAGCCAAATGTTTTTCATCTTTTTTATTTTTTTGATAATTTTTGTAGCTGTTGTTTTTGTTGTTGTTGTTGTGCTTTGTTAGTAAAGTTTTTAGCATATTTGGTACCCATTGCCATTGTTATGTTTGTGCGAGTTGTCGTCGCAATTGTGGTTGTTGTTGTTGTTGTTGTTTGGGTTTCGGGACTTAGAATTCGGTGTTTGTTGGCTTGAGGATTTCAGTTCCGAGCTACATACATACGTGGCAAGAAATTGCTTTGCACTGTTGACCCAACCGCATGAAGTTTTTTATGCGTTATGTTGCCTCCAAAAATGGCATTTGCCACAAGTTGCCATGAAACGCAATGAGGTGAAACAGCACAAGCCAACAACAACCACAACAACAGCAACAACAGCGGAAAGCAGAGCAACATAGCCAAGGGAGCAACGATTGCACAGATGAGCCACACGAACGTACGCCAGCACTTAGAAGAGAATGTGGAGGCATGCGAGTGTGGCAGCAACGACGACAATGGGATTTCTGCTGCTGTTGCTGCTGCTGCTGCAATTAGGGTAATCATGACCATTAACAGCGGAGGTAGCAGCCGGCAGCAGCAGTGTGAGTTGCCACAGCGTTGGATGACGGTAGTCACCGCAGAACGCAGCTGCTCCAAGGCTGGCTGATGGTCGGTTCGGTTGCGCATTGCACTGAGGTTGGCACAGAGTCGTGGCTAAGCTGTTATATGATGCTAAATAAATGGATAAACTTTGTTGTTCTTGTTGTTGTTGTTGTTGTTGTTATGCTCATTACGTATGTGTTAAAACAATTTAGAAAATATTATCTAACACAGAGTGCACATTTTAAACACTTCATAACGTTTTGCATTTGCCATTTGGCGGCTGCCAGAGTGCAAGGCATGAGCACACCCACACACCAGCAGACACAAAGCACACGCAATGCACACACTCACATACAGACCTGGCTAATGACAAATCGATGTGGCGCTCAAAACGCCAAACAGTTGGGGGCTATCAAATTGGGATTTGTGTGCTTACAAAGCCGTTGCCTGCCTATTATGTGTGTGTGTGTGTGTGTGCATGTTTGTGCGAGCGTGTGTGTGTGTGCAGCAGTTCAAGGCTTCAGCTTTGATTTTGCAATACGAACTGCAAAATGCCGAACACAGGTTGAGGAGGTTGATTTTTAATTAAGCATCGCAAACACGTTTGCCCAATGAACCGAAAACTCTTTGCCAGTCAACACGCACACAGACACACACATGGACAGCATGAGGTTGCAAGGACCACAGGCAGCAAGGCTGTAACAACAACAGCAAAGACAACAGCATTCGCCTGTGTAAGACTCTCTTGCATGCTGATGTAGTCCATAAGTAGCGTAGTCGAGGTTGCCTTATAATGCCAGACATGCACGTAATGCAGACAATTCTTTTTGTTAGCGGCGCCACACAATCACTCACTCTCACACACACACACACACACACACACATACATACATACAGACTCACACACTCACTCAGTCACTCTGCCACTCATTCAGGCGGGCATTCATTGAGTCAACCACACACACACACACACACACTCGCATACCCTGTCTACTGCACACAAGCTGCAGAACTTACTGTCTGACTGACTGATTGTCTGGCTCTGGCTGCAACTTGGGCTCCAACTGCGGCTCCGAAATGCCAAACTATCTTTTCAACATTGTCATGCGGTAAATGGACATTGCCGCATTATTACAGTTGCTTGGTTAGCTTCCAAAAAAAAAAAAAAAACAATGCAAGTGACCGCACTGCCAGGAGCGTCAGCTCTGCCCATACTCTTGTGAGTTTTGTTTGCCCACAAACCCATGTAGAGCAGCCCAGTTTTCATACCTAGTAAGCGCTTCTTATGCATACTTTTGGCGCATATGCATTTACTCGACTCTATGCTACTTTTTAACTGATTCGCTTAGCGGCGCCACCTCTTCTCGCAGCAATCCTGCTAAACAAATAAAAAAAAAATCGGGCCTAATTCTTTGAGTCTAGCCTAGAGCAGGCGTTCAATCAAGCACGCGGCGGAACCGATTACTTGACACAGTACTAAGCCGCACATGGGCCCGAGCCTAAGCCAAAGACTCCTGACGCCCAGCGAGGGGGGCGTCGAACTCGCCTATGCGCCAACTGCGTGCCAACCTAGTTTTCGAGTTGACCACAAGGGCAAACATTTCGGCTTAAGTGTGTGTGTCGTCGCCAGCTCAGCTGAGTGCAAGTCGTCGTCGTTGTTGTTGTTGTTGCTGTTGTTGCTGCCAGTAGCGTCTGTATACTTTTGCGTGGCCGTGTGGCTAAGCATATACTGCTGAAATGCACAAAATGTTTGAGCAGCGACCACAAATGCCTAAACGTGCGAAGAACTTCAATTTTTAATGAATGTGGTCATTGCAACGCTTGGCTGCTGCTTGGTCGCTTGCTTGGGCCGTTGCTTGGCTTGGCTGTAGGACCGCCCCGTCGCCGGATGTTGCTTGGTTTGCTTGGTTTGCTGGGTTGCTGTGTCGCTTGCATGGTTAGTTTGTTGGTCGTTGGTTGGTTGGCTCTTGGCTGCTTAAACGAATATCCTTGCAGCTGTGAGACCGTGTGAATGTGACTGTGTCCGCGTGTATTTGTATGTGTGTGTGTGTGTGTGTGTGCGTGCCTGTTTGTGCTTGCTTGTGTTTGAGGTTAAGCAAACTGAATGCTGCATGTGCCTCTGCCAGTGCTCAGCACTTGGCATCCATGTGCATATGTGCTGCTTATAGTGCGGAGTAAATGCCACAATGCGCAGCTGAGGCTCACCCATGTATGTGCACATTATGCTGACGTTGGCGGTGAACGGTGAATCGTTGAACGTTGATGGTGACCGCGGCTGGCGGGGCGGTTTATTTCTTGTTTTGCTTGGCTCTGTGTGCTGCTAGTTCAGTTTTGTTTTTTTCTTCTTCTTATTTTCCATTTTTTCATGTGCAGCGGATGATGTGCGCATGATGCCTCGTAAATGACTTTGTTGACAAACTGTACACTAATAAGCTGTCGAATGAGAAATTTAATATGCGTTGGCCATCAAAATTTAAAAAAATTTAAGCAGCAACTGAAAATGTAATAAGCAAAAACCCTTAAAGTGAAAAAAAATTCTAGCGTATATAAAAGTTTGTTTGCTTACTATTTTTTTTTATTTCTGTTGAGCTACTGCAGCAATCAGAAAATCACAACAGCAAAGTAAGCACGCAAAGTTAACTAAAAACTGTCTGCACTCGAAGGACGACGTTGCGTCAGCACGCTGCGCTGCGACGACGACGATGACGACGATGACGACGACAGTTGCGCGCTGGCCAAGTCAGCTGCAGCGCTCCAGTTGCTGCCCTAGAGTGCAGACAACAGTTGGACGCACACAAAATGCACGCATAATTGTGCGAGAAGTGCGAGTGGAGTGCGAGAGCGCATAGGATTCAAGTTTCAAGGCGAGTCGAGTGCAAAAGCTCACGTCACTCAGTCAGTCTGTCAAATGGCAGACAGGCAGAGTCTTTTTGGGCTTCTGGGCGGGCAGGCAGGCAGGCAGGCACGCAGTGGATGGGGCAGGCGTGCCCGGCAGGCTGTAGCGTCATTCAGTAGACCGTAAATAATAGCGTAAGAAAGTTTTTACACTGTTGGGACATGAATTAAGCCAAGTGTAAAAACTGATTTCTAAACTCAACTAAAATGAGGACAGTGCAAAAATAAAAAAATAAAACAAAAATGAAAAAAAAGACACAAAAGAAGAACGCAAACTACACAAAAACAAAAAAAAAAATAAAATATATCAGAAGAAAAAATTAAATAAAAAAAAAATTTCAATGCTGCAAATGATAGTCGCATACACACGCTTAAGAGAAACCAAAGCAAAGCCAACGAAAGGAAAGCAAAAGAGAGCAAGAGGAAGCATGACGCGTGTAGCGGCAGCCCAAAACGAGACATAAAAAATTATGCAAAACTTTTGAAAAGTTTTGACTACAAATGGCATCGCGTATAATAAAGAATATTTGCCAGGAGTTGAAATGAAAATTTTGAATTTCAAAGTTGGCGGAATGGCGGAAAAAATGACAATTTAATAGCCAAAATGTCCAAGCGTAAAATTAGTTGGCCTAGACCAGACCAAACCAGGCCAGACAAGGCAAGGCAGCATGTTCCCAATGAGAGCCGAGTAGATCCTAATTGGAACGGCATGGGAAGCAGATTTAAAACATTTGACATATTTAAGAAAGTTGAAACGCGCTTACAGCACAGTCCTTTTAGTCCTTATGCCAGGCAGTGGCATATTGCAAACATTGCCAAAGGCATATCCAGCTTTGGCTGCTCACACCTTAAGACAACAAATGTCGTCAGTGTCCTTCCACGAAGCAGTCAATTGCCGAAAGGACTAATGTTGCACAGCACAAACCATTCCGAGCTGACCAAAATTCTAAGCAATTCAATTTCAATGTACGAGTGGCCACCGACAGGAAACTCCTGCTGTAGCTGTACCTGCAAGCGGAAGGATGCGCACGTTGCAAACGATATACGTTGTTTTTTACTTGATTATCCCTCCCGCCCGGTTCACGTGTACGCCCCGACACACACGAAGACGACTTCTGAGACATGTCCTTTTGCCAAATTAACAAAAGAATTTCACGTACGTTTGCCAAATATAAACGACGGAAGACCTGACTGCTCTGTTCTCTGGTACTTTACTTTTTTTTTTTTATTTTGTTTTGGTTGCTAAAATAAAAACGAAAATTCAATTATATTTGCAGCCAAGCACAAAGGAAAAATCGAGTAAGAATTCGAGTAACAGCCAAACAATTTAAGGCAGGCAGCAAATTTAATTTCACGTAATCGCAGCCAACGAGTGCAGATGCTTAAGCTCGTTAGACAATTTTGAAATTTCAGCATAAGGTTAATTAAACTAATCGATAACTATTTTGGCATTGCCACATGTCCTTCGGCTGTGCCAATGTCTCTGACTCGCAACACGAAATGAAATTAATTTTGAGCGCTGTCTGTTACTGTGCAGTGCATGCTAAACTACTTTTTGACACACATAACCCAATCTCCCCACCAGCAACTGCGCTGCTCCACACTCAATCGCAGTTGTACGCATCTGCGCTGTCAAAGTTTAAGTTTGCTATTGGCATTGGTTTGGTTTGGTTCATCAGTAACGAAAACATTGACGCCGTTGACATAGTAATCATCGTCATCACTATCATCACCATCAGCATCAGCATCATTGTCGACAACATTAACAGCAGCAGCAGCGGCAACAATGTCAGCAGCGGCAACATTCGCACAGGCAATGCAACGCGGCGTAAGGCTCATGGCTCGTGGCTTCTGTCCACAGCAGTTCGCTGCATTAGACGGTGCTAACCACCTGTTCCCAGGCACTAATGTCCGCGCACAGGTCTGCTTCTGCTGCTCCATTCGTCTGTCCGTCTCTCTGCCCGCCTGTCTGGCCTGCTGTGTTTACTCATGGCTGTATGCTGTTTGCATTTAAATTTTCATAGACCACATCAGCGCACGGATGCTCGTTCAAATGTTGTTGCACAAATCGACGAAACCGAAAATTTTCTGGCCGCAGTTGAAAATTTGTCCGCTTCCGACAGCAGCCGCATGTTGATCACTGCTCTACCTTCCACTCGAAAAAGGAAAAAAAAAACACGGCATGCACTAGAATTTATGTTTATTGCGTTTATGTGGCCGCACATGCCTGTGCAGAATAATCTAAGCAAATGGCTTTTAAGCCACAGTGAAAGTTCATGCCAGCGACGTGTAAAGGTCAAAATACGCATTTTACAGTCGCCAACAATTTATTTTTGCCTTGATTGTAATATACGAGTGTGTAAAACTTTGGGCTCTCACCTAATACTCTCATGTTGTGATCTTCTATTAATTTATGTCTTTTAATCTCATTACAGTTTGGCCAGCAGCGTCTGACTTAAAGGTTCGTTGATTTATGTGCTTGAGAGTTGAAGCTGCCTTAGACCAAATGCATAAAAAGTAAGCTGTAGCATCATCTGACAGATCGCGCCAATTGAATCTGAATGAATTTAACAGGAGCTCCAAGCGCTGTTCATTCCCGATTTAACTCTATCATTCTATCAACCAATTACAAAACTTCATTTAAAAAAAAATATAGTCTGAAATGGCACCTTTCCAAAACGTGTTTGTTTGGCATAATCGGATTGTGAAAAATCAATACAGGCATTATCTGAAAGCAAAGAAGCAAAGTCAAGAACAGCTGTAGAAGGCATTTTTTGGCAATTAAAGAAATTCAATAGACTACAACTTACCAAGCATGGTGATATATAATTAAATAAAACTCAGTTAATTTTCATTATATTTCATATTTTTATTATCTTAATGCTCAGTTACAATTTCGTTTTTATCCATTTTTACTATAATATACAGAGACTTCTGATTTAAATAGTATATTTAAATTTAACTAATACATATTTTCTGCTTTTTCTTTTTTTTTTCTTGTTGTTTTTTTTTTGTTGTTTTGTTTTCTTTTTTTGTTTTTTTACAGATTAGCTATATCATTTTTCTTTGGCATAGTATGCCCAAAGTAGTACCACGATTTCCACTTGAAGGAGTTGAATGTCGTGTGGCTACGCACGTTATTTGATTTCTCTAATTTCTTCTCTCGGTATAAATGCAGTTTCAACTAAATGTTTAACTAATTGGAAATATAATTGAATTACTGTCGTCACTGTGTTATGCTAATTACTTAAATGCTAAAGCTTAGCCATTTATTTAAAATTAAAAATATTTTATATTTTACTCTGCGTAAGTAATTAAGTCTCACAAATTTACATACAAAAACAGTTTAATCTCCTATATATACAAAACATATAAATAATAATAAGTACATACATAACTACATGCGCATAGTCATGTCACTATTTTATGTTATAGTAATTTATGCCTAAATCCTTTTAGTGTTCATTAACAGCGACATACGGCTACGAGGACATAAGCATACAGTTATGATTTACTCGCACTTATGCATGGCGACGTAACGACGCTTCACATTTAATTAGTTGCACTAAAATGTTTTTACTTTTTTTTCTCTTTTTTTTTTCTTATTTTTTCATTTTATTTAATATATACATAAATTACAAAGCAAACCTTTTGTTTAAAACTTTTAACACATGATTTTCATTTTCATTTTTTATTTTTATTTATTTATTTTTTTTGTTTTCGTTTTTAATTAAAACGAAACATTTGTTTGTGGTTAACACAAGCAAATGATGCATAAAATAATACTTTTGGTAGACAAAATTTTGCTAGGCACAGTGCCAAACGAGCTGTCACTGTACTTTGTAGTTTTTGTGTATAGTTTGCTTGGTTTTTTCTTTGTTTTCGTTATTTTTTTCTTTTGTTATTTTTTCTTTTTTTTACAAATGCGACACCCGCAAGAAACTACTTCGTCGTATATATTGGGGTTCCTGTTTGGAATAGATTTGAGTTAAAAGGATTAGCTTCACTTCTTTTAGTTGTGCGCATTCTGATATTTTCTTCGATATGCATGAGTCCATGTAGACAACACCGAGTGACATGCGTTACCGAGCGGCCACATTGAGACTTTATCCGCAGTATGCGGCATTTTTCTTTGAAGTTTGAAAAGAAGTATTTCAACGAAGTTACTTCGGAAAAAGTATACTTCATACTTTTTCCGCAGACGAAGTATTTTTCATACTTCATACTTTTTTCCAAAATGTAAACATGCATGGTACCGCGCGCAACGACAAACAACAAAAAAACTACAGCGCATACCGCTCCGTAAGAATGAAGTGTGAAAAGAAACCGAAGTATACTATGGTTTTTTTGTGGTTTGTCGTCTAGCCAATTTCGTCGTTCTTTTCATACCCTGTACCAAAAAATGGTAAAGGGTATATTAAAGTTGTCCAAATGTATGTAATGACAAGAAGGAGGCGTGGCAGACCCCATAAAGTATATATATTCTTGACCAGCATCGAAAGGCGAGTCAATCTAGCCATGTCCGTCTGTCTGTCCGTATGTCCGTATGAACGCACGGATCTCGGAAACGGCAAGACCTACAACCACCAAATTTGGCACAAAGATTTGCCAATCCATAGGCATAACGAGTTTATTTTTTTTTTCGATATTCGACCTATAACATATAGCTGCCAAGCAACAAAAAAATATATTCAATTTTGGATTGGGTACAGGGTTTCTATGGTCGGTCACGCCCATAGTATACCATAGTATACTTCGATTTCTTTTCACACTTCATTCTTACGGAGCGGTATGCGCTGTAGTTTTTTTGTTGTTTGTCGTTGCGCGCGGTACCATGCATGTTTACATTTTGGAAAAAAGTATGAAGTATGAAAAATACTTCGTCTGCGGAAAAAGTATGAAGTATACTTTTTCCGAAGTAACTTCGTGGAAATACTTCTTTTCAAACTTCAAAGAAAAATGCCGCATACTGCGGATAAAGTCTCAATGTGGCCGCTCGGTTAAACTGCATTTTTTTGTTTTGGTTTCTTGTTTTTTCTTTATGATTTATTTTTGTTTTTTTTTTTTGTAATATGGCACTGAATATGTCGATATTATGTACGTGTCCTTGTCAGCTGCTACTCTCTCTTTATTTATTTATTGTGTGAGAAATATGAAAGAATGAGGGCATATTTTGTGGCTTGCATGGAAATGCATAATTAATAGCAAAATATGCATAAAAGGCAGAATTTATATTTTCGAAGTTAATTAAATAAACTGCTGGCATTTTACTTGTCGTTACGCTGCTGAAGGTATTTTCATAGTTTATTTTAATTAAAAAAAATCAAATATTCCACGTATTTACTTTAATTTTCATTAAATTTGAAGGTAGTTATTTTCAAGCAGATATGTAAGTGAAGAATACTCAAAGAAAATCATAATGCTCAACCTTCCTTCGAAGTTAACGCGCAAACCTTCTGCCACGTTGTGCGTGTAATTTCAGATGAGCGTGTAACAAATGACGTCAAACGCTGTTGCGATAACAGTTTCTGCGATTGCATAAATTATACAAAAACTCATTTATGGCTTAGGCCCGTGAAAAGTGTGTGAGTGAGTATGTTCATTGTAAGCAGGAAAAGAGAAAGAGAGAGATATAATGCGAGAGAGTGAGGCATAGAGGCGGCGAGATATGTTTGTGGTTGGGGATTGATTAGTTATTCATGAGTATGTCGGTTTGCCAGGATATGCATTGCAGCCAAATGCAACAAGTTGAGCCTGCACAGCATATGACTTGTTTTTGTTTATCGTTTTCGTTTTTCTTTTTTTTTTTTTTTTAGTTCTGCAATTCGTGTATTACACATAATTCTTGATATAAGTACACAATTATTATGTTAATTATATACATCATACAATATACAATGGTCGACTATGTACAGAAGCGTTGTTGTCTTGTTAATTACAAGTTGGCATTATTAATAATTAGTTAGTTAATTAATTAATTAATTTATATTATTTATAACACAATCTGTTTATTATTATGTTCAATACTCTGCTCTACTCTATTGGTTTTTTTTTTTATTTTTTATTTTTGTTTATTTATGTTTGCGATAAATTCAGTTAAGTACGAAAAAGTCTTTGCTCAAACCATGCGGCGCATAATATCATATACAGTTATAACATACCATATACATATATATACAAGAGAGTATATATATATATATGTGCTTTGTTATGTATATAAATCGTAAATGTTTGGATTCGTTGTTTAATGTACATAATATTTACTACATTGAGTTTGTTATGCAATGCGCTTGCTGTAGTTGTTGTTATTGTTATTGTTGCGCTTATATACAACTTTCCTGTATGCGATTGGATGTGGTGACCACTTCCGGTCGAAATCTGTATTCACTTAGCGATGAGGTCACCGATGGATTATTCGGACTGAGCAGACTAACCTCCATGGGCTGCGGTGTCGGATGGTAGGATGACAGCGATGAGGTCGGTGTTGTTGTGCTGTTCGTATTGTAGGTGAGCGAACCCAATGGTGGGCTACAGGTTGTTATGCCTTTTTTATTCAGCGTCGCATAACTCTGTAAAAGACCACAGGTCCGCATGGCAGCAAAGCGATGAGGTGAGCGCATGAGTGACAGAGACAAACCGCAGCATTATTATAAGGAGAAAGAGCAGAAAGCACAAAAAGCTTAATGAAAAACTAAAAAAATATTATGCATACATATTCCCTTCTTTCTTTCTGATTTGTTTTATATTGTTTTTGTTGTGGTATGCAGCAGTTCGACTAAAAGTATGCCTCACAAAGAACCGGAGCACAAAAAAGGCATAAAACGACATTGACCAAAATTTCACAAAAAATAAAGGCGACACACAACACACAACAAAAGCAAAAATTTCGTCATTTGACAAAGAGGCACACGCACATGCACACACACACTCTCACACACATACACAGTTACAGCACGCCAGTACACACGCTTTCCGAGTCATTCACTTACCCACTCGCACATTCATTCACTCACTCATTCAGTCGCTCATTCAGTCAGTCAGTTTTTGCATTGTTATGTGTCGCATTTTAATCATTTTCAGGACGCTTTGTGTACTTTGCGCTTGTTCATTGTACTTTTTCTGTGTCACTTCTATTTTTTATTTATTTTATTTTTTTCATTTTTCATTTTTTTTCTTTATAATTCGGTTGCTGTTTTTCTTTTTTCTGTTTTTGTTTTTTCCTTTTTTTTTTGTGGTTCTTTCTGCTCTGATTTCAACCCGAGCCCATACCTCCTGGACTGTATTTAAAGCAAAGCAAACCAAACCAAACCCAAGCGTAATGTGCTGCAAGCATATTATGTTGATATTTTTTTAATGTCCTTTTCGTTTCTCATTTTGAGTCCCTTTGTGTTTCAGTTGCTGTTTTTGTTTCTTGTTGTTATTTTCTTTTTTCTTCTTGTTTTGTCTTGTATTTTATGCAAGTACAACTTACAATTTGCTTGCTGGGCCGGAAGGTATAGTGCAACACTTCGCTGCCAATGCCGCCCAGGCCGGCGAGACCTTCCGCTGTCGCTGTCGCCGTCAAGCCGACACTGTTGCTGCCGATGCTGCCCAGCGTTGAGTTGGCATTAATGCCGACGATGCTGCCACCGGTGCCGAGTGTCGCGCTGCCCACACCGCCGCCGCCTAAGCCGCCCCGCTCTGCATCCACAGCGCAATAGTCGCGTTGCAACAGGCGCGCCGACGGACTGCGAAATATGGGTGAGGCCACTAGAGATTTAAGTGGACGTTTCTCTGCAACGCAGCACAAAAAACAAAAGCCAAAGATAGAAAAAAAAAAAGAAAAGAGGAAAAGACACAAATATACACAGATTAAGCCAAGTTGATTTTGCTGCTGGCATGAGCTTCGTCTGCACATTCAAGTTTCTGCGAATGGAAAGTCGAGAAAGGTTTGCCAAGCTTACCGTACTGATTTGGTATCACATCTGGATCGGTGTCATCGCCTTCGGGCGGATCACCCAACAGCTGTGGACTCTGCCTGTGATGCGTCTGCGTCGTGGAACGCAGAGAGGCCGAGTCCAAGCCACCCAGTCCCAGGCCAACTCCACCGCCGCCGCCGCCACCACCACCGCCGCTGATGCCACCGCCGCCCGTTGGCGAGTTGCCGCTCCCACTGACGCCATTGCCGCCATTCGCTGGCAGGAGACTGTGGTGCGCCTGATGATTGTTCTGCTCGTGGTGGTTGTGATGATGATTTGGCTGCAGGGGATCCAGTTGACAATCGGCGGGTATGGACAGTTGCGTGTGTTTGGCTGCCTTCAAATTGTTGTCATTTTGGCTGGAATTGTCAAAGCAAAGGCGAAATCAATATTGAACCAAACCGAAAATAAACCACAAGGATACACAATTTGAAATTGATATTTCATTGCACGTGGCATCGCTGTGTCCAAATTATGGTAAGCATTTTCCATTGTTATTTTGCGAGGCAGACATTGTTTTTCATGGCCAATAACCGAAATGTCAAAATTATACAAATTATAACGAATCCACGCTGTTGTCTCGTATTGTACCCTAATATTGCTATTAGTTAAGGATAAAGCAGCTGTTCGTGAACTGTAGCATTTGTGCACATATTTTGCACTTCACTGTGCACTTGCGGTGTCCTTTAAATGTCGCAAGCCTCAGTTTAAAAATAAATACAATCTTTTCTTTAAAGAAAAGCAGAAATAAACGGTCTGCCCAACTAAAACTTAACTGGTGACTATTATCCTTAAATGGTTTTTTTGATTCGTTTTTTTTTCTTTTTTGTTTTGTTGCGCATAATGTTGCAAACTTACCGATTTGAAAATCTTCTGTAGATGGCTGCCAATATTATGCAGGAGACGGCAAAGAGCAGGCCGCAGAATAAAGTGAGACCAGCCAGAAACGGCGAAAGTGGCACAGTGAGGCCTGTCGAAGCACCTGAAAAGAAACCAATTCGCAGGAAGAACGCGTGTATAAGAAAATGAAGAAATAGAAAAGTAGGTCATCAAAGCACACTTGATGTGTGAAAACGCGCTCAAATGAAAATCCACGAAGCTCTTACAAAAACAACAACAAAAAAGTAGCTGAGCCAAACTAAAAGAATTGCCTGGAATTTCGTTCGTTTTGTTTTTCTTTTGATAGTTGACAGCGCCAGGCAAGCATTCAATAAATAAACTACGAATAAAAATAAAGAGCGCAAAAAACGGAAAAACGGAAAAATTCTGAAAATAAACATTTGCCATGAATTCGATTCGTTGTGCAGGCTGCCACTTATATCCTTTTTCTTTCTCCCTTTTTTTTTCAAATGCTTATTTTTTTTCTTTTTTTTTTGCTAACTTGAATGAATTGTTGTTTTTTTAGCTGTGTATTTAAAAAATTCTTTTTGTTTTTAAACTTTTCTTTTTTTTTTTTAATTGAAAAAGTGAAAAGCAAATATTTATCTAAGCACTGTGGCTCGTTGGAGAAACAGTTGGCAGCTTTAAGCCAACAAAACAAAAGCAAACGTTGCTCAACGCTTTAAGCGAAGCTTACCTGTATACTTGGCCACGCCCTTGAAGCTGATGTCGTCGATTATTGTGGGCTCCGAGCGACCTTTGGCATTTACAGCAAAGATAATCATGCGATATGTGGCAAGGGGATCCAAGTTCTCGATCACAAAGCTCACAGGTGAGTGCTATAAATTATATTCGTTTCATTATTTGGCATTTAAGATAAGTTTTCTATTTTGTTATTATTATTAAAAAATATAAAACTTTGAAAAATTTAAAAAAAAAAAAAACAAAACTAAGAAATACTAGAAAATGTTGCCTTTTAGGTAAAAGAAAGTTGAAGTTTAAGGTTTATTGCCATTAGCTGTCATAAGCGACATTTATGGCTTCCACAAGCAGCATTAACATTTTCAATATTCTGCTACTTGCTCTTTAACTGCCAATAATGCAGTCTGCTGTTGTCGCACACATATTTTGTGTAAAGTGAAAACATATCATGTCACTGCACAACTTCACAGATTGACACATGAGCTCCTCCTGTTTAACTTTGTCGCCTGCCTTTCAAATATATATTTTTAGTTTTTGTTTACTGCACCCTGAGACTTGACTTGACTCGACTTGGCTCGCCTTGCAATCTTATTTGCACAATACACGCCCTCAATTGCTTGGGTTAGCGCACACGCTCAGCCATCCAGCCACGCGGGAGCGACGCTAAGCAGTTAAAGTATCTGATGGCTGTCGCATTGTGGCTGCGTTTGCTCGCTTGCCTGCTGCGATTTATGCTGATGTTGCTCCATCGTCAGTTATGCCAACAAATGCATAATACTGTGCTTTTAGGGTGACCAGCCGGCATTTGCCAGCACCTGCTGTAGCAGTACAATAAATCTAAACTGCAGCCACGCAACCAGCCTGGTCACCCCATTCATTGCTTTGCTGTAATCCGAGCTGATGTTGCTTGCCACGTTTAAGCTTGTCACTGCGTCGGCTGCTGCTGCTGCTGCTGCTGCTCAGGAATGTTGATTGTTGCTGTTGACGACGATAACGCAGCCGCAGCCCAAGACGGCACAGAGTGTATTGTTGATGACTATGATGATCTATGATGATGATGATGATGATGATGATGATGATGATGACGTAAGTAGTTCAATAAGCAACTGCACGCGGTTAACGCAAAGAAACTTTCTTGCGATTCAAAGCTATTTTTCACGCGCTTTAATGTATTAAAAACTAAGCAAGTGTTTTTTTGTTTTTCTTGTTTTCTTGTATTTGTCAGTCCTTTTGCTATTGGCTCTTGAGTTGGCGTTGAGTTTACGCTTGCGTTGCCTTCGGTGCTTTGCTCGATTTTCATTTATTTGCGCAGATTTAGTCCGCATGAAAAATCAAACTTTGCTTACAAATCGAATTATATTGCTGAGTAGAAACTTTTTTAATTATGTCAATTGACTTTTACACACTACAAACTCGTATGTGTTTGTGGCTGTGTGGGTGTGTGCAGACACGCTGGCACATGTTCATGCAAGAGCAAAACTTGTCGCAAAGTTTTTTGCAATTTTTGCAAGATAATTTATAAAATTGTCGACGCTGACTTTGTTGCTGCTGCTGCTGCATAACTTTTTCCTTGTAATTTCACCAAACACAAATAAAATAAAATATAAAAAATAAAAAAAGGCGAAAGGCAAAGGAAAGTAAAATGCTAACGAAAATGAGAGAGAAAATGCTTTTGCAGTCGCATGTAGGACGCGGCAACAGTGAATTACTTTAGTGACATGTGCACTTACCGGCAATGTGAGATTCCTGGCCAAGCGTAGATTTGTCAATTCGACCAGCTCCAGCATGAAACCCTGTGGCAATCCACCGTCGAATCCTTCAATGCAATCAACTTGCAATGAGTCGGCTGATTGGTTCGTAACTGTGCAGTTTTGTAATGGAAAAGGACGACCTAGACGCGCATATGGGGCGAGAAAACGGGAGCATGCATAAAGCAAAGTAAAGTGAAAAATCGAAAAGTGTATAGAAAATAAGTTGATAATTTGTAAGCTTTCAGCGCAAGGACATCGCGTTTGCTTAGTTAATAGACGTGGCACAGCGCAGAGCATGGGACATGGCATGCGACATGCCAAGGCAATGCGCGTTGCCTTTGTGTGTGCAATGCGTGTGTGAGTGTGTACTTAGCTGCTAGACTTACCCGCTGCCACAATCTGAAATATGCATGGGCTCTTTTGCATGCCAATCGAATTGCGACCCCAACAGGATATCGTGCCATAATCCAAATCCGTACTTGGCGTGTAATTCAAACGTGACATGCCCGTCTGCAATGTAAAACGAAATAAGCAAAATGCGCACATTCATGCAAGACACAGCACAGCAAAGGACGAGCAAAGGACAGCGAAGAACAGCACAGCACAGGGCAGCCATTGCAAACGGCAACAGAACGAAGGACATAACAGGACACGACTGCCAGCGTATTTACAAAATAAACGCCATAAATACAAAGTAAATTGCATAGAAACCAATGTAAGACGCGGCACAAGCATATCCTGCAAGTCAACAACAAACAACAACAAACAGCAACAACCAACGAACAACTCGATTATCCTTTTTCAACATAACAACGCGGCCTGGCTTGGCGTCCTGGCAGCGCGCACTTGCAGCCGTCGCTGTATAACAAAACTTAATTGTCATAAAGGTGTAAATAGCAACGGCAATAGACAGTCCGCGTCATTTATTTTGCCAGTGCGGGGCATGTCCTTGCATAGCTCACGAGGACAACACACGGCCGGCAACAACACGTAGCTCACTTGTTTACATCGCTTCGCTTGTGCTTTTTGGCTTCGGTCGTGCGCGGCGCACGGCATCCGCGACTTTTATTTCTATGTAGAATTATTTTCAAGCGCCGGAAATGATGCAATGGGGAAATATTGACGGTAGCGCATATTTTTCCAATATGTAGAAAGGTTGGCCAGCTCCGCGAGTTTTTCTTTTCCTTTTTTCACTTGGGAAATTATCAACGACTTTAGGTACACTTTGCTTTTCAAGTCGGAATCAGTTGATTTGAGTGCACATTCATTAAGTCGACTTAATTGTTTTCTGCTTCTTGTTTTTTTTTTTTTATTTGTACATCGTCCTTTGCCGGCAAGGCCATAAGCTTTGTTTGTGTATATGTATGTATATAATTTAAGCTTTTTCAGTTTGCTGTAGCACTTTCCGCCTTAAAACTTTAATTTAATTAATTTAATCATTAGCACAGCGTGCTGCCGCCTGCTCGACTGTGACTGCGGCTGCTACTGCGACTCCAAGCGACTGCCAAGCGTCCTGCCATGTAACATAGCTACGGAACATAAAGCGTCTTATCCTTGTTGTAAGCGCCTTGTTAGCCATGTTGGCATTTCCGTTGATTTTTGTTGCTTGCTTTTTTGCAGTTTTCGCTTATTTTTTTGATTTTGCTTAGTCCAAACTTTGAACAACGGAAAAGGAAACACAACAACAACAACATCACCAACAACATGAGCAAAAACAAAAGAAACTACACGCGATTTATTCATTAGCCGAAATTCAACTCTAAACTGACACACAGTCAGACAGACGGACACAGAGACAGTTGGACAGACCTTTAGAAGATTAAAAGGGGCTACAGGTCGAACAATACGTATACGCCACGTGTTTCACTCGGGACTAAAGCTGCACAAATTCGTTCCGTACTCGTATATGCGAGTATTTCATATATATTCACAAAAAATCATTTCAGTTAAAGGATTACATTTTAAAAATACATGCGAATGCTGGCGGAACTTTTAGTTAGGCAATTATATTTGTCAATACACTCTGCGCTCGGGCAGTAATGCAGAACCGTCGCTTAGTCATGGCATGACAGTGGCAAACGACATATGAAACTGCTTAGTGTAGAGAACCTTTTCGCAGGACTTAAGCGTCTTACTGCATGATAGGCAATAAATTTTTTAAAACCAACTAAGCAACCCAGGGCATTAATTCACTTGCATTTGCTTTTGCGTTTCGTTTCGTTTCGTTTATGTGTAAACTTAAAACTTTTACCGTGTACGAGCGAATTTTTATAGCGAAAATGTAACAAAGAAACGAAAACAAAACGAAGCGCAACGAAAACCTCATCAAATCGAAATAAATCTGCCAGGCAAGCCGTAAAAAAACAAAATCACATGCCAAAGAAAAAACGGCAACTTCAACATGTTTTCGTTTTTTCCTTTAAATAGTTCGCCGCAGGTCAAAGGGAGCTGGAGGATCAGGGCAAAAGCCAACCTGACCGTAGCGCCGCCTATACGCGAGTTGAATAGCGTGTCGAGTGCTTATTTGCGGCTGTTTTCCGCCTGCCTGCCTGCCTGGCTCCCGGCCGGTGCTGCCAGGGTGCCATCGGTGCCAGGGCGACTTACCTCGCTTGAATGCAAACGTGCGGGCAGCTCGGTTTGTTCGCCGGATGAGTTAAATGTCCAATGAAATGAATCCGCAGGCGGTGATGCGTCCACTTCGCATTTTAACGCCAGCGTTTCATGCTTCAGCGCGCCAAGTAGCTCCTCATGATCGGTGGCGCAAATCGGTGCATCTGTGGGTGGCCAAAAGCCAAAAGAGTTGGGGGAAAAAAGAGAGAGAAAAAAAACCGTAAATAAATAAGCACAAGATTTTAATGAAAATTAGTTACTCAATTTGTTAACAGTGTTGCGCAGTATTATTTAATAAGGCTTTCATCCCTCGCATTGCTTTTCTATTCTAATTGCCTCAGGCATTGCCATTGTGCAGCACTACAGTCATGAGTCATGTAGTTGGCTGCCCACTTTAGACAATTACGCTCATTAGTTATGCAAAGTCCTCTTCTGCATAACACTTTTCATCTTTGTCTCTCAGTCTCAATGTTTTCAAGTTGAGTTCTTCTGCTGCTTTCTGCCTTTTGTTTTTTCTGGTTTTCTTTTTTTTTTGTGTTTTTGTTTTTAATTCTTTCTTATGCGTATTGCCACTGTTGGCCGTTTGCTTCTTCTAATTTGGTCTAAGTGTAATTGGCCTGAAAGTTTGCATTCTGGCTTTCACTTACTTAGCCTGGCAGCCAACAAGTTAAGTCAAGTCAAGTCAAAGTGGCATGGCCAGTACTTAGACTAATTAGATTCGTCGAAGTGGCTTTTTATGGCAAAGAAGAGCGCAGCGCACATTCGTGAGCACGCTTTGGCGTTGCCATTTAATTTTGTACCCAACACAATGCCGCACAGCTCATGCACAGGGGCTAGCCTCCACATTCCAGCTTCGACTGATGCGCTAAGCGCCGGAAAAAAATGCATCTTCATTTATTTTGGACAGCAGCCAAAAGTGCAATAAACACCGAGCAAAGGCAATGTTTTAAATTGCAAATTAGATTAGAACAATAAATGCCAAAAGTTTCTGCCAACTTAGAGCTGGCAAAATGGCCAACAAAACAAGAGTGACTCAGAAAAAAACATCAACAAAATATAAAAAATAAATGCAGAAAAATTCTAGAAAAGAAACTTGAAAGTTGCGAGCGAAAAAAAGAAAAAACTAAAAAAGAAAAAGAATCTTAGCAGATATGAAAAGTCGGGCGGATTTTCACTGTCCTCTCGTGCAGCTCATGCTGTGGCGCAGCTTCGCACAACTCAACTGCACTGCAGGCAGCAGGCAGCAGTCAGCGAGCCTCTAAGACCGCAAGATTGAAAAGCGGAGCCGAAGCCGTAGCCGACTCCAAAGCCGCTGTGCAACTCAATAAAGGCGGCAAGGCTAAGGCAAAGGAGTGCGAAGCAGCGCAAGGCAAAAGGACAGGAAAGCGTGCGTTGAGTGGCGCGTTGAGTAGTGGCAAGAAAACATTCAACATTCAACTCTCAACACTTAGCGCAAAAGAATCTTACAGGCGTAAAGAAAATGAATAGAGAAAACATGAAAACAAAAAACCAAAAAACTAAAAAAAAAAAGAAAACAAAAGACAAAAAAAAATCTAGTAATCTAATGAATATATTTCAGCGACTTAAAGTTGGCAACGCTGCCAGCTGTAAAAGCAAAATCCCTCAAAAGAAAAAAAACTGAAAAAAAGGGAAGGGAATTTCTGCTGGCACTTGCTTTTCATGTGCTGCCCGCTGCCTGCTGCTGCTGCTCTTCTTCTTGCTGCTTGCGCATGCATTCGTAAGTGGTATTTAGCACAGACAAAACCAGATGAGTTGGAAACGCATACCGTGAGCAGCCACGAATACAACAAAAACAAAACGAATAAACCAAAAAAAAAAAGAAACCAAACAAAACGAGCATAATAAGAAAATGGCGTGAAAAACAGCAGCCAAGGCAGCACAGTGAAAACTCAAGATGATCGAAGTGAAGTGCAAGATGCAGATTCAAAGCAAAAGTTCTTCCAGTGTCGAGTTTCCCCTTTTATTTATTTGCAGGTTGCTTTTTTACGCTTTCTTCTTTCTTCTTCTTGTTTATCAAGTTAAGCGGTTTCTATGAATGTTTACTTGATAAAGCAGCGAAAGAGCCGCGGCACAGTCTTGGTGTTAGCAACATAAATGGTTGAGCGCATCAAAGGATAACAGCAACGGATTTAAATGTTTTTTTCATTAGTTAAGTAGTTGGCAGCAATTACTTGGCAGCTAATGAGTAATGTGATGCCGCAGCTTCCGCAGCTTGCTGCATTATCGCGAAGCGGCTTTGGCAAACGCCAGGCTGCAGTCGGTTGCCTTGGCATGCCACTATCCTGCTTTGGCATATTGGTATCCCTGGTGAGCAGAGTGCGCTTCCTAATCTCTGCAGTACTTTGAAATAGACAGGGATTTGTGCCTGGATATAGTCACGAATGCTGTCGAGCAACTTTAAAACGCTCCGTAGAAATGCGATCCGATTACTAATTAACTGACAGTTAAGTGTTCTCAAACGCTGACTTATGCTTTATCGCACGCTTGAGGTTATAAACGAATGCATGTGACAAACCATTTAAAGAGTAGGCAAGGAGGAAATGGGACAGTGTAGCAATGGGATGCCTAAAAAGTGTTGAGCAAGCCAGCAACTTCGTGACTCAAATGGTCGAGTGGCAGATTGAAAAGATAAATTAAAAAAAAAAGAAAAAACAAGAAGCAAAACGGAAAATCATGTCTGCGTCTACTTACAACGTATGCGCAAAGTAACCGGATTACTGGCGCCTTTGCCCTCGGAGTTCACAGCCAGGCAGGTGTAATCACCTGCCGAGGCACGTGAGACGCTCTGCAGTACGAGTGATTGATCGGATAGAATGACACCAGCTGAGATATTGTGATGTAATTCCTTGCCCTGTGCAGCCGCCGTCGCCACAAGAGGGTCGTCAGGTCCATTTCCATGGTCAGGGCGATGGTGGATGGCGGCGAATGTTGGATGATTGTGATGGAGTACATTTTCGTTGGTTTCATTTTGTTGTTGTTGTTGTAGTTGTTGTTTGTGTGTCATTATCGTGCCATCATGGTTATTGTTGTTGCAATAAAAATGTTTAAATGAAACAAAACGGCAAATAGAGAGGGAGAGAGTGAGAGAGACAGAGAGAAACATGAAATAAGTTTTCGTTAACGTTTTTCTTGTTGTTATTGCTATCGTTGTTGTTGTTGTTGTGTATTTTAAATTGTATAATGGAAATGGCAGCATACACTAGTGGCTAAAGTATGAATCGTGACGACGTTTATTGCACTTTAAGCAGCAGCAGCAGCAATAGCAGTACCAGCAACGAACGTACGTTGATAACAACAACAACAACAACAACAACGACAACAACAAATACAATGCAAGCAGCAAATGTGGCAAATGTGAAATAAAAGGATCAGTAAAAGGGATCAACGTGCAATGAAAGCACACACAATGTTGTGCTTGGCACAAGGACGACGCAAGCAAGCAAGCAACGAAGCAAGGAAGCAAGCCAGCAACGCTGACGAATGTCTCTGTTGATGACCCACAAGAATCGCTCAGCACAGTTGCATGTGCCGGGTCCATGCCATGCTGCTAGGGGAAGGCACTCGTTTTATTGCAATTATCCTTGCTGCATTGCAATGCTGACGTGGCTCCTGCTGATGCTGCTGGCTGCTGGCTGCTGCTGCTGCTGCTTCAGTCCGGATGATGCTGGTCATCAGCGTTAACAGTTTCACAATTTGATGTCGAGTTAAGCTGCCAGCTAATGTTACAAGCAGAAATTGTGCGAATGCTTCGTGCGTTGTATCCAAAATACTTTTAAGCCACAACAACAATAACAACAGCAACAACAAAGATTTGCCACATTTGCAACACGTTTAATGCTCTACTTACATTATGAAACCATGACATTTTGTATGGCTTTGGATTCGAAAGTATCACACATTCAAAGTATACATCATCGCCTTCCTTAATGTCGTCGGGATTTAGCGAAGAGCCCATCTTTAGGTGCGCAGTGGGTTGATCTGTGTAAAAGAAGAAGAAAGAAGCAAAAAAGAACATATTTTAAAAGCTTTCAAAAGCAACTTGTAGTTATTTAGGGATGTGTGTGGTTTCCTGTTTTTTTGTTTTCTTTTTTTTTTTTTGTCACTTTTTTTTGGTCTTAAATTATATGTAGGAGGCAGAATATGCATGCATGTATATGGGTCTCTTGTGCTGTTGTTTGTTGCGCTCGTGTGCCAACTGTTCCTGTGTACAAATACGCGACGTATAGAGGCTTTTTAGCAGCGACAGAGCACAGAGCACAGAGCCAACACGCAGCCAAATGTCAAATGTCGCATGTGAATGTGACCGTACGATTTCAATTATTTATGCGAAATACGTTTCATATGTCGCCAGCGTATGAGGCGTAGCATTTTTCATATATGCCTGGCTCTCCTTTATTTTCCTTTTTTTGTGTTCAATTTCCGCGTTGTGCCCGTTTTTCTTTATTTTTTCGTTGTGGCATGCGTACCAAAAAAAAGCGAATAAATAAAAAAACAAAAGCGAAATTTTTAGTTTCTTTTTCATGAAATATTGGCAACAGCTGGTGGCCGTTGACTGTTTGCTGCAGCGACTGCGACTCTGACTGTGCCAGTGACTGGGACTCGGGCTGGGATTGTGCCAGTAACTGCCTATACGAAGCGGTTTCCATTGTTGAATAATAACGTTTTTGGCATGCTTTGTTGTTGCTTTAAGCACAACCATTTTGACTTTTATTAATAGTTCGATGTCGAATTTAAAAAACGCCACTTAAAGCAAGTTAAAGCAAAACGATGCTTGAATAGTGAGATTATACATAGTACATACATCTATGCTACGCATATTCGAAATTTATCAGAAGTAAGCGAGCATAGAAATGCGTGCAAGTGCACAGTAGCCTAGGCACGACAATTGAGAGTGTGCACAGCTCCTGCTGCATAACTTTCCGCTGACAGCAGAAACCTGCTATTTTATTTTGTGCTTATTCCCATTAAGTTAACCACAATATATATGTCAAAAGTTGCTAACCTTTGTATATTTATGTTTAAAGAAAAAAACAAACTATGGTCAGTCTGCTAGTGCCAGTCGTGCCTGCTTGGATCTTCAATGCCAAGCTGTTTAAAGCAAAAGTAAAAGCAGGTGGAGCAGGAGAAGAACGCCGCACTAAATTATGCAGGTTTATATAAAAACTTTGCCACATAACAATTTTTTGTTGCGAAAGTCGAAAGTTTTGTTGTTGTGCGCTGATTGCACTTGCGTACGCAATTGCGGAATGTTTAGCGAATTGTGTCGGCTGCGCTGCGCAGCTTTAACCGCGAATTGTTACCCCTTTGGGCGTACTCAGCAACTTAAACGTTCATTTAATGTTATTACAATACTGTGGGGAAATTATTAGTTCGGAGGCAATTATTTTTTATGCCTTCTGCCTTCTGTCTTGCACACGCACAACATGCCAAAAATCCCAGCAACATTTCACAAGGCATTTACTAACAAAAAACTTTCGGTTTTTTCGTGGTTTCCTGTTGTTTTTTTTTTTTATCCTTTTTTGCCGCAAGGTACCATTCTTTGACTGCCTAGTTCTGGCACTATGCAGTCCCTGGAGCATTTACAAGCAATTAAGAGTTAACAGCGCATAAGTGTATAATAATCTGGCGCGTACCTCTTGCAGTAGGCTTTTTCCAGCATGGGCCACAGGTAAGTGCGCACATTAACAACTTTTTCGTATTTTATTTTAGCTAAGAAAAAAAAATTTTGCATACTTTTGTGAGCATTTTTTGTATAAGACATGCCCATATGACAAGCTGGTGAAAACTAAACAAAATGTTGTGGAAAAACTAATTTTATATCGAGCAGTAATTTGTGAAAATAAAGCTAAAGCACAGAAATCACAAAGAAACAAAATTATCCAACTGTAGGACCACAGCAGTCCACAGACCAGAGTCCACACAAACACTCGAAAATTGGATTTCCTGTGTAACTGAGGTGATATTAAAATAAATTGCTGTCGCCGCCGCAGGCCAATACTAAATACTGAAAACAACAACAAGGGCAACAACAATGCCGACAAGGACAACAACAACAGCGGCAGCAGCAGATGCATGACAGCGTCAACAAAAGCGGCGAAAGGCCACAAAGCTGCTGACGCTCAACACTCTGCTATTTTATTTCTACTTGATTTTATTTTTTTTATTTTTGGCTTGTCCTGTTTCTTTTTTTATTTCTATTACTTTTTTTTTTTTCTTTTTTGACTGCCTCGTCGTCGAATGGCAACAATTTAAGTTAACGCCTACAAAAACAAAGCATGGCGCAGCGCAGCGCCGAGCACTGGCAGCAAAAAAATAAAATGTAGCACACAGTTTTGGGTTGGTTGTTGGTAATTTTGAGGCGTTGTGCATAGAATCAAAGCAAAAAGTGTTGGTAATTTATTTTTATTACAAACTTGACCAATTTACGTCTAATCAGAAAACAAGAAAAAAACGAAAACCAACTGAAATAAAAAAGAAAACAGAAAAAAAAAATGCAAATAAAATAAAAGTTGCCGACAAGCTCAGCCACCCTCCTAAACGACCACGCAGCCACAAAGCAAACAGACGGACAAGCGTGCGGCAACAACGTCGACAACGACGACAACAACTACAACAATAACAGCAACAACAACAGGCATAATACTAAAAATAAACACCATAAAAGCATTTACACAGTTTGGCAATTGAATTAAATTGAATATTAGCAAAAGCGGCAGCGTCACAGAACGACGACCGAAGTCACAGACCAGTCATCGGCCAAGTCACCCCAAAGAGCATTTTTGCCAGCCCCCTCCCCACAGTACTCGACACTCGCAGGGTGGCGGTGGCAAAGCCACACGCCAAGTTTGTTTGCATTTTGTGGCTTTCGTTTTATTTTTGCATTCATCTAAATTAGTTTCCATTTTCTGAACTTTTTTGTATGCTTTGCTTTTTCGCAATATTTTTTATTTTTTTGTTTTTTTTTTTTTGTGATTTGCTTTTTGTTTTTTGGTTTTTTTTTTTTTTTTTTTTTTTTGATAAAATTGCGCTTGACAGTTGTGTGTGGTTTTTTGTTTGATTTTTTTGTTTTTTTTTTTGTTTTTTTTTTTTGCTATTTTTATATGATTTTCATTTTCAAATAATGACTTTCTTCTGCTGCTTTTAACTGCTCTGCAAACGACAAATATTGTATTTCCTAGGCGAATACTTACAGTGCACCACAAGCCGCCATTTGTCCTCAATGGAGCTGCCATCGATGAATTGATTTTCAGCGCGACAGGTCAAATATTTGCCATCATCCTCGCGGGTGGGCGTGAACGTTAATATACTTAGAGATTGATTGTCAGGTTCATTAAACTGCAAAAAAAAAAATGAAAAAAGAAACACGAGAAGAGATGAGAAAAAGTCGAGCAATGAGTGCATGTAACATAAATGTGTAAAAAATTATTTAACGTAGTAAAGCAAAAGGCAAACAATGGCAAAAATTTTACTCGTACTATGAAATTAGCCACATAAATATTTTAATTAACCCATGCGCATCTATACACACTCACACTCACCCACATATACACATACATTCCACTAAGCTATGCGCCATACCGCGTAGCGCAGTCTGTTGAACTAATGACCTCATAATTTACGCGTGTTATGACCTAACCTTTGGTTCTGTTTATTTAGCGGAACGCGCAATTAGTTCGCCTTTGACTTGCCGCACAACACACAAACCGCGCCATGTTCTTATAAAGGACTTTGTGTGCTTTTGCGTATCTTAAGTGCTATGTGTATTTATATTTCTGTACTTTCACTTTCTAATAAAAAACTTGGCTTATATGCTTTCAAAGTGAACTGCAGGACTCCCAGTCAATTGATTTTATGCCTAGGTTCAACTTACATTCTTCGTGAGTTTTTTCAGCGGCTTGTTGCCCTTCCACCAGGAGATTGTTGCTGGCGGTTTTGAGCCTGAGGACTTGCATTCAATATCGTAAGTGCGATCCGCCGAAATGAAACGGTCCTTGGTCATTATATGCACAGCAATTGGTTTTACTGTAGACGAAAAAAAACACAAACAGAAATTATTACTTAATTGAAAAATGTTATTCTTTTTGTTCTATGTTAGCCAGCAGCTACTGCGCAACGTGTCAGGATATTCATTACTTGGCTTGCCTCTGCCAGTCAGTCCGATTCAATGCAATGCTAATAAATCAAGCAAATTTCCTTTTCTCTTTTTTATTTTTTTTTTTGCATAAGCATTTTTTGTTTTAGCTCATGCACAAACACGTAATGAATGTCCTTGCACACGAAGGACACCTAACTAAACAAAGATGTTGTGTATGCATTTTTTCAGTGAGCGCAGCAAGCTTTGTTCCATTGAACGGTCTTTGGCTTTGGCACTTCGGTTTTCGCTTTGGACTTTGCTTGTGGCTTTGTTTTGCGTTACATTTTTATGGTTTTGCGCTCTTGTGTACTTACAATTGACATCGAGTATGACCACTTTGTTGTTGGGTGGCGTCAGATTCGTATTGCTCGCCACACAAACTAATCTCGCATTCAAATGTTGTCGTCCAATATTTGGATATGACAAGTGGTTAAGAGTCTTGCCATCCGAACGATGCTCAAATGATTCATCAATCACGGTATTATCCAAATACCATGTAACATTCGGACGTGGACGTCCTGTTGGAAAAGCAACAACAAGAAACATAATGAAAAAAACGAAATAAATGAAAAAAAGTATTGCAATGAGACAACGCAAACAAAGGCAAAACGAAAAAAAAGAAATAATACACAAAAAAAAAAAAAACACATGCAGGCTAGCGAAAAATGTATGTGTACGTGTAAATAAACCACAAAAAAAAAACACGAAATAAATAAAATAAAATAAAAAACGAGAACAAAAAGAAGAAAAACGCGCAGCAAATAAAATGTGTAATAAGAAGGAATATGTACGTAGCAGGAGCTGAACTGAGTTCACCAGCGACGTTCTCTCAACGTCATCCTCAATGAGCTCGTCCTCGTACACGTCGTCGTTGTTGTCATTGTAGGAGTGGGAGTGGAAGTGGAAGTGGGAGGGAGCAGCAGCAGATAGAAAAAATTTTCCAGTTCATCATTGTCAGTTTATTTGAGCAGTTTAGTTTGGTCATTTGTTAGTTTTGTTGATGTGGTTACTCGACTTCAGCGTATCGTGTAAGAGTAGACGTTGTTCTTGTTGTTGTTGTCATTGTTTGTTTTTGTTGTTTATACGTATGGTTAAATTCCAGAAAAAAAAAACAAAAAAAAAATAACCAAGTACGAGTTCATCAATTTATTTGCTGTACGTTCTGTTTTTGGAGCACAATATACGTAGAGGAATTCCTTTAGTTAGTCACTTTTAGTTAGTACGTTTGGCTTTTTCGTTTGTTTTTCTTGTTTTCGTCGTTTTTCGATTCTTTTTTTGTTTTGTTTTATTGTTCAGCTGCTGCTCCTTTTATTTTTCATTATTTGCTGATGAAGACAACATTTCAAGCTAAAGCATAAAGAATGATGGATGTGTGTCTTCATATGATGCTGCTGCACGGTTAGTCTGCAACTATTTGATTTGTATTGAATGCCAGCGCAGAGTCAACAGATAAATAATTGACAAAATGAAAATATCGCCTGCAGGATAACAAAAGAAACGCACATTGGTCGCTACTTACCGCCAGAGACTTCGCAGGCCAGCACAATGTCGGTGCCCTCGTTGAACGATTCCACATTGTTTGCCTTATCATGTCGACTGGGGCCATAAATAATGGGTCTATCCGGTGGCACTGCAAGCATATAATAATAAAAATTTCCTGTAGTTCTTCGTTTTTGCTGCTGCTATCTTCAGTTTGTACAACAACACAATGCACCTGACGCAATATGCCGCAGACATGCCATTGTGCGTTGATAGCCAGGCGGCGGTACGCACTCGCTTGGCTGCCACTTTCGCGCTGCCAGTTTCAATAAACGTGTGGCGAGTGCTTCCTTGTAATTAGGAATTAGCATGATTATAATCAGTGCAGGTACGAGAACCTATACATATACCGACCAGAAACACTCAATGCTTGCTCTTAGCTGCTCCGGCAGGTTACCTAAATCGTGGCTGCTCTCACAAACCTCACAAACACCTGCCTAAGGCCATAAATCCTCGCTTCGCAACCGACTTTGCTGCCCCACTGACAAACTGTCCGTCTCTCGATCTGTCCGTCAGCATGTCTGTCTGCCTGTTTGTCTTGTCAGCATGACTGCCCCAACTCTTGGCTAGCTTCGCCTTCATGACGTTGCGTGCATGTCGCCGTTAAATAAGAATATCTAATTAGAATTGTATGGAGGCAAACGTTGTAATTGACTTTCCCAGCACATATATCAGTAGGAACTGAAATCAGTACACAGTTGCACTGCACTGTGCAGAACAATGATTTTCGAAGACATAAATTGACTTTAGATATTGCAAACAAAGTGGAAAATTATTCGTACGTATGTAGCAGCTCATCACAATGTTCTAAAATAAAACTGACTAGTAAAAGATTTCGCAAATTCTGGATAGAAACTGATATTTTCCTAGAAACAATGATACAATTCTGATTCTTTAAAAATTATATACTCCTATTATACTCTTGATCCGTTTTCTAGGCGGTATGCTGGGATCGCAAAAATGCCACACAAAAAAAATAAAATAAAACAAAAATTAACCCATAAATTATACTGTTTTACATTAAGGGAATAATAACCCATAAGTAAATCAATGACATCATAAAACTTGTGAGAAGTTTTAAAAAAATATCACCGTACAAATTACTGCCTGGAAAAAGGATCAAGAGTATAGTATATTTTTAAAGCCAGGAGCATGCGCCATTTATATTGCAATTTCTCATGCTAATCAAGCGTTTTGGTAACTATGTTACTGGGCCTTTTAGGTTTGTCGAACTTATCGTGCTCAAACTGCATGAGCTCGTTAAAAGATAATCACAAAATGTGCTTGATGAAGCAGTACAGTACATGACCACTTGAGTTATGTAAATATGCTTGTCTAAGTGTCAATATTGACGTTGACTGCACGCGAACGGGTTAACAACAGCAACAACAACAACAACAATAACTGATTATAGAAACCAGGCACCAACTGACTCTGCTCTACTCTTTCATTGCCCTTCGTTGCTGTGCTGGGGTGCAGTGTAGCTGCCAATTGCTTAATAGATTTCGTCTTTATTTAACTGGCTCAGCTCGGGAATGCATGTTAACAATCAGCACAAACTGCTGATAGTTGAAATTGCAGATGTGAGTAAATTTTATTTTAGCCCTGTTTTGTTTGCTGCAACTGACTGACTGACACTGTCCAATTACGCTAAAACACACACACACACACGACACACGTCACATGAAAGTAAACAGGGGACAGCGCAGAGCCGAGAGACGAGAGTCGGAGTGTTGGCTGCATGCAGCTCGGCTGGTAAATAATTTTCGTTGTCACGCGCCAATTTTGCAGCAGCAGGTACAGTTTGGCCTGACCTAGCCCGGCTTGGCCTAGTCTGGTTGGGTCTGCTCGGCTCTGGCCTGGCATGCTTTCGTTTGCGTTTGGTTAAGTTTGGTGTGGTTTGGTTTAGTTTACTAAAGTTCGGTTTAGCTTGGCAGGGATTGCTCTGGCACTGGCACTTGCCGGGTTTTGCGACTGGGACTGGGTTTGTTGCGTGTTGCGTGGCAAGCGCGTTTATATCGGCTAAAATGGCCAACTGTCGCATTTAAATGGCGCATTGTGGCATTTGTTGGTTTTGAAACTTTCGGATTTTGGTTTTCAAAATTGCGCGATTTTATTTTTTACCCCATTTTTTTTGTTTTTTTGTTTTCTTTCTCTCTGCGATTCAATTTACTGTTGGCATGTTTTGCGCTTCAAAAGTGTATTACATTGTTATATCACTGTTTTGTTTTTGCTTTTGTATTTTTTTCACTACTGGCTTACTCGGCTTTTTGTTTTTTATTTTCATGTGTATTGTGTTGTTACAAAGTTGTGGCAAATAATTACTGGGTGGCATACACCGCTTCCGCGAGTCCTTGCTGCTGTGCACTTAATTGCTATTTCTGCATTCGCTTTTGTTTAACATTTAATTAGGAAAAGTATTTAATTGCAGTCACTTGATACGCAGCAACTAAATGTCAGGTGTGCATATAAATTGCTTCATAAAGCACAGAATGCGAATCGGTGGAGTCGCTGGCAATGCTGAGTCTGCTTGGCAATAAAATTTATAGCTTCTTGATTGTGTTTGTCAATTGCAGATTAAATAAAATTATGCCGAAGTGAAGGCCTACAATTGCTTCGACACCTTGCCAGTTACTCAGTCCAGCAAGCATGAGGCGTAGCTGGCGCTCATTGCAAGCCAAGACCTTTGCGAAAATACACAAGTGTCTTGAGCAATAATCAGGCATACATTATTGCAAATCTATTAAACTGCCAACAAATGTCTACAAAAGTACTAAAACTCTTTAGGCTAAAGATAGACTTTTACAAGCTATAAAATAAAAAATAAAAAAAAAAACAAGGCGAAGTTGTCTCTTTTGTGCCAAAAATTAACGAAACTTTGTGGAACATTGTCACAGCTGCTGCACCCGTTGCTGTTGGAATTTCTATCGTTGTAACGTTAGACTGTGGCAGTTTTACATGACGGGAATGCTAACGCCAAGCCGCATTGAAAATGCGAAAAAACAAAAACCAAAAAAAAAAAAAAAAAACAAGAACGAAAAACAAAACCAGAGGAAAACGAGAAAGAAAATTTATTTTAAAGGCCAGCATTGAGCCAAGCCAGCAGCCAACATCAGCTAGTAAGCTGAGCGTGGCCACCGCGTTCAGGATGATTGCCAACAATACGCAAAGCAAAGCAAAGCTGAGCAGAGTAGAGCAGAGCAGAGCGAAAAATGTGCCACAGCTTGGGTACGTAGGAATACACGAATATGCCGAATGCAGCGCAGAATTTATTATGGAGTGTATGCTGTGCATGCGTCAGAGCTGATGGCACATGTGGGCGAGGGTGGGGTCCTGAAGTGGCTGTGGCTGTGGCATTTTGGCAACAAATGCAATTCCACGGCGGATTACTTCAATACTTTAGTAGGAACAATAAATGTTGTAAAATGGCGCGTTTTGTGATTTGCATGCAGAGCGCATGCATATGGATACAGACACAGAGACAGACAGACAGACAGACACATGCACAGAGTGAGAAAGACAGACAGACAGACAGAATGTTGAGAACAATGTCGACAACGACAACGATGCGATCTATTGTGCATATACACTGGTGAGCAATGCCGGAGTGTGTGTGTTGCTGCTGTCGTTAGCTGCGAACGTCATTCTGGCCAACGGCAATGTTGCTGCCACTGGCGCTGGTCTTAGCCGTGGTGACGTTGGTCGTGGCGGCGGCGGTGGTGGTGAACGTGGTGTTGATGCTGGCATGACGGTGGCATTCGACGCCGCAGAGTTCTAATGGCAATGAAATGTATGCCGCATACGTCAAGCATATAATGTGCAGAGCGCAGAAGCGGAAACGGAAGCGCGCTGCGTTGCGTTAGCCTTGCATATCGAAAATAGTGGAATTTCTAGTCGCAGAATGGCAGCCTGACAGAGTCACTTCCCGCAGCAGCTACGTTGGCTAACCTAATGCCAAACGAGCACGCGACCGAGCACAGCATAGGGCAGGGCAGGGCAGTGGGTAGGGAGCGCCAGAGCTGCACTGGATGATTGCCATCTTTGGCATTTACTCATTATTTACGCTTTAATAATTTCACTTGCGGCAGGCAGTGAGGTCTGCGCACAGAATCTCCGCACACAGTGTCAGGCACTTGGCACTTGCTAATTGTTTAATATTCATATATTGGCATTTTTTTATTTGAATTAATAAGAATTTATAAACGAATGCATATGCATGGATATTGCGAACTTACCAATAACTGTGAGATTGATTTTGAGATTTCGCGTTGGCGAATTGCGAAAATCCACGCGGCAACGATAAACGCCCTCATCATCGATGCGTATGTTATCGATTTTCAGCTGTGCCGGATGCGACGTGCTGCTGAAGTAGGCACGTGAACCAAAAGCCAATGGCGATGACCAGAGACGCGCCTGTCCGAATTGTCGGCCACGCACATCGAAGCTGCAAAGAGAAAACAAGAAACAAGACAAAAATAAATAAAAGCCATAAATACATTTACTCTCTCCCCCTCCCTTCAACAATAAACGTTGGAGCGACTGTGCGCTGGGGCTGAGCTGTGTCCTGCGCTGATTGCTGTCGAGGCAGTCCAGCATTGCCGCAATGCTTATACTTTTGCTTATATGTTAAGCAGCGTGTCGTAAAATTGTCGCGGTCCACTCTTGCCCTGGCTATTATTTTTTTACTGTATTTGTTGTTGGCGTGTCCGCCAGCGGCCAAACGACGCCTGTGCAGGGTCTATCTCTGCGATAATTCCAAGCCAGGCGGCACATCTCTATAAGAACTAATTTATTAGAAAGCAAATTGTTTACACGTGCCTACGCAAAAGCAACTCCGCATTAAGATTAGCATTTCTTTCTTATACGTTTACGTGTTTAACTGCACTTAGCAGACACGTTGATTGGCTACAAGGCGGACGCATTTGCGTGAAGGCAAAAACGAATGGAAATCAGTTGCCAGGCTCAGCAGCTTTAACAGCAAATGCTCATTAATTGAAATGCTCTGCAATACGCATTAAAGTCGATTAACAGTGCGTGTTAACAGTATTCTGCTGCTGTCAATGAATTATTCTGTAAGCCACCAACCATTGAAGCTCAACAATAGAAAGTTTATTCAATACTTTTTCTATACACTCATGAAATGTAAAAGCGAGTGAATGTCATTAAAAACGCCTGACAGCGCAGTGCGCTGTAGATTTAATGAACCTGATACGCTGGCGAAATTTAATAAACAGGCAAACATATGCCTTTTGTAGATAATTCAAACAGCTACAGTGGGTACACTTGTCAATGTGTAAGCCGTTTTATTTATTTTATTCGCTGCCTAATCGCATAATAAAAACACACGGAAATCGCATATTGAGTGCGCAAGCACAACTCCATGTGCCCGGGCTAGGTATGCCAGGTAAACAGTCATAACAATTATTAACAGCAATTTAACCTTGGCAGTGTGTGGAGTTGCGGAGTTGCCTGGCACTCAGCGCGCAGTAATCAGTTAAAATGAAAATAGTAATTATTTTTAATTGACTTTTCATTATGTAAGCAAAAGCATGGCAAAACGCTTAAGACAAAACCATTTAGACAAAGTAAACCCAAATTACTGATATGCGGTATCATTAACTACTCTACAGCAGCTACAGAGCTGTGCCTGTGTGTCAGTCGCATAGTGAGTCCGTCAAGCGATTTGTCTGTCAGCTGGAGTCATTAACACAAAGCGTAATGGAACTCACAACCACAAACCACCGAACTTTGCACGTGCCAAAAAGTTAAACAAAAAGGCGGAATAAAAAACTCAACAAATGTGCTGCGAGTAACACGCGAAAATATAAACAAAACTGATAAAAAAAAATGAAAACAACATAAACAGGCAAAGCACTTAACATACTCGCGGAGTGGTGTGCAGACCCATGCAGCCGCGGCAGCAGCAGCAGCCGATGACTGTTGACTGTATCCGCTGGTTCTTTTTGTGGTTTCCAAATTAATTTAATTTTAATAAATTAAATGGATTTTGTTTAAAACCAAGTGCATGGCAGCTAACAGGTAATGGCAAATAACAGCAAAATCACAGCACACCGAACAAAAAAAAAAAATCCAACTTTTACAATGAATTTTTTTTTTTTTTCTTTTTTCTTTACGCTTGTATATAATTTTTGTTTTTTTTTTCTTGTTGGTTATACAGATTTTCTTTTGAGCTGAAAGTTGCAAAGTTTAAATGGGATTGAATAATCCATTTTAAGCTGTTAAGTATTATTTTAAATTCGTTTAAAATCAGAGAAACAGAGCAACGCGGGCGCACACTGCACGGCGCAGCCGGAACCATTGAAGTGGAAGCAGCCACTCGCGCCGGGGCAGGTGTGCAGGTGAGCTACACTGGGTATGGGGAATGTGCTTAGGGGTAAGGAAGTTTTTGCATGACTTACTTGTAGATGGGTTCGCCATCGCCCTCGCGAAACCACAGCACCATGTAGACGGCATCGTCCCGCTCGAGCGGCGTTATATCACAGGGCAGCATGGCCTGGCGTCCCAGTACGCCCTGCACTGAGGTGAGTGGCACTGTAAGCAAAGAAGAAGAGCGGAAAATGTAGCAGGAGGAGAGATTGTTAAGAAAACATCAGTATGATTGCCCAGAGTTAAAAAATTAGCAATGAAAATGAAAAATAAATGCAAATTGACAGTTGTTTATGCAAGGCGGAAAATGCGTACGCAAAATAATCAAAAACAACAACAACAACAAAAACACAAAGAAAAAGCGAATAAGAAAGAAATAAACAAAAACAGTTATACAAATACAAAAAAAAAAAAAAAGCCAACAACGAGAAAAGAAAAGAAATAAAGAAACGAAAATGGCAAGTAAACAAATGAAGCTGTAAAAAATGCAAAAATAAAATTAAAACAACAACAACAAGCGTTCAATGAAAAAAAAAGTTACAAATGAATATACACACACACACACACACACCCACCTCTACGCAAACACAGCACGGGGTGTGTGTGTGCACATGTGTTGACGAGTAGCGACTTAATGCCGGGGCGCTGCTTGACTGCGCGCAATTGGCACACATAACGGCATCGGCAACAATGACTGAGTACAACAGCAACAACAATAATAACGGCATCGATAATTTTTACATTGCCAACATCATCAACAGCAGCAGCAACAGCAGCAGAATCGACAGCATCAGCAGCATCATCGATTTAAATGGCATGTGCGGCGACTGCGGCTGATGTTGACGCTGCCAGCGGCAGATGGGCAAATGGGCTGGCAGTCGCAGCGCAGCAGCTACACACATACACACACATATAATTGTAATACAACAATGGCAACATAATACGTATAAATATCGTATATGGCACATACACAAATATAAGTTAAAGGCAAAGGAAGATGTTGCCGAGACACTCACATTAGCAGCATTTGCCGCAATGCAAATGATGATGAATTGTTGCAAATATGGCACACTCACACACACACACACACACACACGCACACACCCTGCCACTCACACACCTGCAAGTTGCCACAAGCGCCATCGCCATCATGAGCATGTCGCAATGATGTGTGTTATGAGTATGAAAATTGTTTTCTTGTTTCATTTATGCGCAAAAGTAATCAATATTCATTCGCGAGAATTTTTAAGCAGCAGTTCCCAGAGCACACCTTACACACAAATTCATACACACCTACAGCCCACCACACTACACCACACCAGACATGCATACGCTTACCTAGCTATATTAATTCAAACATACATATACGTTTATAGGCTGGCTCATGTATGATTTATTTTTTATTTATTTTTTTTTTTTTCCATATTATTCTTTTCATTTCTTTTGGCATTCCTTTTTATTTGTGGGGCAAAGTAATTGTTAAGTAAGCAAATGAATTGCTGAAAAAAAGTTATGCCTTAACAGACACGCTAACATTCAGGCAAAATTATTAATAATAAAAAGTGATTTATGACAAAAATCAATATGGTATGAGCAATACACACACACACACACACTCACACACGCACAAGCATGCATATTACGAATACCCATATATATGTATACTCGTATATACATATCTCAGTAAATGTGTATGTATGCAGCATTTTTGTGCATTAATTGCTTGTTAATACATACATCGATGGCCTGACTCAGCCATGCTGTGTATGGGCGAGTGTATGTGTGATGGCAGGACTCTGTATATGGGAAAATATGCGACCTTGGAATTTATTTTTGTCGTAATGAGGCGATACTCTTTAAGGACTAATGGCGCAGTCAGCTGTGAAATTGCTTGTGGTGAACACGGCGCAGGACGAAACGCCATCACATGGCAATGCCTAGCATGGCATGGCATGTGAATTGATTGACTTAAATATGCAGCATAAAATTTATTAATAAAAATAATATATGCCATTTATGAGCAATTTTCTGTTTAAAAATTTAATTTAAGCTGCTCGGCACGTTAACCTAATAAATATGCAAAATACAAGTGGAAGCAGCAGAGACACACTCAGCCACATAACAAAGATATGACAAACATGGCATAGTTGTTGACTAACTGGCAATGAACTAAGCCACATCACAGCTGCTTAAAGTTACCTAAATGGCGGACGTTGCCTTCAATGCGAAGCTGTAAGCAGCAACAGCGGAACTTCCAGACTGTGCTGAACTAAGCTGCGTCTCACTGCAGCATATCATGGCAAATTAAAAACTTGCAGAGTTTCTTAAACTTCTTTTGCTTTGCTTTTTTTCTTATTTATTTTGTTTTGTTTTCGCTTTTTTCTTTTTCATTTTTTTCCGATTTTTTTTTTTGTTTTGAGTTGAGTTGGTTTTAAAAATATAGCCATGTAGGAGATAAGCTTAAGCAGCAGCACAAAGGAGAAGCAACAGCGGAGCGTAGAAGCGCACACAAGATACAAGATACAATAGACGCAGCTAACCGAAATCCACTCAACTGCAAACTGTAGCACGCGCCTGCAGCCGTGTTCTGTCTCTTCCTCTTCTTCTGTTGCTGCTGCTGCTGCTTCTTCTTTTGACACAAACGTCGCCTAGTTGTGAGCTCTAAGCCACACTCTTTTGTCTAAACAAAAGATGCCACAAGTGCCTGGCATGCTTCGCAATGTGTGTGCCTGTGTGTGTGAGTGTGTGTGTGTGTGCTGCGTTAAAAGCGTTTGAATAGTTGAGTAACATAAGAAGAAAAGCAGCTAAGGCAGCTGAAAGGAATCTTATATTCTTTTTTCGCATTTACTGCTGCTTTGCAACGGTTTAGCTGCGACGCAGCATCACATGAGAAGTGAGTTTAAAGCGAGACGCAGAGCATCAGCATGACGAAGCAGAGGCTGAGGACGCAGCGGCAGCAGTGCGAGTGTGCACGAGGGGGAGTATCAACGTGCACAATCAGCAGCAATTACGTTATCGCAGCAGCCATGTTTGCCACTTAATATCTCACTTTGAGATATGCCAAGGAGCTGTGTGCGGCTGGTGTCGTGCATGGCATGGCTACGCATGGTGGCTGGCCGGGCCGACTCTGGGTTGCTTCTAGAGGCGTTTAGCTTAATAGAGACGAACAACAACACACAACTATCGCGATAATACATGCCATTATGTTTAACAGCAGATGCAAACCATTGATGCGAACCTTAAGCTGTGTCTATGTCGCTGTTGCTGTTGCCGTTGCTGTCGTGTCGTGTCGTGAGTTGTGGTCTGCTGTGATGTGTTGTGCTGTGCTATGGTGTGGTGTCTGTGCTGGCGGAACGCGCAGAATGCGAGTGACCAGCTGCAGCGGCACTTTGGCACAGGAGGTGTGACGTATGGCAAATAATGTTGCAGTAAGTAGTGCCAACATTTAACTGCCTTCACCGAAGCCGCCTTTGCCGCTGCCTTTGCCTTTGTCCTCGACTTCGCCTTGGCTGACACCTACAATGTCGCTGCCGCCATCTCTGCCGCTAATAATGTGCAACGAGATGCTTCTAATGATAGACTGACTGCCGCAACACACGACGGCGCATTAGCAGCAAAATGCAACAGATTTCACAGCAATTATCTTCTGCAACATAAATTTCTTTGCCGCCGTTGCTGCTGCTGCTGCTGCTGTCCAGCGCATGCAAAGCATCCAGAGTTGCCAGCGGACAAAGAAAACGAAATAAAAACACAAACCCGAAGAAAGTGCCATGGCAACGCTGACGCTGACCAAGACGAGGCTGGTGCTGATGCTGGGAGTTGCAGGGCAGCCGGCTACGTGTGGCTGACAAAACGCTGCTAATCTGCGCTCGAACATTGCTTTAGCCAACGCTTAGCAAGCTCAGCACTGCCGGCGGGCAATGGTTTTGCTTTGCCACGTTTCACTGTGCTGTGGCCCGGCTTAGCAGCCAATGCCAGCTTAGCACATCCCGTTGCCGTTGTCTTTGCCTTGTGCTTTTGCTTTTGCTTTCGGTGCCGACTGGTATTGCCTGGTGTTGGCTGGTGTTGACTGGCGTTGCCTGCTGCTGCTGCGCTGCTTTGACGCTGGACAACGGCAGCCGCTGAGTGAATTAAGATAAATTACGCTTTTTGACAGAGTAGCGTGTTTCTCGGCAACATTTGTCCGACAAGCTGCTAAAAGAAAACAAAAAAAAAAAACAAAAAGAAAAAACCAAAACTGACCATTTACGTTGTTGCTTTCGTTGTTGTTGTTGTCGTAGCACATAGGTAAGCAGCACAAGGTATTACGTTTTCCTCAAGTGTCTTTTTGTCGGTTACGGTTGTGTATTTTTTTTTTTTTTTTTTTGGTTGTTTTCAACTTTTGTTTTTGCTTACACTAGAGGGGTGTGCAGGGGAGTGTGTGGTCAATCGTGTGCAGCATATATTAAAAGAGATTAAGTTAAAAACGTTGCAGTGAGTTATGGGAAATTTGGCATGAATTATGCACACGCAGACAGCTTTTCAATACGATTTCGAGGAACTGACAAAGGCCAAACAAATTACGTTAAGTGAAATTGTTTTCTTGTCCATTTCGTATTTGTTGTCTTTGCTGTAAGCCGTGCATATAGAAAATGCTTATCCACCTAACTGTATACAAAGGACAGACACAAGTGAGTTAAACAAGCCACAAATTAAATTAAGAAATTAAGCAAATGACTTAATTTCGACATTTGTATTACGAAATACTTCACATGCTCGGCATAATTTTGAATAATAATTGTCAAGGAATGAACTTGCTGCAGACAGACGCTTACGGCAATGCAGAAGACTGCGTACGGAAGTGTCCTTGCCTAGCGTTGCTTTAACCATGACAGCAGATGCAAACCAATGTTCCCTTAGATGCTGAATATCGCCAAAGGTTGTAGCTCAACTCAGTCTCTGCCACGCACTGCATTAGCCAACTTTGCTTCATTTGCAGTTGCGTAATATTAAAAGAGATAACTTTCTGTAAGCTGGCTTACTTTATAAATTTACTAATTGCCACGTCAGAACGGTAACTGAGAATAAAAAAAAGCGCTTATTGAATTTGCGCAGACAATGGAAGTTTATTTGGCATTCGCGCAAAGCGTCGCTGCTTCACATAGACCACTGTGCCATTTATTACGTCTAAATAAATGAATGAGCCAGTGAACGAATGAATGAACGAATTAGGAAATGAACACATGATTGTGCAGTATAAGCATGAATGGATAAGCGATGGACGTGGCGATGAGTAAATGCGCTTCAACCCACACAAAAATCGATTTATTTTGCTGTCACGTGTAACTGAAAATTTTCTTAACTGGTCTTTGCCAGCATTTTTGCAACGTCTTTGCCATGGCTTCTGCTTCGGCTTCGGCTGCTTGGGCTGCTCCTTCTTGGGCAGCTCCGATTGCTGTTTCTTTCTTTAGCAGCCAGCTTCGATGACTAGTAATTAATCACATCGGGATTTATATTTCCGACAAACCATTCCCATGCCTTTGCCTGTCTACACTGCCTGGCTGCCTGGCTGCCTGTTCTGTGTGCTGCTGACGCTAATTCAATGCACAGTCGTCGCATGGCTGCCCACTCGAGCTGTCGTGTCCTGCAGCCATCCAGCCGGCGGCTGCCCATTTGTGTGTCTTCTGCTGTGTTCATTTGCCCAACAGTCGCTTGGCCCAATGCCTGGCCATGGTAGCCCTGCGTAAATTGCGTTACATGAACCGCTCAACTCAAGTGGCTTCTCGCATTCGCATTCGCACTCGCACTCGCACTTGCACAGTCCAAGTCTTTGCCATGGCCAGCGCTAATTAACATTTTTGTTTGATGTCTTGGATTCTCTATACTTTGTGTGTTTTTATTTTCTTCATTTATTTCTTTTCTATTTCTTGTTTCTTTTTTTCCTGCTTCTTTTCCTTAACTGTCTACTTTCTACACGTGGTTTGTGTTTCTTGCTTTTTTATCCTGCTAAATCCTTTAATGTGCTTTTCCATGCTCATTGTTTGCTACTTGTCCTTCACTTTTATCCTTCCCCATGCCATCCCTCGGCACACCACATTTGCCACGCACTGATTAAGCATTTTTGCTTGTGCCATGATAAAATTTCCTTTTTTCCACCGTTGACGTATAATTTCCTTGCTATTCCCTCGTCTTCTCCCACTGCCTGTCTGTCTGTCTCTCTGTCAGTCTGCGAGTCAGTCGTTGGCACTGGCTCGGTCTGAGTGTGTGACTGTCGGTTTGTACTAAGTTCGCCTTTATTTGATTTTGCATTATAATTTTCTTTTAATGAAGTTGTTTTTTGCGTATTTTGTCTGCTCATGTTTGTCTTATTACTTTATGTTGTGTTGTTGTCGTTTCTCTTGCTCTTTTCATTTATTCTTTTTTTATTTGTACTCATTTTGTTGGTTTCATTTCAGTTTTGCCGCAGATAAGTCATGCGTATTTCTTTTTTCCCTTCGTTTGCCAGTTAATTATCATCCGCCACATTTTCGCTTCCTCAGTGGCTTTGATAAGCCGAAAATGGCTAAGGAAATGCGCAGCAGAAAAGGACCAACAGCAGCAAGAGCAAGAGCAAGCAACAGTAACAGCAGCCAGAGCAGCAGCAACGACAACGACGACGGCAACGCATAATAAGAAGAAGTTAGACAATTTTTGGAAATGCGATTAGCATGACAAACAGTTTGATTAATTTATTGCCAAAGGCGAAACATTTTCTACTTGCCACAAAATTAAATGCGGAAGTTCAAAGGATTATACCAACAATTGCGGCCTAGAAGTTATTTTGTCTAAGCAAAAAGTGATAAATTGGCCAAATGCTGCTGCTGATGCTGCTGCTGATGCTGCTGCTGCTCACTCGCTCGCCATTGGGGGCCAGGGCCTGTTCACAGTATCCCAGAGTATCCTTCTTGCCATTGCATATTTAACACCTTATTTTCAACAAATTCTGCACATAATTCATTCATTCATTTAATAAAAACTGCCAGTGCCGTGGCCACATTGCCTTTGCCTTTACGCAATTAAATAATTTTGCATTGTGGGGTCGGCCCAAGGAGCAGATATATGTATGTTCATATGTCTCGCTGTCATGTTTAAGGACCGATTTAATCTTAAGCTCTTGATTGACTGACAAAGCCGGGAGCACGCAGCGGCGCTTGTTGCTCCAACTTCCTTACACACAGACTCACACACGCACACGCACACACACACACACACACACATCTGCTTGCGCATATGTTTGCCTTTTGGTCGAGCATTGGCGGCGGTTTATTTTTTGCTGTTTCCCGTATTTGGTAATCCACAAAGACACAACGATGACGGACGTAACGTCTTGGCAGCTCACGCGCAGGAGAAGTATGGAGCATGAGGAAGAGCATGAGGAGGCACATGAGCTCATAATGAAATAAGTTGTCTGCGTACAAATTACAGACATCGGCCATGACAGGCAACTAAGCGGACATTTTTGATTGACAGTTCGTTTTGTTCTCTGGCTGTTGTCGTTTGCTTATTGTCGTTGTTGTCTTTTGCTTAGCATTAGGGAAATACCCAGATAGCAAATAAATCATAAAAATATCTTTACTATAATTAAAATGTGCCATGATTATTTGTTCATTTGCATTTATGCGCTTTGTCGGCTTTGCTGTGTTTTTGTGGTTGCCTGTGCCTCTGCGATGCTTGTTGTTATTGTCGTTGTTGTTGTTCTAATGGTGTTTGATTTGATGCTGTGTGCTTCGGTGGTCTGTTGTTTTCGAAATTTTATTATAAAATGACAGCACAATGTCAAATTTTAATTGACCTTTGCATGCAGGCCGAATTAATGTGTTAATTATAAACCGAGACATGGGAGTGAAGCATCTGACGACTGACGACTACCAACTGGCGACTGTTTACAAGTAGAATGTGCAAACGGATTCAGTATTTATTTCTTTATAAGTGATTTCGCTTTGTGTTTATTGAATAATTGCGGAAATTTAAATACTTGACACGTAATTATTTTAAGCTTAAAGATTACCTAAGCCAAGGGATTTAACAACGCATGACGTCAGGCGGATTAAAGCAAATTAATGGCATTGTGCGAGTTAAACAAAAAAATGATATACACTCATAACAAAATTTTGGGTTAGGCAATGTAGACACAATACTAAAAAGCATATAGGTATAATTTATATTGAAATTTCTTTATGTTGCTTCAAATTTCTTGCCTTAATATATTTTCACTTAACTTGCTTATTACGCATTTATGTAATGCGGCCTATATAATCAACTAAATATACTTTTTGCAGCCATAAGCCGAAAATGTCATATTATTTTACTTTGTCCATTATGTGAATGTTTTCGAAGATATTGACAAACCCAGGCAAAACCCATATAATTTTAATTTAAATAAATTATTGTTACAGCCATTTGTTTAGCATTTACTAAAACAACAACAACAAGAACAAGAGCAAGTACAACAAGGAGCACACGCAACGCCCCTGTCATCAAGGCCACTGACTTAAACCGATGATAATGCAGCAAACTAATTTTCATAATGAAAATTCACTAATCGAGACCGCCTACAGAGCGTGCGATAAGTGTAAAATCCGCCTTGGCTTAGCTGAACATAAACAGAAGCAATATGCAATATTCCGCTAGGCACCATAACACAAGCCAACGAGAGCTGAACGAAGGCAGGCAGGAAGTTCTGGCGAAGTAGTTGAAGTAGAAGCAGTAGGTGGGAGCAGAAGTAGCTATAAAGCAGGAGAAGGAGGTAGAGATAAAGCAGGAGAAGGAGGAGGAGATAAACAAAACGCATATTCAATCAAGTATAAAATTTAATTTACGAAATTACTCGGTCGGGACAGCTGCAAGGACTTACACTCAACTTGGCTTATTCATAATTTAAGCTTAGAAAAATCGCACCAATTGACTGTGTATTATATCCAAGTAATAATCGATAAATGACCCAAAGATATCTCAACAGCAACAACAACAATGACAGCAGCAGCAACATCAGCGCCAGCAGCAGCCACATCAGCAGCAGCATCAGTAAAAGAACACCCAGGCATTGCCACCCAGCTAGCTGGCAATAAAATAGCAGAGAATAACAAAAAATATCGCTATAAGAACAATAACAGTAAGAGCAGCAGTCACAGGCACAGCCACAGCCACATCCATAGCCATAGACATGACGAGGCAGGGCACACTGTACTCAGATGAAATGAACTATAAGAAAAGCGGAAAGGCGGTGAAGTACTCAATATGTACAATATTACACTTTAACTATGTTAGCGTATAGCAGCAGCAGCAACAATAATGAACAACAACAAAAACAACAATCAACAATAACAACAAACAACAGCTATGACACCGAACAGGTTTACCAAAACCCAACACTATGCAGCACGAAAAACAAAAACAAAAACAAAACAAAAAACAAGACACGACTAACAAAAAACGGCAACGATAATAACAACAACAACTACAACAAAAACGAAAAGGCACAATGTGCTCTAATATCAACAGCTACAACAATAACAACAACAACCAATAACATGACGCTATTGTTGTTGTGCTTAAGGACGTTTTCATGGGTGATAAAATCTCTGGGGGCATATAAATCAATTTTTATGGTTGCGTTTATTTTATAAGGCGACACATTACCAACCAACAAGCAAACAACATGCGATGTAGCGCGAGAGCAAGAGCGGGGAGGAGACACAGTGAGAGAGAGAGAGAGTGACAACGTACTGCTGCAAAGCAGGTGCAGAGAAAGAGAGAGGGAGAGAGAGAGCAACATGGGCATAGCAAAAGGCGCAACAAAAATCAGGAACACCTTTTGTAAGCGACTATTGCGGTTGTCGTTCTTGTTGTTGTTGTTATTGTTATTGTTGCTATTGTTGCTGTCGTTTCGTGCCAATTATTTGTGTTGCTTTTTGCAAAATTTACTAAGTAGACAATTTTGTCTATGCGGATGACCACGACGACTCCGACTCCCGACTCCCGACAGCGATTCATTGTTGATATAAGACACATTTTGCAATGTGGAAATAAATTCAAACTCTGCCCTCGACACATTATGCCTGGGCACGTGAAAGGCACTTGGTACGCTGGTCAGCACTCTTTGATGGGGGGGTGGTAAAGGGGGGTGCGAAGCTAATTTCTAGTGCGCTTTCTCAAGCTGATCTGAATTATTGCCTAAGCAGCTAAGCAGTTTTTGCCTACGACGTTCCTTTGTCTTCGGATTTGGGTTTGGCTTTGGTTTCGGTTTTGGATTTGGCTTTTGTTCGAGCAAACACGAAAAAGTTATGTTGATGATGGCTTTGATAATAATAATAAAGTTGAGTAATTGGCCAAGTATGAAGTCACGTTTATAATTTTATACACTCACTCACTCACTTACTCACGCACGCACTCACTCACTCACTGGCTCACTTACTCGCTTACACAGTCACTCAACTCACTCACTCACTGACTTACACACTCTTTCCCAAGCATTTCATTATTATTGTTGTTGTTGTTGTTGTAGCTGCTCTGCTGGTCTGCGCTCACTGCGACGTTGCCCATAAATTATATTATCTAATGATGTATGATCAGTTTGTGACTTGAGGGGCCAGTTTAAATTGCACAAAGCATGAACAATTTATAAAGATTTCATTTTCTTGTTTTTGTAACGTCGTCTTCTCGTCTTTCCCACTCTCCTCCTCTTGCTCTTTCTCATCTCAGCTTCATTGTCTCTATGTCGAGTTGTCGCTTGGCTTTGGTGCTAAAGTGTTTTTGTTTATTGTGCTCCAGTCGCTTAAGTCCATCGGCATAATGAGCGCACAGCACACAAAAGCTTAAGAAGCCAATAAATAAGTCAAAATTTTTATTCGTGTATTTCATGTCGATTGCACGAAGTGATAACATCCCCAGCATTTAGAACTGTTTAGCCAACGTGATTTAAAAACTGTGCGCAGTCACACGCAAATAGAAGACACTTAAATTTCCTTCTTTTTTTCTAATTTGCACAATTCCGCCTTTTGTGCCGCTGGCATATAAAATAATGCGCTTAAAACAAAGCGAAGCCAGACTTGAGGCGCATAAATCAGAATAAGCAGAACAATGAACAGAATAAAAAATACTGGCAAAAATTTCATAAAATAATTGTTTTCAATTTGAAGCATTTTCAAAGAGCAAAACATGTGTCAGGAGGCAATGAAACAATCAAAGCCAAAGCACATGTCCTTCATGTTGCTGCATATGCAACTTAGTTGCACTGTGCATTGCACATCCTTTGCCTTTGATCCACTTTGTTAGCGTAATCGCTTACGGTTTTTTATTGCAGCGCAGCCAGATACAAACTTACTTTGCTATTATGCACTTCTATCCTTTATTCCCTTTAGCAGGCTTGGCAAACTTTGTGTCGGTTTTTGGTGAAGTGTGCCAAACGTTTGTGCCCTGCACTTGTGTGTAGTGTTTTTCTGCTCAAAAGTAGCTAAAGCTCTAGAAATAGCCTAAAGTACAGACGACGAGCAAGAAAAGCGTTGAAAAAAAAAAACAAACGAACATAGAAAAAAACAGGAAACAAAACGAAATGGAAACACAGAAACAGAAACGTAAAAGCGAAATGAAAGAAAATGTGTACAGCAAGGATTGTGCTAATCCACCTTTAGATTTATCTAACTTGCTGCAAAGTGTTATTTTATGTAAATGCCCACGCTTGAAAGTAGTAAAGGCATCTGAAAAAACCAGCGAGAGAGAGAGTGAGAACGACAGAGGGGAGGAGTGAGAGCGAGCGAGGAAGTGTTATGTGCATAGATACGCGGCAAAGGCAAGCAAATAGCTAAGTGCCCTGGCAACTGTTGGCCTTCGCCCTCGCTGTGCAAAACCAACGGCACGGCGGGGCATATGCCTCGACGAGGCTAGCGCTAAATTGGGGCGTGCAGCCAACAGCGCGCAGCCAAGACCCAAGACCCAAACGCCGACAGTCGGCAGTCGTCTGTAGACAGTTGAGTGTGCCGCCTGCACAAGGCACAAAGCAAAGGATATAATCTCGTGAAAATTGTTATGTTGCGCGTCTCGAGTGTCGCCCAACTTCACGTCTCCTCTCTCCCCCCTCATAGTCCACTGCGCTGCTAATCTGACACAGCGCCCCGCGTTGATGTGCTCATGTTCTCGTTATGCAAAATAGCCTGACAATGGAATTACTATTTCAGCAATTTTAGTGTATCGATTTTTGTTTTCTCCTTTTTTGCTTTACTGTACTTTCCTCTATTTGACACTGCACTGCACTGCTACCATTTACTCCGACTTTAAGCCTGATTCATGCAGAAGAAGCCATTCACACTTTGGCGCGGCCCGCAGCCCCATGGCTTGATTACGCTCAGTGTAAATGCTGTAACGATGTGCGGCAGCCATTACAGTGAAGTCGCAGTAGTTTTGCATAATTTGTTAATTTTTCTGGTTTTGCGTTTCAGCCAATTTAAATGCGACTTGACGCATTAGCAAAAGATTTGCTAACCGGAAGTTCTTAATGCCTACACTATGTGTTTGTGTGTGTATCCATATATAAACAATATATTGGCATCTTAGTCTGTGAGAATATTTTCTGCCAATGCTGTTTATGAATCTCGCTGCCTCGCATCATTGCCTGCATTCCAAAGGCATTTACACGTTAGTGCAATTTCACGTCAATTCACTCTGCAGCATATGTTTCGCTTACGCGACGACGAGGGAGAGGCTCAGGCAAGCCGATTGCTGCATTGATACTTCATATGCTGCGAATATTCGAAATTTTCCAGTTGCTTTAATAGTCGTGCATATTTTTGCTGTTCAATGAGCTGTCTGCCGCGTTTAATGAGCTCAATGCGTTGTCCAAACTCCATGCGCGAACGTGTGGTGGCCTCGTGTAAGCCAACGCAGCCGCAGTCAATGCTGCCTCGTTCATGTTGTAGCAACTGGTTTATGCGCTTGGGAAATGCGAAAATCGCATTGGCTGGCAACTTGCGAATCGCATTGCGAGGCATTTCATTGCGCGGCAGTGGGGTCAGTGGGGGACAGCGGGGAGCATTTGGCGAGGCTTTGCAGTTATTAATAAATGCCATGTCTGACATGTTGGCATTGGTGCAAACTGTTTGTGACACATTTCACTGCACTGCCGCCAATACAATTGTTGCATGTTCTGTTTGCATTTGTGCAGCATAACAACCAGCGAACTTCAGCAAAAAAATATTAGAAATGGTAGCAGCAGCAGCAACAGAAGAAGCAGAAAAAAACCAAACAACAAAAAGCTAAGCGCTAAGCCAACAATTGCTATACAAGTGCACACACGTGACATGCAATCTGCTAAAGCGTTGCATGACAGAAAAAAATTAAAAGCAACAAACACACGCGAAAATAACAACACCAACAACAACAACAACGACAAGGAACATAGAAAATAGCACTGGACAAGCACCGAGACTAGGGAGAATTTGTGCAGCAAATCCCAAATTGCAGGCACCGGCAGCTGGCAGAAAGAAGGAAATAACAACAACAGCAGCAGCAGCAGCAGCAGATAAACGAATTGGTGGAATGACAGAATAGAGGATTGGAGGTTTGGAAGTTTGGAGGAATGGCATTGAGCGGCGACATGCGAGCAAATGGCGAAGGCGTGTAACGTTATTGTCACTATTGTTGTTCCCACACTTGTAAATGTTGTTGTTGTTGTTGTTGTTGGTTGACATGTTGTGGCATGCGCTTGCGAATGAAATCAGAAAACGCTGCCTGGCTTGGCTGGCTGGCTGTCTGTCTGGCTACACTTGGTATAAGTCGATAACTCGAGGCGCTGCGCAAATTGCAAACGTTCTTCTCTGTGTGCAGTTATTGTCGTTTCGTAGCCGCTAGTGTGGCTATTGTTGTTGTTGTTGTAGTTGTTACTGTCGCTAACATGAAATTTTTGATACAACAAGCCGCAGACAGGCAGCAACAGCAACAGCAACAGCGGCGAGGGTGGCAACATGAAAGTCATGTTATTCCTGCTGGCAACGCAAGCAATCATTGCTTGCCGCCGCTGCAGTTGGCACAAGTGGGCAATTCCTTTTTTTTTTTTGTTTTTGTTGTTTCCCACTCCTTCGCTTTAAGCACAAAAGCTTGCAACAGGCGCGGCACGGCACGGCACAGCACAGCACAACTCTCGTTAGCTGCGTGGTGCAGTATTGCCTTACTTCGTGGATTAGGGCAAACAACTGCAGCAAGGATTTGTAGTTTAAACGTTTCTGTTGTCTTACACAAAGTTGCGTTTCACTTGCTACAAGGATTTGCCGCTTACGCAATTGCTGCGCTGAACAGATTTTCATTACCTACCTAAGCTTCAACTCGGCACAAAATTTATGCCTTACGCAACGAAACTTCAATGTTGACTGTAGCTGTCATCAGCTGCTGCTAGGCAGACACTACGTCTGATGTGCGTGTGCTCACATATAAAGGCTGTCTTCTGGCAGAGCTTCTTCGCAGCAAAGCTCTTGTCAATGTTTGCTATAATAATAAACTCGGGTCAACAACATCGCAGACGTCGGCTATTTGGCCTCAACAAAGTTTGTCCTTATGCACACAATAGGGTTACGGTCAAGCATATTGTCTTGGGTAATTTCAATTTTCTTCTTTACACTATACCCTACCAACAACAACAAGAGCAATAGCAAGAACAACGACTTACCATATAATTTAATTAACTAATTGTTGTTGGTTTGAGTCGCTGATTTGTGTAGGGGTTATTGATCAGCGGCAATACTCGTTAAAATGTTGGCTGGCATTTATTTTTATCGTCGGTCTGCACGAGACGAGTTGACGTCTGACGTCACAAGTGGCTTATTAAATACTTGTTATGCCAAACAAAGCGTTTGGCTCCAACACAAAAAATTATGTACATGCATTCAATTATTCTGGAACACGCAATCACGCTTCCGAACCACCTCCCCCCGACTATCGCTCTCACTCACTTTTTACTTGTGTGCTGGCAAAACAAAAGCAACAAATGTCAAAGGATTTACGTGTTGCGCACCATGAATTTCTGTTTGTGACGTCTAAAAATTGCCAAAGGTCAGCACAAAGTGACAACTCTGGGCACATTAGGGTAGCCTTGTGGCCACCTTTTCTTCACTTGTGCCTTTGCCTTTGCCTGTGCCTGTGCCTTCGGTTTTTCATTTTTTCATTTAGCAGCACTCGACATGAGCAGAAAAAAAGAAAAAAAAATGAAGGAAGAAAAAAATGAAGGAGGAAAAAAGAAATCCGAGCAGAAATTCATCAAAACGCAATGCAATTATCCCTTTGTTGCCCCCAAACGATTTTCTTTTATTGCAAGCTTCTGTGTGTGTGGCATTTTTTTTTTTTTCATTTACTCAGTCTTCGCCAGCATCAGCGTCTGCTGCTACGTTGCTTTGTTTTTATGCTCAACTTGAATTATAATTCTCTTACTCAATTTATTTTATTATCCTTTGTGTGCGGCGTCGTTGTGTTCGCTCAGCACAGCACAGCTCAGCTCAGTAATGTCGCTTGTATATTTTTTGTTTGTTGCTTGGCCCTTATTGAATTGCTTGTTGTTAGCAGTTGGCATGGTAGGTCTGCCAACGACAGGTGCCACTGTGGCGTTCACCAGCTGCTGCAAACGCGCATTCACTTCATTTTTAGTAGCATACTTTTGGGCACAAAGCATATCTTCGAGAATTTTATTGGCCACAAAGCAAAACTTGCTTACTGTCAATGCCAACATGGCGTTCCATGTCGTTGAACTTTCCAAGTTAATTGACTGCTGGCAGGACAAGCTGACAACGCTTCGCCTTAGCTGTGACAAGCAGCAGCATTATGCTGAACTTAAATCGAATACGTCTTGTCTTCCTCTGTTTGCGCTTTAAGAGAGCTTTGCTTAAAACATAGCAAGAAATTTGAAAGAATCGCAAAAATTTGCTAAACATTTTTGCCATGCTTCGCTTGTGCGCTTTGCAGCTACAGCAAATGCCTGCTGTGTTCATATATACTATGCATATCTGTTGCTGCACAGCGCCATAAAAATTATTTTACGCGACAGACACAGCATTCATTGTCCTGCAACTGACCAAACACCCAACCAACCGCCAAACTACCTAAGCGACGCGACTACAGTGCCAGCTACATGCAATGGCACACCGAGAGCAACATTTGTGCACGCTGATGGCCATGGGCGCAGGCGAACAATAAAATGTCCTAAATATTTTAAACAAAAGCCGACGCGCTTGTGCGCCCTGACCCGGAGTCGGCTGCTGTGGCATGCAGCAATTAAAAAAGCAATAAAAAATTTCGAAATTAAAATTCATAAATAAAAAAGCCGAAATTAAACTTTGAAATTATGAACGCCAGCTACAACAAAACCAACAACAACAAAAAGACAAACTCGAAATATAAAATGCAAAGAATGCGTAGCAGATGAAAAAGGTCAACGTGATTGAAATTCTGACAAAAGTATGCCGAAGTAGACAAAAGAAAAAATTAAACGCAAAAAAAAAATTAACAAAAACAAATATAAATTTCAGCACATGAAACGCCAAATCAAATGAAAGAAATATTTTTTAATTGTAAGTGGCCATGGCAGCATTTGTCATGCAGTTGACGCGCTTAAGCAATACGCAGTATGAGAAAAAGAAGAACGTGGTGTGTGCAAAAAAAAAAAAAAATTAAAAAAAAAAAAACAAAGAACGCAAAAAATGAAGAACTTTTTCTCAGGCAAGCAGCGAAAAGTATGCTACAAAGTTTTGTATGTGGCATTCTGCGCTGGGCAAAGGGTCAAAAACTCAAGCAGTGCCGCCTAATGAAATCGAAACTTTTTTCGATTGCTGTCGTCCTCGTCGTCACTTCTAGGAAACAATTTTTGTGCACATGCCGACGATTCGCTTGCTCTGGCTAACCCAAAAACTTTTCGGCTATCATCAATCAGGCGTTAAGCAAGAAATATCATAAGCATTCTCAATGTTCTCAAATGTTATTGCGCAAAACAAAAAACTTTTACTTTTTGTTTTTCTGCTTAGCTTGTGACTTTCTTTTTTTTTTTTCTCTCTTATTTTCTATTTTTTGATTTTTTTTTTTGTTTTGTTTTGCTTAGTTGTCTCACAGGCTTCAACTTCGTAGTTTGACTTTAGTTGTAAAGTATCCGCAGCTTTTTCTTTTTTTGCTTTTCTTTTTCGCTCTTTGTCTCGCTTTTTGAGCCTGTTTTGCACACATTTTCTTTGGCCAACTTGCCCTGACACGGCCGTGACTTGTGCAAATTTTCTTTTTTCCTTTTTTTATTTTCTACTGCGTTTATGTAACTACATCAATCTTTTTAAAAAATGTCATTAAATTTAATTATTTGCAACACATCTGTGCACACGGTTTTTAGCTCAAAGCCACATTGCCACAATGCCGCAAAAGCGCCTCCTACCTTCCCCCACTGCCACCACCATCAGGCAGCGCCGCTCCCACCCCTCACGCTGGCATACGCGCCATTTCTTGCTGTCTTCATTACTTTCTGCTACTTTATCCTGGCGTAACGTTAGTTTTGTGTCATGTTGTTGTTGTTGTTGCTGCCATGTTGTTGCTGCCATGTTTCATGCTTTATGAGACTTCATTTTTCTATGTCGTTGTGATTTTTCAACTCAAGTGGGACGTTTAAATAAGCAAACAAAAACTCCGAAGCGTCCGAAGTAAAGAGTGCGAGCGAAAAAGCAGCAGACTGCGCCCGCATGTGAGTTGAAGTGAGTGCGGGAAAAGTAGCAGGAGGGGTGCTGGGCTGGCGCGTGTGCAAGCAGCATAGGAAAGGTCAAAGTTTTGTCGCAGCCGCTGTAATAACTTTGCATAGTTTACTGCTCATGCAGCACCGCTGGTGCGTATGTCTGTCGTGCTGTCCTGCCATATCCTGGGTGCCGAGACTCGTCACAGTGTGGGTGCTGTGTGTGTGTGTGTGTGTGTGTGTGTGTGTGTGTGTGCGTCGACGTGCGCGCGTGTGCTGGGTGTTACTGTATCAGTATGCGGTCAAGTTATGATTTAAACTTGTTTTTAGTGTTTTTATGAGTTTTGACAAAGTTTGTCCTGCGTTTTATGTACTGTACACACAAAGCCTTTTTTAATTTTTTCTTTTTGTGTTTTGGTATTTTTTGTTTTTTTTCTTTTCGTATTTTTTCTAACTTGTTCTGCTTGCTTTCTTCTTGTTGTATTTTCTTTTATAAGATATTATGCACATTTTCCGCCATATTCATGATTTAAGACAACGTCGTCGTCGTTTGCGTCGTTCTCGTCTGCCTTTCTTTTATTTTTTCGTTAGCAAACTTTATGTTGCCATCGCTTCGGCTGTTTGTGCTACGCTCCTTTTTCCTTTAGCTGTTCGTTGCTTTTTATTTTTATTTATTTATTTTATTTTTTTGCCTTTTCTTTTCGTTTTGGTTTCATTTTATTTTTTTTGTGTGTTGCTTCATTGTTCTTTAATAACTTTAGAACTTTCTTATTGCCATTTGTCTCGCCTTTCCTTTTAATGTATGCTGAAGTATCCTTTTTTTACATTATGGCTGTGTTGGCACTTTTAACGGCATCAAAATTCGGTTGCTGTTGCTCTTGTTTTGTTTTTTCAACGATATTGTTGTTGTTGTTGTTTTACCATGTTTTACACATATTTGTAGGCGAGTTTTCGCATGATGTCGTTCTGCCCGTCAGTCTGTCTGCCTGTCTGTCCGTCTGAATTGTGCTTTATCCTTACTTTGACCAGTGAATGGCATAGCAAAGAAATTGCCATCATTAAAGACGCATTACGAAAACCATTTAATATTCTGTAATTTACACAGTGTGGAAGATTTATTGTGTGGCAACGCATCTCAATAAAATATTTTGAACACATTTCGCAACAGTTGATAAAAGACGTCTGCTTTGCATAATTAAACCGGGTATGTATGTAAATCGCCCGTCAACTCTCTTGAGTTTCTTTTCATTTGTTTCTCTCTTCCTTTCTTCCTTATGCTGCTAAGTGTATGCACCAAGTTGGCCACATAATTTACTACACGTTAAAGTTCGTGTCGTGACTACAAATATGCCACATGCCTGTTTAATAATTTCACGATCACTTTTATATGTATTAGTCTAAAAGATTCATAAGCAGTGCGTCAGCAAGTCATGAATGCATCTGTGAGTTTATACACTTAAAGAAAGCAGGGTTATGTGCCGTTAAGGATTCAAAGGTTTCATGGGCCGCTTAGGTCACATATGCCTCATTGCTCTGCATTGCCGGCGGCTAAGGTCAGGTAAGGGAATTTTGGGTTGATAACCTAATCAAACACTGTCCACAGGGTCCGACTGCCGTTCATTAGCGTATCGCCGTGCGGTAAATGTAAACAACTTAATTTTAATTGCATTCCTGTCATAAACACTTCGACGCGACCTGCCTCATTCATTTTTCTCAAAAAGCAGCCGTCGTGTAAACTCAGTGGTTTTTCATTATTGCCTGAATAAAAATTGAGCGAGGGGAAAAAGTTATTACCTTGACCGCAGCTAATTTATTTATTTTTCTACAGCAGCAGCAACTGAACTGCATTTTGTTGTTGTTATGTTGTTGTCGTTGCTTTTGCTCTTGTTTACTGTTTTTTCTTTTGATTCTGTTTATGTTTCTAATGCGGTGCAACCCACTTTCCGTTTGTTGTAAGTAATTTAAAAAAAGAACAAAATATAAGAAAAAAAAACAAAAACCAAAGCGAAAAACAGACAAATGTATATAATAAAACTTTTTGCTTTAGGGAAAAAGGAAAACCGACCTCAAAACACCTGCAGTGATTGACGTTGCGCGAGAAAAACAAAAAAAAAAAAATCACCATAGCCAACACAAACGGCAACAACGACAACAACAACAAGAACAGCCATAATCAAGAAGAGTGACAAAGAAGCAGAGAAATACGAAAGAAGTACGAAAAAACAGCGGACGTCAAATAGACAAATAAATGTGAAAAGTTTTGTTATTTTCGCTAAATGAAAATGAGGAAAAATTCGCGTAAATAAATTTAAAAGCAAAAATATGCGCGCACACAATGAAAAGCAAAAGCAACACGTTGGCCAACGCCAGCGAAGGCAACTGAACAAAAATGTCACAAAAAAACAAAAAGTAGCCAAAGCGAATGAAGAAAAGCAGAAAAATAATGTGTGTGGCAAAGGAACAAATAAATTTAAGTCCTGCGAACGACAACAGTAGCGTCATCCTGCAGACTGGCAGCCACGACGCAGTCCGTCTTCTTTTTTCTCCGCTTTACTATAAATTTTGCAACACAGAGACTACGGTAAGAAATATTTTTTAAGAAATATGTTGCCGGTCGCTTAGGGGCGTGCACAGCTCCGCTCGGCTTGGCAGCTTAAGTTGTGGCCAAAGCAGCAGCAGCAGCAGCAGCAAAAAAATGTTCATGTCAACGTTGTTCGGTGCAAGAAGTAACAGCTGTCAGCTTTTTTCCAGCGTTGCCATGTTTTTGAAGTGTGCGCCAAAGTAGTTTGTGTGGAAAATGTAAAACATTTGACTTCCTGCTTAGCAGCAATCAGAACTTCTTTTGCTGTTTGACTACGAAGCAACAGCAGAAGCTAATTCCGTAGGCGAGGGAGTTCTGCCGCTGCCGACACGAAATCAGCCAGCAATTTTACGCACATTTGCACAGATTGTCGCGCATACGCCAAACTTGCCCGGCGGCTGCGACAGTGAAGCTACGTTAATAAAAACAAAGTGTGCTAGCAGCTGCCAAAGCCGCTTCTCGCCTCTGCGTGCTCTGTTCAAATATTTCAGATGATTGCGCGCTGCATGCTGCGCCGTTGAAAATACACAATCACACACACACACCCGCAAATAGTTGCGCTGCGGTCGTCCGTATTTGAACAGAAAAAAAATATATAACATTTTTAGCGCATAAATTTGAATGGCACAATTTCTATTTAAATCAAGTGGCTGCATGCCGCGCAATCCGACATAAAAAATTTCAATTAAAAAAATATTGTTGCATACAAACAAACAAATAACGCATACCACACACACAATAGGCAAACAGACCGACATACAGATAGACAAACAGACGAGCAGCAACAAAACAAAACAAAACACAGAAAAAAAGAAAATAAATAAATAAAACATGGAAAAAAATGCAAAAACATTTGTGGCAAATTTCTTTAGAAGCGCGTCTCTTTCGCATTTGCTGTTGTTGTTTTTTTCCATACAAACTGAAATGCAAATTCGGCCTGACCCAGCATGGGGTTGAGTGACCCTTATTAAAGCGCGTGCTTGCCGCTACGCATTTCTGTGCATATAACAATGGCACCGTGTACATACAGTCGCGCGCATTTCAATAGGTGCACATGTCTAGAATCAACAAAAACAACAGCAGCAGTCAATAAAATTTGTTTACGATATGCGCAGCGTATGTGCACTAGATTGACAGGGTGACTCAAAAAGTGCACTTTTTAAACCAACTTGCTACAAAGCTCAAGTCAGCAGCTGTGTAAGCATACAGCCTTTACAAAAAGTCGCCGTGTCTATATGAATGTCGACAGCCGTGTCTACCCTACATACTTAGTCGCACATGTGCAAGCGACACAGTACATATGTAACTGCTATTGCTGATTGTCTGCTTGTCGGTTATGGGATCCGAAGCGTACGCCGCTGCCTGTCTTCCTCCGACCCGCATATGCTCTCGTTTTTTTTTTTTATTTGTATTTGGTTTCCTCTTTTTTTATTCCTGCTCTACTTGTTCATTGTGGTTAACCGCAATGCGAGTATATCCTATTTTACATTTGCACAATACTCAATGCAGACAGCAGTGCATAACTGTAGATACGACTGCCTGCCTGTCTGTCTATCTGTCCGTCTGATATTCTGTCTCCGCGTATATTGCTATTTGTCTGGCTTTCAGCAGTTGCGCGACATAGTCTGGCCCATATGTGTAAGCACAGCTGAGCGACTGCATTAAGCACAGAAGATTATTGTCACGGCAGACGAGCTGAAAGAGTTGTGAGGTTGCTATGCCGACTCTGCTGCGGCTGCCGCTGCTGCTGCTGTTGTTGTTGCTGCTGCTCTTGTAGTTGACACAAATGTGGCGCTTACTATCGCAGCTAACCAGTTGACATAACTTGCCCGACACGGCGCTTAAGAATCTCCACTGACTCAAATGCTTACATAATTGCTAGGCGACATTGATACTGACACGTAACTGAGCACACAACCACAGGCACAACATTGCCATAGCATTAAAGTGCTTCACTCTTAAATAAGCAAATGTAAAGTCAATAAATTAAACCATAAAACATATGCCATGCGGAAATTACAATAGGAATTTATTCTAATAATTTAACTGTCATTAGATTGGCCGCAAATGCATTGCCGCATAAATACTCTTACACAATTATGCTTATGCGTACGTGTGTGTGTGTGTCTGCGATTGTCATTAAAAATACATTCCGCTATTAAATATTAAATTACAACAAACACAAACAACAACAACAAAAAGAGCAGTAATTGTATCCTTGATACTTTGGCATACATGTTCGCATGTAGGCAGAAATATGTCGGTCTGCATTGGATTGGATTTGGATTTGTATTGCAGCGAATGAGTTGGCCAAAAGTAACGCAGCAATTGCCTAAATGCGAAATCCCAAATGTAAAATTAACACATAGCAAAGTGTAATCTCGTATAAATATTTGCAATTAGAATTGAAATATGTGCGGCGCATTATGAAACATGTGAAAATAAACATTTTCAATTGCAGGCAGCAGTCAGCTAAGGGCAATCGGCAATGGACAGCGGACAGCCGGCAGTGGGTTACTTTATTGCTAGGCTTGGGTTTGGCCAAAATAAACAAATACAATTTAATTGGACCCCAGCGGCTAAATATGGCAAATAAGTATTTTATGTGTGTTTTGGGTGTGTGCGTGTTTGATGTGTGTGTGTGTGTGTGTGCCAGCCAAATCAAATAGAAAGTAATGAAAATTATAGAAAAACCATTTAATTGTATTGTTGGCCGCACATGGCGTATGCGTAATATTATTAAATTTAATACAAAGTACAATAAATTGTTACCAGGGAAGCGCCGCCTCAAAGCCATTACATTGGTTAGCGCTAAAAAGTATATCAACAACAAAAACAACAACAATAACAACAACAATGCAATCGCGCTAATTGGTTTTGTGTAAACAAGCGTAAATAATTAAAATGAAATAGTTTGGTTTTTTTTTTTTTTTGCTTCTTTTTTTTGTTTGTTGTTTTTTTTGCCTCTTTGTTTTTTGTTTTACAGTTTGTTGCAGTTTTTGTTAATGTAAATTGAATGAATTTTTATGACTGCAGTCAGCTGAAATTGAGTTGACTATTTTGATTTTTAATTAAATTTAAATTACACAACACGCACAATAGTTATATTTACAGTAAACCCTGATGCATTGTGAAACTTTTATTCATTCATTTTGTTATTTCTGCGTTCATTTCATTTTTTACGCAGCGCATTCATGTCACCGCTTTTTCCCCGTCTAGACGCTTAGACGAGAAGTGCCTCGGAAAGTGTCTGGATTTAAGTAATTTAATTTTCGCGCAGTGTAAACCTACGGCACTTCCATGCTTGTCACGCACAGTCACGCTTAAGTTGAAGCGCTAAAATGATTATCTCATTTTTTGAAACTTTAGCTATGTGGCTGCCGCAGCATTTCATTTCACTTGACTGCACTGCACAGTGGCTTGGCATGGCATAGTATGGCATGGAATAGCAAGGCATGGCAGGCAGGTAATTGTATTAAGAATCTGGCTTATTTATCGTTATATAATCATTTTGCTCAATATATGCGCCACTTGAGGCCACATGCAGCGCAATCTGCTCCTTGCAGAAGATTTGCCACGACTGACTAAGTGAAAATTGACGCTGTGCCGCCTCTGAATGATTGCAGTCAGGCGTTGAAAATTTGTACAAAGCTTTTACACTTTTGCATTCTTAACTAAGCTGCTTACTTATTCCATTTAAATAGCATATTGTGCGGTTTATTTATGTTATCTAAGCACATTTGCTTGGCCTGGCATTCATCTAATGTAATCTATTATGCCAGAGTGGGCCATCAGCAATCTAAGCATGCAATATGCTTGTTAATGCGTAAAGGATTTTTGTTATTTCTGGCACTGCACTTTAATTGTGCAATATTTCGAAATGCTTTGCATGCAGTTATTTGCCATTTAAGTATTTCAGGTATTACATTTTATGCATGCACACAGATTGCACGCAAATCAAGCATAAACACAAACACACACACACATAAACATATACGTGCGCATAACATTTTGCACCTCGCAGGCTCCCCCGATTTTTGCATCTGCATTGTAGCTTTTTATGGCTGGGCTGTCTTATAAATGAAAATGAACACAAATCGTAAGTGAAAAATATTTTGGCAAATACTTTTGCAGCATAGGCTTTGTTGTTATCACTTTTGTTGTCAATTCCTGCACATGCAAACAAACGAAGTAGAAAACATTTGCAAGAATATTTCATTTTGCATTGAGTCTAAGGCCGCTTAACTACTTAACAGCATTTGCCATCCACAAATAGCAAAGATTTCTCAAAATATTTTTATTATATAAAAATGCAAAATAGCAAATAATGCAGCTTAATAACTTTACTCATAAATATTTTTCATTTTGTTATGAAATAAACTGAAATTGCAAATAAAATGAATTTCAAATAAATTTAAAATATTTTTATGGGTTACAGGGGTTTAAAAACTGTGAACTACTCTAAATGCAACAAAACATTGCCAATTGAATTAAATAAAATTAACAAGCAAACTGCAACAACAATAATAATAAAAACTTGAAAAGCAAGGTACACCCGACTAAAAAATACCCTGTAACCAGTTTAGAATCTAAAGCAACTTCGTAAGCCATTTTCTGCCGATCGTTCCTATGGCAGCTATACATATATATTTATCATATTCAGGTAATCGATTAGATATTATTTGAGCTACTGCACTTAATTCGACCTATGGCTGCAAAAGCATGAATACACAACGAGCTACCTTTTGAAAACAAGTGAGCAGATCATAGGTTGAGAAATCTTACGAAAATATATGCTTCGGTAGCTAACATAAAAATATTTACCAAAAAATACCAAGAACAATTTTACAACTTTTGATTAAGACAAATACTCGGGCTTGCTCTTTTAGCTTAGTAAAATTGTTTTTATTCAAGACAAATATGCATTATGCAAATGTAAGTAGCTCATAATTACAAAAAAAGAATTTTAAAACATTTTCTATATAAGTTTGAAAACATCAAAAGATTGCTGCAATTAAGCTGTCAGTTAATTAACAAGATTTGCCTACTTCAGCCTTTAATTTGGCAACCTCGTCGGCAGCAGGCGAAACTCTAAGCCCCACCAAGGCGTCTCGTGCTTGCTAAGGTTACAGAGGGTTAACTCTTCTGCCTTCGCTGCCTCTTCGGTCGCAGCTACGCGTCGTGTGAATAATCTTGGACAAGACAAGCCACGCTGATTAATTTAAGACATGCAAAGCATTCGCCTGCCTCTGCGCTTGCTGTCGACTCAACTTAAGATCAAAGATTTATATCGATTAAATGCAAATTCGCTTAGCTGCTTTAAACATTTAACATTTTAAGCTTAATGTCGCTTGAACATACATGTCGCATACACTTAAGCGAATGAATTTATCATCATTGACTGAATGTGAGCAAGTGGTGAATAAGTACGTGTGAGTGTATGCGTGTGTGTGTGCGTGCATGTGCATAATGCCATTGTGTGTGCGTTAGTCAATAATGCGAATGGCTTCATTGAATTAACAGCAAACATTAACTGTATCGGCTTTCGCAAGTAAATCTTGATTTAATCGCATTTCGCTTTTGTTGCCAGCGAGTGTTGAATTATACAAAAGATTAAACGATAAACATAATTGGCCATCAAAAGAATGTTTACAATATGATAATTTTACCCACAAAAAGAAGAAAAAAGAAATAAACAGAAATATTTATTATTTATACATAAGTTGGCAAATGCAAGATGCTCACACGCACTTGAACATTATTTATAGGGAATTATGCAAAACAAATGTCAGAAATTTATTACAGCAAAATGTTTTTAGTGAAACTGGTTTCGAAATTTCTGCGGTTGGCACACACAAGCAAATGGCCAAAGATCATTTATTTCGGTTTAAATGAGTGAAGGCTGTTTGCGCCATCCATTATAACTTATTACTTATTATTATTTTTATTATTTATATATTTTCATTTTAAAATTTGATTTGCTTGCAACGCAAATAGCCAAAGGCGAGCAGGTGCCTTGGGCAGCAGCTAAGTGAACACCTCTGCAGTGTGTCGATCTCTACGTTCGTTCGTTCGTTGCACTGTCTCTCTGTCCGTCCGTCAGTCTGTCTGTGGTGTGAGTGTGAGCTGCAAACCAGTTTGCTGCATTAGCTGCAGCGTGCAGCTTTTGCGCTTGCATGTGCTTTGGCTTTGGCTTTTACTTAACAAATTTTCAATTTGCTGCAGTTGTTATTGCGTAGGTTGCGTTTCTAATTTGTGGCATGTTTTGATTTATTTTCTGCATGTAATAAAATCAAATGAAAACGAGCAACAGAGCGGCGGGGTGCAGCGGCAGGCAACAAATCTCGGCGTGTACGACTTAACGTTTAATTATCAATCATAGGCTGTCATGCCCGTAGGAGCGCATGTAGAGCAAGTGGCCATGCCAGGTCACTGTTGCTGTGGCTACTGTTGTTGTTGTTGTTGCACATGTGCGCCAATAAATCATTCCATGACTAATGCGCAATCGGAAGCCCAGCTAGCCAGCAGCAAAAGCAATTGCACTCAGACCGTATGACAGCAGCAGCAGCCTGAGCAGCGATTGATCATTAATGGCCTGCACTGTAGTGAGTTGTCAACTTGTTCTGCCAATGTCGTTATCCTTTTAAGCGCGCCAGCATTTGTAGGCAACACAAAAGCCAAGAAAAGGGGGCAACTAATAAAATTGTAACTTATGCTGCCAATAAGTTAATTGAAATAAGTATGTAAAACATGCACACAACATGGCAGTCATGCGTTATTCCTGCAGCAACATTCTGCCCACGCAGCCAAGCACATGGACATACACACACACACACACACACACACACACAAATATAAATACATTTGCCAATTTGAAACCCATTTGCCGGAAACAAAGTAAAAGTTTACAGTTGCAGTTGCAGCAAATAGAAAACTAAGAACAAGACAAAGTAGAAGAAATGTAAAAGTACAAAGAAGAAGAAGAAGACGAAAAAGAAACAAAGTACACACGGAAATATTTTGCTTAGCAAGTTTTCCTGTGCAAGCAACAAAATGCTGAAACTTGCTGGCCTGCTTTGGCTATGCAAGAAAAGTTTAACAGAGGGGAAAACTGCACATACACGCAGAAGCTGTGTGCGAAATTAGAACAGCATTGCAGCAACATGCTGATGTCTGTCGCTACATTAAACGCTGTGCTTACCAGGGCGGGCGGCCAAGTGCAAGGGCTGATGAGTGTGCAATTTGCGTCTCCTTGTGCTTTGCAACAATGTTTATGGTATGTGTGCCATTCGACTTGGCTGAAGTTAATGCCATTCAAGTGGCATAGCTAAAAAGTCAAGGCGCTGCCATAGCCACGAGGACGACGTCGACGACGGCCGATGACGCTGACGCCTACAGTACAACTGTGTTCAAATGCTGCGGAATATTCTGTGTGGGTGGTTTTTTCTTCTTCTTTTTTTTGTTTGCTGTTTGTTTGGTCTACCACAGCACAAACCTAGGGACAGTCAGGCAGTCGACAAACAGACAAACGCAGACAGGCAAAGGCAGAGTCAGACGCTTAGACAGTTAGGCCAAGCAAGCAGTCTGTGACAAAGTCGCATATGGTGTGTGAAATTATAATTTTGCCTAAAACATGCGCCACAGCGTTGACGTCGACGTGTAACTGAAACCAAGCTTATGCCATCCAAAGTTTGCCTTAAATGCCTTAATGTTGCTCAAAAGCCAGTGTAAAACGCTTGCATGCCTGAGCAATGTCCTGACACTGCCGATAGAAGTGAGCATTGTAGAATATTTGTAAAAATTAATTTAAGGCTGCTTTAGAGTTTATTTGCGTGGCTTACAATTGCGTCTATGGTTCAAAGGACACTTTAAGTGTTGCTGCAGTAACTATTTAAATTAGCAAGGAGCAGCAGAACAAAACCTACGCTAAATCGTAAGTTTTCACTTTATCGCCTACGCTGAAATGGACGGCAGCTGGTCGGCCCCCGCGGCTCACATACTTGGCCAGAGCGCAAAACTTGCTTAGAATCGCAGCAAAACTTAGTTGGCCAACTTGGCTGCACTTGACAACCTTGATTTCTACGTTGCCTGCATATAACTTACAGTAGAAGCAGCAGCAACAACACCCGCAGCAGCAGCAGCATCGGCAGCATCAAATAATTTTAATTTTTTTTGTTCTGCTACCTTTACTCATTTTTTTTTTCTTTGCTTTTTTTTTTTTTTTTCTTTTTTGTTATTTTTTTTTTAGTTTTCATTTTTGTGTTCAACACTTGTTGGAAAATTTTTAACAACTGTCGCTCATTTTTTACCTCAACAACTTTTCTATGCCATACTCAACTGCTGCTGCTGCCAATGCTGCTGGCAAGCAGTGTGTGCCTCTGTGCGTGCGAGTGTGTGTGTGTGTTTGGGTGAGTGCGGGTGTTACGGTTCTCGCGGGTGCGGCGCGTAAGTCAACTGTAGTCCCCGGCGTCATAGAAATTCCGTAGCAAAGTTTTTAAATTACTTGAGCTGATTTTTGCCGCAGCAATGGCAACTTTTTTCCCCTATTTTTGTCAATTCATTTTTTTTTTTCTACTTTTTTTGTATTTTATTTTTACACAATTACATCAAAAACTTACAAAAGTTTTCATCGTTTTTTTTTCCTTCTGATTTTTTTGCTTGCTTGTTATTTCGGTGTTTGCCGCTTTTGGTTTATTTTTTTTTTTTACTTTTCTTTTTGTATTTTTTTTAGTCAACAGCTTTAGTCCTGTTGCTGCAATTTACAAGCGCAAATAATTGAAGTATACTTTCAGGCAGATTGCCACAATATGCGTTACGCGTCTCTTGCGTATATTTAACTTCATTTTTATGCTGCTTTCTCACTTTTGTTGTTCCTGTTCCTTTTTTCTTTTCTTTCTCTTTCTGCCTTTTTGTTATTTGCTTGTTATGTACAGCACTTTGTTCGATTCCTGTTGCTGCTAAGGCTAAAGTGTGGATACATATTTTTCTTTATTTTTTTTCTACTCAATTTCTGCAGGTAGTTGATACAGCTGTGGCTGTTGTTGTCGTTGTTGTTGTTGCTTCTGGTGGTAGCGCTCTACCGCTGAGCACATATTTTGAACGCAGTTTGTTAGCGTAATGATTTAAGTTTCTTCAGTTGCACTTTACTGCAGTTGTTACTTAACCTGACTTGACTTGACTTCCTTTGTTAACATTATAGCACAGCACAGCACAGTACAGCATCGCCCGCATGCATGCATGTCCTTTGCTGCTCTGCTCTGCTGCTTTCTGCCTGGTAAACACGCGTGTGCACGTTCATGCCAGCATATGCAGCAACATTGCACGGTTGCTTATTGAGTTGCTTGTTATGCTGCAGCGCAGCTCATTGCCGTAAATTAGCTCCAGGCTAAACATTTTGTGCGCCACGGCAAAGAAACCTCACAGGCAGCCAGCAGCAGCGGACTTAACAAGTAACAGCCAGCAGAGCGGCCAACTTTTGTTGTTCCACAGCAGCAGCAGCAGCAGCAACGGTAGCAGCCGCCGCGAAAGTTCTGCTTTAATTAGCGCTACGTGCAGCAAATTTGTAAGCAAACAGCGGAAAGGACACAACAAATCGTTAACTTGGCAATTTGCCATTTTGGAATTATGTAAGTCGATTGTAATTGCTGCACTCTTCCCGTACCCTATACGCATGCCGCACCCCAGTCGTATGCGCAATTAAGACTTAACTAACCGTAAGTGTGAGACATAGCATTTCGATTTCATTTTTGGCTTATAAGTAAAGCTTTGTGGCCTTTCGGCACTTACCTGGTCGATCGAGTTCGTGTATGAGTTCATCAGGCTCCAGGTATGTGCTGCTGACTGTCTCCGCAATGGTCGTGAGTAAACTTAAGCTGAGTAGCCAACCTAAGCAGATGCTTTTCGTTGTTGTTGCTGCTGTTCTTGTTGCTGCTGCAGTTGTTCTTTGAGTTCTTCTTGTTGTTGTTGTGGTGGTTGTCGCGTTTATATTTTCTTTGGCGTATGGTCGCCACTTTTGATGTTTCACATAGCGGCGTCGTCGTTGTTTTTGCGCTTGTCGTTGTATTTGTAAATGGGCCGCAGTGTGGCCAGCGGAAGCGGAAATGTCAGCCGCAGGGTATATCATTTTCATTTTTTCCTATACGCAGCTGGCTTTGGCACTCCCAGTGCTTGCGTTGCAGTTGCTGTCTTCCTTTTGTTTACTCGCTGGCGTATTGCGTTTGAGTATTTATTTATTTAATATATGCTTTTGTTTCACGTATATTTTTATATTATTTATTATAGTGCAATCGTGACTATGCGATTTCTGCTTTTTATGCATTTGCATTTAATTTACTCTCTCATACACGTTGCACGATGCACGTACGCGTGTTTGTTCTGGTTTTTCTTTTTGTTTGTTGTTTTCGCTTTTGCTGTTGCCTCGTTGTTGTACGTGCTTTACTTATTTTTTTTCTTTTTGCTTTATTATATTTTTTTTTTACAATTAAATTGTTTTATTTTTCATTATTGATTATTTTTTCAATGCACAATTTATTTTAGTAAAAAAACAATGTAAAGTTTTTCTTGATTTGTTTGCATTTTGCAAGTTTTTTTCTTTTTTTAACGTTTTTAAAATGTTGTACGCAATTGCTTTATTTATGCATGCCTCAGTTTCTTTTTGCAATAAATTTGTTGCTATTGACTGCTGCTGGTTTTGCCGCAGGTGGCCTGTCTGTCCGTTTTTCTATATGAGTTAAAACCGTTTTTAGCTGCGTACAATGCAACGTTTTTCAATATTGGCTATGCATTTTTAATGAAGTGACCGCTGTGCCTGTGTTAGCTGGAATAGAAAGAAAAACGGAATTCATATTATTTGTTTATTCATTTATTACACACACTTTAAGTTAAGCAAAGCAGCAGGCAGTTGCATATGCAAATCTTTGATAGGCGTATTTTAAATTTATTTAAATTTATTTACTCTGTATAAATGCATGTAGGTATGAGTAGTGTAATGTTATTCATACGTAGGTGTGAATGCAATTAAAAATTATGCTATTCAGCTAAAAGTATGCTATTCAAATGCTTATTATAGCTATACATGAAGTTAAGGGCTGAAAGTGCGCAGCACAATGCGACATTTTAATTACCCCAAGCCGTGATCTAATTAAAATTGCAATGCTGTGTGGTTACATTTTAAATGGCAAAAACTATATATAGTTCTGCACACAAAAATGTTATAAAAAAACAAAAACAAAACAAAAAAAAAACCAACAGACCAACAAAAAAAAATAATTGTAATAATAATAAAACGGTTCCTGTTTGTTTGCCATATTGACATTTCAATTGAACCGTAATTGAAAATGTAATTATAACAACAAACAATAAAATTTATAGCAACAAAACAAAACAAAAGCTACAGCAACAAAACAAAGCAAATTAATAATTAATTATTAATTGCTTATTGTTTAAATAAGTCAATTGATAAAACGAGCTGAAAAATACCGCGACATTAAATGCTTCAATATCTTTTGTAAATACCCGCATATAGAGAAATCAGTTACCATGCGTAAATAATTGTCACAGTGCTTCATACGCTGATATCATCAACAGAACAACAATCAAAACTATAAGCATATGCCTCATTGTAGGCAATTGCGCTCTGATCATTTGTTGTTGCTGCCGAATTAATATACGTTTAAGTTACTTTGCGTATGAACTAAAATTTCAATTGCTTTTTTGTCTCTCACAAAAATTGATTCGTAACCTTAATAAAAATCATACGCCAGCAAAATATTAAGTATACGCACTGTCGAGTCAGGCTGCCACATACGAGGCCATGATAGACTTAGCCCAAGTGGGCTGACTGGCATACATGCCCACACTTCTGCGTCGTGCCACAAACACCATAAGTGTACAATTTGCGCACGGTTAGCCACGCGCAGAGAACTGCATCAACAACTTTTTTATGAGTTATTACAATATTCTATTTTTATATGTTGATTTTTTACGTTATGCTTTCTATATAGAACATATTTTTTTTTGCCTAAATAACTCGCTTACATACAGAACAAATTAATAACGCATGCAACAATGGCAACAAAAACTTAAAAAGCAGGGCTATAGTCGGGTATAGCCGACTATAGAATATCCTTTACCCAGTATAAAATCTAATAAAAACTTAAGCCGTTTCTCGCCCGATCGTTCCTATGGCAGTTATATGATATAGGTTGAATATCGAAAAAACAAAATAAGTTCATAATTCCTAAGGATTGTAAGAGTCTTGGTGCCAAATTTGATGAATGTAGATCTAACCATTTCGGAGATCCGAGCGTTCATACAGACAGACGGACATGGCTATATCGACTCGCTATTCGACCATTTACCATTTTTTGGTACAGGGTATAAAAAGAACAACTCTGAGCGTTGGTCGTGTTATTATCAAATTTGTATGCCTTACATGTGTATCGTTAAACTGTTTTGTATGCTTTAATGCGGCAGGACACATCAGGCTGCATAAGTTTTATTGGGGTTGACCGGCCCACACGTGCCTCTTATGTCGCATATGCTGTGATGTGCCACTGCTCATATATATGTGGGTGTCGCACTCACGTATGCTCCACACAGAGCATGGCAAGCCAAGCACTTGTGCAAGTTGGCCAAAGTTGTTGTTTGCGCAGAATACGCGTGTAAAATTAAAATCAAATAAACCGCATATAAATCACAGCCACAGCACAATACAACACTACACACACACACACACTCACACAGTCAGACATACACATGCATGCGCAAACATTTAGGCACACAATCAATAGACGCAAACATTTAAATAATTTTGCCCATGTTTTGCAAATATTTTGCCATGCGATGCCAGGCCATGCTTTGCCTTGCTGATGATTTGCTGTTCTGGTTGCTGTTGTGTCTTTATTGTTTTTACTGTGCTTTGATTGTCAAAAAATGCTTATGTGTATCGTAGCGTGCTCATATCAAATTTTCATAGCCACTTTATTTGTATCTTCGTTCTTCGTTTACAAGTGTTTACTTGTCTATTTGGATCATCCTGTTGCTGAGAGCCGTGTGTCCTTGCCATGCCTCGGCACAATTTTCCACATTTCTCCTATGACAAACATTTTCTTTGCCATATTTGCTCTGGCTGACGTCTTGCCTCATGCAGCAGTTTCTGCTGTTGCCGCCACTTTGTCGACTCTCAAATCATTTCATTTTGTTTGCTTCTTTGCTAAGGCTGCCACAGCTCAGCAAACCAAGCGCAGCACCAGCCAGGCAGCCAGGCAGGCAGACAGACGGGCAGTCAGCTCTGTCAGGCATTGGCACAGGCAAATCATGTCAAACGGAAGTTTTTATCCTGTTTAGTTTTATATGTAACCAGGAAACTTGACACTTACATGAATTTTAGTATCTTGCCAGGCGTTTTTCCTGGTTTCTTCTTTTGCTTTTCGTATTTGCCTAAACATTTTGTATATTGCAGGCACATGTCGGCATAAGGATATACGAAGGCTCCGACGCGTGCATGAGTCTGCCAACGTTCGGAGTTTGTAGCTGAGACGTGCAGCCACAACTTAATGCTTTGATGTGTTTTCTATTCCTGTTCCGGTTTCTGCTCCTGATTCTGCTTCGTTTCTGCTCCGTTTCTGTTTCTGCTGCTGCTGTTGCTGCTGTTTGTGGCCATGTATGCATGACCAACGTGCCGCTGCCGCTCTTACTCCAATACGTGCAACAGATCATAGGTGAGGTGATGGGCAGTGCATGGACAGCGCAGCAGTCATTTGACCAAGCATTTATTTTTTTCTTTCTAGACCATTTTGATTAAAGTTGTTGAGGAAGTTTGTGTCCTGCTTCTCCGAAGGCTTATGCTGTGTGCGTGCCAGTGTGGTGCTGTTAATTAAAGTCTTGTCTGTCGCTCTGTCCGTCTCTCTGTCTGTTTGTCGGTCTGTCTGTGTGTGTGCCTGGTAACACAACAAACACAACAAGCACTTCATGAAAGAAATGGCTAACAAACTTTGAGTTATTTATACAAATATTTCCTTTAGCAGTTGGTTCACTCGACAACAGCAACAACAATTGCCTTACAAAATATGTCTTTAACACTTGCCATACAACAATTAAAAAATGTTTCGCATTTTCACAGCTATTTTTACCAATGCCTGATTGTAGTGTTGTTGTTGTTTTAGTCTTTTGCAAGTTCAACCAATCAAATAAATTTCATTACACGTTGGTTGAAAAACCAACCAAACGAACAGGCAAAACATTTTAAACGCCAACATTTCTCTGCTGTGCAGCTTTCTTTTATTGCAATCCTCCACTTTTTTTATTTTTGTTTTTTTGTTGTTCATTTCCATTATTGTTTTTTATTGTTGTCCATTGTAGTATTTTGTGTTTTGTGTGTTGCTCGCATGTTAACGCATTTTTGGCGCAAAGCCAAATTGAATTCTCTATAATGCAGCATACGCGAGCAACATTGTGCGCAGCAAATAAAACAAGCACAACAACAACAGCAACAACAACAAACACATACGAGCAAAAACAATTGAAAAGTGCCACTGCATTTAAATGCGCCACAATTTGTGGCGAAGTGTGAATGGCAAAAAATGTTCCAATTAAATGCACAAAATGCACAAAACACAAAACATCGAAGCCACCGCTGGCTTAAACTATCGCATAATATTAGTTTATTTTCGCATGTGAGCGGCGATAAACACGACGGCCAGACGGACAGACAGGCATTGACAGTGCATCAGTCAACAGATCGTTCAGTCAGTATGAAGAGCCCCAACCCTATTGTTAGCTAAAAGAATGAAGCAAAGTTTATAAAGCATGGCAGGAAAAGGTCTGAGAAATTATGGAAAAAGCAAACGAAAGCGCAGCGTTGAGAGCAATGCCAGGCACCTAACTAATTATCAGGGATAATAAAAGGAATTGGAAAACAAAGTTTTTAACGAAAACTGCACGAAATGATGCCCCAGGTGCTGATATATTATTTAGGTAATAACTTAATTAAGCAGCATAACTTCTCTGCGCGTTTATTTATGTGAGCATGACTGTAAATTGACGGCATCTGCAGCTCATACTATATGTCGACTATTTTTCTAGGGCCTAAAGGTGCTTCAGCTAATATACGCAAAGCTGTGCAGTAGATCGGCAATGGAGACTGCAGTTCGGGTGTTAAACATGACGTTGGCGACATAAATGTTAATTTCATATTTTCTACTTTCAGCATAGCCGCAAAACTTATTTCCTCATAGGATATGCGTAGCTAATAAAACTCAATTAGCTTGACCATATATGCTTTATTGTTTCGCCTAATCAGAAAAAAACTAATAAAATCCGTGTTTGAGCTATAACACGGAACTTTACAGCAGCATTGAGGTTTGCATCCTTTGCAATTGACTCTTGTGGCCAGGCTCATTAATGTTCGCTATTGTAAAGTTTCACTTGAAAAGTTGGCGATAAACAAAAAAAACTAATTATGATTTATCCTTTGTGTATTTAACACACAACTTGGTAAATTCCTGTCGGTTTGGAAAGTTATTGTTGCCGCACAAAAGTTTTTATGTAACGGACTTTTATGCGTGCGCATGTCACAAGTCGCAAAAATGTCGCTTGTTTACAAGCAAAGCTAAACAATTTTCCACAAAACCACACAAAAAGTACAAAAAACAAAATAAAAATGGAATATTCCATTCTTTTGTTTTTTTTTTTACAGAGTATTTTTATTTTGTTTTTGTTTTTTTTTTATTGTGCTATTGTAATGCAATGTCATAAATTATTTTTGCGTGTGCAGCTCACACACACACACACACACATGCAGAAGTGCGCGTAGTATGTGAAAAGATAACAAATATGAAAAGAGGAAGCTTTGCCACATGGCAAACCACTTCATTTCCACTTTGCTAATTTTATTTATGCGTGTAAAAGCGAAATTTTAATAAATCATTTTTTCCTTTTGATTCAAAAGCAAACAGCAAAAAGAAACAGAGCCGACATGCTACGCACACACAGCCACACACACACATCCTACACTACAGCAACCGCAGGGTCCCATCACAAAAAAACGAAAAAAAAAAAACAAAAAAGGAAAGGAACAGGAAACAGAAATTTACGTGTAAAAATGTTTACTTTTTTCATATTTTAACACACAGTCAGACACGGTCGCATTCACTCACACACTCACACACACACACACATGCAGGTGTGCACAGACATGCCACAAGGCGAACTCACTTCAAAAGGTGTTGCATACATTGCGGCGTCGCTTCGTTGCTTCAGCCGCAATCATTGCCGTTCCCATTACCGTTGCCTATCCTGCTCATGCTGCTGCTGCTCCTGTAGCCTCCGTTCCCGCTTCCGATGCTGCTGCTGCTGTTACTCCGGTTTCGGTGGCTGCTTCGGTTTCGGTTGCCTGTTTCTGCTTTCTGAGTCAATGAAATGGAAAACACTGAATTATTGCGTGAATTCCATTGAAGGTCGTTTTCGTCGTCCTAGTTGCCATCGTCATTCTCGTTGTGGTAGTGCGGGCAGTGTGGAGACTGAGGCAATGCTGCTTTGGTGTTGGTCAGGTATGCGTTGGCCATGTGATTTGTGTCTGCAGCCGTGTTCGTGTTGTTGCTCTGCCCGCAACGGAAATGTTCTGTGACAATTTGTTACAAATAAAACAACATAAATTATGAACAACAACAACATGGCGCAGCATAGCAGCTCTTTGTTCGTTGTCGTTGTTGTTGTTGCTGTTGTCTGTTATTGTGTCCCTTCTATTATTACTATTTCTGTTATTTTCGCTAGAATTCTGCTCAGCTCTCGCAGCTTGCGTGCTGCAGCAGCTTAGCGTCGAATTTAATGAAATGGAAATTATTATTGAGTTTTCTTATTAAATGCCATGGCAAATGTGTTTAAATCAGCGTACTTAAACGTGTGACTGCGCATATACGAGTGCTCACAGTACGAGTGGCTGCCAGTTAAAGTTTGCAAATCGCGTAATTGCCAATTATTATTTGCTGCTCCCACATATCAATTGACAACTCTATTGGAATTGTTGACGTTTTCCTTTATTTCTTTGTGACACATATTTCATTTTGCGGGCAGGTAGGCAAGGAGGGAGGTCATTGCCTCCTATTGCCTTTTACTTCGTTACGCTAACAATGAAATTTATTTATGTGTGTTACACCTTCCTCTCTCACGGCTTTTTTGTTTTCTTTTAATTCTTTGCGTTTATGTCTTGCATGCGCAATATTTCATTATTATCGAAAAGAAGTGGCAAAGTAGATGAGATAAAAATGACAAAATATAACTCATACGCAACGTTGTCGCCCGCCAAACACACAAGTGCTGGCTGTTGGCTGCTGCTGCTGCTGTTGCTGCTTTTGCTGGTTGGGTGCCAAGCGAAATTATGCATGTGCCAGCAATTGTAATAAAAATGAAAATGAAAATTGTCATAAACGTAAATCAATTTGTATAATGCATAAATTTAGCATTTATAAAAACCACACACACCAGGCTGCAGGATATACTCGCATATGTGTATGTGTGTGTGTGTGTTGGTCTGTGAGTGTGTTGTGGCTGCAGATCTCTGCCAAGCACTTGTTAAGCTATTTCTGTTTGTCTTTGACATTGTTATTGTTGTTGTTGTTGTGTATGCATGAATATTCCGTGCGCGTAGCGACACTTCAAGACAATTTCCTTTTGCAAACAAATTGATGCAAAATAATACAATAATTCGTGCTTGTGTTTGTGTTTGTGTGTGCGTGCAGGTGTGCATGTGTGTGTGGGTGCGTAAATTTTTATATATGTGCGACAGCTTGACAAAGTTGTGCGGGTGGCAAATAATCGTGTAGCAAAATTTTTATTTATATTTATTGTAGAAAACAAACTTCAATATAAGCTACGCCATAAAAACACACACATGTCTATGACGCGGCACAGGCAAGCGCACGCCTACACTGCGCGAAATTAAACAAAGCAAATTGCATGCAAATGCGCAATCATTAAAGCCCACGCAGTGCGTTTCACAAGTTGCTACCCACGCAGACTTGTGAAAACCTTACTTCTTCTTAGCACAGCATACTTATAAAGGTAGAAGAAGAAGCACTTAAAGCAACGTTAGCACGGCTGCAATAGTTCAATACGAAAAATTTGTTGCAAGGCTGAGCCAAGGCCAGCAGTCCTTGCCAATGTGCCTAGTTACCTTGCAGCTAGGCGCAGCAAATTTCGCCAAGTGTAGCCGCCATTAACACTCACACAAATGCGCATGTGGCAATCGGTTAAGAACGCTTAATAATGCGTTACCCTGAGCGCGGCATGTGTGCAAATGTGCCCACCTGAATGCCTAGCTGCCAAAGCCAAAGCCAAAACGAAAGTCACACAAGCCGTGTCAGGACCTGGCTGCTGCTTTTGTATGTTGCGCAGTGTAAGTGTGAGTATATGTTTTGGGAATATTTGCTGTGTGTGTGGTGTGTGTGTGTGTGTGGTGTGTGTGTGTGTGTGTGTGTGTGTGTGTGTGCGGAAGTATTGTTTTGCTGCCATTGTGCTTGTGTGCGAAATCAAAAAGTGTTTTTGTATTTTGGCATTTATTTTGCTTTGCGCTGCTTTTGTATATTTGCAGCTTTACTTTATTTTCTCTAACTCTGTCGCTGTTGCTATTGTTGTTGTTGTTGTTGTTGTTGTTGCTATTGTTTGCTTGTTGGTATTTTTGTGGTAATAAATAAATTCGATTGTGTCGCTGTTTTCTGTTACCACACGATTCGGTTTTTTCCCCGTCCCGCTCAGCCGTTTTGCAGCATGTGTCCTTTTTGCATACCTACTCCTACCTTGCATTACATGTTGGCAGCGTCGCCGTTTTTTTTTTCTCTCCACACACATACATACACGTGCACTCACACGTCTGTGTGCTCAGCGCGCATTTTACAACATTTGACATTATTAGAATTATTATGGTAAACAATGAAATGAATTATTATGACATATTTCTCAAATGATTAAAGCCAACAACGCCGTTTATGGCAATAATTTTTATTTTCATCGGTTTTCCGGAAACTTCTGCTGTTATTTAAATTTTTTTCCTGTTTTTCCTTTTTCTCTTTTTTGGTTTTTTTCTTTCTTTGATTTTTTTTTTTTTTTGTACCATAGCATTATGCTGTTGTGCTTCGTATTGTAAATAAAAAACTCGATTTAGTATTTCTATTGTTGTTGTTATTTTTGTTGTTACGTTTGTATTGTCAAAATATGTGAAATTTGTTTTTAAGGATAAATTATGCTGCCCTATACTTTTGTTGTACTACGGTTGTTGCTGTTATTGAAATTTATGCCTGTTAAAATGGTTTAGTGCATCGCCAGCTGAACGGCTTAGAGAGTCTAGCATCACCTCAATGCGCACAACATTATTTACCGTTACATATTTTAGTAACTAGGCAATGTGTGCGCTGCTGACTCCTGGCTTTTAGGCGCCTGTTTTACTATTTTAAGGCATACAACCTTTGTGCAGAAGAAGAAGTCAGTTTCGAATTGCGCGCATTCTTATACAATCGATATTCGTAACGCTTCGCTCTAGGTTCGATGTAAATTATACATTTAATTAACCCAGTTATTTGTTATGCCGACAAAGCGTAGCCAATTAAGGCGCATTGTTACGCAATTAGCTGCTGATTGTGGCACTTGCCTCGCTATGCTGCTCAGCTAATTTTCAAACCTTGCAAAGGAAATTAATTTAAATCGATTTCACGTTTGTGTTTAGAATGCCACAATTGAAGTCGCATACAGACAAGTTAATTGCATTTCACTGTAATGCGCAGCACAGCTGCCAGCCAAATGGGTTATAAGGTTTCTGCAGTCTGTGCCTTGCTTGGGCATTGGCATGACTCGGTGGTGTTAATCGAAATGTTAGATTTTTTACACGTAGCAGCCCTGCGAGTTGCTTAGGCATTCAATTACTAATGGCCGCCATGCATATCTGGCAGACATTTGACCAACTGCATAGGCATAAATCAATATGGCAAACAAAACTTAGTCCATTTTGAATGTTATGGCCGTAAAGTATTTGCAAACTGCTCTGAGCGCTCCGAGTACACATTTGCCAATATTAAGAAAAGCCAACTCTTGGCCGAAACTTGCGCTTGCATATTTTTTTTTTTTTCACTTGGCACATCGATTTGCAGTGAAAATCGAAGGCATTTTTCACAGTAGTGCCAAACCGCCAGCAAGGCAATATTTGTACACTTGCAGGCAGAAAGCAGCAAACCTGCGAAAGGTAACTGACTTTATGCCCACGACAGCAGCAGCAGCAGAGAAAAAGTGTAGGGCAAGGAAAAAAGGAAATGCAATAAAAATAGTTGAACTTCTTTTTGTGAATGTTTATATTGCGCAATAACTTCTACTGCTTACTTTATTATATAAAGCGTTATTTATACAAAGTTATCTTTAGGTGCTCTGCGCTGCTCCACTCCACTCCACTTCACTCGGCGCCGCTCTGCGCTGCTCCACGCCAATGTGCTGTGCTCCAATGCCGCGTTGTGGTGCTTCGTTGCTGCTGCCTGGTGCCTCGTGCATGCGAAAAACTATGGCACGTGTGTTTGCTTGTCTGTGTGTGTGTGTGTATGTGCCTTTATATAGTTGAGGTATAAAATATATATTTCTGGCATCATTTCACCATTCGCAACCAAGAATTATTGTGCAGCTTAAACACCCTTCACCGCAATTGCAATAAATTTTGCGCTTGTTTGTCTGCAGGCAACTCACCGACGCTCCGACACAACGACATACCGACTCACCAGGCAGCAGAAGGCAGCAGCAGGCAGCAGCAGCCGCAACGCGCACTGGCACACAATTTTTTTCTCTCAGCACACTTGCAAGTCCTTTGCACTTTTTCTTGCCACGACTTATGAGCGTACAAGCAAACCGACACACGGGCCCTAGCCGGCCCCAAACAGGCCCCAACAGCGTAGAAGTGCACAGGCGAGCAAGCTGCGGAAATAGGTTACACTAAATTACTGGCAACATAGTTTCGCAGCAGCGACGCTTGCTACTGGCAGCAGCAGCAGCAGCAGCAGCGGCAGCGGCATCGGCAGCAACAGCGGCACAGGCAGCAGTGGCAGGCGAAGGCAGGCGACGATAACCGCACAAAGCGGCAACGTCTGATGATTTTCTGCGGCATACGTTAGCTGACTGCTGCTAACTGCTTAGCCAGCAAGCTGGATTCGCTCCTTGGCTCCTGGCTGTCTGGCTGGCGCAGGCATTTTAAAATACATTATCCTGCGCGTTGAACTCCAGCTCGAATATTTCATTCCCGATCGTTGTGGAATTGCAGCGTTAACTCAAACCGTAGCCAAAGCGAACGCGTGCTAACATGGCTACAAACGAGCTGCGCGCAGCCCACGTTCGCTTAAGTCAAAGCCAAAGCGGAAACGGAAACGGAAACGTATGCATGTTGCTTTTGTTAGGCCGCTGCCGCCGAATGGGTGAGTGTGGGTGGCCACGGACAGGATTTGTGTAACAAGCTTTGTTTGCTCGTTACGCTGACTGCTGCCAAACGTATGCAAACACGATTGTCTTCACCTTTATGGCGTTAAGTGCAGACTGCCGTCACAGCCAACATTGCCGTCACTAACATTGGCATTGCAGCTCCTGCTGCTGCTGCTGCCAACAATGCGAAACTTCTTTGTGGGCACTTGTCTGCTGCAGGTGGCTCTTCTTCGGCTTGGAGCTTACAATGACGAAGACGACGACGACGAAGTCTATCGATCGGGCGTGTCTGCGCCGCGTTGCATACTTTTGGGGGCTAAATCGCAGCACTTTGATTTTAATCATTTCGTTTTGCTGGCGTGCTGATAAGTGCAATAAAGGCGCCATAATAGGCAGCAAAGCAAGCATAGAGCAGGCAAAAAAAACAAAAAACAGCGAAAAGAAAACATAAAGAAAGCCAAGAGAAAGCAAATACCATGCAAGAGAAATCGCCAAGTGCTGACTTAAGCGGGCGTGTAAAATTTACTTTAAGTAAAATAAATGTGGCGCTGTATTTTATGCACTACACGCTGCAGATGTGCTATGGCCATGTGTTTGCTGTTGCATTTGTTGTTGTTGTTGCTACTGCTGCTGTTGGTATTCGCCGGACATGCCCACACAATATTTAACGTATACATGGGAAACCTGCAGACATCCTGAGTAATTTTAATTGAATTGCAAGCATTAAAAAGTTGAGTGGGTGGTCGAATTGGGTTGACTTGGCTGCGGGGGGTCAATCGAGTGGCTATGGCAGTGGCTTGCATACATGGCCTCACTGTACAATTTGCCTGTTTCTGTGCTGTGCTTTGCTGTGCTGTTTACGGTGATTTAAGTGCATGTTTGTCCACTCGATGCTGTCGCTGTTGTTGTTGTTGTTTTTTCTTTTTTTTTCTGCGGCTGCTGCTGCATTTGCTGTCTGCACTCGTGTTGTTGTCGGTGGCGTGGTTTGGTGTTTTTTACATATGCTGCGCATGTTGGTTACGTTGCGGTATACAAATAATTGCAAAGCATGCAAATCGCGTGACACTTGCAATTAAATCCATTTATCAACTTACAAATGAATAACAACAAGCCACGCAGCAAGCAGCAGCAGCGCTCCTTTTTTTCCACTTCTTCTCCGCAGTTTTTATTTTTTTGGTTTTCAGCTTTTTTTTGTTTTTTGTGTGTTTATAGTGTGTTCTTTGAAATGCTGCATTTGTACTTGTTTCCATTTTTTCCTGTTTTTCTTGTTTTTCGTTCGCTGTACACAAAGTCAACACGGCGTATACGTATTTACATTGCCTGCGCGTGTTAAAATAATATTTGTGTAAGATTACACGCAACACGATTTTACGTAATCTATTGACAAGAGCGAGATTCCTACGCATGGTAGTTTTTTCTTGTTTTTATTATGCAAAGCAATTCAGAAAAGTTTTCTGACCTTGTCAAATAGGTTAATGGCGCTTAAAAGTTAATTGAAATTGTTAAAACAAAATGCTAAAGCGTATACATTAGAGCAATACTTCGTTTAGTATTGGCTTAAATTGGCCTACATATGATTTCCAAGTTGACGTTTCTTATTTTTGGTTGTAAAAAAAATAAACACTAATTCTCGGGTCCCATGTCTCATCAAAGTTAATAAGGCACTCGTTAACATTTTGACTTAAAGCACTTTGAACATCCAAGCACTTTTTGAACAGTCTGTAGACGCAGCTCATAGCTGCTGGCACTTTCACAACTAATGCCTTTTTAACAAAGTGTAAATGCCTTCTGCCAAAATAACTGCGCACCATAACCAATAAACAGACCAGACCAGACCTGAGCCCAGCCGCCACACAAACCAATAAATAACACTTTGGCCCTAATAATTTCACAATCTTCGCCTGTGCGACTGCTTTAAACAACTCGACGCCAGGCAGCAGACTCTGCCTGCTACTTAATCGCATCAATTATTTGCACAAAAAGATACAAAATCAATGAATAAATAAGTGCACAAGTAATTTAAATCGCCAACGGCGCCAAAACGTAACACAGCGTCGCCAGGTCAGAGTACAGAGCCAACAGCAGCAGCAGCAGCACAGTCAACTAGGCGCAAAGTATGCAATTAAAACGTGGCTGCAGCGGGAGGCAGGGTGCACAAGTGCGTGGCAAACGTTGGCAAACCCCAAACATATGAGAAAATTTGACCAGACGCTCATGGCAGAGTTTTAATGAATACACTCCAAGCCCAAAACTTACATAACGAGGGCGAGGCAAACAGGCGAAAAGCCACCAGAGTATGGCACAAAACGCCGCCAGTCATGTTTGGAAGATGAATGAAGGTGCACACGAAGGCATAAGCACAAAAGCAGCAGCAGCAGCCTAAAACAAATAACTTCCATAGTACACAGCATACTTAGCCGCAGAGCCACACTCAGCACCACTGAGCCACTCGTACTTGTACCTACTCACACACACCCACACACACACACACACACACTCGCACACACAGGCGAAACTCAACGCAGCATACCACAAGCAGTCAAATTAAACCTATTCACATTTTTGTACACTTGTTTTGTAGTTTGAGTTCGCTTCGTCTTTTTTTTTATTTCTACTACTTTTTCTCATGTTTTTTAGTTTTTTTTTTTCTCGGTTTCCCTTTTTATTTTTTTTGGTTTTTGTGTGGCGCATGTTTGCCTGTTTTTGGAGGCGCTTTTCTCAACTAAAGCTGTTGAAAATCGCCTTAAAAATAGGTTAATTAAAACACAACCCTCAACATTTTTATTACACCTTATGGAATTGTGAGTTTTAAATTTGTAGTTGTTGTTGTTGTTGTTGCTGCCAACTACCTGGGACGCAGGCTCTGCTGCCATATACAAACACAGCACATGCTTATTGACTTTGTAAGTGTGTATATATTTATGTATGTGTGTGTTGTGTGTGTGTGTGCCTGGAGTAGGGGTAATCTACATTGTTATTGTAGTTCTGCTGACAGTGACGCCGGCAGCGTTGGCCATGTGCCGTTCGGCAATAAAGGTAGACGCTCCAATGAGTTGGCACAATAATCAAAAATTCTTAAATTTTCATATAGCAACGCAAACGGCATCAAAGGCAAAACTAACCGACCAACCGACCAACCAACCAACGAACGAACAGCACTTCGCCAGTTGAAGCTTGTAATGGTCTGGGTTACGATGTGTTGCCTTGTGCATTGCGTTGCGTTGAGTTGAGTGGAATGGAGTTGGACTTCGGCCGATATAACCGCAATTTGCCAACATAAAACCAAATATTTGTAGTCCTGTGACAACGTGACTATACATACGTATGTGCAATATCGGCCTGCACCCATAAAACTGTGCTCATGTGTTTTCCACATTTTTGTTTTTTTTTTCTTTTTTGTTTTATTATTTTTTTTTCTTTTCGTTTCTGTGCTATGGCAGTTTTTTCAGTTTTTTTCTTACGCCTCGAAACGTTTTTGGTCATAACATAAATTTTTATTTTCATGGGAATATATGGCCAAAAGTGAAAGGATACACAGGGGCAGTGAGCTGGGCTATAACACTTTGTGACTATGTTAGTTTTTTAAAAACGTTTGCTTGGTGACATAATATGCAAACTACAAGGCACAAAAACAACATAGAAACCAAACAAAAATAGAAAAAATCACAACCCAAAAAAAAAAACAAACCGACAACAGAACAAAAAAAAAGCAAACAAAGCACAAAACTGCATAACTTTTCTCTATTTAACAGACAGAGCGAGTGACAATATGTGAGTAAGCGAGCAAGCAAATGTGTAAGCGAGTCGGCGACTGACAACGGCGAGCCGACACTAGAAACTGGAATTGAATATTTAAATAGTTTTATGGCAGTTTCAAGCTTTACCTCGCAAACAAAACCAGACAAAATCCAATAATAAAAATACAAAACGTGAAATGGAAAACGTCAACAAACAGACAGACAGTTAAACACACCGACAGTTAGACATACCAAAACAAAACAAAAAAAAAAAAAAAAAGAGAAAAAAGCGTTACATTAAATGGAATGTCTACTTCAGGGCGCATGTGCTACGTGCTGAGAAATTCGGCTAAGGGCACATTTGTAGGCATATAAAATTGTTAGTTAAATGTGACAAGTAGACACAAAGCCAAACAGGCCAAACAGGCAGCAGACGAGGCAGACATGCGCCTGCATACAATATTTTGCATATTTAACGCAGCAGCAGCAGCAACATTTTATTGCATACACACAGGCGCACTTACCTTTTATCGTGTCTACTGCCCATTGGCTGTACGCTGTCGGCTGTTGGCTCTTTAATAATTTTGAAACCGAAACGTGCTGCCCCGTGAATGTATTAATTATGCAGTTAGTTGAGAGGTCAGCCCACCCACAGCTTTTGGCTGCTCTGCTCGGGTCTAAGGCGGCGGCATTAGTATAAATTTCACGTGTAGGCGCATAGAGACAACGACGTGTTTGTGGGGGTGTGGCAGAGTGCTGACAAAATCAGAACCTAGCAGTTTCGGTTTTCTTGAACACTTTCGCATAAATTTGCCAAATGCCAAGAGGTATTGGCAGCGAGAGAACTGAGCGCCCGCATGTGTTCATCTGCTGACTGTGCTGCGGCGTTGGCTTTCGTCTAAAATTACAGATTATGGCTAAGCCTTTATTTAATTTGTTTATTGAAGCACGCCGCTCACAGCTTAAATCTTCTGCGAAACGTGCCGTTACTCCTTCGTCAAGGACACACTCGTACGTGCAATGCCATTCTGCCTGCCTGCGTGCGTTGTAGGTAAGCAAATGTTGTCTGCCAAATCTCTTTTACCGCACGACAGAAACTTTAACATTTCGCTTTCGCTTTTTCTCCCTACGTTACTTCTTCTGCTTTTTTGCATGATTGGATTTCTACTTTAACAAAAGTTAAATTAAACCAATCTTTTTTTTTTTCATTTTATCGGGCTCTGCACTTCAGTACTTGGCTCTTTTTTTTTTATTATTTTTCCTCGTGTTTAACAACTTTTCACACACTGTTTGATGTGTCTCCGTAAACTCATGCACACGCCTGTGCTTAGGCACATATACACATGCAAAGCCATATGCTTAATGTACTCTACCCACACACACACACACACACACAAGCTATGTATTGTGTGTTGTATGTATGTACACACATGAGTATCCATTTGGTGTAGGCCTGCAAGGCTCAATTGCGCTGTCAAAGCACCTTACTTGGGCTCGTCTGCTCGCGTGTCTCAGATACAAACAAATGCGTACGCATAGAAGTCGATTTATACATTAACTGCGCAACTTTGTCAAGACTTTTAATTAAAAAAATATATACATATATAATATAAATAAAAATAATATATACATTAAAAAGTAAAAAAAAAAAAAACGAAAAAAAAAAAATTGCTACGAAAAATGGAAAATTTTCGCGCACGTCAACTGAAGTGTGCGAGCGTGCGGTTGGCGGGTGTGCGAATAGATACTGTACAGTGAAGCCCACGGCCTGGCCGCACAATGCGTGCTGACTTTTGTGATTTGTGGCTGTTGTGGCAACGCGCTTAACATATTTTTCTCTCCTTTTTTTTTCACTTTTTTTTTCGTTTTTGTTGAATTTTGTGTGTGGTTTTTGTTTTTCTGTTTTGTCATTTTTGCCTAATTAATTAGATAAATCGAAATTTGAAAAGCTGCATTTATTACAAAAGTTGCCAAAAAGCGACTGCTTTTGCTGCCTGTGCTCTGGCTTACAATTTTCCCTTTTTTCTTTTCTTTTTTGTTTTATTGTCTTTTTTTTTCGTGTGGTTTATTTTATATTCAACATTAATAAAAGCAGCTGACTTTTGGCAGCTTAGCAAACGCCATTAAGGTTCGAAAACTTTGACATCAAAGTAAAATGAAAATTTGATTTTTGATTGTTGATTGATTTAAATGACGCAAAAGTATGCCAAACACGATGATGACGGTGATGTTGATGCTAATGCTGATCATGATGATAATTACTTTGACGACGCAGCTAAGCTAATGACAACAAAAGCGCAGATAATAAATTTAATACGCATTTATTCAGTTTAAATGCCTGAAATGCCATGCCAAGCCAGGCCAAGCCATGTCAAGCCGGGCAGATTTAATAAATATTAATTGTCATATTTGATTTCGTTGGATTCGCATGAGACGTACAGTAACGATAGCAACAACAACAACAACAACAACATGAACAGCATTTAACGGCATAATGAATGTGGCCAATAAATAAGAAACAATTAAAAAAACAAAGAGACAAAGAGATTTACATAATTTAAGCCATTTGAAGAGTTTTTTGTGCAAATCACACTCGGCTTAGCTAATGCTGACTTATGAATATGCCAATAAACATTTTTAAGAATATAATTATTTATTTATTTCATGGGAATTTGCCAGTATGATATGCAAGAATGTGCCGCGCATTATTTCAGAACGACATTTGTGAGACTTGCCTACATCTATTGATCAGTTCCTTATATAATACAAGAATACCTTAACGGCTGCGTGCTGTTAGAGCGGATTAATCATCTTTGACAGCAGCGTTACAATTCTGGGTTCAAAAAAACTTCTGCTAATTTATCTTAACCGCATAAAGTGAAATGGACACCTTTGGAACACAGAAAATCTTAACTGCGAAAAATATTAGCTTTCTTAAAAGTTTCTGAAACGTGTTTTAGCAAAAAAAAAAAACATTCATTCAGTTATATTATGCAAATGCGCGAAATAAATCTATTTTTGATGGCACTACTTAAATGAAAACACAGAGGGATAAAATTCCAGCATATTTGGCCAGTGCATCAAATCTTATCGCCGTCATTATACTGAAATTACTTTCTCTAAATATGCACAACAAAGTGAAATCTCATGGCATGGTGCAGGCAAACTCGCAGACACCGGCTGCTATGCTGCAGCAACAATGCACTGCACTGCACTAGACAACACTAGACTACAAGAGTGCGACTACAATGCAGTGTAATGTAATGAAAGTGTTCTTAAAAAAAGGAAAATTCTGTGAAAAAAAGAAGGAACATAAATGCGAAACGTGCACAAAAGCCTGAAGTGCACTCGTTGAGTCCAACGTCTGTCGAGTGGTCTGCCACCCGACTAACAACGCCCGTCACCCGGCTCCCGATTGGCGTAAAAATCTTTCGCCTGCTTTCCGCCATTTTTATTGTGGTTGCTTTTTGCACTCATAAAGAAAAAGAGAACAAATAAAAATACGGTAAAATATATAAAATTTGGCCATATAATATTCACGGCAAAATGCACAACGCAAACGCGCACAGATTTTGGCATTTTAAGTGTGAACATTTTACGCGCCAATAGCGCAGCACCCTCTCAGACACACCCCACCCCATCATACATTGCTTCTACATCCCATACGCAACTTTGATAGCTAACGTGTGTGAATATTTTACGTGTGTTGTTGTTGTTGTTGTTCTTTTTATTTTCGCTTGGCTGCATATAATCCAATTTGTGTAGAGGCCAAGAAAATGTCGTTAGACTGACGTAAAAACGAATTTCATATTTGGCATATTGAAATAAAAAATTTTGAAAATAGCTGACAGCCAGTCCAAAAATAAAATATTTCATATCTATACATTGTACATATATGTATGTATAATATATAACGTATCGAAAATAAATTGCTTTTGTTATTTTATTCAAAATATTTTTGCTGCAGCACTTGTCACACATTTACAATGACGACGAGTCTGGCTTCGCTGGCATTTTCCCCTTTATTCCCTTTTCCTGCCTTTATCACACCTTTGTATCGGTTAGTTTTTTGTTGGCACTGGCCCAGTTGCCAAACTGTCTGTCTGCGCAAACGGAAACCGGTTGCTGAGCAGACCTTTGAAAAACGAAGCCAATATGAAATCATACATCAAAGCAATTAACTCATTTGAAATTCATTGGCTGTTGCTTTTTCGGTTACTATGCATCACTTTTTTATTTGAAACATTTTTGTTGGCTTGCGCTGTAAATTATTTTATTTAATAATTTTATGTTTCTTTTTGGTTTTTTTTTTGATAAACCATAAAAATTAATACAACATTTATTGATCGATAAATTTCATAATGCATTAATTTTAGCTTTAGCCACAGATTCATGCGCCCATCCAATCAATTTTCTTTGACTAAATATCGTGACCTTAAATCAGGGCTGTGTAACCTTAAGCTTCTATGCGACTGTCTGTCTGAATGTCTGCTCTTGCCATTGTTGTAACTGCACAGTGGCATTTTATATTGTTTTTGTTTTTTTTAAACTTTTTTTCTTTTGTTTGTTTGTTGTTTTCAAATTAATCTAAGCATACAAATTAAATTTCATTAATTAAAAACATGTTCATGGCGCGAGATACAAGTTTTGTTTTTCTTTTTGTATGGGTTTTGGTTTTGTTTTCATTAGACAAAAAAAAAAAAAAAATATAAAAAAACACAACTGTAAGTCATATCTTTGCGTTTTAGCATAAGCATACATTTCTTTTGTCCAGCCACATTTTTTCAGCAAAATTATGAAATATTCATGGCAGCAGCCAATAAACACACACACACATACTCGTACACACAACACCAGCACACACCTGTAATACGTGTAAAACACACAAATCGCTTGGGTCTGTCTCTGAGGCTGGGTCTGGCATTGTCTGAGTCGTCAGTTTGCCGCGGCGTATGTAGAACATGGCTTGCTAATGAGTTCGCTGAGCTGAGCCGGCGGCTAAGCCAGCAGTCAGTGGGTTTGTTTACGCCTATTTTGACTTGAATTCGCTCTTCGCCTAATTCATGTTGCCTGAATTGATTTTCGTTTTGATTTATTAGCCTATTTTGATGCTAAGCCACTTTATTGTTATAAAATTGGCATTTCTTAGCAGCCTTTATTTTTGTTATTGCTATGTTCTTGTTGTTGTAGTTTTATATAGTTTTTTTGTTTATTTATTGCCAAACAGAATTAGCATGTGCGCTGGCCTAGTGTGGCACCCCGGCGCGCTAAACTAAACTTAATCCGCTACATGCGCAGGGCTTATGTCAGCTTTAGCGCTTCAACTCGAATCACAGTCATTGCCAAATTTCGACTTAGCCGAGACAGTGCAGTGTCACGTCATTAGGGCACAACTGCATTTAAACCTTGAAAATTATTACAACTCATGAGCATACACATATGAGTACGTGGTCAATTAATTATGTTTAGCAGGCACTAATTAAGTTGTAGAGCTATTAGCAAAATAAAAAAACAAAACAAAACAAACCATTAATAACAAATCAACAAAGCACCCCTGGCAAATACCAAACAAAAGCTAAAGACCTAACACATTTGTCTATACAAGCTGGCGAACAAAACGTTTTACAATATTTTTAAAGAACACTTTTCAAGGCAGGCAGTTGCTTTTTTCTTTGTATATGAATAACTGCCACTTGGCAGCTTTGTTCTAGGCAGCACTTCTAATAATTGTGTGCCTACATAATGACTGACGACTAACTGATTTCCGCAATGACGAAAAAGTGACTGTTTACTTTTATTAGTTGATATAGTCAAGAAAAATTTCTGCTCACAAAAAGTCTCTTGAAAACGACGACCAGAGTAAAACATCAAGCTTGAAATCGATGTACAAGTTTCTTCATATATATTGCATAGAAACGCCTTAGAAGCAATGTCTCTATACTAAAGACTATCTTAACCGTAAGGAAAATATTTACTTTATACATATTCGACTTTATTGATTAATAATTTAATGTGTATTTGCACTGCGCACAACAGAGGTCGATAAATTTATTCACATTGACACAATTTTCGTGACAAATCACTGTAGTGACAGGCCGACGACGGGGTCAGGTCGGCAGCTTGGAACTGGCATCAGCAACGGCAAAGGCAACGGCTTAATCGCTGCACATCAGCGTAATGCTCGCACATATGCGTTAGCGGCACAACATTTCTTATCATTAAATGGCTATTAGGTTCGATTTAGCATTAAGAGGGTCGAGAACTTTTCGAAACAAGTTCACACAAGTGCCATCACTCATAGACACCTTTGCCCTCTTGCTATGTGTTTTGCCGCATACGCGCGTCAACGCACACATGACCACAGCACGCCACACTCCCACACACTCGCCCAACCATAGGCTACATACGTAGCTTGCTTAAATGCTAAAAATTACAAACTTAAACACGTTCGTATGGGAAATTACAATAACAAAACAAACAACACTAAGAGGCTTTTTCTTTGTTAATAACATGAACTTCATTAGTGGCAAACACGCAAACACAGGAAAAGGCAACAGCAACAATGTGTAAGCGAATGTCAGTCAAACAGCAGCAACAACACAACAACACAACAAAAACAAATACGAATATGAAAAGAATTAACAAGAAGCAGAGGTAGGAACAGAAGAGTAGGAGTAGAAGAAGGAGCAGGAGGAAGAGGTGGCAGAAGAACGCCAAACATGAAGCATAGTTGAAAGCGCACGACATGTTTTTATTTTTTATTTATGTTCGTTTGTTTGCACCATTCCTCAAACTGCAGCCATTGTGTTAACCGGTAACACACACACACACACACATACAGACGTAGACACATTTCATTTCATTTCATCATTTCGTGCCTGTTCCTGCTGTCAGTCTCAATGTGTGTGTGTGTGTGTGCCTGTGACTGCTTTTTTTGTTATTTTTCTTTCTTTCTTTTTTTTTTTGTTGCTGTGTGTCATCGTGGCAAATAGCAAATTAATCATTTATGGCCAACAAGAATGCCGCTTAGAAATTCCCAGGAAAAAAGAAAAAAAAAATTAAGAGAATACTCAGCAAAGCAGAGCAGACCAAAACAGAGCTGCCTAATGATAATAGCAGCAGATCTCATAACAACAAACAACAAAAATAGAAGCGAAAAAAAAACTTTTTTAATAAAATTTTTTTGTTGTTTTGTATTTCGTCTCTTTTATTTTTTTGTTTTTGTTTTGTCTCGTTTTTGTTATTCATTTTTTGACATAAGTGATGAGCAAACATTTCTTTTGCCCTGTCAGACAATATCCGCATCCGTGTGCATGTTGCCAGCTTATGGGCTATTATTTAGTAGACATTTTAATTATTCGCAACCATGACGACAGGCTTAACAAAACGACTCAACTTTTATTTTAGCATAAACAGCAAACAACCCACACCCAGACAAGCACCCACCCATCCACCTGCTCCTGCAAAATGGCCACTGACCAATGGCCTCCTCGAGCAGCAACTTTAAATGGAATTAAATACAAGAATTTCTGTGCTGGGATTCATGCCTCGTGCCTCTCCTCTCCCTCCACTCTTTTGCTTACAGCTATGATTCTTTCCTTTCGACTTTAATTTCAAGGCGCGTGAAAAGCATCCCGAGTACGTGCATACCCAGGAAAAAGCAAGAAAAAATGTTGAGGAAAAAATGCTCATTGTAGAAAATCACAGCACGGCAAATTAACGCACCACTTGTTAATCTCTTAAATCAACAGCGCGTAAAGCGTGTGCCCTCACCGCCCGCCCCACCCACTCTACGCATTTCGCCACCACACCCAACACAGCACCGACGGGAGCACTGTGAACTGCTGGGCGCCTAGACTCGGCCCCCATGGTGCCGCGTATTTTTCTTTTCGCACCGCATTTTCTTAATTTTTTAAAAGTATTTTAGCGTAAACAACAACAACACTAACAACTGCGATAACAACGACAACAAAACAAGCGAAAACAAAATGTAAAAAAAAACACAAACAAAACAAAACAAAACACAACAAAAAAAAAAAACAACAAAAATAAATAAAAACAAAGCAAAAATAAATAAAAATAAAAAAATATAAAAAAAAAAAACAAGCTCAGCCTTATAAATATGCTTCTTAAGTTCTTCCTTGTTATTTTTATTTCTCACTCAAGTGCGTAGCTGCGTATCCTTACGTGTTGCCATTATGCCAACAAGCTGCCAAGCGGCGTCGTGCCTTTCAACACTTGTTTGTTGGCCCTTTTTTCCGCTCTACCCTGCGCCCCCTCCCCCAACCGACGACAAACAGTGTTGCCTTATAAATAAACAAGCATACAGACAATGCCCGCAATGTTGTGTTACGTGCATCGTCGTGCCTTACTATCCTGTTTCCTTGCTGCTGTTGCTCTGTTGTGTCCCACTCATTTTGAATATTACTTTATTTGCTGCGCCGTCCACATTCTACAAATTTTTACACATTTTTATGCGCTCTAATTTTTTAAGCCATTCTCATGACGCCTTTATGCCAACACCTCAACTTTAATTCTCTTTTTCTTCGGCTGCTTTATTTATTTTTTGGTTGGCTTGCTTTATTTTTAATTTCGCCTGTGTGGGCTCACGGCTTAACGGAAGTACTGTTTAAGTCACTTATAGTTTTATACTTTGATATGAGCTCCCTTCATTTAGAACATTTTATTTGAGTCATCAACAAAAAATTTTCCAAATATGTTAACATCTCTTTTAAAATATAGAAAAAATTTATTGGTCTATATAGACTGCAAAAGCATAATTTAAAAGCAGCAATTAGAAGGCTCCATTTTTAATTTTTTATTTATGTGCATCAACCTTTTCTCGAAATGCTTAAAAAAACTGTCATTCGCTATTGTAGAACGGAAGCTGCTTTCCGCTCTTGGCAACTTCCTCACTGAACTCATTTATAAATTAATGGCTTCTAATTTGATGTGTTTATTTATTTATAACAAATATTCAAAGTAGCTGCAAAAACATGAATGAGTTGTTGGGGCATGAAAACTGCGCAAAGGCAGCACTAAAATATGCGCTGCTGGCTTTAAATCAATTAGCATAAATTTATCCTTTTTAGACAAGCCAACTGCGTTTAGTTAAGCTGCAACTAATTTCTTTTCGTAACAGCACATCGCCAAAGACCGGATATCCTGTATTTATATTTAACGAACGCACAGTGAATGCCATTTGTAAATTAAACATATTATTGCGCCCGACTGGACATGCCTCGTGCTGTTACAGTGGTGGCTCTTGAAACGTGTCCAAAAAAAAAAAAAAGAAACCAAAAAAAAAAAAAAGAAATAGCCGAAAATAAGGAAGAAAAAACCTTGTTGACTTTAATTAACATGACAGCCACCTACGGCGCTTCATTAATTACAATGTTTCACTTTTTCGAACTCTACGCACCACGGCTTGCGCCTGCTATCGCTGTTGCTCCTATATATTCACCAGAGACGCATACATATCCTTGACCTTGGCGCATTTTATTTTAGCTACAATAATAACACGAAATTATCTACATTATTATTATTTTTATACAAGACACATTGTCGTGGAGTCAGGGTGTGTCTTGCAAGTCGATTTACTTTATTTTCACCTCGCTGCGGTTTTAGTCTCGTTTTGCCTTGTTCCACACGTAGGACACAGCAAACAGCCGACACTCGACAGTTGACAGTCGACAGGCTAAAGGCACAGGCGAATCCATTTCATTTTAACCTTGAATAAGTTTGTTTTGTGTCGCATAGATTATATTCGTGCAAAAATTAATTACTTTTGCCCATGCATGAATGCACGGCAGCAGCAGCGACTGCGCTGCTCAGTTAGAAACAATTAACCCAAAGTTTCCGTCAGCAGAAAAACTAAACGACACTAGTGCTCTTATTGTCCTTTCTGTTGTTGTTGTACGCTGTCATTTTTTGCCCGCACCCTGTATGGCTTTAGCATAACGTACCATGAGTACTTTGCTCATGAATGTTTTTGCCTTGCATTACAACAAAATGCAAAAGCTGTGCAATATGCGTACAATTGCCAAGTGCACCAACTCTCTCTTGCTGGCTTGCCAAAGTTATGACACTCACTCACACCCATAGCCGCTCAGCATTTTTCGGCTTTACTCTCTTTTACACTGTTCCCTTGCGGTTGACTAACTTGCAGCCACAAACATAAGTTGCTGTAGTTGCTGTTTTTCTGGTGATTTGGTTTTGCTTGCATATGTTGTTGCAGTCGTTTATTGTTGTTTTTGTTTTTATTCAACTCCCACTGCATAATGCTGTCGTTGTCATTTTGGTTCTCGTGTTATTTTTTTTTTTTTGTGATTCTTTATCAGCTATGTTTTATTATGGCTGTTGTTGCTGTTGTTTTTGTTGTCCCGCATTTTTTATTAACGTAACTAATTACTTTAAAAGCTGTTGCTGTACGCAGAGTTTAACCATAAAACTTTACAACGGCATCACGCTTTACTACAAAAAGCAACCAACAAGCCAAGCAGTCAACCAAGCAGACGACCAACCAAGCGACCAAATGTATGCTGCTCATGGCTGGCTATGTGGGAATGCTTGTGGGAGTAGCAGTGTGTGTCAGCTATTTCAATTGAAAATCATGTAAAAAGTTTCAAGTTATGCGCATCAAACAAAAAAAAAAAAAAACTTACATATAAACTAAAACAAAAAGAAACACGCAAAAAAGGAAAAAAAAAATACATAAACGCATAAACATGCATACATACGTGTATATGAGAAGCATAACGGCAAAGCAAGCAAAAGGACGAAATGTTGGGAATATGGCAAACGACGACAATAACGAATATCGTAAAAACAATAGACATTATTCGCAACAAATGCACATTTTGCTGTATTATACTATTTGAATCTATCCAAAAATAACAACAACAACAAAAACCATAATAAAATAAAAGAAAAAAAAATTGACAAAAATCTATGCAAAATATTTTCTCCACTAAGCAAGCAACCGACAAACGAGAACCGAGCACTCCGAGTACCGACATCCAACTTTGAACTCTCAATTCTGCAAAAAGTTTGTCCATAAACCCAAGTTAGAGTCCATAAAATGTTGGTTCATATTGTGTTGTTTGTGTTGTTGTTGTTATTGTTATCTATATGCGTTGTTGTTGATATTATTATTATTATTACTATTATTGTTGTTGTTGTTGTTATTGTCGTTCTCATTGGTGACGTCGACGGCGACGGCGATGGTGTAGGTGACGTTGCCGGTGGACGCCGGCATTTGTGCGTAGGCAAACAATTTCAATAAGTTACACTTTTATTTGTGTTTGCCTGCTATTGGTATCATTTTTCGGTGTTGCCTCTATAAAACACTTGAAAGTTTGACATTCTGCCCATATTGTGTGCTCCCATTGACTTTTATTATACGAATATTCGCCCAACTGCGACTGCCCTCCGCCTTTTTGTCATTTTGCAGCATTTCGCCTGTGCGATTTACGGGGCTTAGCCGGCTAAACTTTGCTACTCGGCTGCTGTGTGTTTTTGCATTAAGTGAATTTTGATTGTTGCAATTACACTTTGCCAATTCTCGTATAAGACAGAACACAGAACACAGAACATTTGCAGTTGTTGGCGTTGGCCAGCATTTGTGGCATTATTACACTGACACTGAAAAAGCAACACACAATTTTACGCATTTCATTTTTGTTATGTGCAATTAAATATTATACTTGGACAATAAACTAAAATTGCTAACAATTGCCACAGCCAAGCAATGAAAATTTTAAACATAAAGAGCATAGATTTATTTTTTATGCTGCTATAAGGTTTAACACTGATTTAGGACATTAAACATTGCTCAGCCCGGCTGCAGACCGCAAACTTGGGTTTATAGCACATAGAGATCTGTAGTGAATTGTTAAAACCCAAATTATATATTGCATACATAATGTAGTGGCCGAAGTTTATTGTATATAGCGTCTTGAATTCTTTCATTTTAATATGCTGCCGTCAGTTTATTAAGCCTAAGGTATTGTTTGGGTTTTTCTTTTTATATACCGGGCAAGTCGCATAAACCTTTCCCAATGTAAATGCATGCAGGCTAACAAGTTTCTGTTATGGCACTGCCAACCTATTACCATGTATTAGGCCAAAAATCATGTATTTCCCTTCATTACATGGCTTCGTTTTTTCTATGTCACCTTAAACAAAATAACTGTCAGAAATTATTGTATATCGAAGTCAGCAAGCCAAGCAGCCAAGCCATAAGCAAACATTATGTAAGCGTACACGACGACTGTGTGAGCGTTAACAAAAACTGACCAACCCAAAAAAAAAAAGCACCAACAAAATATGTATTTATTATACGTATATACAGAGAAAAGTCGCTGCCCTTAGCCAACTAGCCGATATCATTTATCACATTGTATATCCGATATATTAAAAACAAATTTCCGTTCATGTGCTGCTGCCATGCCATGCCAGGCCGAGCCACGCTGGCCGCTTATCGTGTACAGCGCAGAGCAACTGTGACGTTGGGTGGGTGGCCAACAAATTTTCATGTTTCGTGTATTTGTTATGAGTCAACTGTCGACGCGCAGCTAAGCACGGCTCAACTGGACGATGAAAGCAAAAAAAAAAAAAAAATAGTACAGAAAAAAAAACATTGTAAGCAGCAAGCAAAACAAATGAGGAAGCGCAACAACAGCAACACACAGCTATGTGCACACAAAGAGTAACGGCATTTAAGGCAACAGCAGCGACGCAGCACTGCGCAAAAAGTCCTTACATGTCTAGCAGCAAAGAAAGCAGAAAGAAGCAAAGCGGCAACGTCTGAGTAAAAAATTTCAAGTATGACGTTAAAGGAATTCGCACAATTTGCGTCATGTGAGCGCATATAAATATTTAAATTAATATTTATGCGTTCTATTTGTGTGCGCATTGCCATTGCCATTGTTGTTTCTTGTTTGTTGTTTGCTGCTGCTGTTGTTGTCATGCGTGAGTGTGCACGCCATCATCAAAGTAAACACCATTGACTTATTGCTTTAGCGCTTTGCCAAGAGCAGAATGGAAAGCATGAAAGCCAGTGAAGTGCCTTCGCGTGGCACAGAGTGACGTCGCGTGGCACTGCGCGACTTTGCGCTGCTTTCGCTTTGGCAAGGGGCATCATGTTGAAGGTAAACATATTACATGCATAAAATACACGTATTCGCGCGCTTGACACGCCCCCCGTGCCCTCCGACCCAGACAGTCAGCCGCACGCTTGCCGCCCATGCGCACACACCTCGCTTGAGCAAATACTCAGACATACGCTACGTTAAATTAACGCAAAACAAACAGAAATTGGCAAATACCAAAGAAATGGCGCACAACAACACCGGCAACAACATCAACTAGAACACCAAACAGAAAATAAACAGCGCAAAAAAAAGAAAAAACATAAATAAATATGTGAAATAAGGGAAAATTGCGCACAAAACAAGGCCCAAAACTGCAAAGCTAAACACAGACACAGCACCCACACGCACACACACACACACACACAGCCCACCACCTCATAGCTTTAATCGAGTTAAGCCAACACTCACCATCCAGCCACAGCCACAGCCAAAGTCACAGCCACTCCTGCAGCCAACAACGCCCACACGCCCAGACGCGTGCACGCGTTGATCCTGCGGCCAAACATAGGAAGCCTGGCCCTGGACTTGCTTTAACGTCGCTTTTCGTATGCAAACACGCACAACTCATTTACTCGCTCCCTTCTTCTTCTTTTTGTTCTCAAAAATAAAAACAGCAGAAAAAACACTGTACATCAAGTTGCAAAACATAAACGGAAACTTAATTCCTTTGGTCGGCTTCTAGGCATTTGATTTGGCTGATTTGCGTGTGTTCGCCTGCTTTTTGTGTTTCGTTCCTGCGCGCTGCCGGTTTGTCTACAAAACGACGCACATCCTCTGCGCTCTTCAGGTCTTCTCTTCAGCGACCTTTCTTTTATTTTTTTTCTGTGCAAATTTTTTTGCCCATTTCAGTTGTTGTTGTTGTTGTTTCTATTTGTTTTGTAAGCTTCCCAATTAAGTTTCGTTTTTGTGCTGCCCTGCTTCGTGCAGCCCTTTGCGGCATTTCAAATATGCAAATTCCCATATCCGCTTTACCCATTATTATTTGCACTAAAATGTCAACTCTGGCAACTTTTTTTTTTTTTTTTTGCCTAAATATGGCGACGGCGATTCTTGTTGGCTTAGGGTTTAGTTCCCGCGTTTTTCTATGGGTAAATTAGCTACCTGGCGCAAAATCGATTCACGTTTGTGAAAATAGCAAAAATGCGAAAGGGTCGAAAAAGCATTTTCATTTTTTATCTCAATTAACTTTAAACAGCACAAGTCTTTCTGCCATATAAGCTTAAGTTAGACTATGGCTAATTAAATTGTCTTAACTTAATTTGAATTGTTATAAATTACTTATTATTATATTAAGTTAACAATTATAATGTTTATACTAACCTTATATAATTTAACAGCGATGACGGCGCAATAAACTGTAAAGAAGAAAATATTGCAGCTAAATTATGTCAAATTGTTATAATTTATTTTTAAAAAAATATGCAAATACTTTTTTAAGAGTTCAAAATTATACGAGCCGAATTAAGAAACAAATTCTTGCACTTCTTGTCCCCTTCGAACTCGTTTTAGGGAGCTACATTTGTTGTTGCAAAGTGTCGTTAAATAATTGATATTGTACACAAATCCAGCCAAAGTATATAAAATATTCTGTTTTGACTAATATGCAATCAACAGATTTAATAAATATTCAATAAAGTTTAGTTTCAAGAATTTTAATATCCGCTTTTTCTTTTCTCATATTGTATGGTACATTCAAGATCCAAAGCAGTGCTACAGGTCCCATTAGTCATAGCAGACTATTTGGGTAATTAAGCAGATCAACCTGTTGACAAATTAGTTATGGACATTGGCTTTTGTTTTGTTATGTAAAACTTCGACGGCTTAAGTAATGGCCACATTTCAGCATGTTGTTAAATTGAAATCTTTTAATTTTGCTGTAACGAAGAACCATTTTGTTCAGCAAGTAAAACTAGTTTACCACTTTTTTTTCTATTTTTTGTTAGCATTGTTTGCTAAAATATATTTTGTAATGCTTTTTATAAAACTGTTTAGCTTTTTTATTGTAACTGTTGCTGTTTTGTTAGCTTGGCTAAAACGCAAACAATCATAAATTCTAACTACAGTGCAAAAAAAATGCAACAAATAAAAAGGAATATCAAATTGTCGTCATATGTGGGGAAACACATTTGTAATAATTTAATCAAATAAATACGCTATAAATTTCATTTTAAAGCGTACTTTATTAGTTTTTAATTAAATTTTCAATAAAACACAAATATGAGACACCACAAGCAACACAACAATAACAACAACCATCACTACAATATTAAATAAATGTAAAAATAAACAACAATGCAAGTTTAATACAACAACAACAACAACAGAGAATATTCATGTTCATTTACGCATTAACGGGGCAAAAGCTCAAGGGCGCTTAGTTAAGCCATTCAAAAAAATGAAAATGAAATAAAATAAAAAATTATATGTTATATACAACATACGTGCATAAATAAATTTGTTAAAAATAAAACAACATAATTTTTAATTTTTTATTGTTTTGTAATTTATTTAATTTTGATTTGATGCTGATTTAAGCGCATTTTAATTTACTGCATGATGGCTGAATTAACGTTAACAATAAGCATAAAATAAAACTCAAAAACAAAAAAAAAAATCATGAAAGGAAAGATACAAAAACTGATATGTGTAAATCCCAACAAAAAAAAAATATAAAAATAAAAAAAAACTGAAAAAAAAAAACACGAATAGCTACATGAAGTGTGCACGCGTGTAGGCTCAGTAGTTCGTTGCTGCTGCCATGAGTGCCACAAGTGCCACTTCAATTTTACGTTGCGTATTTCAGTACAGAAAAAAAAAAAAAAATAAAACCCCAAAAACAAAAAAAACGAAAATAATGAAAAGCTAAATGACAATTTCCCACACACTCAATTTGGGTATATATACATATGTTTGCATGTATGTAGGTACGGTTATATAATTCTGTGCATTCATTTTACATACAACTTGCCGCGCCCGCCAACTGTGAGGCGCACTTAGGCGTTACGCCTAATGCTGCTGCTTGCCTAGGAGAGTGTAGGCACTCACATCACAGCTTTGGCACACTCGCACACACACGTATAAAAGATACTTCATTATCTAGCTGCCGCGTGTGCCGCAAGCTATTGACGTGAGTTATCGCAATGATTTGTACATTTTCATGCTCCAATTCATGATGTGCCGCACTCAGTTATGAGACTCATGCGAAAAATTGCTCAAATTGAACATTCAAGCGGGCTTACTCCGCATATGTGAGTGTGTGTGTGAACGTGGGAATGTGTGCAGCAATCGAAGTGTCATTGATTTGCTTGAGTAATTAGACAAATTGGCACGCAGCAGCAGCAGGCAATAGTTGCACAAAATCCAACTTAGCTGCACCAGGTTTTTTCCAGTGAAATCAAGCATATGCAAGGCTTCAGATCGAGTTTATTATTTAATTTCGCTTTAGCTGCACTTGACTTGGCATAGCAACATCTTCCAAAGCTAGCAGTTCAAGCAAAAATCAGTTGCTCCACTGTGCTGCCTTCAGCTGCTGTCTGCCATGCCAATATTGCAGCTGCTACACAAGCAGCCATTACATAGAAGAAAATTTGATTTTCCTTTTTCTTATACTTTTTCTCGATTTTCTGTTTAAATACTGCTGGGTTTATTTTTAAGATATATGTACATATAAGCTTGCTTTCTGTAGCTTAATGTACACACACTCGTGTTATGTGAAATGAAATGAGTTTTGTATTTGCTGTTGAAGCTGTTATCGATTTTCAAGTGGCTTGACTTGACTTTTACTTCTATGTCTATTGCCTGCGTGGGTTTTTTGCTGTTATAATTTTCATTTTCATTTTTGTTATCTTTTAATAAATGTTTCAGCTTAAAGTGCCGAGCAGCAGCAATCGTATTTGTGTTTGAATTTTTCATTTACAGAATATACACAATTGTGCAGCATTTTTGCTTCGTTGTTTATTTTTGGCAATTATTCTCATGTGCATTCGTATATACGTAAAACAAAAGTGGTACTCAAATAAACAATAAACTCGGCCTAATTTGCAATTCAAATTTTTGTGTATCTTTAGTCGGGTTTTTGTTTTGGCCACAAAACAGCTGCAACAACAACAACAACAGCATGCAACAAAAGCAATCAATTGCCCAAGCAGACACTGCCATGCGCCGTCGCTCGTGCCACAGTTCATGAGCATTGCCTGCACTTCCTGCACCGAATGACTGACTGCCTCTTTTCCGCTCTGCCTCTTGGCCAGCCCTGCAGCCTTTCCGCCTGCTCAAGTAACAATTCTGATTTTTTATTGGCAATAAAATTTGTTATTAAATTAACTAGCATGCGGCCAAGTTACTTCGTACACGCCATACCCAGACCCTTCCTTACCCATACCTTCTCAGCATTATCCGTACCATGCACATTTCAATCAGTCTGCGCGCTATAAACGCAAATCTTGGTCTTGCTATTTTAGCAAACGTCTAACGACGAACAGACAGACAGACAGGCTGACATTATTTGATTTGTCATTTAATTAATCCTATTAAATGCCAAATACTCGTGCCATATTGTCTTGATGGCGTTACTCGCTCGCTCGTCTTTATACAGATTTTTCCATTTTTGTCTTGGCTTTTTTCTGCTGCCGGTTGTCGCTTGTCGCGTTTAATTTTAAGCCAATAACTTAATTTCAGGCCTAACAGCGCATCTACACAAACAATTAAATGTGAAAACCGTTTTGGAGTAATATAATTAATTATTTGTTATTTTTCTAGCATTCATTTAATTTTGTTATTATATTTTTGTATTTTTATTTATTGTAGTTTTCCTCTCAAACAAAAGCAAAAAACAAAAACAAAAAAAAAAGCTGAATGTTGTTTGATTTTATGTTTTCGTGCCTACATACATGGTTCGCTTTTATGACCATTATGGACCAAAATATTTGTTAACATTATAGCAACATCGCCTCGACCTATGCATACAACGCCTACGGCTATTGGTTTTTTATTTTTTTTTTTAATTGTGGAATTTCAGCCAGGCTTAAAAATATTTTAATTAATTTCGCTTTTGGTTTTATTTCATGTTCTTGTATTTGTTTTTGTTTGTTTTTTTTTCTCGGTCTATGTTTGTTTAAGTGTTCGCTTTGATTTTAAAATAATAAAAAACTCAAATCTAAATTGCCTTTTTGGATTCTGGCATCAAATTTCTGATCTATGACTGCAATAAAATATATTTATAAGCTCAGACGCAGTATAAATATCAAATCATTATCATTAATTTAATTAAGTTGTGGCCAAGTCAGCTATCAGTTTTTTTTAAACTGGAGATGCTTTTTATAATTATCATAATTTGTCATTATATAAAAGTACTTCCACTTTTCTATACAAAATGTTTACGACACAAAGTGCTCATTAAGTTCAAGGTCTTGCTCTCGTTAGTCAGGTTGTATCCTGCTTGGCAGTGCAGGTTAAACATGTTCCTGACATTGAGCAGCAATTATAAGAAATTATTTTACTTACATAAAACATATGTCAAAGTGGATTTGTTACTTAAAACGCAACTAAAATTTAAAAGGGGTTTTACTTTTACATACGCCAAAAGTAAGTAACCTACCAAATCATTAATATAACAAATACTATAATACCTTTTTTAATTATGTAACTTTTAAAAAATTCATAAGCAGTTTTCAAATTATGTCATAGGAAACTTTTAATCGCATATACAAATATATATATACATTACGTACATGTGTCCAACTTCACACGGAAGTACACAACTTTTTTTTTTCAATTATGCCATGCTGTTTTATTTTTATTCTGTTTATTTTTTGTGTTTATTTATTTTCTGTGTTTTTTACAAGTTGAAGTTAAGAGTTAATTAATCTTTTGCTAGTTCTTTATTTAGGATTATATTTTACAGTGTCAACACAATGGCATAGTACAAAATTCATTTAAACTTGGTTATAGCCATTGCATGTCCTTTCACATATATCGGGCTTAAGCCAAAGTTTTGCATGGCGTACGTGACCAGCCCAGACCGGAGTGGCTCAACTCTGACCACAATTGTTGCTATTTATTTAAAATAGAAAACAAAGAAAAAAAAAAGGATTTAAAACTTCTTTCAATTAACTAAATCGCCTGAAGACAATTACAGTTAAAATATTCGTAAATTAACTAAGTACCCAGTTAGGTGATGTAGTTGCGCCTGCATATAGGACAAATGCTTGTGAGAGTAATATGGGCTTCCTACAGCTGGGTAACATACATTGAGTATGTCAATACACTGTGCTTGTTAAATAAGGCTTACATGTCTCTTAATTATACACAACTGCCAACAGTGTCAGACATGCTTAAATAATGTAAATGTTAGTTAGTTTTCACAATTATCTATAATCACGCTAATCAATAAATCGACGGGTCGCATACCAATACCTTCACGTAGAAGAATAGCACAAAAATTTTCGATTTATGTTATCGAACGTAAACAAGCGACAAAACATGTCTAACCAAAAATTATTTAGGCAAATTAACACAATTGTTGAATTATAAACAATAAATAATTTTCGTTGAATAAATAATCAACATGCATGCGATTATAACGCAATTATAGCAGAACACAAGAATTGAATTTCTTATGTGTATATTGATACGAAATGCAAATACAGTAGACAAACACAATGCGAAACAATCGATTATTAAGACGACACAAGGCAGAGCAGCGACGCAGACGCCGGCGCCGACGACGAAGTAGACGCAGCCAGAGTTGAAGATGCCGACGCAGACGTAGCCGACATAGATGAAGCAACACAACAAAGCAAGCGTAAGCAGGCAGGCACAATAGTTTTTAGATATGCTTGTGGCATTACAACGAGTGCAGCAACAACAACAACAACCAGAGTAACAAAACAAACAACAATAGCCATAATAATAATAATAACAACAACAACGACAACTACGGCAGCAGCATACAGCAGAGCACATTGTTTATCGACAACAATATGATAAACAAATAAGCAGGCGCATGCATATATATATATATATATGTGTGTGTGTGCATGTGTAAATATATTTATGCATACATACTTGCATGCGTATACGCAATTTATTTTGCTTGTGTGAAATTATTTATGCACTTATTTGTGTGCCTGTGTGCGTGTGTGTGTGTGTGTGCGTGTATGTTTTTGGCCAAGTGCAAATAGCCTCAATATGCTGTGATTCAATTGTCCTTGCAGATTTAATGCAAGCGCACGCATGGACGACATGTAGTGACATGTTAAGTACTGAGTGTATATGTGTGTGTATATATATATGTGCTGTGTGCTTACATACCAACAGTCGGGCAGTATATGCAAGTATGTACCTAAATATGTGCGCATGTACACGTATGTACACTGAATTTGTGCCGCGCATAACTCATTATAATAGTAGAAAAAAAAAAAAACCAAAAACAACAAATAAAAAAATAAATATATTGTGAAAAAAGGAGCAAGGACATAAACAGTAATGGTGCAGTCTCGTAACGCGTAGCGCTGTACTATGCTGAAACTCATTTACACTTAACGCAACAACAACAACAACAACAATCATTGTGTTATGCATGGGCACATGCACGCGTGTTCAAATGTAGGTGTGTCTGTACGTATGCATGTTTGCCCCACTGTGCCAAGTATGTGGCCGAGAAAACGTACAACAACGAAAACGCAGAGCAGCACCAAGAACGACTTGATGCCGTAGAAGGCATTAAATGTGTTAAATATGCCATTGAGTACAGACCAAAAAACGTCCTTGTCTTTTAATTTGCTTTTTGCATTTCTCTTGCTGTTTTATTGCGTTTTCTACATATATTTTTTGCTTTTTTGGTACTTTTGACTTTGTTTTGCTTATATTTATGCTTGTTTTTTTTTTTCTTTTTTTTTTTTTTGACATAATTTAGTTTAGACACATAAAGTAGCACAAAATCTGAATAATTACATATGTCTTGGCTTTATAATTTTAACATGCCACGCCAGTCGCTTTAATTTTAAGCTGCAGCCCTAACACGGCAGCTCAGCAGCAGCCTGCCACTTAGCCCACTGCCACAGTCACATGCCAACCTCCGCTGCTCCTCCAGTCAATCTGCCGGTTTGTTTTGCCGCCTGCAACCTTCGCTGGCACACAGTCTGCGGCATCCTCAGCTCAGCTCAGCGCACTCAGCCAGTTGCACATGGCTTGGCGGCAGAGCATCAGCGTAGCTCAGCGTTGGCTGTCGGTTGCTCTCACATTGAGTGTCCTTGTGTGAAAATTTACTTGAAGCTCAAGTGCAATTTGCGCAACGAAAATTAACATGGCGCAAGCCAAAAGCGAAAATGCTTAAAAATATGCAGAGTCTTATTTTATTTACTCGGTATCAGCTTCATGCCCGCCTATGTACTCATGCCAAATGCTCATATGCTTCTGCGCACATGTATATATATGTGTGTGTGTGTGTACGTAACAGCCTTAATGTGCTCAATATAAATTGCAATGGCGCATAAGGCAGTCTATATGTCAGTCTGTCGGTCTGCCTCTCAGCCTGTGTCTACAGTCAGCCTGCAGCAAGTTATTTAATGCACTTCATTTGCATACATTAAAGTAAACAATATTAAAGCATACACTGGCAAACAGATGCACAGACAGACTGATAGACCAACTGTCGAACAGTTAGCGAGGCAGGCAGACAGACAGTCGAAAGTACTGTCTTTCAGCAGACGCTGACACATTAAAGTTTCCTAATTAAGTGCCACTCAATCGTATCAAATTGTGAACGCGGATTATTGTCGCTTGGCCTAAAATCCGCTGAAAGCGTTCTAATTAAATGTCAGCCAATAAAAATAGGACACTTGCCTGTCTCGTTTAATATGCTGCCTTTTTTATTATTATTTATTGCGGTTTTTATTGCATTCAATCGTTATAAAATTTTTATATTTCATTTTGTGGCACAGCATCGCCAAGTACATATAAGTATTAATAAAAACCCTATTACCATAAACATTGTTCAGGATTTAATGTGCATTTAAAAATTTTGGAAATTCATCATCTTCAGCAATAAGCAGCACAGTCCGAAGAGTTATGGTATTTTTTAACGACTTTCCCTATTCCAAGTTCCCCGCATATTGTGTTATTTCATATTCGCAATTGCTGAAATAGTGACCTGAGTTGAGTAGAGTTATTATGATATGATATATGACCCTGACTTTTTAATGTTATTTGCGTAATTACAACTATTCTCACGGAAGTGTAGCTTTTGTTTGTTCTTTTTTTTTCTCCAAACTTTTACGTGCTCGGCAGTGCCGTGTAGAAACTGCCGTAAAAAAATCATTAACCACACATTTTCCTATTTTTTACACCTCAGTGTTGTGGGTTGTGCGTGCACCCACGCTAATGAATTTCAGCCAACGATGTTAGCGTAAATAATGATTGCCCGGAAAATAGTTAGGAATTAATTAGTGCAGACTTCCAAGTGATTAAACGAAGCTTACCATATGACTGCCATATACTAGCTTAAAAATTTCTCAGCTTTATGTTGCTGATAGTATTTAATTTAAGCAGATTCAGTAGAAACTCGCTGGAAATATCAGGATAAACGAGTTCCTACTGTTTGTTTAGAAACGTATGCTCCTATTTTCTAATCTCCACTACAGGCTAGGCAGCATGTATTAAATATCTTCTTTTAATCTGACTGCTCTCAGTTCAATTAAACTACTGGCTTAATGAACTCATGAACTGTTAAAAAAGATTTAATCCCGTGGCGCCAACATGTCAGCGTTGACTAAAATGTGTCAACTTTTATGTATAAAGCTAATGACTTTTTACTAAAAGTATATAAAATATATAAATATTTAATATGCGATAAGTGCAACCATTTTTCATTGCGTATTTTTTCTTATTTGTTTTTTTTTTTTTTGCTTTATAAAGCCGTCAAACGAATTTAATACCACGAACAGCAGCCATTAACACTCGATCAGCAACAACAAACCCAAAGCCAACTTAAATTTAAAAAAAAATTAAAAAAAACTAGATACTAGGCAACCAATATACTTTTTATGATATAAATGCATTAGGCAGGCGCATGTGTACATGCATGCAGCTTATACAGCATAAAAATGGCTAAAACATGCAGGCAGGCAAAGACAACATGGCCAACACGAATTATTAATAAAAATGAAAGCAAATAAGGAAAAAAAATATAATAAAATAAAAAAATGAGAATATGTGATTTCATGTCATATTAAATTGCATTCGTTCATTTTTTCAGACTTGACAGCATTAAGCGTTTCTTACTTCTCGTCAGCAATAAACATTTATTTGATTTTATAATCCATTATGGACATATAATGGATTAATCCAGACCAGATCAAATCGTCGTGCGCGCCGCTTAATTACACGTCTACTTTGCCAAGCAACGCACAAACGGGCGAAAAAACATGGCAACATGGAAAAAACACGGTCAAATGCACACATGGACAGACGACTTGGTCGACATGCAAATAAATGAGTGACACTTTTGAAAAGCCGCCTCAAACTGCCAGGCCGAACTGGCTGGCCAGCCATTGGGCCAAAAGTATTTATATCTGCGGCCGATAGTGAATGAATGAAGCGCGGCTAAACTGTCAGCTTATCACAGCGGTGCCTTTTTCACTCAATATTTGCTTTTTTCTCGCTTTTTTGACGATTTTATCCGCTTTTGAAAAATTATACCAAATGTTATTCAATACTCAGATAAAAAATACAATAAAAAAAAACAACATTGCACACATGTGAGCTAATAACGTCGGCTACACGCATTATTGCTGCTTATCTATATTGACTTTATTTTTTCAAAATAACTGATTTTGACTGCAATGGTGACACAGGAGGCTGCGGCTGGCAAATTGAAAAAGCAGAAATATTGCAATATTATATCGAAGCTTATTTGACGAGAGAAAGCAAAGTAAATGCAAATATGTCTAAAATAATATTAAATGCTTAAAGTGAAGATTTATTAAAGCAAAAATCTTAAACAGCCGCGCCATGCTGGCCATCATGCGGCATTAAATAAAATAAATGGCGATCCACTGGCTCAGCAGTTAGCGAATGTGTGCGAATGTCTGCATTAAATTCTCGTATCTGATGCACTGCCAGTCGCTGCGCTACGCACTGTTAAACGTTAACAGACAGACAGACAGACGGACAGACGGAGCGTAAGGTCGAAAACAGCAATTGCGGCCGACAATCTGACAGCGGCTATACACTAGCGACAACGACAGCGACGGCCGCAGAGGCAGCGAGAGCGAGGCAAGAGCGAGGCGAGGCGAGAGCGCCAACCACGACCGCCATTTGTCGGCGCGTTATGCTGTCAATTATAATATTTATCTCTTTATACGCTGAGCCGCCGACTTTAGCGCCGACACGTAGCCTGTCTCAATGCACGTCACATTATCTTCGTGCGACGCACGAGGTACGACGTACGACGTACGACGCTACGAATGAAACTCGGCGCGAACGAGGCGACTTCAGCTGCCAGCCGCCAGCCGCCAGCCTTATTAACTAATTTGCAACATTGCGTTGGCCTGCTCACTATGTACTTTTTGAATTTCTGTCATTTCTCTTCTTTTTTTTCGCTGCTCACTGTGCTGGTATAATTTTCATTTGTTAGCAACAACATTTCTATTTAGTTAAGCCAATTTTTTAGCTGCCACTTTAAATTTGTGCGCCTCAGTCTGCGCACTAAGACATGTTGAAAGAGATTCGCCTGCGCGCGTGTGAAAAAGAAATTAAATTGAATGTAAATCCACTGAAATATTTAGATTAAAGTTAAGCAAAATGCAAAAGCCAAGCGAACAGTGTACAATAAACAAGCAAAGCACACGTAGGCAAAAAGAAGAAGAAGAAGAAGAAGAACGACTACATATAAATAAAAATAAATAACTAAATAAATAAACTCGTGCGTTGGAAAAGTGTGTGCAAAAAGGCGTGCAAGGTAAAGTAAGCCAAAAAGAAGCACGCCTATGTGAGTGTGTGTGTGTGTGTATGTAGGTGTGTGTGTGAGAGTGCTGTATATGAAATATTGATTTACTTATCATCCAAACAGAAACAGTGATATGCGTACATGCAAAGCTATCACTTGGCTAATGTGTTAAAGAAAAACTTGAGCGCTTCAACGACGACGAAGAGGTCGACGATGACGCTGACGATGCCGCTGACGATGCGATGACGAAGACGAAGACGATGATGACGATGATGACAAGTCTTGTCAATGAAAAATCAGCAAAAATATATCATGACGCTAACACGTATTTGATGCAAGGCAAAACGTGCAAACCTACAGAAAACAAAATAAAAAGAGTAACAAAAAAAGCAAACAGCAACAAAGTGTATGCGAGTGTATCAAAGAGCAAAAAAAATTGGTGAAAAGAAAAAAAAACTGAAATCGCTGAGTGACAGATTGGCAATGCCACATGTGATGTGATGTTCTTAGCAAGCTGTCTGACAGTCGCACTGCCGCCTGTGCGCACACAGCACATGGAAGCCGGCGAAGCTGTTGACATTAAAGCTCAGAAATTGTATGCAACGTGTGAGCGCACACTTTCGCATGCGACATGGCACACGGCACGGCACGGCAAGGCACGACATGCCATTGCTGCTGCCAAGCTATATGCAAAATACACAGAAATACAAACGAAAAAAAAATCAAATGAAAAAAGAAAAGGCGAGCGAAAAAAACGTAAGCTATCAACGCGAAAACATGCTGCATTAGTTGCGTACGCACATGAAACGAAACGGCAAACATGAAAACGTTGTTAACAAGCTTTTGCATTTTTAAGATGCTGCTCCTGTGCACACGTCAGCGAGCGGACCACGGCAGCGACAGCGTTGCGTCACACGAGGAGCAGCTGACTTAACAGAGTTGTAAAAGTCGCAAAGAGAAAATTAATTGAGAGTTATTAAAGAAACGAAATGCGCTTAAAGCTTAAGCCAACGCCTGCTGCTGCTTGTGTGTGGTGTGTGTGTGTGTGTGTGTGTGTGTGCATGGTGTTGACGAGCAGCGAACGAATTTCCATTGAAAAGCAATTAATTTTGGCAAGGATTTCAACTAAATAACTGCGGGGTCTAACACCTAACGGACAGCGCTGGCTGTCTGTGTCCTGTCGCCCGACGCCTTTCAACACACGCCATTAACTCTGCAGCGACAGACACAGCCAGATGGACAGCGCCGACGCTGCGTCGCAGCTGAAGCGACTTGACACTGCGCTGCGATTGGCTGCCTGACTTGTAGCGGCTGAGCGTCGGCAAAAACTCGCGCCAAAAACAAAAGCCAGTGATAAATGTCACTGTCATTAAGCTGACAGCAGAGTTGCCAGATTAACGGCGGCACATTTCAACTGCGCCAGTGACATTTAAAACATTTCATGACTTTTTTTCCATTATTTTTTGTTTTTTTTTCTGCTCACTCTGTCTTGCTGTCGCTACCTTCTCATTCTAGATTAACTGTTTCTGCTGCTGCTTTTGTAGTTTGTTTTTTTTTTCTTTTCCTTTTTTTTCTTATTCTTCTTCGTTTGGCAATGAAAAATATTTTTTATTTATTTTTCCATGTACTTGAATTGACAAACATTTATCATTTGAATTTGCTACACTCAAACCTCACGCACCAGGCACCCGCATACACACCCGCACTCGCACCCAGGCAGTCTTCCATGACGCCCCGTTGCGGCTGCGGCTGCGACTTTGACTTGGCGCTGCTTTGATTTGTTTTTTCCTTCAGTGTTTTGAGCCACAATTGTCACATATTGACAGTTTTTTGGCGCCGCAAATTGTCGACATCTTGTAAGATTTTTTTCGCGCGTTACTTTTTATACATTTTCATGTATTTCTTTTTTGTTTGTTTTATTTTTGTTTTGTTTTTGTTTTTCGCTTTTGTTTTTGTTTTGTTTTGTTTTAGTTTGCGTGTTTGCTGTTACGTCATGCATTTGCCTTGCCGCAGCACTTGGGCTGCCTTTTGTCATTACAAAAAGCATTTGTCGCCGCTGCTGCTGCGTTGCTTTGTTTTCGTTGTTTTTTTTTTTTTTCTTTTTTACGCTGCTGTATTGCTACCATCGTAGCTCATTGTTTGCCTAAGCCACGCGCATGCAGAGCTTCCCCTTTTTGTTTGTATTTCAATTTTTTTTTTTTTCTTCAGTATATTTACGCTCGCATGGGAGTTTAACTTCGCCATATTATCACTTGATTTAAGCTTTTGTTCCACTCTCAATGCCATTTTTGTTTTTGTTGTCAATGGCGTAGAGCACAAAACCACTTAAATGCCGTTTTAATGTGTCACATTAGTGCGCCTTCAGTTATGCTAAGCTGAGTTCCTCGTGCCGTGTTTGCTGGCCATCAGCGTTGTCACTTAAGCTGTTATTTATTAATATTTGCATATTGTATAATTAAGCTAAGAAAAACAAACAAACAAAGCAGCAATAAAATGAAATGTGACACCTCAGCCGCAGTACACAGCGCGATCACTTCAATGCCTGCAGACTGATGGCTGATCCTTGATGCTGCCTTAACTGTGGCCAACATCTTTCAGTCGAATTCATGGTCGCTGCATGAAGACAAGGCATGTCAGCAGTCATCAACTGTTTATATATGCAATGAACTTCAACAGTTAAGTTTTTTATTGCCAAGTTTAAGTCCGCAATTAGGCAGCTGATTGTTTGTTTTTTATGCCTCCGCACATTTGATTTTTTAATTTATTTTGTTTTTTTTTTTTTATTTGCCTTTCTTTGTTTTCACTGCCAATTTCCGTTGCTATTTTCGACAGTTCAATTTCTTCATTAACATAAGACTTAATTTAGCGCGAAATTTGTGAAAAAAATATAAACAAAACGAGAAAAAAAGATTAAAGAGGCAGCTTATAGCTGTGAATATAAATCAACTTGCTGCCAATTGCCCGCCCGCCTATTGGCAAACGAAATCATTTTCAAAGCCACGAAACGCTTGCACGGCAAATTTGTTTTGTGCTACCCGCTGTTAAGCTGCTTGACCCAAAGCCAAAGCCAAAAATCAAAATCTAAATGAAAATGTAGCAATATGCGCCACAGTACCCGCAGTTCCAGAAATCTACATACATACATAGATATGTATGTAAATGTCTGTGAGCTCATATCTGCAGCCAAAGCACTTCGAAAAATTAAATTACAAAAATTCATTCCCTGCCGCCGTTTAGTTGCATGCCAAGCTAGAAAAACATTTTTCTATCCTGTTGTGAACTTTGAACACAGCGCAACGCACACAAAAACCCGTATACACCTTCTTTTTTTTCTATTTTTAAGCGTTTTTCTTTTTTTCAATTTAATATTAAATGTTGTAAGAAGGTAAGGTAAGATTTTCTGTTGTAAGCACCTTACAAATAATTTTATTGATTGCTTATTTACTGTACGCAATTGCGGTAATCATCATTTATTTTTAATTGATTGATTTTGTAATCAAAACCGACACAGACGCTGTGATTCAGCTCTGATGCATGCAAATCGAGGTCAATGCGCATAGATACTCGAACTTGCTTGGCTGCAGCTGAGACTGCACAGACGAGCCATTGCACGGCACAGCATAACGCTCTGCGCTGAGTGCCGTTATGCTGTGCAGAATTCTACTGCTATGCTGGCCAAGGAAATGTGTAATGTGCTGCTTAAAAATAAATTGCAAACCCATCCGAATAAAATAATAAAAAGCAAAACAAACGCCAGTCAGGCGTGCGAACGTGCAGCAGGTGCACGACTGAGCATGAAACGGCAGCCAATCAATGCAAATGTGATTTGTTTTTATTGGCTTAAGCATGCAAAGGGTGTTTTTATAAAAAAGAAGCAAAAGTCAGAAGATAAATAAATATAGCAACGAAAGCTAAAATAGCAGAAAATATTTAAAATAGCAAATTTACTGCTTACATTGCTCCGAAGCATACCCAATAACTTTAAAAAAAAACAGTGTATTAAAAAAACGCACCCTTTAACAAAAAACGGCAGTCGCGTTAAATCTACGCCAGCGCCTAATTATTTAATTAGTTAATGCGGCCCATGATCGCCTGATCAGCCAGCATCAGTCATAAATTGCCACTCTGTACATATAAAAGCAACAAAATAACTCACCTGCGATATGTAAATTTGATTTTCAAAATATTTCTCGTTTTTTCTTTTGTTTTTTGCTTGCGACAAAGTTGTGAATGATTTTAAAATATAAATCCTGTTGTTGTTTTTGGTGTTGTTATGGCAAGCAACAGTCGCACACACAAAAATATTTAACACAAAAAATACCAAACAAAAAAAAAAAGCACACAACTGAAAAAAATAACGATTCAAACTGGACGGACGACTATAGCAATGTCGATAAATGTCTGCTGCTGCTGCTTCGCGTAGCTTTGCTGTTATGGTTTTTGTTGTTGCTGTTGTTGTTGTTATTATTATTTAGCATCAGTTGTAAAAGAGACGTTATAGCAACGCATAATTTGCATTAATTTCGTTTTGGCTGCTGAACTTCTGCTGCTGCTGTGCGCAGACTTTTTTAAGCAATTGTAAATGTTGCTGTCTGGTTGCTTACTTTTCGTTATTATTTGATTGGCAGCTGTTTCTATGTTTTTTTCTTTTTAACACATTTAAATGCATCAATTAAGCATCCTTTTTTATGTTTATTTTGTACGACACTTGGATATGTAATTTACACTTGTTGCTTGTGTGTCAGCCACAAATACTTTTTCACATTTAATTCATATAATTTCATCTATTTACTTATTTGATTGATATGCGTAATAATGCAATTGAGCTACGCTTATGATATGCACACGTCTTTGTCTTTTGTTTTATGTGATGATATGCAATATTGGGCAGCGACTGTCACATGCTGCGCTGTTAGCAGACTGTAAATGTCTCTGCGGCTAACAGTGACGCAGGCTGCGTGCTAACAGCGACGAAGAGCAGTCAAGTGTGGCAACAAATTTAAAACATTGCATAGCTACAGGCGCCCTTCTCGGGTTATTTTTGATTTGACAAATATTGAATTGGGTTTCGCGCGCAGCTAACAGACTTCGGCTTGTGGCATGCGGCTTACGGGGGCCATGCGGTTGTCGTGCAACTTGATAGGCACACGGCGACTGCCAGTTTGCCAGTCGGGCCGTGCGTCTGTCACACTGACAGTCAGTCAGTCAATTAGGCTGTTAGTTAGCAAGTCAACGAGTCAACGTGCAATGCCGCCTGTTACGCGATTATCCTGGGCGCTTTCTCGTATGCCTGCCAGGCAGCTAACAGCCGTCACTTTGCTATGCTGAGCTGCTGTTTCGTTGCTGGTTTTATTTTTTCGTTTTCGTTTTTGTTTCTGTTTTTATGTTTAAGTCGTAAATTCCAATTATCGACGTTGTTGAGGCAAACTGTGCGCTAAATGGCGACAGCAGGACGACGACGACGTCGACAACAACGACGATGAGCAAAGGACGAGCACACGAGCCGCGTGCAAACGAGCGTCTTCAGTTCAAACGAATATAGACGAAAACAAACGATTTTCACCGTTGACAGCGTCGAAGTCTTTTTAAATTTCTGTTTTTTTCTTCTTTTATTTTTTCGTATTTTTTTTAGCTATGGCAATGTTAAAATTTTTGACGTTCCTCGCTGGCTTCTCGCAACGCTTGAGGTTTGTGTCCTTTCGTTGCTTCTACTGCCTTGGCTTTTCCTGCTTTTACTGCTGCTGCTACTGTTGCTGTCGTCTCTGTTGTCTCTGCTTGCCTACACATGTGTGTCGGTATGTGGCTGCACATGTGGGTGTGTGTGTGTGTGTGCGTGATTTTTATTAGGGCAAAGTTTTTTGTAACTCGCTTCGTTGGCGTCGTCAAAAGTTGTACATAAAAGTAAAGGATATGCCGCGTTTAACCGATTTTATGGCAGTGACGTAAATTTTTGTTTTTGCTGCTTGGCTTGGCTTCTTGCTCTTATTGTTGTTGTTGTTGTTGTTGTTTTTGTTATAAACATATAAACAGCACGTTTATTTATTTTTATTTATTTTGAAATTTTTTTCTATTCTTTTCTTGTTTTTGTTTTGGTTTTCGGTGTGAGTTCGTTGCTTCGTTTACGCTTTAGCCACTTTCTGCCTTTTTAACGTTGTCATATAACGGCCAAAGATACGCGTCTATACACTCGTTTACAAAAAGTGTGTACGTTTCACATAACCGGCAAATGCGTATTCATTATTTTATATTAGAAACTTGACTGCGTATTGTTTCGCCTATGCAGCAGCGAGCACGGCACAAAATTTAACAGCTGCAGCATAAAGTAGGCAATGTTAGGCATTTGGCGCTTAAGTAATTTCTTTACGATAGGCGCAGTTAAGCTGCTGCTTACATTAAAATTTATACAGAGAATTTATGCCTACACAAAAGCCACTTAAAAAACACCAACAGACTTTTCAACTTTATTTTCTCCGATTTTCTTATTTTTTTATTTTTTAGCTTATGTATTTTTTTTTCCGGGAATTTTTTGTTTGTTTCACTCGCAAAATTCACCAACTCCGGCGTGCAAAGTAGGCAGCGAATGGCGGTTCCATCGCACTGGCACAGTTAGCGCCGTTCGTTTATTATTTCTGTACGAGCCACTGTCGTGTGACGATTGGCGTTCCGACAGCAACGTGTGAACCGTTTGAGCTCGCGTTTCAACTAAATCTTCGTGGCGCACGAACTTTGCGTTGGAGTGTAATCTTAAATCGTAAAATGATTTTCAGAGTTGGTAGTAGCAGCAGCAGCAGCAACAACAACAACAACAACAAACACTCCATACCTCTCTGTTTTGTTTTTGTGCTATTTTGGTGGCACTCGTGTGGCGCTCGCTCTTTTTCGTATTTCGAATATTATGGAGTTTACAGTGCGCGAGCGAGAAACTCTTTCGAAAATGCTAACATTCGTATATCGTAAGTTTTCCAATAAGAGCGCAGCATATTCGAAATGTTTTAGCTACGATATTATTAACAGAACACTTTAGCAGGCTGTTCAATTGCAATTCGAATAAAACTGTTAGCTGATTTTTTAACAGTAAGACTGTAAAATTTGATTCACATGTTTAAATGAAAGTTAATTCACATGTTTAAATAGCTCACGCGCTAAAAACAAACGCGTGTGATATAGCACCTGCATATTTAATGATAATAATTTTTTTGATATAGCTTTGCATTTTGTTTAGAGTACAAAAAATCTGCTGCTAGTCAAACAAGTGCTGAAGGTAAATATTATAAATAAAAAATATTACACAATTGCACTTGAAAAACTGCAGAAAATTGGCTTAAATGCTTGGCAATATCCTTACTTTTTAGTATTCCCTAATGACATATGCTGCTTGTTATAAAGTCAGCCAAATCCAAAGTGAGATTTCACAATATGTTATGCGAATGTTAAAGTCTGCGTCTGTTAAGGTAAGGTTAAGGCACTGTTAAGAACATTAAGCCTTAACTCCTTTTTTAAGCGCTCAAAGCATATTCCCGCCAGGCAGCGCTTGAGTTACCCAGCAAACATGCTGCTGCTGTCACACTTGGATTGCGCAGGCAGCCGCAGCGTGTGTGAGTGACATAGTCTGCTTAGCTGCGTTAACAGTCAACGCAGCATATGGCCCGTGCAGAATGCGACGTCTTCTGCTGCCCACGAAACAAAGCCGAGCGGAGCCGCCTACATACACGTTTAACGCAGCGTGGCAGCGCACGGCGGAGCACAACAGCACAAAAAAGCGAGAGTAAACGGAAAGAAAAGTGAGTAGCACAAAAAATAAAAAAAAAATAAAAATAACACCAAACACGACAAACAAAAAAAGAAAAAAAAAAAGAAAAGGTTATGCGCTAGAAAATTTATGAATGACTTGCCTTTGTTTTTGTTGTAACTGCGTTACTGCCTTTGCCTTTGCTGTTGTAGCTGCTGCTGTGACTGTGGCTGTGGCTGTGGCTGTTGTGGTTGTTCTTGTTGTTGTTGTTGTTGCTGCTATGCTTGTTCAAGTCGAGTCAACAGCGACAGTTGAATGTATAATAACGGTGCGAGTAAGTAGCACGTCGCTGGCAAGGCTACACAATGAGCGGATTAAAGTGACTTGATTCTTTTTTCTCCTTTTCTCTCTCTATTTTGACTTTTTTTCGTTGTTTTGGTTAATGTTTGATGGGTCTACGTTGCTCAATGTGCTGGGCACTAGTAAAATGAAGCCAATGCCTGGCGCATTGTTAAACATAACACACAAAAAAAAAAAGCAATAATAGAGAAAGAGAGGAAAGTGTATGAAAAAAAAAATATACTGAACTTGCGTTAAATGTAATTCTTTTCACGCGCACTGCCCATACTCATTAATAAATTTTTATTTTATGCACAAGTTAAAGCCGAGTGCGTTAGCGTTAAGTGGTCATGTGGACGGACAGGCGGCCAGCAAGGGTTAAACGTAGCGTACACTAATTTGATTAATGGCTTATTTGGACTTTAATGCCTGATCCGTTTGTTGCTTTCCTTTTTCATTATTGTTATTATCATGGTGGCGATTGTTGTTGTTGTTGTTGTTGCTGCTTTTGCTGTTTGTTGTTGTGGCTGAGTGTTTTTTGGTTATTTATTTTATTTTAAATTAATTTATTTATTTGCTTACTGGTCAACGTAAACATTAATTAAATAAAATGTTGCTGGGTAGGAAAAGTGTGGCCAAATGGATTAAAATGTTTTAAAGCATTTAAGGCATTTCATAAAACAACAATAGCAACAACAATAACAGCACCAATTACCTGTTGATATGTGTCTCAAATTTAATAAAAACCATAAAGCATTTAAAAAATAAAAAACATTAAAACAACAGCAAAATTAAACTGTACATTTATTAATTAAATAAATTAAAATACTTCAGCTGGCAGCAGCAGCAACACATATCGGAACTCATACACACACACACACACACACATGCACATTCGTGCGTTGTCCTCTTGCTGTTGACACAGCGCACATGTCAAACTCATAACAAGCCACATACAACAACAACAACAACAACATTTGCCAGCTGTGCTGCTAACGGGCCAACGGTTGTTCGCTCCGACCCACACGGGACGTGCCGAGACAAGAAGGCAAAAAGTTTTCACTTTTATTTTGTGTTCGTGTTTTTTATTTTTGTTTTTTTCTGTTTTTCATTATTGCGTAGGACTTTAGTTTGAGCCATCAAGTTCACTTACCCATGCTATGACGTTGTAATACGCTACGGAAAATTGATTTTCCTGCAGGCTTTTATTGAAAGTGACACATGTAATGCCTGGCACCAATGACACCGGCGCAAATAGTGCCAACATTCCCATCCCCCCTTCACTTTGGTCTGCTGTCTTGTCTCGTGGCAACTTTGCCAATGAATTATTTACATTGAGCTGAGTCTATGCGGGCACAATAATTATTAGACAAAGCCGAAATAGATGAATTAGATTTCTAATTGAAATGACTACACATGCAAATGCATAATCCTGTCGGAGGCAAACAAAGACACACACTCACCTCACCTTGACTTATAAACACGTGTACACACACCACAGACGTCTTGTCAGACGAACTAAACTGCACAGCTTTGGTCAATTATTTAATTACCTCAACTAATTGCAATGTGTTTACTAAACTAAACATGCCAAACCCAAGGCAAAGGCAAACGAGTCAGGCTATGGGGCTTTGAACTTGCGTATCAACGACAGAATCAACTGAGTAAAGTGCTACGCAGCTACATTTATGTATTAGAAGGAGATTCCCAGATTGAATCTATAAGAATGCTAAGGAATTTTACTCCGCCCTCGCTTTTTTTGTGTAAATAATAAGTAGAACCTGCTGCCAGCTATAAGTTCCATTACGTAGAACATGTGAAATTTCAACAAATCAGTTGTGCATCCTTATCCTGCCACTTGAGCATGTAAGCGCGCCCTGCACTTCCAGCTAAGCTATTTTACTTACACGGCAAGCAATCTAATCCAAGCGGAGGTTAAGCATTGTCGGCGGCATAGACGCGCCAGCGCAGACTAAGACAATAACAATAACAACAACAACAACCGCCACAGCATGTCTGACTTGCTGTCGTTTCTTGTGTGATCTCATGCTGCCCGCGGCATTGCACTGCATTGCGTTGCGTGGAGCTTCCGTTACATGTGCTGCCTGCCGCCGGTGAGCCGTTAGTGAGCTGCTGTGTCTGTGCCGGCTTGCCTGCGACATTTGTTTCCGTTGCATAGACAGACGCCAGGCACTGCCATGACAGAGCCGCCTTCGTCTGCGTCTGCACTTTCCTTACATGTGCCAGCCAAGCGCTCCTTGGCACTTCACTCAGCTGACGCACTTAAAAATCTCTTTTTGTTCTTTGCTTCCCCCTGCCCTTGGCTTGATATTCTTTTCACATCTCTCTGACGCGCGCTGCCAGGCGTTTTTTATTTATTTCAATTTGTGCATTTTTTCACTGCATCAGCGCAGTCGCATCTTAATGAAGCTCATTTTCAAGGGTACGACAAATGTTTTTGCTACGGCATTTAAATTGCTCGCGCCAAGCAGCAGGCAGCAGCACATCCTTTTCCTTCATTTGGCGCTGTCTCTTTCCCGCCCCATTTGTTTTTATGTTTGTCATTGGGTTGTGTGCTGCTCTGCTGCTGCTGCTGCTTCTTCGCTTAACATTTTATTAATTTATTGGTATTTTGCCATAATTTTTTTCTACATTTTAATGCTTTTCGATTTTATGTTCTACAACGAATTCATTACACTTTGCACACTCCTCCACCTCCTGCCCAGCCACCTTGCTGCGAGTTTTATGTTTGACTTTATGAGTGTGTCTCATGTCGCTTGGTGAGTGTTCCTTGCTGCTGCTGCTGCCAACTGTCAACCGAACGCATCAGCATCATCAGCATTGGGTGTCTTTTGTAGCTGTCAATGCGACTGTCTGTCTGTCCGCCTGTCTGTCAGTCCGCCTGTTTGTTTGTCCGTCTGTCTGTCTGTCTGCGCATTTCATGTGGCGCTGCACCAATCAACTCAAGTGACAGGGCAACATATTAATTGGTATTTTAGTGCGCACATTAAATTCATTTCACTTGATTCTCGTTTTGTTTTTCCAACGCACGTCTCCATCAGCAAAAACAACGCCATCAGCCTCAGCGTTGCCATCGCCATGGCCATCAGCAGAGCATCATCGGCAGCAGCAGGAGATGCAGGAGAAGCAGGAGAAGGAGCAGCAGCAGCTCCGGGTTTCGTTCTCGTTCTCATTCGCATTCTCGTTTTCTGTCGCCATGTCTGTTCGCTTACTTTGCTGTCGCTACTTTATCTTTATGTTGTGTTGTTTCTGGCGTCGTTGTTGTTTTTGCCATTTAGTTTATTCTACTGCTTCTTCTTCTTCTTCTTGTTCATGCATTTTTTACAGCTGCTCATAAAGTCGCCTGTTTTCGCTTTGACGGTCAGTCGGCATGCGCACATTTGTAGTTGGTTAAAGTCATTAAAACTTCTGGGCCCAAAGATTCCACAATGTTGCAAGGAGATTCCTGTCTTTTTTATTTTCTATTTTTTTTTATTTTTAACATTTCATAGATGACACTTGCTCCCACAACAAATACAATTAATTTGTCAAAATTTTGGAACCTTTAGCAGCTGTGACATTTGGCTACGAAATTTCCCACAGCTGTCTTCAACGCAAAGCATTAGAAATGAATGAATTTTTAATGGCAGCTGACAGGTTGAACTTCAAGACTCAGTAAGCAATTAACAATTTGTTACTTCAATTGTATTTGTTTGCTCTGAAGAGACTTGGGCCAGAAAGTTAAACCTTTATGCCAGAATTTGATGTTTCCATCAATCTAGCCGAAGCTAGATGATTCACGTTTTCAACTTCAATCAGCAACATCTTAGAAGATCTGGCTCTGACAGCCATAGACTATATCCAAAGAGTTCTGATTCCTCACAATTTGCTCTCTATGATAATTTGTATTCTAATTGATACCATTTATGCATGAGGCAGCCTGTGCCTAATTAAATTCCAGGTTAATTATTCAACTGCTAAACGGTCAATGGCCCAATTTGGTTGAGAAACTCACGGAGTCTATGAATATTGGCTATTAACTTGGCTTTGTTCGAAAACAATTACATGCTTAGCCCGTTGAGTCAAAACTATTTTTGGCCGGCTTACAGACAAAATGATTTTTGGCACTTGTTGAATTCAGCAGCAACTTTTACAACTGATGGATGGATAGAATCATGAATCATGGGTTAAAAAAAGACTTGACAAAGCTGAGCACAGCATAAGCAATCAGCAGAATTTCACAAAAAAAAAAAATTACTTTAATGACGGCACTAAAAAAAACCATGATTTAGCTATTTAAACCTTATGCGGCAATATTAATATTTCCTTATGTATGTGTATTTATATGTATTAACTTTTTATTATTATTGTTTTAGTTTGCTGTTGCTGCTGATTTATCAAATTTCATACATCAGGCACACAGAAATCAATAAAATGCCATAATTATCGCATAGACGACGACGCATAGGCGTTAAAACCCAATTTTCAATGCGCAAACCGTGCGGCTCAAGAAATGAAAATTAATTAATCATGCAAACAACAACAGCAACAGCAGCAGCAGCAACAACAACAATGGCGACAAACACAGAGCGAAACCAACAGTAGAAAAGCGAAACAAATAAAATTTAATGACGGCATGGGTTAATTGTTCTGTTCACACCCATAGCGTAAATATCAAAACAACAACAACAACAACATCGACAACCAAAAAAGAGACGTGTAAAAAACACAGCAACTTTGTAGAAAATTAAAACAAAAGAAACAGTAAACAAGAAAAAAATGCAAAGAAAGGGTGTAGCAAATTATGCAGGCAGTCCACTCAGCGAGTGCGAGCGGAGCAGCAGCCCCGGCAGCAGCAGGAGATGAGCAGATGTGCAACATGTTGGCTATTGGTCGAAAATGTTATGCGGCCGGCGACAAATCCATTAACTCAAATGCGGCGGCTAAAGTGTCGAATTGTTGCCAGGCTGTCCTGTTCTGTCCCGTCCCGTCCTGTCCTGTCCTGTCCCGTCTTGTGTGCTGCAGCAGCGTTCCGTTGCCGAATCAGAGACATGCTAATGATGCTTTTTGCGTACGCGATGCCGCCGCATCTTCACAGCGCCGTAACTAGGCTTGGCTACAAACTCACCGCCGCAAATAAACGTCAAACGTTGGAAATTAATTGAGCTGCGCATAGTTTATAATGCCAAAGAAGCAGGCAGCCTGACAGGCAGTCAGCCAAACGAGCTGGCAACTACAACAACAGCACTTGCCCGTCAATGCTGCTGTGCCTACTTTGGCCACTACTCCGCTTGCTCCTACTCCTGTTGCTGCTTCTGCTGCTCTTACTGTCACAGTCATCGACTGCTGCTGCTGTAGCTCCTGCTGCTGCTATTGCGGTTGCCACGGCTGTTGTTGACTTTATTACCGACAGTCGCAAATTGATCTTTGCTGCAGCATTCAACTACGACTACGTGTAGCTGTTGTTGCCAGCATGCCAGTCATAGACTACGCATCGTATGGCGTACGATGACAGACAGCATACTCACATACACACTCACACACACGCGCATGTGCCTACACAGCAACTCAGGCGAGTGTGGATGTGTGCTTGTGCACTTGTTGACGTCGTCATTGCAATGAAAATTAATACTTCAAACAAAAGTGTATGCGTAAGACAGCCGCCGCTGCCGATGCCGCTGCACTGCCATACTGCCAACAACAGCAACAACAACAACATCATCATCATCATCAACAACATTCATCAGCGCAATTTTTCTTAGAAGCGACACTGCAACATGCAAAGCAGCCTCTGCTCAACTCAGCTCAGTTGCCTGCAAAGCCAAACCAAACGAAGCCAAGCAAAGCCAAATCAAGCCAAGCCAAGTGAAGCCGAGCTATGCCGCGTCAAACGTTAGTTGGCCAGGCTGGCTGGCCGAGTTTTATGACGCCCATATTCACAGCGTAGCAGCAGAGGCAGGCAACAGCACAGCACAGCGCAGCACACATCTATCACTGGCCCGATCTTATAGATAGCTAACGTGCACGTAATTATGGGCTGCACTTCGTGGAAGCCGGCACTTTCTCGTTAGCTTTCTTTGCCTTGCCCCAAGCTGCGCTCAGCACTTGCGTGGCGTGAGAGGCTTGTGCGCGTATTTCACTTGTTTACTTGTTGTTGTGGTTGCCTGCTTGCGTCTTTCTCTTTTGTTTCTGCTTCTGCTTCTGCTGCTTTTTCTTCCTCATCGTTTTTTGTGGGACATGATTGCCATTTTATCACCTGTCTCGCATCTTGTCTTCGCCCGGTACACACTTAAGTGCATTAGCTACTCCTAATCGGCTCTGATGATGATAGTTTGTGACTCTCTTTTAAATTTTAAATAATTAATCATGCATAACGGTCATTTCAAGTATTTAAGCACATTCCCGGCCCCCTCACCAATCTCCAACCACCAGACCAGACGTCTGCTCTTCGCTGCACTGTGGCCAAAACCATAAATTTCCGTAATGAATTTTAATTTCTTGTTGGAAATGAAGATATTATCTGCATTATTGCCGCTTTATGCATATAATTTTATATATGCATAGTTTCGTTTTTGTAATGTCTTTCTAAAAGCTTCTGTCATGGCAAATCGACAGTTTCAAAGCTGCAGTCAAATTGTTTATGACACACCCGCATCCGCAACTGCTAACTGGCAACTGGTTACGATTATTAAACGCTTTGTGGCCTAATCGCCTGCATTCACCGCTTCGCTTCTCTTCGCTTCATTTCGCTTGTATTATTTTATTTTCATTGAAATTTTAAAATCCACACAATCTGCCATTGACGCTTGTTTTGCTCCGAATGTCCAAGAGATTGCCGCACAGTAGACAATGGACAGCGGTCAGTGGTCAGCAGCCAGTATACGGTGGCTGATAATAATGCGATGCGAGGCGATGCGATCAGCAATCATTAGTTATGTGCAGACATTAAATTAATCTAACTAAAAATAATATTGTTTGGCTTAATTCTGAGGAAATCATAAACGATTGGCTGCTGCTTGTCGACTTGCTGGTAAATGAAGCAAACCCATACTGACTAGACTAGATCTATAACTCAGCTTATCCCGCATAAGCATAAATCTAACAGCTGCTAACTTTTTGGCTTCTTGAGATATCGCTACATAATTATTGCAAAAACAAAAGTTGTTGAATTTTGAATTGGGTACAAAGTATTCTGAAGTCGGTTGTGCCCGACAATTGCTTTCTAATTAATATTTAGTTTAATAAACGCTTAAATTGGAACGTTTTATTAGTTTTCCTTACAGAAGGCTGCCATGCCCAGCTGTTAAGGCAAAACACTGAAAATTGGTATCTGCAACTTGAGATGGATGTCACAGGCACAACTTATCTTAAGAGGCAATAAAATTATGATAATTCCTAATTTAATAAAAGGCGGCACAAATAGTACACCAAAGTTGTTTTACCATTTCATTAGTTTGAAAAATCATATGTAAAAGCAATAGAATTGCGGAAGACCTGTGCTGAGTCCTGCAAAGCCAATCCACAGCGCAAACAACTAAAAAAGTAAAACAATCGATTATGGCCAGGACATTGGATTAAGTGCATGAAGAGCAAAACCCACACCGCAAAACAAAACAAAACCAAACAAAGCAAAATAGCAACAGCCAACAAAAAAGCAACGAAGACGAAGGTGTTAATTTATGCAATTCAACGAAACGAGACAGTGGCCAGTGTGCCCACAGTGTTGCGAAGTGAGACAAATAAAAAAGAAAACAGGCAATAAAAATAAAAAAAACCTGACAAAAAAATAAAAACCTAAAAAGCAAGAAAAACAAGGAAAACTAAAAGAAAAATGAAATGAAATTTAATCGTGTATACCCGGGCAAGCCAGCAGCAGTAAATGGTGACTCCATCAATGCTGCAGCATATAAATGCCCGCAAGGCCAATTTAGAGGTTTACCACTTGAGTCTCTGGCACTGACTCTGGTCTCTGACTCTGGCAGAGAATGAACAGCACAGCACAGCACTAACAGCAACAACACAAGCAGCAGCAGCAATAGAAGTTAACACTTGGGCAGGCCGGCCGGCAGGCAGACGGTGGGAGGCGCATTTGAGCTGATTTATCGCTTAAATCAAATTGTTAGCAACACTTACATCAGCAGCAGCAACAACAACAACAACAACAACACATACAACGTCACTGCCATTTTAATTTTTTCTTATTGCATTTTTCGCACGTCGTTGCTGTTAAAGTGTGAAAATTGTCTACGCTGGCCTAGAATCGCAATGAGGCTGAGTCCAAGTCGGCGCACATGGAACGTGGAGCATGGAGCATAAATTGCCGCTATCAAATAGACACGATCGCGCCGAACTGCTGTGTGGCAAAGTGCAGGATCGTGTTGCGCACAAAGTCGCCAAAACGCGGCATGCGCGTGAAAAATTGTGTGTCTTAATTATCCCAGTGCAGGCGGACAGACGGACAGACAGACAGACAGACTGGCGATCGGATTGTAGTGCCTAGTCATGATTTATTGAGTCAATGCTCGTCTATCAACGATTAGGCGCTGATCTTGTCGTAATGCTTGGTCTGCACACTTCAGTTCAGTTCTACAGCTGCGGTGCTTTTGTTTTTTCTTTCTTTTTTTGTGTTTGTTTGCAATTATTTGTCATATTTGATAAATGACTGGGTGTGCCGCTTGGTTAACTAGAATTGCCCGTTGGCTAAGAGTTTGCGATTGCTTTGCTTGATAATTTAATTAAGTCAGTTATTTTTCACAGCAAAAATGTCTAGAGGCGACATGGCAAATATTTGCTACTGCATATAGGCATATAATCGATTTAACTCGCAGTCCTGTCAGTCACCTTGGCTTCTATATACGAGTAGCATGCTAAAAATATGGCGTTTTGGCTGCTGCATTTGGCCAGTTCCTTGGAAGCTGCCAAATCGTTGGAGCTTTTCATACAGCGGAGCTCATGCAGGCCGTTTGCTGGCTGCCAAGTAAACTGGCACACATAGTCGAGTAAACACTGTCCTTTACCTGAATTTATCAAAGGAAAATTATTCTAACCAACCTTGAACCGAGTTTGGTTTTTTCTCTTTCGTTTCTGTGCAACATTTGCTGCGTGTACGTGTATAAAAAAAGAGCTGGTCTACACTCAGCTTGCAAAGGAAAATACAGCAATTATGCTTAAGTGTTAAAGTGTGGTTTACAAAACCAAAAAACGACAACAACGACAACAAAACGAAAAAAAGGCACAAAGCTTAACAAAAAAGTAAAAGAAAACTGCACACAAAAGTGAGCAAGAGAGAATAAAACTATTAACAGCGAGCAACGCCTTTTAACCTAAAAATAAAAAATAAAAAAAAAACACAAAATCAAGAAAGTGCAAAGAAATAAAGATTTAAAAGCCAAAAGGATTTTTTGTTTTTTGCGTTTCTTATGTTTTTGTTGTTGTTGTTCCTTTATGTGTATTTGTTGCTTGTGTAAAGTGTTGACTTGAAGCTGCGAAAGGGCCGCACCCTCAGTACCTTTGTCGATCGACCTAACAGCGCAAAAAAAAACACAAAAATACAAGTATAAGACGCAGCAATGGAGCAAGAGATGGAGGAAGCAGCAACGTAGAGGCTTACTGCCGCAGGAGCAATTCGGCGTTAAACAAAGCCTCGGTTAGAGAAGGTGAAGCGCGCGCGCACAGATCAAGTGGCAACTGAGGCAGCAATGGTAGGAGTGTCGCCGGCATTGGCAGCTGTGGAAGTGCACAGGGCTCAGCGCTGAGTGGGCTGCGGACTGTGGGTTAAGGGCAGCGGGGGAGTGACGGCATCAGTAGGCTGGCACTGGTTTTGTTTGCTGAATCATTAAATTATCGCCCATGGAAAATCTTGTTAACACCTTGTGTGCCACATACATTCATTGTTTTGCGTGCCAGCCCAAGTCAAAGCAGGCAGCATTCGCTGATGCTGCTATTGTTGTTGTTATTGTTGCCGCCAACATCGTCGCCAATGTCATGACACTCAATTGTGCTTTTTCGTATGCGTTGTTGTTGTTGTTGCCAGCCTTCTACTTCATGCATCATGCTGGCAAGTGTTGAAGTATTGTTACAGCCTGACGACGCTTTATACTCTTGTTACCATTGTTGTTGTTGTTGCTGTTCCTGTTGCCGACAGCATGCCTTCATGTATTACTCGTCTTTTTTTTTTTGCAGACCGTTTTTTTTTTTGTATTTAACATTTTTTTTTTTTGTCGAGGCAAAATTTTGTTTATGCGAAAGTGCTTTTAATTTTTTGTTAACTTGTTTATGTCGTTAAAGTTGTTAGTGTTGTTGTTGTTGTTGTTGTTGTCGTCGAGACTACGTTGTTATTGTTGTGGCCCATTGCAGCAGCCAAGTGCAGACTCTGCCAGCCAACCGTTGAGCGAGTCAAATAAAGCGCTGCACAGTGGCAGGCCGCAATCCTTTGGCATTGGTATCTTCACTTCTTGATCGCTTGTGTCCTGCCATGCTGCACCGCAGCATTTATAACTCGATTTCACTGTCAATTTGTTAATCAATTTCCCAGTAATTTCACACTTTAATTTTAAGTTTTTCTTCACTTTTGTTTCGCAAGTGTTTTTTTTTTAATTTGTTTTTTTTCTTTTTTTTCACTTTCAAGTTGTCTGCCTTGTGTCGCTTTGTTTGCCTGCGCTTTGTTGTTTGTTTTTGTTGCTGTTTTAATTTTAGTTACATTTTGCCTGCGGCTGTATCATGTTGTTGATATTGCAGATGATGCTGTTGATGTTGTTATTATTGTTATTGTTGTTGTCGCTGCTTGCTGTTACATATTGTCAGCCGTAATTTTGTCCTGCTGCATTGGCATAAAAATTGAGTGCGAATTTATTGCAGTCGCTTAATTGGTATGCAGTCGACTCGCAGCCTACTTGGACACGTACTCCACAACAATAAACTTCTTCTTGGCTCTTTTGTCTGTGTGTAATTTGATATGTTAACTTTTTTTCGGTTAATTAACGGCCGTCACTGGCTGTACCTGTGCCTGAGTCTTATCTGCTGTCGAACGTTGCCGTCTGCCGTGTAGACTCCCGACACTTGCATTAGACGTTGATGTGGAGCAAAACTTTCGTCGTAGTTGTCTCATAAAAAACACTTTTACCTTGTGCTAAGTGTTAAAAATGTCAAAGAGTTGCTTAATTTGTCGAAAACGCTCAAAAGCACGCAGCGAGCATGAAACTTGCCACATTTTGCGTTCACGTTGGAGCTTCGCAGTTTCGAAACATTTGCAAGTTCCATTCCCGAAACTTAGAAAGTCTGCACTTAATTAAAAGTCAAAGCAATTTCCAAAACAAAACTCAGCAGAAGATGCTCAAGCAAAAGTAGACTTGTTTTGGTTAGAACTCCGAACACAAAATAAAATGAATATTGCGAAAACGAGAGGCTGCTTCAGCATAAAAAACCCAACATTCAAATACGTAGATTTATTTAGTAAGATAAGCTAATATAGAACATTTGATTAAGTCGCTTACTTGTTTCACGAATGTTGCTCTTAATTACATTTAATATGTTTTATTTATAAAACGATTTTAATTTACAATACTTAAAAGCATTTTATGACATGGTATGCCCGCATAAGCTCAAGATCACCTTCGACTATAGAAAGGCGCTGAGGCGCTGAAACTGGTTAAGTTACATGGTTTGCAGTTGGTCTACTTTGGCAGTAGATTGTTAACGGACTATAGAACAATATAAAGCAAACTTAGTAGTTATGCCTCACTTTGCTCTGAACCCTGTCAGATGTGCAGCAACTCAGCCTCTGTCGAGAAACTGTTCACTAATACTTAGCTGCATTAAAAACCCTACAAACCACTGACAGACAGACTCATATCAAAATTCACTCAAACAATGCCATATTTCTGTCTCCCTCACTCTCCCTCTCTCTCTTTCTCTCTGCGAGTGCAATGCACTAAAGCGTATGTTTAGCATTTCAGTTGGCTGCTGCCTTTCAATATTTGAATTTCAATTAAATACGAAAATACCAAAACAATCCAGGCGGCTTAATGCATTTCATGTAACAGCCAATTTGATTAGAAAATCTTCTGGACACATTTTAAATAGGAATATCAAGTTTTGTGATAATCTTCAGCAAAAGCTCATTACTCAATGTCTATCTGAGCTTATATTCACATATTCAAAAACTGTCAAGCCATGCCAAGGCAGCCACGACCAGCCACGAGAGCATCCACCCACGTCACTTGCTCGAACCCGACTGCTTGGCATGGCTACTTCCCATATGCTTAGCCAACACTTGGCCGAATACTCGCATGATATGTGAGTGTAGTGTGTCTGTCTGCCTAACAGTCTGTCTGCCTGTTTGTCTTTTTGTTTATAAGCATGTCTGTCCGTCTGTCGGTCTGTATGTTTGTTTGCAGAAACATACATATGTCATGCGGCAGGTGCACCACGTCTTGAGCATAAGACGCGTGTTCGCGATTTGTACAACAACATTTCAATTTTGTTGCTATAATCCATGAGAAAATGTTTTATTTGATTATTATTTTTATTATTATTTTCCATATAAACACTCGAGAGTCGACGCATAGCTGCTGCTAAGCCATTTTGATTGCTTAATCAATGCATAAAAGTTGTTGTTAATGCTGCTGATCTGATTGTTGTTGTTGTTGTTGCTATTATGGCTTATATACGTTTCATTCTCATTCACATTTTTATTTCTTTTTTTGGATGATTGTTTATCGCTATTCGCATCTAATTAAAAATTCCACAACGTGAGCAAATATCGACGCGTGTTTGCTTGCTTAGCTCTTAGCCGGCGCCGTCATGTCAAAACTTTTGACAAGCCTAAAATCTCCTGACGTTCGCCCGTGCAGCCCCAAACGAATGTTACCCATCATCATCAATGCTCACGTGTACGTGCGCGCATACACAAATGTACATACTTATACAAATACACACACACACATGCACATAGGCCTGCTGTCATGCATATGCGTGGATCTCGCCTGGATTTGCCTGAGCACTGATGCGAGCCTGTGTAATTTTCACCGCCGCCGAATTGTTTTGCGCATTGGCATTGTGTGAGCTTCGCAGCAAGACTCACTTGCAGCATAAGACAATGCGATGTAGACTATTCACGAAGGTACGAATATGAGCCATATGTGTATGTACAAGTATATGCAAGTATGTATATGTGTGCAGAGCATGTGTACATACAAAACAATTCATTATCAAATTGTTTGGATCTTTTGTTTGATTTCGCTTATGCGGTGGCACGATTGCACGTCGCTACTTGGTACGAGTATGACTCGTGAGACCACTTCATAGTGTTTCATTGTGGCTGCACTTCAATTGCACGGCAGTCAGTCTCTCTCCGTGTGTGAGTGTGTGTGTATGTGTGCCGAATGGGTCTATACTTATACAGAATTTGACTAACTGTCCGTCTGTCTGTCTGCCAGTCAGTCAGTCAGTCCGTCTGTTTGACTCGCTCTTGCCTGCTATAAATTTCAATTTCGAGATGCGATACTTGAGCATGCTGATAACTTTTGTAGCATTTTGTTTTCTTTTCGACTTTTCTACTTTTCAACTTTGCTGCATTTCTTATTATTGATTTTGTTTCTTTTTGGTTTTGGTTTTTGTTTTTTTTCTCAACTTGCATATATTATGCCGAAATATTCGGCGTTTGGGGATTTATTTTTCTTATGAACTCGGCTGGTTTGTTTGCGATTTGAGATATTGTGTATTAATGAAGTCGTTTTGTATGTACAAACATTTAAAAATATACGACTTGTAGTCGCGTATTAATGAACTCTTAATAAGATGCGAAGTCAAGTATTTTTGTTCTCTGCATTGTTGTTGTTTTTTTTTTTTTTTTTTTTTGATAATTTTTTTGTTTTGCTTTGTGTCTGAGTAAAAACGTAAATTTTTACGAGTTTAACTTTTATGAGCATAATACACTTCAATCGAAAATGTATCGTTTACTGTCTGCTTAGATGAAACAAAAGGCAGCAGACTTATGTGTTTGATTTCCGGAAACATTTTGCACATACATATAGGCAGATAGGAATGGGAAGAGCCGTTGTACAGATCAGCATACTCAGGCACAGGACTACAGCAATTATCTTGTTAAAAGAATTTAAAAAATTAGAACACAACAATGCGATGACAAATCACACAATAAATTTATAACAACCCCATTCAAGCTTTTATCTCTCCCCACAGTCTAAGATGATACTTAAATATTTTATGAACTTTTGAAAATCCGTTAGAAATATTTGAGAAGTCATAAAATCGGGAGGAGAAAGAAAAGAAAAAAACAAAAAGCAAAGATCACAAAATAATTTAAGCTTAGGTCCATTCGCTTGATCTCTTGTGCATCGGCAGTCAGCACTCGAGATTTACGAGCCAGCATAAATAAACTCATATTTATTTTATACTCACCCGCGCGTATGCGGCATCGTACATGAGCACAAAAGCTGCCAGCAATTTCTGTCGCCGTGTACGTGGTAGCCAGGCAACACGCCCACCTGATATTTTGTAATTATTTTAATGCGCAATAAACAAAAACAAAAGCATACCAGCAACGACAAAGGGGCAGCGATTGGGTGAAACAAAAAGAAATGCTCAGTTTGCAATAAACTGATAATATAAGCTTTGCGTCTCTACAGAAGATATTTATGCATTCGAAATGACAATTTTGTAAATGCGAGATGGCAACGAAGAAGCAGAGACAGGAAGCCAACGTAGGACGAGTAGCATAAACAAATAATGGCGAAAACAAAACGTCGAGCGGCAGCAGCAGCAGACAAAGACAAAAAAATTACGTGCGGAATTTTTAATAACATCAAAGGAAAATTTTATTGACACGACGCGCGTTTCTTTGCAGACAGTATTCACTGTAATCATGTGTTTATGGCCTCATAAAAACAAAAACTTCTTAGCACACTCGCTGCTCCTCCTTTCCTTGTTGTACGTGTAACAAAATACTTCATTACATGCCTGCAAGTTACTGCGCGCATGTCAATGGGTGGCTGGGAGGCTGGCTGTGCGTTTATGTGTGCGTGTGTGTGTGTGGGGGTTTTTGTACGCGGGGTCACAAGTCAAATCTGGCTTTTGACTGCGACGACTGTGTGCAGACAATGCTAGTTCGGGTGTGCGAGTGCCTATTACACACTTCTAATGATATGACTTCAAAAAGTTTATGTCAATGAAATAAAAATATTTTATGTCGCTTGTGTCATTTTTTTCGCCACATTTTCCAATCGCCTGCCAGCATTTAAATTCGCATTAAAATTTATTTTAATTTTCTACACGTTTTTAATGACGTTTGCGCATTGAATGCTATTTTGTGTATTCTTACTTTTGCTCTTATGTAAGCGGCATATAATTTCTAGCCTAAAGACAGAACACGCGGCACAGAGATTTTTCATAAAATTATTATTTATTTGTTTGTTTTTTTTTGGCATTAAAAAGGTGTTTATAAATACATATTTGTATATTAATTTTTTTTTTGTGCGCTGATCTCCATGACACTTAAATAGGAGAAATGTATCTTTGCCAGTTTCGCTGGCATTTGGCCTAAGCCGGCTGCTGCTTTATTTGTCATTTTAGTGTGTCAGTTGCTTAATTAATTTAAGTTTGTTCTAGCCAAGCACTGCGTGGGTAAGCGAAAGATGTATACAAACATGTATAAAAAACACTAAAAACGAATAAATAAATAAATGAATGCGGCAGTCATTAATGGCTTTTATGTGCGCTGCTAATTCGCCAAATTAACAACTTTAAACACTTCGACCATTTCTGTGTATTGAATGGTTTTTTTTTTTTCAGTGGAAAATGCGCAGTGTACGCATATGAGATTGTAAAATCCATACGAACTTGTTAAGTGCCACAACCAGTTTTTTTTTTTTTTTTTGGTTTGGGTTTATTTTTTTAGTGTAATTTTTCTAGTTGAAGTATTTTTAATTAACTAGCAAGGTCAGAGCGCAAAGATAATTTTTATTCTTTTGTTGCAGCAGAAGCGACAAAAGTCACATAAAGCATTTCTTTTATTTTTATTTATTTATTAGCTTTTTTTCTATTTCATTCATGCATTTATTTATTTAAATATACGCTGTCAATTTTTATGTAAATATTTGTATTTTTATTCCATAAGTTCTGTTTTTCTGTTTTTGTTTCCATTTTGTTTTAATTTGTTTGGCTAACGAGCGTTGAAACTGCGCTTTCGAGTTAAATTTTTGATAACTCGTTTTTGGCATTATATTTTACAAATACATAAATATTTTTATTTTCGGCTGCTGTGCCATAAAAATACAAAATTTGCATTTAAAATAAAACCAAATATTGCAATGCGGCTTAGCCAACAAAGTCAAAATTGCATATGAGTATTGTGTTATATTTTATACACATATAAATGCATTTATTATATTCTATACAAAACCAAATGCAGCCGAGTCTGGTTATTTTAATTTCAATTTGTGTATGTAAATAAATTGGTAGTCAATAAAAATCAGTTCATTTATGTTTTTGAAAATCGAACTAAACGCAAACACTACTTGGGCGCATTAATTAAATTTTAATTAAATCAAACTTCACACATTTGAATATCAAATTAAGCACCGCAGCAAGTCCCACATGCCGGCCACATAAATTCAGTGCAGCTTGCGCTTTTCCATTCGCCTCGAAGGAAATGCCGGCCTAAACGCTTTTTGACAGTTGCGTACCCAAAATTTGTTATTGCGCAAGCGTGCCGCGCTGGGCTGTGGAGCAGCAGAGTTGGGTCTCTCTCCGCAGCGTTATCGCGCGCAATTATCGTTTTTGTAATGTTGTTTTTATTACTAAATTAATTTGAGTGGTCTAACAAAAGAATATTTAATTCCTACGGTAGGAAATTTAAAACCACATATACAAGCAAAAGCTGCTAATAAATCATTCCGAACATTGCTTATCAGCAATCAGATCGACGTTGATGCATTGTAATAATTTTTTTTGATTTCATTGTGCTGAGAAATTGTCAGTCGGACAACAAAATCACAAAAAGAATTTGCTGGCAAATGTTTTAATTTTGTATGATCTATAGATTTTCATTGTTTCATTTTTTATTCATTGTTTAAATTAATTTAAGTGATTAACACGACGCAAACGTCTATTAATTTATTGGAATTCTTTAGAAATATAATATAATGTCGTTATTTGTAGAACATGATTTTGTGACTGGCATAAATAAAATTCAAATCAATGTGGCTTTTTGCCATTAGAATGGCATATTTATGCTTATAGTCAAGCATGGTAAAGCAAATATGAAAAAATACATACCACATATTATTTGAAGCTTAATCTTAGCAGTTGAGATGTGTGAGCTAGAATTATAAAAAAAACATATATTTGCATTATTTTAATTTGAACTAGAAAGTCAGGGCTATAGTATAGTTATAGTGTGGATACAGATGGCAGCTTACATAAACAGTTAACTGGGCTGAGTTGTCTTAGAATTAAATACTGCAATTTCTACATCGCTCAATTTAAAACCCAATTAACATTTGCATCATAAGACATATTTTAAAAAGCCGCGAACTTAAAGCTTTGAAAATTTCTCACGCTTTACGTTAGGTAAACCACACAAATTGTCAATCAAACTTACGGTTAAATAAACAGCAACATAAATGATTAGCCTTTTAAAGTTTAACTCACAACAATCAATCAGCATCAAAAACGCAGAAAGCCGATATGCAAAGGCATTTGGCAATCAACAGTTGACGTGGGTACTCATCACTTTACTTCCGCTTCTGCTTGCCTTCACTTCACTTAATTTCACTTAGCTGCACTTTACTTATTGTGACATGTTGACAATTGGTTTTACATGCAACTAACACAAGAGCCAATAAACACAACTCACAGACTCCATGGAAATGCACAACAAGGCAGAGAGAGAGACAGAGACAGAGACAGAATGAACATTATAAAATGCAGCAATGGGAAAGAGTTGGGTGTCTGCTGGCCAAAAAAAGAAGACTTTGAAGCACATGTGTGCCCATGTCTGCGATCTGAAATCCTGCTGCTGTTTTGTAAGTACGTACGAATGTACCTGAGCAGACTTCCTTAAATGTGAAATTGGAAAACGTCAACTGGGTGGGCTTAGAGCAAGAAAATGCAGCACTCATCAAAGTGCATACGGAATGAATTTCTTTTGTTTTCTGTGTCCGTACTTTAGATGCCATGTGTAGGTGCGTGCCTATCTTGCATATCAATTGGCATTTGACTTTTTTTTCCGTCTTCCCATTTCTAAGTCAAAACTTTTACTCAGCTGCAGACTGACTGTATGTGTGTGCAGAGGCAATGTTGGCAGCCCGCACCTTTCAAATATGCAGTTCATATTGATTTTTATTGTTTTTCTACAGTTTTTATTTTGATTCTATTCTTTTTGATTTTTTTATTTGATGTTTTTCTTTGTGGATTTTTTGGTTTATCTATTTTTGAACTTTTTGACTGTAATCAAAACAAGAAATCAAATGTAGATATGAGCATACACATGTGTGTTCCTGTATACTGTGTGTGTGTGTATGAGTATGTAAATCTAATTTGAAATTTGTTTGCTTGTGCGCTAAATGCATTTCAAATGTACAAAACCTGAACCTGAACATGAACCTTTGCTCTGCACTGCTTTGTTTGTGCTTCGGCATGTGTTTGAGTCTAAGTGTGTGTGTGTGTGTGTGTGTGTGCTTTGAGCACAAACTTTGTTATACGGTTTCAACAGATTACAAACTAATCAAAACGCAATTTGTGTTGGACTTTTTTCTATTTATTTTCATAGTTTTTTTGTTTTTTCTTCTGGTTTTTTTCGTTTTTTGATTGTTTTCACAAATGCATTTTTTATGTTTTTCGCTTAAGTTTTCATTAACTCGCTTACATGGCGAGTATTCATTTCGATGCCTGCTTGTTGTTTGCCTTTGTGTTAATCGTCTGTGGTGGACTCCCATGGCGTTTCTCTGCCTAATGCACATTAATTGCCGCCGTCACCGCCGACGATGCCGCTGATGACGTTGCCGATGCCGAAGCCGAAGCCGTGGCCGCTCATGTGTTGATGTTTGCTGATGATTGTTAAACGCGCCAACTGGCGCGCTGACACTCGCGCCCCGCGCATTAATTGCGACGCACGCGACTTTCTCGGCTTTCTATCAAATGGCAACGTGACGTTGCGCCTGCGCGTGTCAAACGTCAGAGTCAGAGTCAGGCACAGAGTCACAGTCACAGTCAATGTCAGCATCCAAGTAATGACAGCGGTGCGTTGCGAGGGGCACTTCAGCAGTGACGCCCCCATAAGCAGCTGCAGCTGTGCCAGTGTCTGTTATTGCCATTGTTGTTATTGTTTATTGTTTGCTGTTTGCTCTTTGTTGTTGTTGTTGTCATCTCTGTTGCTGTTTCTGGTATTGTGTCGGTTGTTAGTTTTGTTTATAACTAAATGACGTTTTGTTTGACAAGCAAATAGACAGCAGACAAACGACAACAGACAGACAGACAGACACGACCACAACAACAACAAAAACCAATCACACACACAGACCAGCAACACAGCATTTACCTTTTCAATTAAATTTAAATTACAGCATTTACTCGTACAATTTCCCTAGACCATGACTATGTCTATGTCTATGTCTGTGTTCATGTCCATGTCCATGTCTTTTGGCATTTAGGCAACATGTAGGCATGTGTGGAGGCATGTGAAGGAGGCAGTTACTCATTTACTCGTAGCCAGTTTTTCAGTGTCACTCTGCGTATTTCGACTTGTTGCGTCATGTCAATTGACAATTGATGGATTCTCTTTGACGCGGGCATTGTGTTGTTATGCTAAATGCGTTGGAGCTCATTAACACACATACACACTTGCATACAGAAACACACGCGCACACCATTTGTTCCCTTTTCATATATAATTAATTGATCTTGAGGTGTTAGTCTTACACATTTTCAACGCCATTTATTTGTGTTTTGTTCGCTGTTTGCCTAATTGGTGCTTTAGTCGCAGATCAGGTTATTTATAAGTTTTAAACTTAAAATTATTTATCAGTGGCCACAGCCACTTTATTAATATTGTCATAAGATGTTTTCGAATACAGTTTTTTCCATTCATATCAATCCAATAAGTCACTTAAGTAGAAAAGAAGCCAGTAAATTATATTAAAATTGTTTGTTTTCCTGGCTCGCTTATTTCAAACATTGCCCTAAATTTTAAATAAGTTAAAATTATATACAGCTGCAAGTCGTTTAGTTTAACTGTTAATCACCTTTACTGTGCCTAAGCATGCGCTGCAAACTTATTACCAGACACAACACGAACACAAAAAAATTCATAAATGTTCGCCGTTATGGCTGAAAGGAAGCAATTAGCATGAAGCATAAAACAATAACGAAAAATAAAAAGAAGACAAACAGACAAACTTCATAAAAATGCACTAAATGGAAAGAAACGGAAAAATGCACAAAATGCCACAGAAAATACCACAACGCAATGAAATAAATAAAATTGTGCCAGCGCAAAGTAGTTTGGCATGGAGGAGAGGACAGAGGACAGAGCACAGAGCACGGAAGCAGCGTAAGCCGATGCGGATTGAGTGAGCATACGTTAACGATCAATAACGCAGCGCAATTGCACCGGGAGCACACGCAACTTAAATAACATTTGATTTATTTTGTTTTGAGTGCATCCCCTCCTCCTTGGGCAGAGGCGCACACCGCAAATAATGCATCGAAAGAAATGCGCAACGTGAGGATAACGACCTCAGAGCGGAACGCAACGGAAATTTAAATCATTTGCCCCTGCCAGCAGCGGGGCGCACTGTGACTATGCCTGCGTGTGTATGTTTGTGTGTGTGTGTGTGTGTGTGTGTCTGCTGAACAGGTTAGCCAGGCTGCCACCCGCGCGAGATATTTTCCCGTTTCAATTTCCAATGCAGTGTCCGCGCATCGGCTACTGCTGCCATGAGCCCGTGAGCACGTGAGTGCCAGCTTCACTCCCTGGAGTAGCCGATGGAGTGGAATTCCTTGAATGCTTTTGCTGCTGCTGCTGCTGCTGTGGTGGCGGCGGCGGCGGCGGCTGTTATGATATTTCAGCTTCGTTTTCCTACAGTTTACTTATATTTTTTTTAGGCTTTTTGTTTTTTTTCTGGTCGCTTTGCTTTTGTGTGGCGGCTGCCTGACTGACTGCCGCTGTGGCTTTAGAATGTAAACACGACCGCGTTGTTGACTCTGCGCTGCACTCTGCTCCGATCTGTCGAGAAGGCGTCTGGCGGCGAGTCATTTATTTGTCTTTGCAAGTATCCGTTGCTGCATCTGCGTCGCTGAGTGCCGCATGTACACGAGTTTGCGCGTCTGCAATGCCGCATGTGCGATCGTATGCTAAACAGATCGAACCATTAACATTTAAAAGATGTGACAGCCATGAGGTGTGAAAGATGCCAACAAAAATTTCTGTTTGCCTTTTTGTCGATTTTGAATTTACAAAATGTTTAATTTGGGAATTGTTGCAGTTATTTTTGGTTCATCTGCTTTGCTCCGCATGGTCGACTCTGGTTTCGACTGTGCCTGCAGTGTGGCTGCCTGTTGCGTACACTACGCTGATCTCATGAAATAAATGTCATGGCCAAATGTTACAACATCGACTCGAGACAAAAATAAATTGCATAATTTAAATCGGCTGCCCTGCATACGTTGTGGAGCAGCATTCTGCTTTGCTGAATTGTATAAAAGCAGAGGTTCGAAGATCCAACATGCAGCTTTGCATTATCAATGATCACGTTTTCGTTTCGTCAGTTATTTTTTTAATCTTATCTTTTAGTGATATGTTTTTATTTTAGCAAAAAACAATGAAAACATGTGTGTGGCCTGGGCCTGCATAGGCAACAGCTCTTGATTTATGCCGACGGTTTCTAATTTTAAAGGGAATTTAGTTGTTCCAGAAACCATTTTAATTGGTTTTGTATTTCGAGATGTAGCATGTGTCGTATTTAAATTGGAGTCAATAAAACTTGAAATTAGACATGTAGAAAGTTGTTTCTGCTTTTATTTCCACATTTGATTAGCAATAAAATTACTCTGAATTAGACAACAGAGATGAGTGACATGTGGCTGCAGAATTTTCTGTTTAAATATTTTTTACTAAGATTATGACTCAAGGAAAGTTTGGGATTTCTTTATAACAAAAATCTTCATAAAAAAAATCTCTTTTATATTTACTTATTTTTATATGGAAGTCGAGATTCTTCTTAAAATTACTCATAGGTACCCTGCACAATGCTATTCTAGATCAAAGAAACATAGTAATTAATTGTTCATGACTTCAAGTTCAAGTGAATTCTGGTAGATTCTTTAGTTATTTACATGCACATAAACATCAAATATACCGACACTTCACTGTTGAGGTGAATCTCGCACGCTTTAAAATTAAACAAACGATTTAAATTGAATTAAATGTGAAACCAGCAAAGAATACAGTTTTATATTGATTTCGCTTATGCATGTGTATCTCAATGCTTTTTAGATACATTTGTGCGTTTGTGTACTTCTTAAAATTTCTGCACTTAAATAGACAAAAATAAAAACACTTTAATCTCGACAATAATTCTGCGAAGCATAAAACAACGAAAAGAGAAACTGTTAAACTTTGTAAAAGTATCTGAAAAATCAAAAAAGGAGGAACACGAAAGACGAAGCCGAAGCAAGCGTAAAGCGCAAAGCGAATAAACAAACGCTTAATCACACACGCAGCGTTCGAAAGAACTTAAAAGTCCATTTACAGATTCATAGCCGATGTCTGTTTAATATTTGTTCAATTATAAAAATTGTGAATTCTATGAAACCGGCGGCGGCGGCAACTGCCGACAGAAGGCACAAATAGCAGCCAAGTGCGAGGCTATGCGGCCGCTATGCCGATATTGAGTGAATGACTGTCGAACTGTCCGACTGTCTGCCTGATGGATGCTCGGCTGCATGAAGGCGTCAATGGATCACTTGCCTGCGCAGATCCACGTTGTGGCTTTAAATGCGCGTCCGTGTGTGTACGTGTGTGTGTGTGAGTCGATCGCTTGTATGCGATGTAGCATACGTCAAAATATAAACAAAATATAAAAAGCCTGCGACCGCAGCAACAAGAGTAAAAAGAAGAATCCACATAGGAACAAAGTTGCGTTTCATTTTGCAGCGCAGCGCAGAACACAGCACAGCAGAGCGCGTGTCTTTCTGGCATTTAATGTTGACGCGCGCAATCCACACTCACCACTCCCCCCCCACTCCACACTCTACACACACCACAGCACTTCATGCGGTTTTTTATTATTTTTTTTGTGGTTTTACTTCCACATCGACTCATAATGCATTCTTCTTTCATAATTTTATTGACTATGGCACGATCACGCAAACGTTGGCTTGCCCTCCCCTGTTCCCTACGCTGCCAGCCTGCCGCTTGGCTGCTTGCTTGACTCGCTGGTCGTTTGGCACATGCATATCTGCGCTGATACTCCTATCTGCGAAGTTTATTAAAATTGTTTAATCTTTTTCGCATTAATGATGCTAATTATTGAACCGAGCGCGTCACGCGAACTGCAAATTTTTCTCGCAACTGCACGGCACAGACGCATAAAGTTGTGCCTTCTGCCTTGCTTATTGTGCTGCTTGGCGTCGGCTGCTTGCGTGCTTGGCTGCTTTGGGGAAGCATTTTAATAAAAGAATTATATTTGAAATTAAATGAAACACTTATCAGCCAAATAAAGCTGCAGAAAAATCGAACGAGTAAATTCCCTGCGGCGGCAAATACATATAACATGTGCACTCCGCGCCAGCATAACGGCTACAAATGACACAAAGTTGCATACAACATGCGTTTGTCGGTTGCCGAAATTCACATATGCACACAATATAAATACAGTAGGAACTCGCTAATCCGGATCAATTAAAACCGTGGTCAATCCGGACTATGAGACAATCCGGATTTCCATAGAGGTATTAGAAAGGAAGAAAATTTGTTATCAAAAATAACATAAATTTCTCAAATTTTAAGCGAATATCAAATAAATATGTTTTATTTTACTGGATTATAAAAAATTGTATTATAAAACATGCGATCCGTAATTAGCGAACCCATGGTTTATCGGGATTACAAGGGACAGAACAGAAATTTTCAATTTTCAACTCTAGATTTTGGGACGATCCGGATTAGGCAGTATCCGAATTAATGAGTTCGTACTGCATGTATATTCTACATACAGAGTAGATAAATGCCGAATTGTGACATGTCATGTCATACATATTCTTTTATTTGTTGTTTTGAGAACATCTCGCATGTCATATGAGAAATTTTATTATATTTTATTTGCTCTTTGTTTGACATTAAACTTGACACTCTGCTGATGCTGCTGCTTATGTGTCTCTTGTGGTTGTTTCTGACCTGTCAACAGAAGCGTCATAATAAATGTCAGCAACACAGACAACAGCCTAACTTATCATAATTATTGACATTTATTTGTTTTTCTTCTCTTAAAGTTTTTTTTTTCTTTGCTTTGTTTTTATTGTTTATTTTTGATATAAGACAATATTGCCATGAATATGTTAAACATCGCCTGAAAGTGAAGACCAGCATGTGCTGCGTGGGAAATGACAAACAACGCCTGCAAAACTCTTTTTGGTATTAGCTGCTGACTGTCAAGTCAAATCGAGACGAGAGCCGAGTCAAGTGCCGAGCGACAGGCAAAGCCAGCACATATGGCGAAACTTGCTGCTGGTTATTTAACAAAAACATGACAACACATTAAGCATTTCAATTTTAAAGAGACTTCTTTTACTTTATTCGTTGCCATTAGGGACGTCTCGTTTTAGCTGTTGTACATTGTCAGTCAATTGAACTTTGCACTCTGTGCTACTAGACACAATTTTTCTTGCTCATTATTATCTTGCTCAATATCAGCCAAAATAAACGCGGCGCGAAAGGAACAAAAACGTACTTAAGAAAGTAATAGCTAAGCACACTACTTAAATTATTGAACTTCACAGATATACATATTTCCGAATTTGAGCTAAAATTACGGATAGCCAATGACCTTAGCAGATTCAAAGCATATGTACAGGTCACGGTTTGGCATGTGCCATGAGACTTAATGAATTATGTGATGATAAGTTTTAAAGGTAACAAATTATAAAAAGAATTATTTAAAATTAGTTTCAAATAGATGCACGTGGCCAACAACGTTTACTGGCTAAAAATAATGTTTAGATTTTTGTATTTATTTTTTTTTTTATTTTCTTTTTTTAGAGTAGCTGCTTAATTATGCTTTAGACATTATTTTTTTTGTTTTGTTTGGTTGTGTCAATGGCAATAACTAAAAGCCTTTGAGACAAAGCCCAACCATCATTTGTACACATCAGAGGAGTATAAAAGCATGAAATTAAAATAACCAATAATGGCAAAAGTTTTCGAACGAAACTCACAACTCACAATTTAGAAAACGCACAAAACGCAAACGGTTGAAATTTATGGCATTGTGACTGGCATTTAATAATGCGAGACATCCATTTAAAAGTCATAACCGACGTGTCAACACATGTTTCAAAATTAATAACAACAATACACGTGGACACGTGGACGGACACACAAAACTACACGAGAATGTGGCTCACCATGGCGAGGTTCGGACTAATGGCGTTATGTGAAATGTCAAGCAGCGTTTTGTTAACAGAACAATAACAATTACAATACGAAAATCAACAACAACAACAACAACTGTGAAATAAAGAATAAAAATCTGCATTAACCATGTGGGCGTTGCAGACAAAGAGCAACAACTCAACAGCAACTCGGCAACTCAACACCAACTCGCAGAAGCTTGGAACACGCGTGCATAGCTGATGACGGGCCTTCTCAGATTAGATTTCTGGTATGAATGACGATTGTAAAGCTGACAGGAATAGGTTTCGAACAATTCATAATCTATGCCAAATACAGGCGCAGACCGTTGTGTCTTGATTGCTTAATCTTATTAATCAAAACGCAAAACGCAAAGTGACAAAGTTATGCGGCACAAATGAGTTGGGCTTAGTTGGGTTATTCATGATGTTGCTGATGTTGATGACGATGATGCTGTTAATGTTCTCTTGAGACGGAAATTAACATTTAAACAAGCCATAATTTATGTTGAATTTTAAAAGATACATTAACTGTCTGATTTACGCGTGATTTCTGGTTATTAGTGACCGCTGAGCCAACATCATATTTGCGCATAAATTGCGCTTAACTTGCCACTTAACTTGGCCCTTAGCTTGGCCCATAAACAAGCTGAGTTGACATGTTATTTAAAGCATAAATTTCAACAAATTACAAAATTATCTAGAAAAAGGCCCGGCAAATATATGTTTCACATTGTTTAACTGCGGCACTTGAAAGGCCAACAGCTGCCAACATAAATATAGGCAAAGCCCAAATTAAACACATACACATGCAGATTCACACACACACACTCACATGAAATGACTTGCACACATGTGTGTCTGTTGTGTTGTGTGTATTTTTTGTGCAATATTTAGTTGCCTGTCTGCAAGTTCACTTACCGCAAAGTCGTTGTTGTCTTCAATTACTTAATGTTTACGTTAAGAATTGCGTATAATTTACCTAAAAATATTTTGCCACATAACTGCTCTGACCAGCCCTGCGCATGCTGATCCCGCTGTGGCTTACGGACTGTGCCCACTAACGCATAACTCTCGGCCAGCAGCAAGCCAGCACGAGTCCAAGGCAAGGCAAGGCAAGCCACACCAAGTCCAAGTCCAAGTCCAAGTCCAAGTCAAGTCAAGTCAAGTCGTAAAGACGCACACAGTGTCAGGGCCCGCAGACGCTGCAGACGCTCGCCTACAGGGGAAATGGCAAAAAGCAGCCCATTTAGAATTTGTGGCAATTGTGATTGCGGCAAATGCTGCATGCGTAGCTGACCGCATTTGCTGCAATTTGTTAGCAGCTGTTTGCTGTCATGCATACGCTCAGCCACATCTCTCTCTCTCTGTCGCTCTCTCTCTTTTCCGCTCTCGCCGACTGTCTCTCATTGGCCCGGCATGCCCGGCAGCCGCGCGTGCTGCAACTTTTATGCTTGCTCTTATTTTCGGCAATTGCAGCATCTCCTGACGTTACTCTTGGCTGCACTTTAAACTTAATTGGCTTTGGCTTTGTTGGCTATATGCAAAATGTGCATACACACACTACACACACACACACACACACACGCGCACAAACACTGACAAACTTCTTACGTCCGCCAGCGTCTCATTTCGTTTCGTTACGTTGCCTTGTCTGCACATTTTTCTGGACACTTTAGTTTGGTTGGCCGACATCGAGAATTTAGGGCATACCGCAGTGCATAAATAAAGAAATTTATGCCAAAAAAAGGAAAAATTCAAATAAAATATAAACAACAGCAAAAATTGCTTAACATTTACCAAGCAATAGACAAAACTACATGCGAAAAGTTTATGTGCAGGACATGTAAATTTGATTAAAAAGAAGCCACGTTTTATAATAATAATTAAGCGTGTCAGTATTATAAACAATAGACAGAGGCCATACAATGCTGCAGACATACTTTTGAACTCACGTCAGCTTAGTCTATCTCAGCTGGCATGCCGCGTGTCAATTTTGCTCTCATTAAATTATTCAAGCGTGCACTTGAGTAACCCCACACACACGTACACAATTGAGGCGCAAAATGAAATTAAAGTTTACTTCACATTTCATTCTGATGCACAGTTGCCGGGGCTAACGCTGTCTAAATGGCGATCAGCAGCTGTGCAGTGTTGGCTCCTGCTGTTAGGTACAAGGCAGCGACTCCAGGCGAACATGCACCATTGGCATTAGGCAAGCAATAACAACATTTTTATTGACATATAAAAACTTATGCCCACGGCGACATTCGCACATAGTGTCAAAGCTTAAGCCTGCTGAGTGCGCTTGCCTGCTCGCCTGCCTGTGTGTCTGTCTGTGCGTTTGTCTGTCTAACAGCCTTAAGACATTCCTCAGCTGAACATGCAACTTGATTTAATTAAATGAAAAATACCCAAGGAAATGAGTTGACATTCCAATTCAAGTTTCAAATTGTGCATTTCACAGTTGCCTGCAACATCGTTGCAACACACTCCCGACAGGCAGGCAGACGGACAGACAGACAGGTAGACAGACAGACAGACAGTCAGGTAGACACACAGGCAGGCAGGCTGGCAGGCAAGCTGATAGGCAGACAGGCAACTAGGCTGCGTTATAGACAGACAAGCCAGCTCAGAGCTTGGCAGGCTGTAAAAGCCGAGCCGCCAATGGAGCACAGTGCAGCTTAGAAGACAAGCGTAAACTGCAATGCACTCCACCGCCATGCCAGGATAATGGCATCGTTTTGACACTGCTCTGGCTCGACTGCCTGCCTGTCGCCTTGTCGCCCGGTCGCTGTGCCTGTCGGCATATCTGCCCTGTAAGCTGTAGTAAATCAGCATGTTGTCATGCAACATGAACATCTCAGGGCAGCAGCTCCATCGACACCAAAGTCAGTCAGTGGAAATTACACCAGCGACTGCAGTCGGCAGTCAGCAGCCAGCAGCCAGCAGCCGGTAATCGGCAGCACACCCACGCATACTTGCGGCTGTTTTCATTGTTGTTGTTGTTATTCTCAGTGAGGTGAACTTCTGCCTGAATACCGATTACTTCAAACCAAATCAGCAAAATGCCCATTGTGCCCAGACAGGCACACGCACGGCAACACAAGCAAATGCGCATTGCATATAGCAACTTTAGCCTTTAATTATTGATTTATCAGCCAGTTCAGACACATGGACAGACAAACAGACAGACGTACAGCGAGAGAATCAGACCGGCGGTCTGTCTGTCTGCCTGAGCGTAGTGCTTTCCCATATGGAACGGGGTTTTGCATCTTGGCATAAAATGCCTATCGTGTGTCAAGAGCAAAGTCGCCTGCGGGCCATTTGCGCACATTATTTGCAGCTCCCGCGCCTTGCTGCCGTTGCTGCTGTCAGTTTCGCATTGCTTTGCTGTAACAGCCTGTCGCCATGTATGGCCACAGTTGACCTGATCTTCGCCATTGCGGTCGCCCTGTCGCTTGCATGCCTGCGGGCACAGTTTAATCTACGTCTCATATCAATCGCAATAGTCGCTGTCCAATGCCAAGCCATGCCATGCCATGCAATGCAATCAACTTGCCATAGCTTTGCCGCATGTCGTATTTTACAATCCACTGCAATATTTTACACACGTAGCAGCAGCAGCAGCAGCAGCCATACGATATTACACGTGCCATTATTTATTGTTGTTTGTCGCCTGTGCCATATTTTGATTAACGATGGTCACCCACAAAACTTTTGCTTGCATGCAACAAAGGCAGAGCAAAAAGAGAAAACAAAACATGAGTCTGCCGCCTAATGATGTTTTCACGCTGCTGCAGCAGCAGAGCTATGCAATGGCATTCAGCGAGCAAAGTCATTTTTAATTATGTTTGACACTTGAAGGTCACTTGCTGCCGAGTGCGCTGAACTTGTTGATTCCTGTCACTTGATAACAAAGCAAGGAATTTCACTAATGGCATCAACACGATGATTTGAAGTTTAAGCCAAGATGTGCGCAGTACAGGTTGATAATACAAAGTGCAAGTGCAACACAGAAACCTTCCAATTATGAAGTAATATAATATGCTACATCTTCATTGTTTAAACCTGAAGAAAATGCTCACCGATGTTCCTGCATATGGCTTCATCTCCACATACATATCATGGCATGCAGTTAAATGGAAGTGTAATAAAATAGGCATATTTACTTGAAATCATGTCCACTTAATTTGGCAAGGCAGCGGCATTGAATATGCATTTTAATGTAGTTCTCAAAACTACTTAATGCTAATCAACTGGACCACATTGTGCAGCCATGCGGCAACTGCATTCACAGACATATTTTGTATAATGCAGCCAAACCAACGACAAAGCGTTTCCAATTACACGCAACTGCAGAATTGGAAATGCAATGCCAAAAAATAAGAGGGGAAATTCACATAAAAATTAAAAATGCAATAAAATAATGAATAAGCGTGTAGAGTTTAACGGCAATTGCATAATTATAAACGCCGCACAGTGCACACACAATGACAAACAAACGAGAAACGAGAAACGACAAACGGAGAATGGCCAACGGAAAACGCCAATTGGTCACGCCCCCGCAGAGGCGGCATCCGATGCATGTGACTATGACTGTGACCGTCTCAGCGTGAAACGCGCACAACAGACTGCAGCAGGGGTGAAACGATCCTTTTATGTGCCAGCGGCAAGTGCCGAGCGCCAAGCGCAGCAGCAGCAGAGGCAAGAGCAGCGACAGACCAATTCCGATATTGAGAGTTATAAAACATTAGTAGCCATAAACTACAAATATGTGCATACTGAGCCATGCTATGGTAGGGTATAATATGGCATGGTATGTGCATGGCATTGTCCGTCCGCATGGTAATAAAAATCGCGCGCTCAGTGAAATATTTGGGCATGCTGTTGCCCAAAAATATTTCTACAGCAATTTTATGCGCTTTGCAATTGCAAGTGATAAATATTTTTCTTTCATTCTTGCAATTGTTTTACATTTTTAATGTTCCATGGAAATGTTTCCCAATACAAACAATGTCCTCCCCCATCGCCCTCGCCCTCGTCACGGCCGCTGCCACTGCCCGCATGTGACTATGCACGCCATGCCTTATAGTGCGTTAAAGGCGTCTTTGCAGAGTTACAATTTAAGCACATCGTAAAATTAACAAAAAAGGCGAAGAAATCCAATAAAAAAAAAACAAAAAAAAACTAATAACATAAAGACAGACAGCAAAGAAAGAAATACTAAATCGTAAGCTTGTAATATTTTTTCAACCTAATTGATTTTTTATGACGACTTATACGAAGTCGTCAGTTCACTACACTTCACTCCACGCCACTCCACACCACACTTCAGTACAATTCACTCCACTGCACACTGACTGACACTCCGCATGACGCAAGTCATTGGACTTGTTTGGTTTGGTTTAGTTTGATTTACTTTGGCTTGTTCGGTTTGTTGGGTTTGTTTGGTTTGTTAGCTCTATTAAATCGTAAAATTTGTTTACAAGGCAAATCAGTGAAAGTTTCTTACAAATCCATAATAATTGGCTACAGCCAGCCAGCAAGCCATGATTGAACGCTAAATAGAAAGGGTGCCAATAAAACTAACCAATGAAATTAACCAACGAACAAACGAAGGTCTTGTGGTAGCCGCTGCCAACGTAAGCGCCTCCGCCTCCGGCCTTGCCCGTGCCAGTGCCTATGTTCATGCCACTGACTGAGCCTTTCTTCCCTGTGCCCGCTGGCTTTTTTGGCCGTAACGCGCAAACTTTGTTTCGTTCTTTCGTTTCTCGACTCGTTTAAACGCAGAAAAACGTTAATAAAATCGTTTTATTTGCTTTGTACATGGATGGCGATGGCTTTGGCGATGGCGATGCCGTCTACTGTCAGTTGAGTTTTCATTAGGAAACTTTGGCTATTTGTGCCGTCCCCCTGCCCACTACACACTGACGTCTCTATTTCACACAGTTCAGGCGCTTTCTTCTCGCCGCCCAACGCACTTCGCCTAAAATGTATTTAAAAGAAAAAATACCGCAACTGCCGCCGAGGCTGCTGCTGCCATTGCCATTGCTATTGCTGTGCTGCTGCTATTGCTGCTGCTGTTGCTGCTGCTGCTGTTGGTGCTTCCTCTTCTGCTGCTGCTGGTGTACTTGTAATTGCCTGCAAGGCAATGAGTTGCCGTTGAAAACTAAATGAAACATTGTTTACATTGCTTGTTTGTTTGTTTGTTTGTTGTTATTATTGCTCTTGTTGTTGTTGTTGTTATTTTCTTTACACAACAACACTACAATTTTATTTAACATGTTTTGTTTAATTGATTTTTATGTGCCAGAAGTTGTAAGAGAGAACGATTTATACGCACAGCCAGGCAGGCAGGCAGGCAGTTAAAGTGAATGATGCATGCATATTGCTTACATTACTAATTAGTGCAAAGCACAAGGACCCCCCATCGCCGCTGCAACATACTTGCATGCAGCGACGCCGTATCAATGCCATTTTATTAACTCAAATATAACAACTGTGCACTGAAGCCTTTTTCTAAACTAAGAAAAAACAAAAAAAAAAAAGAATAAATTTATTGAAACTGCCAGCATTAAAACGTTTTACCGTGTGACTTCGGCCACAGCAAACCACAACAAAAATAGCGGACGCAGGAGGCAGCAGCAGCGGCAGAGAAAGCCGGCGAAGTTGCTCCACTAACTCACAAATGTCAACTCAACATTTATCAGCGACTGCGGCACAAATCAAGGCAAAGTGTTGGCGTGACAATTTATAAAGGGGGATTGGTGACACCATGCCGCCACTCAGTTGATTAGTTCTTTCATTTCTTCCTCTTTCGCTTGTTACCAGATAAATATATACATATGCATTTAAGGCCTCACAAGGCGACACAACACGGAAACTTTGTGTCTCGAACTTTTCTCATTTGTTACTGACAGCCGCTTTGGCAGACATTCAGTCTTTCACATAGTTCCGCTGCACTTTGCCAGTCTAAAGGTCATGGCGGGGCCAATTTTAAACACTGGCAGCTCTGCCGCAGACGCAATGCCCTGCCCTGCCCTGCTGGCTTGCACATGTGTCGCTGTCATTAAAAATGCTAAACAGGAAAAATGCTGACATTAATAATTTTTTGTTATGTCATTTTAAGTTGAAAATTTTGAAAACAGCAGCAGCATGTAAAGACATATGTAATTCGGCTGGGAATTTTAAACGAGAAGAGCGACAAATCTTAAAAAAAATTTTTTTTCTATCCTGTCTTGAAGTAAACTCAACAAAACTAATGTTTGGTCCGCACAGAGTGAAATAAACATAAGGAAATATTTTTTAGAGCAGATATGCCAGAAGTTATACTAAGGATATGAAACAAGAAGTTTAAATAACTGTTGCCTTTTCGAAATAGCTGATGTAAATATCTACATACAGTAGGAACTCGATTTTAGGTGACATTTTAATGTTCCATGGCCACTTTTAATCATAAAAATGTACTCAGTCATTGGTGACTGACTGATCCCAGTGACTCCACTTTAGCCAAGCTAATGGCAATATAAACGAAAACGCATTCAAGGTTATCTGGGCAAGAACACCAATGGCTAAGCTCGAATAGTCAAAGCTCAGCGGCGAGTGTTAACATGTTTAGACACGCAAAGTCAATAAAGTCTCTTATCGCAATGTATGCAGTTATTGAGTGACTGATAGAAAAACACCCACACGCACGCAACAACATACACTCCCAGCACACACTCCACACACAAACACACATACATTGGGGAAAGTCAATAAAAAGAAGAGAAATTTCTTTCTCGATTTTTATTACAATCGTATAGAGGCAAGTATCCAATAATGCGTGTCTAAGAATTCTGATTAGGCCATCATACACACAAACACACACACGCAGACACGCATACAGTTCACATAGCAACAAACAACAAGAATAAATGCGAATGAACCGCTGTGGCGCTTTGCATGTCGAGAAAACATTTTAACATTCAAGGCGTGGCACGTCGTGCATAACGTATAAAATTGCAAAATTGAAATGTAACATTTAAACACGTATTAAGGATGTTGTTGCCATTTATAGACAAGCATAAATATTTGCCAAAGCAACATTTACGCATATCTGCCACTTACGTATACACAATATGCCTACAATCACAACAACAATAACAACAAACTGCGGCCACAGTAATAGCAAAACAACAACAAAATAAATAAAAGAGACAATAAAAACAACAAGAAAAAAACGAAAGAATAGCAAACTAAACCAACAAAATAAAAAAAATAAAAAAAAACAACGAAATCATTGAGTCGAAAAGCTGAAGAATGCCAACAAATTTCCTGTTGCATGTGAAAACTTTGTTTATCATTCCGACATGGCGCTCAGAGTCACGAGCCCAAACGTGGTTTCACTAATGAATGGCACACGCAGGGGCAGGGGGCGGCATTAGACGCGAAACGTCATAGGCTCACATGTATGTTTGTACTCTGAACTAGCTGGGCTGCACGTACATATACTTTTGTATATACATTATACAATAAAAACGTCTTGCGTAGAAGCGCATAAAAAAAAAGAAAAGAAAAGTGATGCCAGACCGGATATCGTCTGCTTTGCAAGTGCCATGTTCTTACAAAATGTACTTGGCTACACTTTTTACGATTTCCATCCATGCAGCACAAATGGCAAAAACGCACAGCACACCTGCCCCGTCTGTCCGTCGCCGTGACTGTGTGAAGTTTCATAATGCGACTTATCGCATATGAGACTTCGGCACGATCGCGTGTGCTCGTGTTCCCATAATAATCATAAAATAATAAAAGATAATATTTGTTTAGTGTTAACGGAAAGCAATGAACTGTTTTTATTGTGTAATTGCTAAGCAAAATCATTTCAAAATAAAGATAATGCACATGTAATTCGATTAAGGATTATATATTACATGGCGAGGGAAGTTTATGGGATTAGGCATGAGTAATGTTTGCCGAGTCGCGCTGCTATAACCCACAGCCTTATTTATGGGATACATTTTTGTGCTGTATGTCCAAGAAAACTCACAGAATTTAATGGAGTGTGATGTACAGTATCCTGGTAGTGAAAACTACTGATGAACTGCTCTACGTTTCAGCATTGCTAGAACATTGAAATTCTTTAAACTTCCTACTTTAGCTACGTAGAGATTTGTATTAATTTTAATTTAATATTGTAGTTTTATTAATCAGTTTTTATAATCTAAATATACTAATACTTGTCAAATAGGTGAAGCAGCTGTTGGCAATTATCGATCGTAGCTGTAGAACATACACTTCAAAAAAAAAAAAAAAACATTGCGGAAAATATGTTCAGAGTCTC